>ML058368.1:0-744271 GCA_003013855.2 Liriodendron chinense
CCCAGGTGGCTCAGGTCCGGTCCTTTAAACCCAACTGGCCAGTAATCAACCCGGCGATTAAATACAACTCACATCTGGTTAACGGTAAACGAAAGACTGGTAGGTAAATAAATATGCCGTAAGGGGGGGTAACCTATTAACTGATAGGGTTGCCAACACGGTGTCAATCTATCACCCGGGTGGATTACTTGCCGGAGCTACTACATGTATAAATGGTGTAAACCCGAGTAAACTCCTCTCATCCTATACCTGCGTGTGCGAGAGGGTGGGTAGCGTACCCGCTTAACCTAACCCACCAAAACCCGCAACAAAAGGGTGGAACTACATAAAAAAATATAGGTGCGGCAGGTATACAAAACGGACTAGTAAAAGCCGTTGGTCTGGTTTTTGATTCGTCTAGACTTCGAGTTCACCTGGTGTGGTTTCCTTTTCCACCCCTATTACTGTGGATGCCAACTTTGGAAGGGTCCCGGGCATTACAAACAAACGGTAGGTTGGACAACTACTCCGGTTTGTCTGCACCTACTTATCTTTTGTGTTTATAGTAGTTTTGAAAACACCGAAGTCCTTCTAAAATTAAGGATACCACATCAGGTGAACTCAAAAACTAGACGAAATAAAAATCCATGCGCGGGATTTTACATCTGTCAAGACAGATGGACGATATGGATAAAACATATATATTATGGTGGGCCCCACAGACACTGACACTATCAAGTTGGTGGTGGTGGGATGACCACCCAATCCGCTTCCTAGAATTATAATACCGAGGCTCATTGAAAGCATCACATGATTCCCATTTCCTAGGGGCGCCAATCTTTTCCTTGTCTGTCAGTGGGCTGGGCTGGCTCATTGGGACTTAGAACCTGATTTTCAGGCCCATTAGATGAACGGTCACGCCAGGCTTGACTAGTTGTCAGGCTCGACCAGTCTCCTAAGCTTCTAACAGAGTCTATTTCGAGACCTGGGGCTGTAAATGGTCGGGTTCGGGGCGGGTTTAGCCAAAACCAAACCCAGCCCCATTTACTAAACAGGTCTAGGTCCAAATTTAGACCCAGACCCTTTTAACTAAATGGGCGGGTCCGGGTCGGGTCTGAGTCAGCCCTCAGACCCTTATAAATGGTTTCGGGTCTGGTAGAGGGAGATCCACCCAGACCCATTTATAAATGGGCCGGGTCTAATGGATCCGGGTCTGGATCAAGTATGTGAGCATTTTACAAGGCTTAAAACCGGTCTGGACGGGTCTTGGGCTGGACGGGTCCCTTGTAACATAGACCAAACCCGCCCACTTACTAAATGGGTTTGGGTCGGGTCGGGGTCGGGCCTAAATATAAAGGAAACCAGACCCAACCCGTTTAACAAATGGGTCTATTCTTGGACCCAGACCCGTACCATTTAACAAATGGGTCGGGTCTGGGTCGGGTCTAAATGGGTTGGGTCTGGATACCCCATCGGGTCCACTGACCCATTTACAGCCCTATCGAGACCTATGGCCAGATCTAGCCCAATTCCAACCATGTTTGCTGTTGCAAAGAATCTGGACAATGGATCTTTGATGGTTAGATTGGCCATGTGGCCTTTTACTTCGTATGGAGACTCCCCCTCTAAACTCGCTGGACCTGTAAGAGAAAGGAGGAGGAGGCAGAGGAGGAGGAGCCAGGCGGCGAGGGACTTTTGGACGCCTAAATCAAGTTCAAGAACAAAGAGAGTAAAAAGTCTAAGAATAAGATATTTTGTACCTTTGATGTGTAGTTTTAAGCTTATTTATATAGACTTTAGAAAAGGTTTGGAGAGGTGGATTCTGCTTAGAGTACTTTAGTAGGGTCCTTATCTCGAGCCATCCGAATCATGCTGGAGGCGGCTATGTTAGAATGAAAAGAGCGATCCAGAGTATCTGGGTGGGATCACTAGATCTTTGCAATAGGATCGCCTCTGGGTGGTCGGTCACAGCAGGCTGCCTTGAGGTAGTCAATATGTTTCGGGAGATCAAGAGTCTTTGGGAATGTTGTTCCCTTGAGTTGAGGACCATCTATGATCTCTGGTCGACAGTCGATTGTCGAGGATCAAACCGCGTCTCGTGCTTGATGTTTGCCTATGGGGGTAATGAGCGGGTCGCGGGCCGCATGGAGTGGCCTTCCTCGTATTAATGGACCATGGGCCAGCTCGAAATACCCCCATAATAATGTTTATAGTATGGTACAATGAATGAGGCAATCTCTAGGCCTCTAAACCTGAAGGCCCGAAATAAACCACCCACATGCTGCAACCCATCTACAGTAAACATGGTTGTATTTTCACACTACTTTGATCTGTCCAAGTTACTTGGAGCCATGGCATAAGTTGAAAATCCAGTTAATTTGTTTTGGCTTGACACAGAAATGAGGATGATTCACCCTAGGTCGGTCGCCCATAAAATTATACCTAAAAGCCTCTAAATTCACATTGCATGGCCTGCCAGAGTTTTGGAATACTGTATCTTTTAAGTTGTTGTTCATCGAGATGAATGGGCTAGATTACATATAAACATCATGGTGGGCCCAACACAAAACTAATGGTGGGCATCTCATGCTAACTATTAGTTTGCATGCTTTTTTCTAAAGTTCTGACATCGAAGCCGTCTGTTTTCTTATAAAAAGGATGAATTCGACCTGCACAGCTGGTCAGTTCACCATGAAAGCATCATTACATAAAGATTGGTGGGCTGTGCATTTTTGCAACGATGCTTGAATCAAAAGTTATGATTGTTTTATTGTCATCACTTCGAGTGGTAATTTCTCTATATCTGGAATGAGTCTGACCCAGTTACTTCATAACCTATGTAGGATTGAGCCCAGTTTAAAGGTACTATCTCCGCTTCCTTTCATGCTACTTTTGGTTTAGTTGTGCTAAGCATTTGTTGCACGCTCTACATTAATAGGAGAAATGATAACATGAATAAAATTAGCACATCATGTGCAACACCTTCTTAGAGCCTGTTTGAATTTATGAAAAGCATGAGAAAGGAAATAGTGTTTTGGAAAACCTTTTTTTTTTTTTTTTAAATTGCAGTGAAGGAAATTTTGTTTTTCTTTTTAGCTTTCCACACAAATTTTCATAGAATTTTAAGATTTATTTTAAAGTTTGTGATTTGGAAAAATAAAATAAAAAATTCTTATACTTATTTAAGTAGTACTCACTAGCATGTGTCAGATTAGCACATCTGGCACATGTGGGATGCTTAGACATGAACAGTGGCACATGTGGCATTCATGACATGTGGGCACTAAAACTAAATGATAGTACTTGTGCACACAGGCACCCTTTGCACATGGCATATTTGTGGTACATTGACGCATTTGGTGTGCTTTGCTCATGTGGTCCACGTAAGATGAATGATGGTACATGTGGAAGAATAGAACATGTAAGGGCCAAGAGGATGGATGGATGCTGACTCTGGCAAATTAGCACATGTGGAATTCTTTACACATGTGAGGCACAAGAGAAGATGGATAGTGACACATGTGGCATAGTAGCGCGTGTGTAGAATGACTGAAGATGGATAATGTCTCATTTAGCATATGGGCAAGTGGAACATGTGAGGTGATTAGGCATGGATAGTGGCACATTTGGGGCCTGAACGGTTAAGAAACCTAATTTCCTTCCAATAGTAGGAAAATGCATTTCTTGTTAGTGGAGGTTGAAAAATAAATTTATTTATTTTCCATCAAGTATAGAAAGTGTGAAATGGTGTTTCCCACAATTTTAGGCAAAAAAAGGCTTAACAAACATAGGAAAATGAGTTTTTCTTTTTCTTTTTCAGTCATGCAACGCACCCACCTTGTTAGCTACAGAACACACCCCACAGAGGTAGTCACAATGATGCACCCACCCACCAGTAGGGTTAGTGTTTCTGCTTAGTATTTTGAACCTAAGACCTGCTGTTGAAAATGCCTAATTGTCTTCCAACTGGCTAGCAGGCAAGACACATCGGAAAGTGAGTTTGATCATGCGAAACACCATTTCTTTTCCATGCTTTCAAAGAATCCAAATAAGCCCTTAGGGCTTGATCCCAAAAATCAGGATGATCTAATACCTCGGGCCATTCCTAAAACCATTTCTAAAACCTCTAGACTCACGCGTACTATGACACACCCAAGTTCATGATTACTGAGTAACTAAGATAAATAGACTCCATGCATATGAAAAACACGGTGCGGCCTACACAGAGCTAATGACAAGCGTTCTACACCAACTTTTTTAGTGACCTTTGGATGGACCGGGTCCTGCTTGAGAGGAGCTTATTCTAGTTTAGGCCATGATTGTAGGACCAGCTTGATGCATGTGTTGTATACCCATGCCTCCTATTTTGCTTGCTGATTTTAGGGCATGGCCCCAAAAATGAGGAAAATCCAAATCTTTAATCTCAGGTGGACCACACCATAAGAAACCATGGTGATTGAATGTTTGTGAGCCACAAAAGTTTTGGATCACACTGATATTTGTGCTATCCCTTCATCCAGGTCATCCAGGTCGCTTGGTAGTGACCCCCAGCACCAACTTTCATGCACTGGTTGGTATTGGAAATTTTTATGTGGCCCGACCATGCTGTATGTGTCTTATCCATGCTGTCCATTCATTTTGTAAGATCATATTAGGGCATGAGCCTAAGAATGAGACGGATCTAAATCTTAGGTGGAAGAGACAATTGAAAATAGAGATGATTGACTACACACCATTAAAAACTTTTCACAGAGGGGATCGCCCGCTAGCCCAGCTGGTAGATGCTTGGGCGTTTCAACTGCTGGTCTCGGGTTCGAAACCCACTAACCCCACCAGTGGGTGTGGGAGCATCATGTGTGACTGACCGGGTAGGTGCGTTGCGCATCTAACAGGGTGTGTGCTGCATGACTAACCAAAAAAAAAAAATCAGGGAGCACCGTTGTATTTATTTGCCATCCAGCCTGTTAATTAGGTCACACAGAAGTGGGTGGAGGGAAAATGCAAATATCTGCTTGATCCGTAACTTTTGTTTCAAATGGTGAGCATTCAATCACACTGTTTCCTATGGTGTGGTCCACATGAGATTTAGATTCGAGGAATGGAGGGAAAATGCAAATATCTGCTTGATCCGTAACTTTTGTTTCAAATGGTGAGCATTCAATCACACTGTTTCCTATGGTGTGGTCCACATGAGATTTAGATTCGAGGAATGGATGCACCAAATAGATAAAACACAGCAGTTGTGGGGATATTCTCAGCTAGGCCGAACGCAAGTGAGCGCATGGGCCCAAGAATAAGTCATCGGTTCATAGAGGTCTCGCTAATTAGGGAGGTGCTGACCTAAGACATTAGGTGGCCGACCGTCCCAAGGAAGGAAGATGGGAACGGCTCCTCGAACACACAAGGGAGCAAATCGGACTGATCTTAACGTTACCCAACTCCATCCAAGCTTAATATGCACTGTAGTTTGGGTTTTGGGCTTCCAACAATGAGGCTAAATATGAGGCCTTGAGGCCCTATTGGCAAGACTTCGACTGGCCAAGGTCATGGGAGCTCGGCGTCTCTTGATCCATAATGACTCTCAATTGGTGGTCAACCAAGTGACCACCGAGTATCAAGCCAAAGGCGAGAACATAATCGCCTACCTTAGTAAGGTTCGAGAGCTGCTCGAATATTTCGAATAATACGAGATTTTACAAGTCCTACATTTCGAGAACTCCAATGCCGATTTCTTGGCATGGTTGGCTTCTACCATCAATATCAACCTCGCAAGGACCGTCCCCATTGAGTTTCTCCTGAAATCGAGCATCCTTTCCCCCGAAGCAGAAGCTCTCCCGATCGACAATGATCTAAGCTGGATGGATCCGATAATCTAGTACTTGCAATTAGGTGAGCTTGTAGGAAACAAGGCCGAGGCTCAGAAAATTTGTATCGATTAGCTCAATACACAATGATAGGGAACTTGCTCTATAAGAAGAGCTTCTCTTTACCCTACCTATAGTGTCCACGGCTTGAGGAAGTTGACTACATCCTTAGAGAAATACATAGGAGCATCTTTCACAACCACTTAACTACGAAGAGCCTCGCTTACATGGCGGTCTAATAAGGGTATTACTAGCCGACCATGTATGAGGATGCCAAGAACTTCATCAAAAATGTGATAAGTGTCAGAGATTTGCCACCATATCCAAGAAACCGCCCGAGCAGCTGACCCGATGGTCAATCCTTGGCCTTTCGCCCAATGGGGAGTGAGCATTATCGGACCCCTGCCCAAGGGCAAGGGTCAAACCAAATACGCGATCGTGGATGTTGACTACTTTATGAAATGGGTCGAAGCTGAACCCCTTGCCCTCATCATAGAACAAAAGATAATCGGCTTCATCTGCAAGCTGATCATTTGCAGGTTTGGCATCCCCAATACCATCGTGACTAAAACTCCTATCAGTTCGACAATGCCCGATTCTGAGGCATCTGTGAGTGGCTCGGAATTCGCAATGCCTTTGCCTCGCCTCGACACCCCCAAGAAAATGGCTAGATTGAGGCGGTCAATAAGATCATCAAGCATCATATGAGGACAAAGTTAGACCAACACAAAGGAGTATGGGTAGATTAGTTGCTGCATGTCTTATGGGCGTATCAGACCACGGCTAAGTCTACAACTTCTCTCTCGCCTTCAGGGCCGAAGCCATCGTCTTGGTGGAGATTGAAATGCTATCGAGCAGGATAACTCTACGACCTAGAGGAGAACGACGTGCAAATGTTGTTTTGCCTTAGAGTGCTAAAAGAACGGAAAGAGGTGGCCCAAGCAAGGGTCACTACCTACCAACAGCGCGTTGCAAAGTATTATAATTCGAGAGTGAAGCAAATAAGCTTCAGAGTAAGGGACCTCGTCATCAGAAAAATCAATGAAAGTACGAAGGAGCTCAGATCAGGAGCCTTGGGGCCGACTTAGGAGGGGCCATACAAGGTCGCTTAGACTGTTCAACTGGGCACGCACTGGTTAGAGGACATGGAAGGATGAGCTCTTGCATACCCCTGAAATGCAGAGCATCTACGGATCTACTGCCAGTAGGTCAGCTCTTCGATACCTCTTAAGACTACATGAGCTTCGACCCGGACTATATGTACTTATTGATCTTTACTTTAATAAAATTTTGTTTTCCTCAAGTGCGTTTGTGTTTGACGTCCACTAATATGCTTGAAAGGCCAAGGCCAAAGCATATGTGCATCAGGTCAGAAGATCGACATGCGAGTTCAAGTCAACTCTGTATAATTGAGTTGTGCACCCTTATTGTGCAAGACAAACTGCACTACAGCCCAAGGGGCCACAAAGATAGGCCACACATCAATCTCTAATGTTGACCAGTGAGTTCGGATAAAAGGTCAACGACTCCCTAAAAAATAGGCTCTGACCTCTGTTAGAGAGTAGGTTGGAACGTCAAAGCTGATAGGGTTAATCTACCACCCTCCTCGTTGCCCGGGGGGGGGGGGAACCAACTAAAAAAAAAAAAAAAATGCATTTACTCTCCTAACTGACCATGCTCGGATCATACTTGCTCTCCAGAGTGGGGGGCAACAGATATACAACACAGAGAATTCGAACACTATAAGTTATGAAGAAAGCTAAGATTTCATTTAAAAAACTTTAAGATGTTTGTAAAAAGCCGAACAAAGTAAGATTAAAAAAATGGACAAAGAAGTTCATTAGGCATTGCCGCCTCCCACAATAGCACCAGAGCCCTCGACGTCGGCCTCTCCACCCTCGTCGAGTGCCCCAAGAGCCTCCTTGTCATCCTCGATATCCAAACCATCGAGGTTAAGTTTAGGATAAAGGGCCTGAAACACAGTTTGACAGTTTGAGTAGCCAAGGTTGTAAACCTTCTCCTGGATGCCCTTCAGGTTAGTCACAGCAACTTGACCTTCCCACAATTGCTCTGATGTCAGTTGATGCTCTTCTTGGGTCTTCTGGAGGATGGTGGTGAGAGACTCCTCATTGGCCTCAACATTCTTCAGAGCCTCCTTCATAGACTCCACTTTGGCCTTGGAAACCTCAAGCTCCAAGCTTGAGGCCTCGGCCTCAGATTTCGCCTTCTCAAAAGCCTTCTTGGTCTCCTTGAACTTCTTCTTTCAAGCGGAGCTAACGCTCCCAACGTCCTTAATCATCTTCCCTTGGCCTGTTAACACATGGCGAACCATCACCCTAGTGGTAACGTCCTATAAGGAAAAATACCAGGAGTTAGATCGAGAAAAAAAAAACAAAAAGATAGAAAACGAGAAAAGGGCGTTAAGGTAGCTCGATCGATGGAAAAACTCACCCTTCTATCATTGTTGTAACCATCTGGTTAGGATCCATCGTGGAGACGATCTCCACGTCCTCACTTAGGAACAAATTCATGTGCCTATATGCGGTGACACCATCCAACTAGGAACATCTCAGGCAACAAGGCATTATCACCCTCGTACTTACCCTCCCAGCCTCTGCTTCCCCACAAGGAGGTGCACCTGTCCCAAAGGGGCCAACCTGAGTAGCAGGTTGGTCATCGACAACGACGACCGCCAGCTCCCGGACAGTAGGAACCTCGACCGTTGCTAGAGGAGCTGCAACTTCTACTGGAGCAACCCTCATGGGGGCGCAACAAAGCCCTCCAGACTGTACAATTACCCAGTCCAGCAGACAAAGGACTAGGCAAGTTGAGTTTGCCGTTTCCTAGGTCTCTCCTCGATTCTTGGTCCAACGGTCACCTTCTTCTTCGGGGGTTACACAACTTCATCCCACTCCATGGAATCGGCAAGGAGTCTTAGGAGCCATCTCTGCATCAAAGTATTGGCATGTCAAAATTCCGATGTCGACAATGAAAAAGAAAAATCCATACATCGGGCTCGCAAAGTTTACCTCAGGAGATTAGGTCAGATTGATAGATGAGCTCAAGAGTGATAAGCTTCTTATGGTCCCTTTCCTCAATGGGACGCTCCATAGCCGCCTTGATCTGATGGATCTGCTCGGGGGTAATGGGTGGTTGGTGCTTTGGAGGAGCTGCAAGAAACAACATCGATGCATCAGTATCGACCAGAATAAGGAAATCGACAATTGGCAAAGTAAAGGAGATAAGAAAGCAACCCAGTCTAGGAAGGCGAAGTTAGCTCAGACCCGATACTCCAGGGGCCATTGCTCGTCCGACGTTACCTTTCATCTCCTAGAGGCATAAAACCATTTGTTCTTCCAATTTTTTGCGGAGGACGGGAGGCCAGCCATAATTAAAAATAGTATAAGCCCCAACCAGTGCCCGACTTGACTCATAAAAGGAAAATGAGCCCATTCGCTGTGAGCTCCTTGTTCCCGATCTGCTACCACAATATGTAGCAGCCAAAAATTAACTTCCGGGCATTGTGATGCAACTAACTTGGAGATTGATTAAGACGGCCAAGAATCTCTCACGCCAAGGAGTGGAGAGGCAGACAGAGATCAAAAGAGAAGAAGATGGGAATGAGAGCGACCTCCCCCTGAGGAGATCGGCTCGAAAGTTCCTCTGAACAAGGGACTTTAAGGGTTACTGACCTGAGAATCTGGTATGATTTCCTTAAGTCATCCGGTCGACCACAAAGACCCTAGACACAACTTCATCAAATTCATACAGTTGAGGGGTCGTGCTTGGCCGCCCAGCCTCAACAACCTCTACTATGCCTCAGCTCGCGAAGTATCCTCCTCTTCTTCAGGGCTTGCTCCATGGCACGAGATTTGACCTCAGGGCGCCCCCTATCTCAGTCTCATAATTGGATTCTTCGGACGGTCTCTCCGCCCAGGAATCCAGAGAAGGACCTAAGGACAAAGGACCTTGGTCCCGAGAGTCCTTCTTCAAAATGGTGCCGGAATCCTCTGTCTACGACATATCAATTGAAAAATGAAAGGAAAAGAAGGGAGAAATGTCCTTGAGGAAGGATATAGGGGACAAAGATCATGCTAGGAATTCTAGCACGATGACTTAGAAGATTGATTGAGGAAAAACTGCTAAGGCATGAATGCATGAGTAGGTTGACAGAGCTCGGACACAGAAATCACAGAAAGTGAAAATGAGAAGGAGATCGGGGTATTTATAGACAAAGCACCTTGCTGCCATATAGTGCCACATGGCAGCTTGGGATTTCCTTGGGCAGATGTGTGTCTCCTCAGCCACTCTCTTGTCCACGTGTCATCATGACATTTGTTCGTATCGAACATGGTGCTTCGCCAACTTGAATTGTCGCCACGTGGTGGGACTAGAGAAGTCGAGCATTAATGCGGTGAAGTGTTGTACAACAATTATGGCGACGCTTCAAGATCCGTGTGCAGCTAATGATTTATCAGATCTCGCAATTAATGCTTCGGATTTCAAAGGGCGACTGGAGCATATGATTCAAACTTTTGGGATTCCCGCACTGCTAACAGATTAGCCTGTCCCAAATGCATTAATCTTGACCCCTTGTCAACTTTGCCTCGAGAATATGAGACAACTGTTGTGGGGATATTTCAAGCTAGGCTGGGCATGAGTAAGCTTGCCAGCCCACGGGCATAAGTCCTCGATTCATAAAGGTCTCCTTATTCAGGGGGATGCTAACCTCGGACACTAGGTGGCCGACCATCCCATGGAAGGAAGATAAGAATGATGACGATGACTATCACAGTTTGGTGTTTGTACGAAGGTCATTTTGGATACATCAAACAACTCAAGCTGAATTGTTTCACTGACCGCGATTGTTGAGCGATACACTAAGTTCTCGAACTATCATGTCCTCTACCCCGTCTTCAACCTCAGCTATAGTTAATGACTCCAATCCCAAAATATTGCCCAAGTTAGAGAGCTCGACCAATGAGCTCTACCCTTACGCCAACTTGGCTCATAATCGCCATAAAGGCGCACAACAGTTCAGAGACCAGCTCGAATAAACCGGACGTGTTTCTAGTAGTTGCGGATGTGATCTATGTCACTAGGAATCACGCCGGCCATTACGAGCATAACACCCACATTCGTAACTCTATGTAACCTATTCAATTGCCCTATAATCAGGAAGCCATCCTATGTGTACATAGGTCCTGGTACGCACAATCTCCTCTAAGCAACCTCCCTCTACCCTATTAATTTGTTGGCCTAATTTAAGCATTTGAGGGACATTCGGACCCAGCCAGCCCCCTTATGGCCTGTTTGGCACCATGGATTTGAGGAGAAAGGAGGAAAAACTGGTTGCTTTATTCTGTTTGGCACCATGGATTTGATGAGAAGTGGATTTGAGAGGAATCCAGGAGAACTCAAAAAGGCACTTTTAGCCCTTTTTCAAATCACCTAAAAAAGGTGAGATTTGAGGAGAAATCCTTCCCAACGTGGGACCCACCGTAATGTGTCCCTAACTATGGGACCCAACATGATGTATATTTTCCATCCAACTTGTTGATAAGGTCACAAAGACCTGGATGAAGAGACCACACAAATTTCAGTTTAATCCAAAACTTTTGTGCATCATAAAGGTTTCACTCTCCATTTTTTCTTGTTTTATGGTCAACTTTAGATGTGGAATTGCTTTATTTTTTGGATCTTGGCATAAAATGATCGGTAAAATTGGATGAATGGCATGGATTTAAAAATCGAGGCTAATACGGTGGGCATACGGTGGGATTAAAATTTACACCATCCATTCCCTCATGTTTGATTTCTCTCCAAATCTTGACTGCGAGACAGAAAATCTAGAATTGGTAAGAATTGGAATTGATGAGAATTCATATCATGGAATCCACTTCTCCTCACTTCTCCTCAAATCCATGGTGCCAAACGGGCCATTAGCTTTCTTCTTCTTGACCGGTAGAATCAGCGGACCTCCCCTACACTTCTAGTCCAGTCATACCAGGCCATCAGAGGTAGCAACTCATTTAACAGCGAAGACTGACTGATCTTGACCGTTGTCCCACGAAACTTTTTGCAGCACTGACTGGTACCGACTACCGACCTTAGTGCGGCAGGGCCACTACGGAACCCTAGCCCTGTGTGGCTTTATTAACAGATTAGATGGCAAAAAACTATTACGGTGGCTCTTAAGAAGTTTTTAATGGTAGGCATTCAAGCACCACTGTTTTCTTTTGTGTAGTCTACTTAAAGATTTGGATCTGCTTCATTTCTGCATGCATCCCTTAAAATGAGCTGAAAAGTCGGATGAACGGCGTGGATATACAAAACATACATTAAGGTGGCCCAACGGTCACCGCCTCACCTAACTCGTGTTACCACGACCTGACCGAATCCTATCCCCTGCTCAACGGATATTCCTCGACGCAGGCGCGGCGGGCGCGAATCAGGTGTTACCCTGGGAACAGCTTAGTGGGTGTTACCCTAACCGTGTGGGGCCCATCTTAATGTATTTTTTTTATATATCTACGCCGTCTATCTGTTTTTTATATCATTTTAGGATGTGATACAAAACCCTAGAAAGATTCAAATCTCAGTTGGACCATACTACTAGAAACAGTGATGAATAACCATTAAAAATGTTTTGTGGGACACAAAAGTTTTGGATTAATCTGATCTTTATATTTTCCATTCATCAAGATCTTAGCTTGGATTGAAAATAAACATTACCAAAACCTTACGATGGGCTCTTTGGAATTTTTAATGGTGGGGCACTCAATCACATTGTTTCTAGTGGTATGGTCCACTTGAGATTTGTATCTTCATAATTTTTGGAACCTCATCCTAAAATGAGCTGTAGAAACGGATGGACGGAGTGGATATACAAATATCATCTATGTGGGCCATACGGTAGGGCTAACACCCACTAAGCTGGGGGCGGGATGCGGTTTGTCTAGTGGCGCTGCCACTAGCCAGGTGGCTAGTGGTCGGTGCTCTGTGGGTCTTACCATGATCTTTTTGTTTTATCCAGGCTGTCCATCTATTTTGACATATCATTTTAGAGATATATACAAAAAAAAAAAAAAAAAAAAACTTATGCATATCTTATGCATATCTAAATATCTAAATATCAGGTGGACCACATCATGGGAAAACATTAGTGATGGAATGTCCACCATTAAAAACCTCCTGGGTCCCACTGTAATGTTTTTTTGACATCCAACCGGTTTATTAGGTCATACAGACATGGATGAAGGGGAAACAAAACTATCAGCTTGATCCAAAACTTTCGTAGCCACCCAAGAAGTTTTTAATGGTGGGCGTTCAATCAACACTTGTGTAGTTCACTTGAGATTTGGATCAACCTAGTTTTGGGAATCAGTATATAAAATCATATGGAAAAATGTATGGACGGCATGGATGAAATACATACATAATAGTATGGCCCACAGATCATCGACCACTAGCCATTGGCCACCGGCAGGGTCACTTAGCCAATCGCTTCGGGGAATCCGTGTGCTGCTAAAATAAGCTGGTAGGTAGGTATCCACCTGCGCACTACGCACCCTCGCGTGCTTTCCTACTACGATATTTTTGTATATAGAGAAGCAAAGGCAAGCATCACGCCTCTCTCTTTACCATCGTTTTCATCTCATCTCTCTTCTCTGATTTCAACGCCCTCTGATCAGATACCCTGTATACATATAAGTCGTATACACGGGATTTCTGAGTATTGTCTCTAGAAAGAGCCTTGGAAATTTCACTAGGTATGGGATTTCTCCGTTTCCGATATCAATCTCTCCTCATTCTTCAGTCTTAGATCCATTTCGTGTTATAATATATATCTTCAGATCTGCGTATGTGATTTGATTAGTGTTTCGAATTTCTTTCATTTTTGTTTTAGCTTTGGATTCTCATTTGAATAAAATTTGCTGGATCTGTTCATTTGATCGGGGTTTCTCTTTCGATTCTTCTGATATATATACTTTTTTTTTATGTTTTATTTTTGGATTTTCCTTCTCTTTTTTATGAATGTGTGTGTTTTGTTAGATTTGGAGAGATGGGTGTCTCTGGATTTTCTTTAGATTTTAGGGGTCGTTTGGATGGTGGTAAATGGGGCAAGTGGTAAATGATTTACTAGCAAATCATTGACTGCTTCTGTTTGGATGCTCTAATTTGCTAGCAAATCATTCATAACTTAAAGCCAAACAGACAGGTTGTAAATCATTTACAAACTTTTAGGGAATCGCTGCTTTCCATTAACATGTGTTGGGATATGATTGTTGATTTGTTCATTTCATTGGGTTGGAGAATGTTTCTCTGGAACTGATCTAGTCTGGGATTGGAAGACGGTAACTGGTGTTTGAATGCTCAAAATCAAAACTAGCCTCAGTGGGATCCACCATCAGGACTTCTATAGCTAAGTTTTGATTGGCGTTCTACGATCTAGCCAGGTCCCGCTGGCATGAAGAGTGTTGAGTAATGAAAAGGGTGATTTTATTTATTTATTTTTTTTTTCTGAACCTTGTGAAGAGGTATGATCTAATTAGGCAAGAGTCCTTGGCATGTCGACAGGGGTTGTGTATATACTTGAAGTCTTCTCGAGTATAGCTTAATCATCAAAGGAGACTCTTGTAATGCCCTTATGTCAATATGGGGTCCTTAGAAATTAAATTCTGGTATTTCAGAAGTTGAGCCCCCCTCCCCCTCTTTATTTTCTTTTTTCATAAATTTAGGCATCTTTCAATTAAATAATAAAAAAAAAAGATAAGGTAGGAGGAAATACACCAAAACCAAGTGATTTTGGTGGTTGTGGATTTAGCTAGGCAATTCATGGGCCTGTTGTGTCAAATGACTAAATTATCTAATTTCTCCAGTTGAGTTGGATGGTTGATCCTTTTTCTTTTCAGCTGTTTTTTTTTTATGGTAACTAATCAAACTTCTAGGATCATCTATTATTGTGATATTCAGGACAATGCCTGATCCATGATGGGGTCCACCATTTGGAAAAATAATACCTAGCATGCATCTGGTACCATTTAGTAAATGTTATCAACCCTACAATGGATAGGATCAGCAAGTATGTCGATTGCTGTGTGAAGGCTTTGAACCATGAAACTATTATGTATATGCCACTGCGTGGATGAGCCATGGTTAAAAATTGCAGTGTTTGGTTGTTTCTAACCACTCGATTGTAGGCCTTTTTTTCTGGATAATTGCTCTAGACTTTTCTTGGATTTACAAAACAGGTGATGGATCAAGTAGTCGACAACTAACAATCAATGTTCTTTTGGTTATGACTCACCCAAGAATAATACTAATTGGTCAATCTAGATCCATTGCCAATTTTGTTTTATTACAGCTGAAGCAGCCGTCATCATCATTGATACAAGCCTCTGTTTGACTCATTATTTTTTATCTCTCAATTGTGATTTTCTTTTTAGATTTTGAGAGATGGGTAGCTCTGGATTCTCATGGAAATTGGCTGAACACCCAAAGCTTCCAAAGGGTAAGACCATAGCACTTATTGTTTTGGATGGGTGGGGTGAAGCCAATCCTGACAAGTACAACTGTATCCATGTTGCTGAAACACCGACAATGGATTCGCTTAAAAAGGTAAAAGAAAGTAGATGATTTTCTTGTTTAGTTGTATTGCTCTGATAATGAAATTTATGAATACCCTTAGATTAGATTGTTGAGACAATTAGATTTGCAGGCACTCTGTTTTTTGTGCCCAATCTGTTTTTGTCTTGTATCTTGTTTGTCATGCAATTTTGTGAAATCTATGGATTTGATATGTCACCACCCAATCAGCCTGATCAAGATGTTATAGAATAACCATGTTGTTCAAAAGAAGCTAAGTTTGATTTGCTTCTTGCTTCACAGATACTTTTTTGTTTGCTAGGAATTTTGACGTAGGGAGGAATGTGGTAGGTCGATCACCGTCTCCCCACCTGATAGATACCTTGAATCCACAAGGCGTTCTCGAATCCACGAGAAAATAAAAGGAAATAATTCCTAGAAAATATAAAATAATTGATTGAATGAATGCTTTAAATAATAAACTAAACCCTAAGAAGAAGTATTAGACTCCAACTATAACTAAAACTCCTAGATAAACAAAAACTCGAAAAAGAATAAAACAAACTAAAATTCGGAATTACTAAAAATAGCAAGTTTTCCTAAAATCCCGCTTTTTTGTTGTAACCGCGCGTTTTCTGTTGAAATGGACGGACACAACCCACTTCAGTGGGTTGGTTCACCCCAAAACGAAATTTCAATTGGAATCCATATGTTGTGTCCTGTAACTCCTTCCGGATAAAAAGTTATGGCCGATTTATATTCCGCCTTCTTTTGGTCCGTCCATGCGAAAATTGACGATTTTTGTTGAACTTTCCTTGATCTTTTGCGGTCCATGTGCGATAGAAAGATGCTTGATCCATGCCCTTCATCAGAGGGTTCTTTTTCTACATCAAATTTTCACATAGTTAGGGAAATTGTCTAGTAGCATAATGTACCTGCATGCTTTTATTTTATTTTAATTTTTTAACATGAATTTGCTATTATTATTATTTTTAAACATGTATTTGAGTGTACAACTGAAACTGGAAGGGAAATTTTATAGGATAGCTATAAGACCACCCATGCTTTATGGGATAGAATGTTGGGCAGTTAACGAACAACATGTTCATAAGATGATTGTTAGCTGAAATGAGGATGTTGAGATGGGTGAATGGTAAGACAAGGATAGAATTAGAAATGAATGCATTCGAGGGAATTTAGGAGTAACACCAATAATTTTTTTTTATTTTTTTTAAACGGTCATGTAGCCTTCCCCAATCAGTTGGGATATGGTGAGGATGATGTATTTGTTGTTATTGATAAATGTTTTCCCAGATTCTTCGATGTATTTTCTCCTGACTGATTATCAGATAATTTGCACTAACTTTTATTTTCATGAAGTGGATTTCTATACTTCCTTTTCCCTGCATGCATGCATGATTGCGTACACATTCATTTGTAATAGTTGGTAGCTTGACAATATATACTGGATATCTCGCTTCATTGTTCATTACTTATATGCAAAGTTACAAACTTGCAATGACTGAAATAGTGGCATGCTATTCTGCTTTTAGACACAAGACGAGGTATTTACAAACTTGGGTCAATCATCTGTATTTTCATTATTATGGGTTTGGGTCTGTGGCCAGCTCTTGCAATTGTAGTGTCTTGAAAAGATGTTGTTTTAGAGGAACTTTAGTTGTCTGCCATGAAATGTTTTGGGTTCAACTGGGATTTTTTTATTCAGTTGTCCTACTGCTCCCTTTCCTATCTTGTCAACCTCATCCACTGGTTTATTTGTTTCTTTTTGTTACGTGCCATGTTCTATTCAATACCATACTTTTATTTTTTCTGTTTGTGATATTCTATTATTTGCATGTAGATATCTCAGTCATGTTATTTATGTGAGAGTTTTGTGGCTCCAAATCTCTAAAGATGAGTCACTTTGTCATCAACTTTCTAATTAACTAGTTGCCTATTTTGGGATTATTTTTCTAATCAATGTTTTAAAAACTTGCCGATTGACTTGGAGATTAGCCAAGTTAACCCACTTTAGCTGGGCTCCAGTTGCTAGGTCCAAGCACAAAAATGTAACGTCATACTAAGCTTAAGTTACCCATTGACTTGGTTGTTTTTATAGTCGGTCAATTTCTTGTTGGTTCTCTCCAATTCAACTTGGAAATTGAATGTGTTGATTTTGAGGTTGTAAATTTTTTTATTGACTTAATTTTATGATTCTTGATGAAAGTCAAAAAAAAAAAAAAAAAAAAAAGGCCACTGAAATTTATCATCTGTTTTCCCTGAAGGGCGCTCCGGAGAAATGGAGGTTGGTGAGGGCTCATGGAAAGGCAGTGGGGCTCCCAACTGAGGATGACATGGGTAATAGTGAAGTTGGTCACAATGCACTTGGTGCTGGACGGATATTTGCTCAAGGGTAGGCTGTTCCGCTTAACCTTATGCTTCATGACAGAGGTTGCTAGCCCGCATACACCCCTCTTCACATGCACCTTTATGCACAGCAAATGTCAACTTGGACTGTTGTGGTGATGCAGATGCGGTTGTTAGAATCTGATACTGGTACAGATTGTTGGATTTTGCTGACCCCCGATTGTGTAATCGGCAATCTATTATTAATTAGAAATTTTTTTATTTATAAAATGTAAATAAAGGAAGAAGGCAATGAATAGTTGGAGCATTCAACGTTCTAACGTTTGTTAAAATCGAGAGTGAGAGAGAGAGTTGTAGCATTCAAAGTTCTAACGTTTGTTAAAATCGAGAGTGAGAGAGAGAGTTGTAGCATTCAAAGTTCTAACGTTTGTTAAAATTGAGAGAGAGAGAGAGAGAGAGAGAGAGAGAGAGAGAGAGAGAGAGAGAGTCTTTCAAAAGGAAAAACAAAGAGAAACCTAATAATTTTATCTTTTGAATAAGTGGTTTTACATTTGTCGGAGTCATTATGTAGAAGTAAAATTGTTTTACATTTCAAAGTGGTTTTACATTTTTTTTGTTTGCCTTTTCTCCCCCTACCTTTATTATGGAGAATCCAACCATGAAGTATGTGTTGAAAGGATTGTGCATTTAGGCTTCTAACCTGTTGGATTCAACAGGATTCGGCTGGTATAAGAATCTTGGCTTGTCGCTCAAGAATCCATATATGTATTGGTGTTAGATTCTCCAACACATGATGCCCCTCAGAAGAATCCATGTTACATACTTTGTGAAATACATGAACGATGCATGTGGTGGCTCCCACATACACTGATACAGAAAAGTTGGGACAGTGACTCATCAAGCAGGTCACACAGCTACATGAATGTGAACCTGTGGAATTTTTTTTTTGACTGCCCATTCTTTTTATAGAGGGTGGCCACCTGGTTAGTGCACTAGCCTAGTATTAGCATATCTTCGTGGCGTGCACCACCTTAATGCACCATTTATAGGTCTCACAAACTTCCCATGTTGGCATGTATGCTTGCTGTAAAGGGATGTGTGGCTAGCAAATTCCCTTTGTGACCTTTTCAAAGTGTTTTCAGTATTGAGTTGGTTAGTTAGTGTTCTCTTATCAATTACCTAGCTTACCATAATTGCATGGTTGATGGTCATTTCAATCAACTTGGTTTGATAATTAAAAAGTTTTCTACATTCCCACAGAAATTAAGAGATAACTAACCTAAACAGGCCAATTAATTTTTTTTTTTTTTTAAGTTTCCATTTATGGGGAATATAGTGAACATAGTGACTTTGATGCTAACAACATCATCCTTTTCAATTTTCACAATTTGAACTTCTAGAGGGTGTTTGGTTGATATGAAGACCGGAGATTTGTAATTGGCTTGGAAATTGGTCTTTTCATTATTAAATTTAGGTTTGACCTTCATAATGAAATGCTTCCCTATTTATTAGAGTATAGAGTTGGTTGAGCCTTTATTGGGTAAATTTTGATCAACTAGATATGTGAAAGAGTGCTATATTGCATATTTCATAGTTATGGTGATATCGTATGTATCATAGATTTTTTAAGATATCTTTCTATATCCATTTCAATTCATTCACATCAGGTTCAAAAATTCACCAGTAACCTTGGTACCTGCCAGGGTGCCATACTAAAAAGTTGTCTTATCCTTTTGATTCCAACTCATGTCATCATAAAAAGTACTGATTCATGGCATCCCTTTCTTTGATGCATATTATCGTTTTTAAATAAGATCAAGTTGTGTATATCTAGTATACTAAATTTTTTAGCCAAGATAGTCCAATTAATTCATCAACCTCTATTCTTTTCTTCTTCTTTTTTTGTTCCAAATGCAGTGCAAAGCTAGTCGATCTTGCACTTGCCTCTGGAAAAATCTATGAAGGAGAAGGTTTCAAGTACATCAAGGAAAGCTTCGCTACTGGCACTTTGCATCTGATTGGGTTATTGAGCGATGGGGGTGTCCACTCCCGGCTTGATCAGTTGCAGGTATGATCCGTTGATGAGGCAATTTATGGATTTTCTGTTCTCATTCAATCATTGTCTTTGACTGTATGTCTGTGATTCTTCTTCAATTTATGTTCAGTTGCTACTAAAAGGAGCTGCTGAGAATGGTGCAAAAAGAATCCGCGTGCACATCCTCACTGATGGCCGTGATGTTTTGGATGGTTCAAGTGTAGGCTTTGTAGAAACACTCGAGAATGATCTTTCACAGTTACGGGAGAAAGGCATTGATGCTCAAATTGCATCTGGTGGTGGCAGGATGAATGTTACCATGGATCGTTATGAGGTATTTGCTGAGTTTCATGATTTTGGGCATTGTATTAATTAGTCAACTACTGTTGGTAGAATTGTTATAAGGTCGTGATCCATACACTTTTTCAATGTTTCAAACTCAGAATTGATTCAGCTCACACGAGTCATAAAAAATCTGGCTGGTCTGCTCATCACCTGGGCTACATATCATGATCATGGTCATCATCTAAGCCTTATACCAATTAATTGAGGTCGGTAACATGAATCTTGTTTTGCCATTCCCCTCTATCAAGGGCCATGCCTTCAGACCTTAGGTCATCATATCTTTTCTTACTACCTCCATCAACATCTTTTTTGGGCCTTCCCCTTGCCCTTTAGAACCTTCAACTTGTACCAAGTCACTCGTAACCGGCGTGGTTCTGTCTCCATTGCACATGACCAAACCATCTAACTCTACTTTCCTCATTTTATTACCTATTGGTGCTACTCCTAGGTTCCCTCGAATGCATTCATTTCTAATTCTATCCTTCCTTGACTTGCTACTCATCCACCTCAACATCCTCATTTTAGCTACACATCCTATGAACATGTTGTTCTATGACTGCCCAACATTTTGTCCCATAAAGAAATTGGTAGTCGAATTGACCAATTTTCCTCCTATGCATGTGGCTCACCTGTTGACTGGACTGGCCTGATTTTTCTACCACGGTGACCACTTGATGGCTGATTTCTGCGCCCCCACCCCCCAAAAAAAATAAAAATAAATAAACATTGGTTCATGTGGGGAGGGTACAACTTGAATTCGTTTTCCCATGACTAGGATTATAGCTGCGCTTTCTCAGGTAAATTAATTTTCTCTCTTTTTGTTGGTCTGCAGAATGACTGGGGTGTTGTTAAACGTGGATGGGATGCCCAGGTTCTTGGTGAAGCCCCATACAAATTTCAAAGTGCCGTCGAAGCTGTGAAAAAGCTCAGGGCGGAACCTAAGGCCAATGACCAGTATTTGCCCCCATTTGTTATAGTTGATGAGAATGGCAAGGCAGTTGGGCCAATAGTGGATGGGGATGCAGTTGTAACAATCAACTTCCGGGCAGACCGTATGGTTATGATTGCTAAAGCACTTGAGTATGAAGATTTTGACAAATTCGACCGTGTTCGGTTTCCAAAAATTCGCTATGCCGGAATGCTACAATATGATGGGGAGTTGAAGCTTCCAAGTCATTATCTTGTTTCTCCCCCGGAGATAGACAGGACATCTGGTGAATATCTAGTGCATAACGGTGTCCGTACGTTTGCGTGCAGGTAAGATGGTAGTAAACAACATAAATTTTAGAGACTTAGAAATATTTTATGTGGCCTTTACAAAATAGTTTGTCTTGTTATAGCTACTTTAATTTACAAATACTGCTGGGACCTGCTTGCTACAGGCATTTTTTTTATGTTGGGTTTGGAAGTACCCCCTATTTGGTGGATACTTTGTTTTTAATTTGGACGGACCAATTAGGGCCTTATATATGTAAGGGAGCGCTTGTGTTTTTCAGCTTGAGGCCCCCTTGAGGGCCTGGGGGATATGCTGGTAGGTGGGTTTGCTTTGAATTGGGCATTTGGGGTGGCTAACAATGAAACCTGGATGGGCATGTTATTGCTTTCCTGCTTTCCTGACCCCAAAATGCAGATGATCCTTGGCCTGGGAATTTGCACAATATCATCGGACCTGTAATGGCCGTGACAGGGTTGGTAGAGGCCCCTTTTTTTTTAATGGGCATTATGATCCCATATCACACATGGTTCTCAACGTTACCAGTATGTAATATCAGTAATGGCGATCACATAACTGTTTTTGAATATCATGATCATCGGGCCTTTAATCTGCTCTGCTTTGATGATATGACCATTCATTGCATTGGCCCCGCTGGAGATGAACCCTGGCCCAAAATTCTAGGACTGACATCCAATATTTGGCTGTTTTTTTTCCATTTACCATGAACCTTTGGATAGTTTATAACTATCTATTGGCAGACCACTGGTTGAAGACTTAGGAATGCTCCCCTTGGGATGTTTCTTGGACTTGGGTTGTACAAGGCAGGGTCCATCAGGTAAAAGGCCTGGATCACCATACAATGGACCCCACTATTATGAGTCAGGCTTGAGGATACTTTTTGATCTGGTTTACAATATACCTGATTCAGCAAGACTGAAACCAATGCATCATCAGAACTCAATCCCGAGTCTCCTCTCTGGTAGGGGCTTGGGCTAAGCAGCTCAAAAACAAGCTGGATTCTTAGGCTCAAGGATACCTTGTGCACCCTTGGGTCAAAGATCATATAATTCCTCAGTAGACAATAGGTTTAAAATATCATTATATGGCTCCCATTCTATAGTATACTTGTGAGGTTCTCTATGTCATTTTTGTTACATCCACCTCCAAAATCTATAACATATTCTGATTTTTGATTGACAGTGAGACGGTCAAGTTTGGTCATGTCACATTCTTCTGGAATGGAAATAGATCGGGATACTTTAACTCAGAGTTGGAGGAATATGTTGAAATTCCAAGTGATAGTGGAATTACATTCAATGTCCAACCAAAGATGAAGGCCTTGGAAATTGGAGAGAAGGCAAGGGATGCCATCCTCAGTCGCAAGTTTGATCAGGTATATAAGAAACTTATTGCCAGCTATTGCATGAAACCCATGTAGGTTAGACATGGATAATATCAATGGCAGAGGATGTGTTAACTTTTTTTTCCATGAAAACATGGTGGCCTTAGAAACCCAACAAGCTTACATTTACATACTGCTATGGTATCGTACTATTGAAAGGCGCATCATCATTAAATGAGAATCTATAAAAGCATAATGATTTTGGAAATTGTGAGTCTTTTATGATGCAGAAAGGCAAAAAATGAATAAAACAGGAAAATATGATATAAATTTAACCTTGCTGCAGCTTGTTTTTAGATTATCACTCTATTAAGTAGGATGACACCCATTTTTCCCCATTAATCTTGAAAACAAGCGGAAATGTTGCCGCGCGAGAGAGAAGGGCTCTGTGTGTGTGTGTGTGTGTGTGTGTGTGTGTGTGTGTGTGTGTGTGTGTCTGTGCGTGTGTGTGTGCGTGCGATACAGTTGTGTGTGTGTGTGTGTCTGTGCGTGTGTGTGTGTGTGATACAGTTGTGTGTGTGTGTGTGTGTGTGTGTGTGTGTGTGTGTGTGTGTGTGTGTGTGTGTGTGTGATACAGTTGCATTATAAACATGACTATCGAATGTGTTCCTCTTTGCTTAGATTTGTCGAATCACAGCCTTCCGGTATGCTTGAAATGAGGAAAATACACAAAAATGTGAGAAAAGTGAGAAGTTAGAAAATGGACTTGTATGGGTGCATCAGCTCGATATGAGCCCATGTTGCTGTATATGGCTATAAATTTTTCAGGCAACCTGTTTTGCCTCCTTACCATGTAATGGTTTGGCTGATATGGATCCAATACAGCCATATTGGCAGATTTAAAACTGATTTTCTGAACATTGCCTACAACCCCAATCAATGCTCTCTTTAGTGAGTCCATCTATGGTCTTCATTGCACATGACTCTACTGTCTCAATTTGCTCTCCATTATTCCCTCTTATTGAGACTACTCTTACATTGCTTTGGAGCACCTTGCTCTTTTCAACATCAATCTCAACATCTTTGCAATGCTCATTCCTTGCTCTTGCCACATTCTAAGCCATATACACTGCAACTTGACCCAAGAGTTTGTCAAGTAAATTGGTCGAGTTCGGGCCTACAACACCAGGACTTGGGACTGTTTACTATTCTAAATTTATAATATTGTCAAGTTTTGGCATGTTGAGTTGAGTTTGATTGTGTTTTATTGAGCTTTTTCCGTGGTTTTCCAATCCAGTCAAATCCATCGAGGAGTCATGACCTAACATTTTTTTCTTTCTTCTTCTTCTTCTTCTTCTTCTTCTTCTTTTCGTTTCTTTTTTGGTTTTTGATTCTTCATGAAATCTGATTAAGTCCTTTAGTTTTGGTCCTAGCTTCCAAACATAGTTTCCAACTGCCCAATACTTTGCTGTCCCACATGGCACAACCAGTTGAATATCGTCTTATAATATTTTCCCTTTAGTTTCATTGGCATGCAATGATCACATGACATGTCACAACTCTAATTCTATAGGAAACATCTTTATCTATCTCCCAATCTTTTTGAATAATAGACCAAGGTAACAAAACAAACGACACATTGATGAATCTACTTCTGTAAGTTTTTATGTTGAGATGAAAAGGGGTTCTGGAAGAACATGTATCTGATGCTGCTTTTTGTCTTCCATAGGTACGTGTCAACATACCTAATGGGGACATGGTCGGGCATACAGGTGATATAGAGGCAACAGTTGTAGCTTGCAAGGCAGCTGATGAAGCTGTCAAGGTAACATCTTAGGTCTTAACTAATGTATATTGAATTCTCAAGGATTATGTTTTAATTTCTCGGGATATTGTACTAAATTGCGTTATATGAATGCTTGAAAAAGTAAATTGATCCCGAAATAGGCCTTTAGATTGCCTAGTCATTGTTCTAGCCAATGAAAAAAATTCAGTAAGAGAAGAAAGAATTAGAGGGGAAAAAACTCAAATGAGGTCGTCCCCTGAAGACTGGTTGTTGATATCTCATCAACTGTACTAGTGCTTCGGGCGATCTGTTTTGCCCTTCTTTCTTTTGGCAGAGGATGTTATGCCTTTCCTTTGATCCGTTGTTAGTCCGGTGTTGGGTTGTATAGTTTTTTCAGGTTTCTTTTGTTTTTAGCTTTTTCTGTTGCCTTTTGATTTCGGTGGGCTTTTTTGGCCTTTGAATAAAATCGCAATCTTCAAAAAAAAAAAAAAAAAAAAAAACTTGAATGGGGTTTGCCAAAATTCGTAAGAAAGAATCGCAAAGAGAAGAAAGATTGGTATGGGGAAGATAGTTTTTGTATGGCTAGTGACATAAAAGAAGGGGATGAGAAATAGTGATATCTTGAAAAAAGATAAGCAGTGATTTCGATTAGTTGAGGGATGGGCTGAGGGTGGAAGGGGCAGTTCAATTAAATTAAATGGGATGTTTTGATGATCCATCAAATTAAATTTGCAATAAGCACTTTAGCAGTCTAATAAATTGGACAACCAAATTGTAATTTCTTTGGCATTCATATTGCGAGACCGGGCTTTAAATTACAATAATCCACTTTCAAAGTGGATGAAGAAGGAAAGCGTTGGCTGCTACTTTGTCATTGTGGATATTGGGAAATATCTTTAGATCTGTTTCATTCTCTTGATTTATATTCTCTCTCTTCTCCTTTTCTTTTCTTCATGAAGTGTTCTGCAATAACCTGACTCTGATGTTGGTCCTTTTAGTCTTGGATGTCAACTTGGATGGGTCAGTTGGAAGACCTGTGGAAAAATATGAAAAAAGAAATTTGAAATAACGAGATGTGCTATGGACTATGAAAATAAAGGACTGCTTTTCTTTGAACTTGGCCTTGTTTGAAGTAAAACAAAATTGATTTTAATGCTGTTCGTAAAAGTTCAAAGCTTTGTATTGTTCGTGCTGGCAGATGATCCTGGATGCAATAGAGCAAGTGGGTGGGATCTATGTCGTGACTGCGGATCATGGAAATGCTGAGGACATGGTGAAGAGGAACAAGACCGGGCAGCCTCAGCTTGATAAAAATGGGAAAATCCAAGTCCTCACTTCTCATACTCTCCAACCTGTAAGTGAATAAACTATCCTTTTTCTCTATGGTTAATCAGTAGTCTCCCTTCAACGAAATGATATGGTAGCAGTTATATTGGCTTTTGGAGTGAAGGGAGGAAGTTTCTGCTAGCATTAGCTAGAGAGTGAAGGGTTCTCTTCAGACATGAGAAATTTGAACAGGTTTGCAGGTGCACTTGCGGGCAATTTATGTACTAGATCCAAGCCCATCCATTAGGCAGACTCCATTGTTTAGATGCCCTGGCCCAAAATTCAAGTTGATCCAGTGACCTGGTGCACCACATGTGTTTGTTGAATGTGGATTGTTGGCCATCCTTTGATTGTCTCTTGTTTTCATACACATGTATAGCCGATGAGTGCATCTGCTTGTTTTGCGGGCCAGGACATGTGCATAGTGGGACCCACCCAAATGAGTGCTCAGATCTTGCAAGCGCATTGTTGGGGATGGGCAACCCAGGACAATAAAAAGGAAACAGTTGATACTTTTCCCTTCCCCTGTTCTTGCACTTCTCCTTATATTCTTGACAACGTATTCCGTAACGGTAATGGTGGCCATAACAGCCACCACCGTTACTTTTACAATACAAGCTGTAATGGCCATTGCGGCCTCCTTTTTCTTTTTTCTTTCTTCTTCTTCTTCTTCTTCTTTTTTTTGGGGGGGGGGGGTTTAAGAAAACTTGTACTGGCCTTCTAATGGTCCGTTACGGGTCATTGTTTTCATAACAGCTGTTACAGCCCTGTAACACATAATGGTTGCCACTGTTACCATTACGTAATGACAGTTATGGGCTGTTATGACACACAAGGATTCTTGATTGTCCAAATAAAGGACACCATAAATCAAGCGAGCTACTTATCTTAATGTTTCATTCTCAAATGGTGACAAGTGTTGGCTCTACTTTGGAGAGAAGAAAACTAAACTCCTACATCTGCATTAGCATGGCACAAAATCAGGCCAGTAATCTCATCATGTGGTCACATTTGAGAATTGGGCCATATTTATTTTTGGGCAAAGGCATTTACACAGTGGACACCCATGATGGGGGATTGGATCTCTCACACGTCTGCCAAGATAACACATGGGTTGGATGTAGATTGGATCATTCATACAACTGTGTGGGCTTAGGAAATCTCCTTGCAAGAGGAGAATTATCACATAGCCAGCTCTATGTTAACTTGTCAGGCTGCCCCATCTTTTCCGCCAACATGCCACTTGTGCAGGATCTCTGTATCATGCAAATGGTCAGTTGAAAATTTTGGCCCACCTCTTGAGACTACTGGCTAGTTTTTATGCCGTGTGATCTTCATTGTAGTGTCCTAACTTTCACATGGCATGGGTGTCTCACTCAAGTGGCATGGTGTAGGAAAGATGCTGTATGGCCAGCTGTTGGTGTAGGTGTTTGGCTCTCCTTTGTAAAAGGCGGAGCCAAAACATATTGCAATTAAAGGAAAATGTGGTTATGTGTATGTCATCGCCTTTGGAATCAAAAGTGAACTATGTTTTTATCTGTTTGTTGGCATTTTGAGACAGAATTGTAAGATCTCCCAAGTTCCAAAATTTTGTAGCTTACATTTCAAAAAAGAAATAAAGAAAAAAGAAAAAGGAAGAAATATTCAGCAATTTTACAATGTACTCTCTTCTACAATTCAGGTCCATCAAGGGATTTTATTATCTGTTTGATTTTCATGCAATTGATCTTTTATTAGAGTGGCGACCACCCTCAAAGATCCTGACAAGCTTCATATGATGTTGCCCATGATCTTGGTTTTAGGTTCCGATAGCCATTGGAGGCCCCGGTTTAGCGCCGGGAGTCAGATTCCGGACAGACGTGCCCGATGGTGGGCTTGCCAATGTTGCGGCCACTGTGGTGAATCTCCATGGTTTTGAGACGCCGAGCGACTACGAGCCAACACTCATTGAGGTTGTTGACAATTGATTTGTCAAGAGTAACGAGGATATAATGACTTTCCTACATGATTTAGACTTTCAGTAATATTATCACGCTATAGTAAGCGTCGGGGGTCTTTGTGACGTTTAAATAATTTTTGAAATCTCTGTTGATCGGGGTTTGGGCAAATTGAATTTCTGCCCGATTAGTATAGGGTTTTTGATGGAAAGTTGGGTGAAATATATTTGAATTAGATGTTTTATTGGAACATTTATGTGGGGTTTTTCCCTGTAACTTTTCTGGGTTCATATTATTTTGATTTCTACAAGTCTCTTGTTTGGCGTGATAAGCCTGCGCGCTTCTGTGGTGCAGTTGATGTCATGATTGAATGCTCGCCATCAAAAACTTCCTAGGGCCCGCCCAAATGTTTCTTTGCCATCCAACCTGTTGATAAGGTCACATAGATCTGGATGAAGGGAAAACACCCATATTTGCATTCAATCGTCCTTGTTTGTTTTGGCCCTTGATCGGATGGCAAATAAACATTAAAAAACAGTATGGTTGGCACTAGGAAGTTTTTAATGGAGCATTCAATCACCACTGTTTCCTATAGCATGGTCCGCATGAGATTTGGATGTGCTTCAGTTTTTGGCTTATGCCCTGAAATGATATGGCAAAATGGATGGATGGCGTGGATATAGAATAGATACATCAAGGTGGGCCCCACTGTAAGGGCCGCACTGTCTTGGGTAGGGAAGGGGCTGCACCTAATCTGCTCCCGTGGATCCCTGTGGGGCCCACCTTGATGTATGCATCTTACATCCACGCTGTCCATCTGCTTCTCCACAAGAAACCATGGTAATTGAATGCTCACCATTAAAAACTATCTTGGGGCCACTGGAATGTTTATTTGCCACCGAACCTATTGAAAAGGTTACAAAAGACCTTGATGAAGGAACCATTCAAATATCGGCTTATCCAAAACTTTTCTTGCCCCCTAGAAGATTTTAATAGCAATCACCACTGTTTCCTATGGTGTGGCCCACCTGAGATTTGGATATGCTGCATTTTTCAGCTCATGCCCTGAAATGAGGTGGCAAAACGGATGGGCAGATGTAATACACATACATTAAGGTGAACCCCATTGTCAGGATCCACCCACCTACCTAGGAGTCCGGATCCTCTGGAGTCGGTCCTTCCTCATTATGGACGCAAGCCGAGCTGTGGACGGGCCCACCATGATGTTTCTGTTTATCCACTCTAAGATCATGCTTACCACATGAGACGATCGACCACACCAGAAATGACTCTTGCATTTAATGCTTTGGTGTGGTTGACCTGACTGTTGGACCTGCCTCACTCTTGGTCTCATGTGGTCGGGACACTGATTGTAGAAACAGAATGGACGGAGTGGATAAACAGATATATCATGGTGGGCCCCTCCACAGCTTGGTATGGACGTGACACAATCCAACTCCATTTGCTCTTGCTTGGAGCCTTTTCATTGGTCCATGTCATCACATAGGTCTGCAACCAATGTCACATCCTCAGTGCAACCTGATCACACTGACATCATGTAGTGTGAGGCAGTCCAATGAAAAGGCTGCTTGGAGGCCAATAGAGGATCCGGATTCCCTACCTAGGTGGGAAATCGATGTGGGTGGGACCTTGAGCGCACGCGGTTTGGGTGGATCCCCGAATACACTGAGGTTGGTGGATCCCCAACTGTGGGGCTACTATGATGTATGTACCATAAATCTACACCATCCACGCGTTTTGAAAGTTCATTTTAAGACATGATACCAAAAATTATGCAGATCCAAATCTTAAGTGGACCATACCACATGAAACAGTAATGATTGAATCCCCACCATTAAAAACTTCATGGGGGCCTCTGGAATGTTTATTTTCCATCCAACTTGTTTAAAAGGTTAAAAAACCTAGATGAAGAAAATAAACAAATATCATATTGATCCAAAACGCTTGTGGCCCACGGGAAGTTTTTTTATGATTGAGTACCACTGTTTTTACTGTATTATAGTCCACTTGAGATTTGTATCTACTTTATTTTTTGTATCATGCTTTAAAATATGTTTTCAAAATAAATGGACGGCCTGGATGTAATACACACACATCACACAGTGAACTCCACGGTTAAGTATCCACCCACCTCGGTGGATCTGCGCCCGCATTGTTTATCCATGTTGTCCATCCATTTTGCGAGCTTAATTTTTGGCATAGTCCTTAAAAAGGAAGCAGATGCAAATATCAGGTGGACCATGCCACAGGAAACAGTGGTCATTGAACGCCCACTAATTTTTTTATTTTTATTTTTTTGTTAGTTCACACACCCCACAGTTAGTACACACACCCAACATTTAAAACTTCCTAGGGTTCACTGTAATGATTGTTTGCCACCTAACCTGTTGATTAGGTCTCTTGATAACACAAGGGAAAACACAAAACTATTGTGGCCCAAAAAAGTTTAATAGTCAATGACCACTGTTTCCTGTGGTGTGGTGGTCCACCTAAAATTTGTACCTGGTTCATTTTTTGAGCCATGGCCAAAAATAAGCTGGAAAATCGAATGGACGGTGTAGATTTACAATGCATACGTCGAGGTGGGCCCCATGATCAGGGTCCCACCCACATCGCTGGCTCGGGGATCCACCGAAGCCGCGCCCATTATTTGACACCCTCGCAGAGTCTGATCCCTGTGATCGTCAGCCATTCACTTAGACACTGTACACGTGGAAATATGCCAAATGAAACTAAACCGTTGGATTTGTGGGACCCATTGTGCATATCTCATCATTCCAAAACCAGATAGATTGAACAATCCTAACATCTTATAAAATGGTTAAACTCCCTTAGTTGTTTATGATCCATCTTAATAGAGACCCATGATTTGGACGGTTAATTTGAGTTACTCCAACGATCGTATATAACCATCTTTCTGCCTGACAGAGTATCAACTACTGTACTCTCCAGAGTATCGAAGTTTTTCTCTTCCCTCCTTTCTCCATTTCAAAAAAAAAAAACCAAACTACCCACAGCCTCATCTCTCTCTCAGAGATCGATCGGACGAGGATGGAGAAGTACGAGAAGCTGGAGAAGGTAGGAGAGGGAACGTACGGGAAGGTGTACAAGGCCCAGGACAAAGCCACAGGACAGTTCGTTGCACTGAAGAAGACTCGCCTTGAGATGGATGAAGAAGGTGTCCCTCCCACCGCCCTCCGTGAGATCTCCCTCCTCCAAATGCTCTCCCACTCTCTCTACGTTGTCAGGTACGTCCGATTCTTCTTCCACCGTTGATCTTATCTGATGGGCCCCACCTGCCCTAAATCTCCTCCACAGGACGTCCCCATCATCCCTCTGAATTGGTTATCTGTATTTGATTGAAATTAGGGTAATGATTCTACGGCCAAGATCTCCAGATCTGGCTATTCTTATCGGGGCATGGTCCATCAGATCAGTGGTCTGGATCACCAGAAAAGGGATCTTGGATGGTTAAGATCATCCAATCTGGTTTCTTTTTCAGGGCATGATCCATGCAGTATGGAAGTGATTCGATCAACGGTCTGGATCACTGAACCATGTGTTCCACTTGTACAAATTGAAAGCCACCGCTTGTTTTTCCCCCCTAATTTTCTTGAATTTTAGGTTGCTGTGCGTGGAGCAAGTCGACAAGAACGGGAAGCTGCTTCTGTATCTGGTGTTTGAGTATCTCGACACTGATCTCAAGAAGTTCATTGATTCCCACCGCAAGAGGCCCAATCCAAGGCCCATCCCTCCTTCCTTCATTCAGGTAATGGGTAGCATCATCAGATTTTGATGTTCACTGCCATATTTGATTTCGATTATGTGATTTGAATTCCTATTTGGAATTGTGTTGACTTAAAGATGTTTGGCAGCTCTAGTATCTGATCTAATGGATTATTTTGATCTTTGCTATGAAAGCCCTCGATTTCAATGATTTCCTTGATGCAATTCTGTTAAGGGCTTGTTTGGCAGCGTGGATTTGAAATTCTGTAGAATCAGGTGGATTTTACTCCGTATGGAATCAATCTGGATTTGAAATAATAGCTTTGAGGTGGGGTTCAAAAATAGCTGTTTTTGGGGATTTGGATTCCACTCAAATCCAACTACCGAATGAAAAAAACAGTAACTCCTCACAAATCCCTCCAATTCCACGCTGCCAAAAGGCCCAAAACTAGCTCTCAAGTGGGCCCCATGCTTTGGGAATTCAGACTGTTAATCTGATGGGCCCCCGCTTTCAATAGACAATTCTCTTAGATATCCTATTGAATATATGATTTAAGAACAATTACATCAATGATCCACATTTCACAGAAAATATGGCATTCTCTTATGATTCTTCTGTCATTTCAGAGGTATTAGTCCATGGATCTTTATTTTTTCTTAATCTTTTAGGTATTGATTTGTTTCAATTTTTCAGATATCTGGCACTCGTCAAGTTTTGTAGATGTCATTTTGTTAGAATGCAATCCTTTATCTAGACCCCTGTTGGTTCCAAAACCTATTTTTGTTTGTAGGTTTCAATATGACTCTTCATTTTTTGGCTTTTGGTTATGGAAATTGTTAATGCTTGTCATCAAAACCTTAGTTATATAAGTTTTACAATTTCATGTTGGCATTTTGTTTGCTGATTCTCTCTCTCTCTCTCTCTCTCTTTTCCTGAGGTAAACGGACCTTGAACATTTTAGATTACTTGAATTTCTCTGTTTTGTTGTTTGCAGAGCTTCCTATATCAGCTGTGCAAAGGAGTTTCTCATTGTCACAGCTACGGAGTGCTACACAGGTTACTTCTTAGTTTTTTGTCCGTCTTCCTTTTCATTTCATTGATTCCATTCTTTTATAAATGTCATTGCACAACAGTAACAAAAATCTGATCTTGATCCATCCGAACTGCGTGGAAAAGAGATCTGAAGCCTCAAAATCTCTTGGTGGACACAGAGAAAGGCATACTGAAGATTGCAGATCTTGGGCTTGGAAGAGCCTTCACAGTCCCTCTCAAGAGCTACACGCATGAGGTATGTATATGTTATCGCGAATGAGAAATCAGTCCATGTAATTCGGTTTAGATTACTCATGTCTCGAGCAAATCTGCAATTCAATTTCATGTTTGCTTCCCATTTCAGATTGTTACACTTTGGTACAGAGCTCCTGAGGTGTTGTTGGGATCTACCCATTACTCAACCGGAGTGGACATGTGGTCTGTTGGATGTATATTCGGTATGGTTTTTTATTCTTTTTTTTCTGAGTATTAGTGAAAAATAATTATAAATCAGTGCTTCCCTCTCATTCTCTTTTGCATTTTACCTGGTAGACCCAAGGGTGAACTGTTTGCGATTTGCATGCTTTGATATTTCAGTCAGAATGGTTGACGGAAGAAGCTTAACTCCTTATGCATTCTCTTGTTACTAGTTCATGGGTTAATCTATTTTCTTTCTTCATCTTTCATTGCATTCTATGAAGTTGAAGAAGAATAGCCTTAAAATGCGAATTTGCTTGCTTGAATTGGTTTAGTTGTATGTGTGGTGTCATGATTTATGGTAATAAAAAATGATCATTGCCTCCATCAATCATTTAATATTCATGATAACCGCCTAATAGCCATGATATCCAAGAAATGAGCAGAGTTGTAGTCTTTGGTGTCATAGTTTCATAAATTACCATAATATTGATGTTCCTATTTCATTGAATTGGTCTCTTGTGGGAGAGACATTGAAATCCCCATTGTTCCTTGGATCAAGAAATCCACATTAAGCCTTTAATTCAGCAATTTATATTGCATACTACTGTACTGTGATAAGTACCTTACATGCTTAATGTCCTTGACGTGAGCCTTCAGAGCGGTACTAGGAAGATCTGAATTTCATCCACTTAAGGTCCTAGGATTCTAAAGAGCATTAGCTAGAGTATGTGGGGCAACTCCCTAGATTTTTCTATTGATGGACCCAAATATAAAAAATAACAGAAGAAAAGGCAGGCCTGTGTGTTGATGTCTTGCCCCACAACTTGTTGGTCTCAAGAACCTCCAGCACCCAAATAAGCCCTTAATCAACTAGTTAGTTTTTGTGTTATATATAGCCTCTATTACAATTATCATAGTGGCAGCAGACACTAAAAGGTGAAAAGTGGCAACAAAATTTTGAACATAAACAATGTGACGAATTGATGCATCTAAGAATCACAAGATTCATACACTAATCAAGTTGTGATGGTGTTAGGGACCATGGGTCAACTAGTAGGCCAAACTATTCAGGTCAGTGGAGTGGGCCTAATCCATGGGTCAAGTTGTGATGGTGTTAGGGTCCATGGGTCAACTAGTAGGCCAAACTATTCAGGTCAGTGGAGTGGGCCTAATCCATGGGTCAAGTTGTGATGGTGTTAGGGTCCATGGGTCAACTAGTAGGCCAAACTATTCAGGTCAGTGGAGTGGGCCTAATCCATGGGTCAACTGGTCGGCCAAACCATTCGGGTCAACAAAAGTGGGCCTAGTAGTTCCACTTAAGATTTACAATAAATTGTTGTCTTACATCTGAATTTTAAACTTGAATTTTGAAATTGAAATAATAGTCCAACAATCAATGGAGTAGTTGCCCTTGATTGTAGGGAGTAAATTAGCCTTAGAGTTTGAATTTGAAATAATTTGTTACAATTATTGTGGAATGCCACAATTATTTATGATCTCTTAACCATTGAGAAAAGCAAGAAGAGAAATTTTCCAAATAATCTTTTGCTTGATTGCAAGGAGGGTTAGTCTATCCTTGAATTTGGTGTCGTTCTCTTAATCATCCTAGTACGGTCGTACCAGATGGCACTCTGAATAGAAGGTTCAAGCAACCAAAGTCACGGATCCCATTGTGTTTCTACCCAAACAAATCAATGCGTGACACATGCTGCTACACTTTCGGCTGAGCCATTTCTCTTGCTTTTCTTGTCCATGATTTAGATCTTCCTTAATGCAAGTATGTGTTCTATGCAGCGGAAATGGCAAGAAAGCAAGCTCTATTTCCAGGCAACTCAGAGTTGCAGCAACTGCTTCACATCTTCAGGTACTTGTTAAAGAAGTGCGTTATGGATTACAAAATGGTTGTTTGACATAAATCACTGATTTCTACGAGTCATGCTTCTATAGCTATTTCACTGTTTAATTTCTCATACAATGAGAGCAGGTTGAAATTTTGATCAACTTGGAAAGTGGGCTAGATCAGGTAATGAATACCTGATTTGACCAACATCGGTATTTAACCAAAAAAGAACTCACTGTGTTGAGTAGATTTAATCAATACTGAGTTGGAGTTATGGGGGTAAGAAGTTTTTCTTGAAAGGTCTATTGGGTACTTGAAAAATCATTAGTACTCAAAAATCAGATCATTTCATACTGCTAAAGTTAAAAAACTTCATTGAAAAGCTGATATAGAGTTTTGAGAATTCTCCCAGAGTTGTCATTGTGCCTGAGTCGATCTTAGTTTTAGAAGGGGGAAAAAAGAAAGAATGACTTTGGCTGTTGTCTCTGTAACTGCCGTTTGGACTAGTATGGTTTCAGACAAGAACAATCATATACATGCTCAAGGTGTCATTGATGGGCACCATGGAAAACCAAATCGTGCTTACCTTGAGAAGATAGCTGATAATGTTGGAAAACAGTCAGTTCTTGTGCCCTGATTTTTATGCATTTTGGTGGTAGAATACCAAAACTTAGCAGTATTCAGTATGGTTCCTCTGCCTGTTAACTACTTTTCTTGATAAAATGCTATGGAAGAAGGTTGCTGGGAACTCCAACTGAAGAGCAGTGGCCGGGAGTAAGCTCTCTGAGGGACTGGCATGAATACCCACAATGGAAGCCTCAGAACTTGGCAAGTGTAGTTCCGTCATTAGAACCCGAGGGCGTCGACCTCTTATCGGTAACTAACACTTCCCATTGATTATTTATCCCTTACCAAATCATCAAGGACTTCCTAATTCTGAAACGGGGCTTTCAATTTTCAAGTATTATTCAGCCCTAGTTGGCCAAAATGTTACCAATTTCTAAAACGAATAAACTCAAAACGATTTCTGACTCAATTAGTGAGTGTTTGAGCATTGCTTCCTTGTGTTTGGAACAAAAACAGGGAAACCAGATTGCATTTGTAGCTTTCTTTTAATTGCACTTGGGTCTCCTATTGAATTAACCCACGGTTTGTATTCTAATAAGGTGGGAATAACCAAATTGCAACTACATTATTTTCAATTTGGATGTGAAACATATGTAAGTGTAATTTGAGGGCTAGAGCTGGACGTGAACCGAGCCAACTCGGTTAACTCGGCTCGAAATAACTCGAATTGGTTAGACTCGTTGTTGATTTTAGTCCAAGTCGAGCCATTTTTTTTTTTCAGCTCGAAGATTTCCGAGCCAAGCTCAAGCTGACCCTCGCTCAATTCGGCTTAACTCGAATCTCAGTTCGTGTTCACTCGGTTTGAGTTTGACTCGACTTAGCTAGTTGGAAAGGGAGGTTTTTTAGTCCCACATCAAAAGAGAGCAAAAGAATAAGAGGAAAAACTATCTATAAAAGAATAAGAGGAAAAACTATCTATAAAAGCAAGTAGAATAGCAGTAAGGGGTGTCAATGGGCCGAGCTCAAGCTAAGGTTGTATACCGGTCGAGCCGAGCTGAGCTAGGCCCAGCTCATTTCGGTTTGGCTCGATGTACAACTCTATTAATAAGGGCTGCATCCATGTTGTGATGGGAGATTTTCAGGGCATTCCCTATTGATGGTGATGCCCATCACAACAACTGTATGAATCATCAAACCATGGGCCAATGCAGGGCATCCTACTCTCCAGCAGATAATGCATTCTCGCATGAGGCAGGCCCTATTTAGTCCAACTGTCGAAATTGGCAACTAACAACATTTTCTCTTTTTGTTTCTGAATTGAACAGAAGATGCTTGACTACAATCCTGCAGAGAGGATCTCGGCGAAGGCAGCACTGGATCATCCATATTTCAACAGCCTTGACAAGTCACAGTTCTGACTCTTGCTTTCACAAATGGGATTCATCAATAACAGACAGTTATGGAGGTGCCATTTGCTTTGTTATTAACTTACAGTTGTAATCTGTGTATGATGGTAAGTTTGGTAACTTGGGTTGACAGGGTTGTATGGGCAAGATTTATAAGGCGATCTGCAGTTTGATCACATGTCATTAGCTTTCTTAAGCGTTCGTCTTCTTGTTATTTTCAAAATACAATCCCTTTATGATAGGCATTCTTCTATCACATTAGCCCCTTATGGATAGTCTTAGATGGATGGACTGGATAGTCCAAGTGGTCTACTGCAACATAAATGGCAGGTAGTAATCTGGTGTGCGTGTGGAGAAACCAGATTGTATGAATTGTAAATGTGGGGCCCACCTTGATCCTGACATTCAACCTGGTGGCTCAGTGTTGTTCTCTTCATCATCAGCAGACCCTCAAGAGTCAGACGAAGAGGTTGTAACACCCAGGTCCATAGCTCAAGTGACAGACGGAGTGAAGATAGACTCATTTCAACGCTGAGGTCATGGTATCGATTCCCATTGTGGGGGTGGCTAACATTGTGATGTGACTAACAGGGGTGGGTGGGTGTACTAACAATGGGGTGTGTGAACTAACCCATATAAAAAAAAAAAAAAAAAAAAAAAAAAAAAGGATGAAGAGGCTGTAAATGGAAAAGGAGCTGCAGATTTCATCTTTATGTAATGAGGTTTCATATATTTGTAAGTGTTTATCTCGTTGTTGTTTTAAAAAAAATACAATCCCACTAGGACCAAAAATTATTATTTTTCCTTTTTAGTTAGACCCTTGTTTTAAAAGATATACTTCAAGTGGTCCAATGCAATTAGGAGCACAATAACTTGATAGTGGACGCGGATTGCCTGCTGACGATGCCAGTAGAGAGGTGGCTACTGGACAGTACTGGGGGTCCCCACATGATGTGTCTTATCCACACCCGTCCATTTTTTTCAGATCATTTTGGGGATGAGACATCCAAATCTCACGTGGACCACATCAAAAGAAGTATTTAATGGTGTTCATTCACCACTGTTTCCTGTGGTGTTGTCCACATGAGATTTGGATCCAACTCATTTTTTTGGCCCATGTCCTGAAGTATCAGAAAAATGGATGGCAATGTGTATAAAACATATACATTATGGTGGCGCCCACAGCACCCTGCAGTAGCTGATGTGGTTTGGCCAGTGACAAAGATTACTAAGGGGGGGCATTTGACAAATCTATTAATAAGAGTTTATTTGCTTATTCTAAAAAAATAAACTCTTATTATGAAAATAGACAGTTTGGTAAACCTTTCATTTTAGAAACTACCTTTTAGAAACTAACAAAAAAGCTCTTAAATAATAAGTAATATGAAGGTCATTTTTTCTTTAAAAGCTTATTTAACTTAAGTGGGTAGACATTTTTAATTAACTTTTGGACAAGTTTATTCTTAGGGGGCGTTAGGCATCTCTACTTCAATAAACTCCTTTTGTTCTATCTCTTGTTTTAAATAAGTCCGTTTGGTAAAATCTCCAAAAAAAAGCTCTTATTTAAAATAAGCATGCTTTATAAAACTTTCAAATAAGAGCTTTTTTAAGGGTAGTTGATGTCATTTTTAAAGATTATAACAACTTAAATATCAACTGACCATCATGTGGGGCCACCCTCAATGACCATCATCTATCATGTGGATCCCACCATTGACATGGATTGCCATTTAAATGGGACCTACTTGATGTACATGTTCCGTCATGTTGGGCCACACTTTGATGTGGGCCATCTATCATGTGGGGCCTCCCTTTGATGTACACCTTTCATTACGTGGGCTCACCTTGATGTGGGGCCCCATTTTAATATGAGTCATTCATTATGAGGGGCTCATCTTTGATGTCTGCCATCCATCATGTGGATCCTACCTTTGTTGTGGACCATTATCATGTGAGGCCCACCTTTGTTGTGGACCATCTATCATGTGGGACCCACCTTTGATGTCCACCATCCATCATGTAGGTCCACCTTTGCTATGGACCATCCATCATGTGGGGCCCAACCTTCAATATGGGTTATTCATCATGTGGTCTCACATTTGATGTCAATCTTCCATCATGTGGTCCAACATTCAATGTCCACCATCCATTATGTCCATCCCACCTTTGCTATGAACTGTCTATCATGTGGGGCCCACTTGATGTGGATAGTCCATCCATCATGCGGGGCCACATTTTAATGTGGGTCATCCATCATGTGGGACCTACCTTTGGTTTTCACTGTCAATCACGTGAGGCCTAACCTTCAATATGGGTTGTTCATCATGTGATCCCACCTTCAATGTCCCCCATCCATCATGTAGGTCCCACCTTTGATGTGGGCGTTTATCATGTGGGGCCCACCTTTGATGTGACCATGCATTATGTGGGCCCATTGTGCATCATTAACATAAACTGTTCGCAGCGTATACATGTGTTACATAACATCAATGTATAGCGTAGAGATTGCAGGATTCACGTTCTAACATTAAATAACCAGTTTGGGCTATGGGGTTTGGTCAGGCTTACACATTTGTTAACATTCCAACGGGCCCCCATTTACACACAACCTCCAAAGGTGCGTTTGAGGCCTAACTCCATTCAAGTGCATCCAAACAAGCTGTAAACATATAGACAAAATTAGGTATTTTATATTTAAAAGCTATTAGATCAGTACCCTTTTTTTTTACTTATTTTAGATGGGAATTATACTTCTTCAAAATTCAAGTTTATAAAGGGATGTTTGGCACGGTAAAAATAAATAATGTTGATTGGGAAACCTATTTTTTTTAAGGGAAAAAGGAAATATTAATTGGGGATTTTCAATCGTTATTTCTAAGTGTAGGCTCACTTGTATAAACTGAAACACTTCTTAACTTCTTAAGTGTAGGCCCACTTGTATAAACGGAAAAACCTAGGGCACATCATAAGACAGACAATAGATGTCTGGCTGGCTTTGGTTCGACAGTTCATAGCTTACTTTTCTCCCCCTCAGATCCGAGTCCCCAAAAGTCCCAATAACTCGGTAATGTGGATAGAAAGAGGCTAGGTTGGGATTTGGTAATGGGGTTGAGTCAATCCCGAGTTAATGCAAACCGGACACAACTACACCTAATCACCGAATTGGTGAGACCGGGCCGAGTTTTAACTTGCCCCAGTCCTGAATGAACCAGCGTGCTTGGCAAACTATGGTTCTTACAGTGCACCCTATTGTGGATGGATGCAACCCGCATCATAACATCGGATGATCCTAACCATCTGATGGGCAGGAACTAAATGGGATTTTCAAAATTCAAAATTGAAATCACTTCTAGATTCAACGGTGGGAGGGGTATGCCTGCACTGACTCTACATTTGCAAACATCATTGGAGTTCAAAATTTAGGTTTGACTAGAAAACCCACCCACACATCCTCTCTATTCCATTTGGTGGCTTCCAGCGAGTGTTCGGATTTGTGGAAAGAAAATAAAGAACATTTGGTTTGTTGTGTCCCACAGGGGATGGATAGGACAAATCTTAAACCTTTTGACCTGTGGCCTACAGATAGACAGTTGAGAAACACAACTACGATCGATATTCAATTAGAGAAGGTCCTAATGATGGTAGGCTTGAGGGGGATTCTCAATCCATGGTTGGACCCAACAGACCAAATTATCTGGATTACTGGAACCATGGGGGCCCCAGTCATCATGACTGAAGAAGCCCATTAACTGTTCAAAGATGTGGCCCATGTATAATTTAATTCCTCCCTGGAAACGGCATGTGTATCTTGACTCTTGAAATGAAAATGAGATGAACCAAAATGAATAAAAATTACAACAAAGAAAAACAGATGCTGGCTTTAGGCTCTGCTGATCCAATGAGGTGATTTTGCCTGTGCCACCTATGGTGGGTCCCACTCAATGAATTGTTTAGGCATCCGGATCCTCTGTTGGCCTCCAAGCGGGGAAATCCTGCTTGGAGCCTTTCCATTGGTCCACGTCACACCGCATGACGACGTGGACCAATGAAAAGGCTCCAAGCGGGTCCTGCTTGGAGCCAACAGAGGATCCGGACTCATTGTTTAGATTCTGTTCCTGAGGTTATGCTACCTGGGCCAGGCTTTACTACTGCAATGACTGGGTAAAAATGGTGGATAGGAACTGTCTAGCTAGTGGAATCTTCCTAGATGATCCCAGAGTTGAAAAAACTCAAAAAAAAAACTCAACCCTCTCAGGCTGATTCAACTTGACCTGATTACACCAAGAAAATCCCAATCTAGTTATAACACAGGTCAAAACTCCAGAAAAAAAAGAACAAAAAACTGAGCAGTACTCCGTAAAATCAACACAGCAGGGCACTACTTGACATTGTTTATGTAAATAATTTTTAAATATTATGACTGATATAGTATGAAAAAACTCATACAAGACTTTGAGAATTTCGCCCAACAAGCTTCGAGTTTTGAGTCTAGTGAGTTTTCATGGTTTTTAATTGTGGATGACCCATTTTCTGAAAGTCGTAAAAAAAGGATATTCCTACTAAGATTCGTGGCCTTGAAATGGATGGCTAAATGATTAAGAAGGAAAAGAAAAAAAGAGTGAGTGGTTGCAATTCAGGGAGGAAAGAGATGGCTAAGATTGTCATGGGACATCTAAGGAGAGCTCATAGTTAGGCAGTCCTGATCCATGGAACCTCAAGCGTTCCTCCAATCAGTGGCTAGGATCATTCGAAGGGTGTGCATTTTGCGGCAGACTGAGTCCATCATAGGGCCTAAAAGATAAAAGGTCCTGATGTTGTACATGCAACATGTCTACAGATGTTGGATAATTCATGCACGTAACTTAGATAACATGGTTGCACTAGACCCTCTCTCATATATTTATCTTGCCCGTGGAACAAGGTACCTTAGTCAATTTAAATTCCAAAACATGGTTAGTGCATCCAGTGCCTCTTGCCTCCATGTCATTACTGCACATGTGGCATACATGGATAAAATCTAACTGCTCATTCGGGGACAAGCCAGCAAATGATTCGATGTTCATGTTTCTTTGCTTTCTTCGTTCTCACTCTTATATAACTTTCTAAGTGACTGTTACCACATTTTAGTCATCACAACTTGCATGTAGTTGTGTTGTATCTCTTATCGAGCAATTCCTCCCCTCTACTCTCTCCCTAGTCCCTACATTGATTTACAGCTACACATTGGCTACAAAGTGAATGAACAGTGCATTCGGGTGGAAAGTTGAATTGAATTGTAAACATTCAGTTCAATAAAGAGGAAATGACCAAATTATAATGGAATTTTCTCTTACTCAGGTGTGGAACTGGCCTTTGAATAGTAGTTCCTGACTTGGAACATGAAAGTAAACTTACTGCCATTTGGAACATGATCCTCAATATCAAACAGAGGAAACTACTATTTAGTCATTTCCACTTTATTAAACTAATAAAATTTCAATTCAATTCAATTAATTAGCAGATCCAAACATAGCCTAAATGTCTCAATTAGTATTGGAGGCAATATCTTGCAAAACAAGATGAAAAACAAAGATTATAAATATCAAAAGAAAATACTTTGAAAAAGCACAAGGGTTTCTCATGTCAAACCCCGAAAACTCTAATTAACACCATGAAAATTCTCAGATGGGAGCCCATAGAACATTAGCTAGGTCAGTGCCTCAAGCTCTTACCCCTTACGGCTGAAATGCTGAGCACAGTGGGTGGAGGCATCCTCCTGGCTCCTAACTTCCAGCTGCGGATGGAATAGTCGTTGGCTTCGCATCTTCAGCCTTCTCATGTTCTTTGTTCAGCATCTGAAGTCAAACTTGCACAATTCAAACTTGGATATTCTTATTGCATAAATCAAGCAACAAAGTTCATTACATGTCCACGATATACCATGTGAAGGATGATATTTTGAACTATAAATGTCCTTAAACAAGGCAACAGTTCTAGAGAAAATACACATTACCTTGTTGTTTATAAGGTTGTGTAGTGCAATTACACTCCGAATGAGGGAAGAAAGGTAAATGACCAGCATCATATCATTTGTTTTCACTGCAAAGGGGTAAACAGTTAGTTCTAACAATTAAAAGCATGCCAGCCAAAATAAATTGTCTGACATTAACAGTGTTACCTGCAAAAGCCTTGATAAGTTCAGCCACATTGAGATTCGGAAGTAGATTGAATACATCCTGCATGAAATCATTTCATAAGAATCCAAGGATAGTGACACTAGTAATTGGAAACGGAGAAAATATGGAAGTGACTGAGAAGCATTTGTGGGTGCATCTATTCCAAAGGAGATGTCCTGACATAAAAACAGGTGATTGTCTTGAAGAACAGTGTTCGAAAATTAAATGCCACTTGAATTGATCGAGACACAGATCATTAAAGGTGTCAGTCCAAAAAGGATTTTATAAGATTTTCAAAACTGAGAAAGGGCTAAAAAAAGCAATCCAGCACCCAAAATCTAAATCAAGTAATCGAAGAAAATAGGTTTTCTCTGGTCCTATTGATATTATATTTTGGGGGCTATAAGATGATCTCACAAGGTCCTTACTTTCATCATTGTGAGAGCATTTTAAAACGTGATTTTTATTTTAAAGTTTATTTATTTATCAAGTGTCAAGTAGCCTCAGAATAAGCACCTCATTAAGTGTCTTGGATAAAGTTGTTTCAATTGTTAAACCTTTGTAAGGGAAAGAGACTTCTTGAGAAGGTGACCCTTCTGTCATTCCACAACGAAAAGCTGAAACAAGTTTACACACCTTTTTTAGGTGATTGGCAAAAAACTAAATTACCCAAATCCTAGCTACAACATGCGAGGCTGAAGAAGATCCTTTCAATTCAGGCAGAAATACGGCCCATCCAAAAACCAAAGAAGCAATCAGACACTTTTTTTTAGTGAACTAAAAAGAAAGAGAAACACAAAATATTTATATTAAAAGAAGGGCTAGAGCAAACTTTCTAGGTTAGAGATCCCATGTGCACAAAGCTGCTACCTTGGTTAAACACTTCTCACACCAAATTAGAGCTCCCACGTGCACAAAGGTGTTACATTGTTTAGATACTTGACCAGATTGACTTGAGCCCCCTTCATAGAAATAGGATTTCCAGCCTACTTTCTCACAAGTATCTGATGTGGGACTAAACTCATAAGACAATAGCATAAGATAATAGAAGGTGTTCCAGGTCAATTGAACCTCTTCTTGAAATAGTAAGCCATAGCTGAAGCTGGAACTCGAGTATAGAGTCACCAAACCTCATTTCCACGCAAAATGCTCCCAACATACAAGTTAAATACTGCAAAACAGGTCAGTGAAATACATTCACAATGGCTGGGGATTATACTCATAACCGCCTGTGAAGAAAATGCAGCACTTCACAAGTGAGTGAACTGAACCCACAACAGATAACAATGGCCAAATAAAGAAAGGAAGGATAATTGAAAAAGGATGCTCCAATTTTGGATGAAAAACCTCCATTTCAGGTTGGATCAAGCATTACGTCGAGCAAAAACGAGGTTGGAACTCATTTATTTTAGGAAGCTAGGCTGCATTAGACAGTAATCCACAGCTTGATCCACCCTTCCTCCAACTTTAATATGCAAAACTACACCACATCTACATTGACCCTCATTATTCCAAAAGGAGCAGTATGAAGATTCAGGAGGCCGAACACATGCCCAATGAATGGTGACATTTAAGAAGTGTGGCGCTGTGAAAAATGAAGAAAATGGTGGTTGACACTTGGACCGTCACAAAGATGGACATGGATTGCATCCTGCCCCCGCCCGGACACATTACCGTCCGGGCAGACCTGTGGAGGGGCCCACCGTGATGTATCCGTCTATCAACTCCGTCCATACATTTTATGAGATCATGCTAGGAGATGGGCCCAAAAACGAGGCAAATGCAACACTCAAGTGGGCCACACAAACAGTGAGCAGACCCTGGTGACATCATCACCACCAGGTTCCCATCACTATTTGGAGTGGCCCACTTGAGTGTTGGATCTTCCTCTTTTTTAGAGTCATTACCTTAAAATGATCTTATAAAATGGATGGACAGAGTGGATAAAAGGATATATCACGGTGGGCCCCTCCACAGGTCTGCCCCGACGGTAATGCATCCGGGCGAGGGCAGGATGCAATCCACATCCTACAGGGACTTCCCCAGCAACAACAATGTTTACAATGATGATGGGCTTTTTTTTCTTTTTTCTTTTTTGTTGAATGGTACAATGATGATGGGCTTATCATTCACGGTAGGAACTTAAGGGCTGATGGGCTTCCCCAAAACAAGATTTTATTGCTAGTAGCAGAGCTCAAATTTACAGACTTGACAGAAACAACCACTCAGGTTGACCAAGCTGCTTTAGCCATCTTAGCTCTTTTATATACATCCACCACGGACCTCTCCTTGTTTTGGAAGCATCGATCATTATTCTCCCTCCAAACTGCCCATATCACAGCCATCATAATCCTCCAAACTGCCCATATCACAGCCATCATAATCAACTTCCTTGCTATGATCTCCTTTTTCTTTGAACCAGTAGCTGGCCAATGTAGCAACATAGCCAAAAGGGACACCGGCATCAGCCATGGGATTGCAAAGAAGGCAATGAACTTTTCCCACACTTCCTCCACAAAGGAACAATGGATGAGTAAGTGATCCACAGACTCCGCAACCACCATGCATGCACATCAGAATCATTACCAATCCATAGGTTGTCAATAGTGAGGATCCTGTTTTTGCCCACCAACCATGTGAAGGATGCAACTTTAGGTGGAAAGTTGGCTGCCCACACAAAAGAGGGATTGCTGCACCCTTCACCAACAGATTTGCGCCTCAACAATTTGTAGAACGACCGTACGGAGAATTGCCCTGGCCTTTTGGCCAGCCACAGCATATCATTCACGCCCAGATGGTACTTCAAATTGTGGAGCCAATTCGACAGTCAAACAATTCCTCCACTTCCCCATCTGATAGATTCAATTGGCAAGGAATGGACCACATTACCAAGTCACCTACAAGTGAGAAACATTGGTCTACAAATACCTTCACGGCTACAGATACTCCGGTTAATGATGGAAATGCATATATAAGAGGGGCACTCACCTAGCTACAGGTCCTTCCAAAACTCGATCCTCTTGGCATCCCCCAAGTGAAATGAATCCCATCAATGAATTTGCCTCTCAAGGATGACACCTCTCTCCACAACCTGGAGACCCCATAGAGGGATGATCTTTTCACCCACCATCCTCCCTCCTCAATGCCATATTTACTTGGCTATTATCTCCATCCATAGTCTTCCATTCTCAACCCCAAATCTCCACAGCCAGTTACCTAGTAAAGCTTGGTTCATCTGCTCCAGATTCCTGACCACAGCAACCCCCTATTTATATAGTTTGCAAACCTCCTCCCATTTTAAGAAATGGAACTTGTGCTTGACCTCTACCCCTTGCCATAGGAAATTTCTTCTCAACCTGTGCAACTTGGATATAATCGACACAAGACACTTGAATAGAGACATGAAGTATTCTAGTAAGTTTGACATGCCGCATTTATCAATCTGCCCCCTTAAGAAAGATGCCTACCTTTTCATCACGATAACTTCCACGCACCTTTTCTATTATTTTGTCCATAGGTGTTTTGGCTTGTTTCCCCATGCGCAAGCAAGTCCCAACTACATAGATGGAAGAGTTCCTGCCTTGCAACCAAATATCTCTGCTAGTGCCAACACTTCTTCAGTTTAGCATACCTCAAACAACTCGCTCTTTGAAATATTAATCCTCATCCTTGACACCACTTCAAAGCAGCTTAGCAATTTCCTCAAGCTGTCTAATTTCCGCATATGCCAAGCTGTCTAATTTCCACATATGCATCGCAAAAAATAATGGTGCTGTTGGAAAACTGAAGATGAGATATCAGTGGCATTGGCCCTCCCAACTTGAAAACATGGATTGGTCCAACTTATCCTTTATCTAACATCGTACTTAGAGCTTTGGCCACTACTACAAATAAGAGGGGTGAAAGTGGATCTCCTTGGCTCAGATCCTCTCTCTCTCTCTCTCTCTCTCTCTCTCTCTCTCTCTCTCTCTCTCTTTGAAGATTTGGCTTAGACCTCTTGAAGCCCGAAAATAACCTTTTAAGTGAGCCACATTTAGTAGTGCTGAACACTTTGCTGGTGTAATGCATTCTTTCATTCAATTCCTCCATTTTTGCCTTAAGGGCTGATTGGGATGGGAATTGGAAGAAGATGATAATGAAGGGCATGAAAAAAGCTAAATTGAGGACAATGAAGAAGCGGTCAATCACAATCAGTGTTCAAAGTTTCGGTATCGCTACAAGTTTCGCTAGTCGGGGATACGGAAACAATATCGATATCGCCGATAATATCGCTGATAACTGGAAATGCGGGGAAAATGGGCAAAACAGTGGAATTTTTCAGTGAAACCTCAGGAGTTGATAAAATACACATAGTTGCATATTTAGGAATAAAAAATTGCATACATAATAGGTTTCTATTTAATGGGGGCCTAAAAGCATGTGTTGCCGTAAGAAGTCAGTCCAATCATCTCATCCATCCAAAATCTGGACTTCCATCCAAACATCCATTGATATTTCAGAATATCGGCAATACATGAAATTTCCAAACAAATCGCTAACAACTGAAAAAAGAAACTAAAGATTGTGGTCTTGTTATTGCCATATTGCGATAATGATAATATCGTGATATTATCAATGCTATCGTCAACAAATTGAATGCTGCATACAACCATGCACCAATAAAAAATATGAAATGGAATTTTTTTTTTTAAATATATAGATTTTTGGCATATTGATACATTGGCGATATTATCGAAATATTGCAGATACATTGATGATACAAGTGACACTTGGAATTTACATAGTAAAAAATATTGGCGATACACCGACGAGATCAATGTATTGACAATACAAATGACGCCTAGAATTTACACAATTGAAAATATTGACGATATCGATACATTGACAATATTTAGTTATACATCACCAATATCAAGAATTTTTTATACTATCAGTGTTATCGGTATCGCTACCGGTGTTATCGGTGTCGCTGAGCTAGAAATAGAGATAATATCGGGGATATTTCGATAATATCGGAGATAATGCAAACACTGATCACAATATATGTTATAGCTTGACGAATTGATTGGTTGGATAGAGACGAAGAAGAACACAACAAATAGATAAAACTAATGGAAATTGACCTGCTTTTTTACAATGATAGCAAAACAAAAAGATAAACAGATGTAAATTATTTACATTAAAAGAAGGGTTGGGACACTCTTGGCCACCCTAATTTTGTCCAAACTTGAAACTTTATACCTTTACTCTTCAACTTATTTTAAAAAATATAAAAATAACTCAAATGATTCCTTTGAGAACGAACTCTTATCCAAGGGTTCATCCAAATATTTGTCCCAAATTCTCTATTTTAACCCATTATTTCTTCAACAAATTCTCAAACAAGATGCCTCTCTTCAATTCTTCACAAACAATATCATCCTCAATTTCCACATTGACGATGTTGAACTCACTATACATCATCCTTGTTGTCCTTTTTCAAAACTTGCCGTGACTCTTGAAACTGGCCTATTCAAATAACCAGTTGAAGTGCTAAACCAGCAAATGAGCTTTGTGGTCCATTTCCAATTCCACCAAGTGGCCCAACACAAACAAAAAATTGACACACTAGAATGTTGATGACGAATATCCATATGAGTTTCTTGGACTTTGAAACTAGGCCTGGCAGTGGGTCAGGGTCACCCTAAGCATGACCCATTTAATAAATATGTTATGAAATTTGGTACTGACTCAACCAACTACCCATTATTCGGTGACTCGACCCAACCCACGTAAAACTTCTAGAGCCCGAACTAGAACCTGGCCCATATACTAACGTCTATCTCTTATATTAGGCTTCCTCAGCACAGGTTAGAAGGAGTTGGTACAAGTTGAAGGCTCGAAAAGGGAAAAGGGAAAAGGGAAAAGGGAATGCCAAAAAGAATGTTGGTGTAGTAAGAAAAGTCTTGACCTATGGTCGTGCTAAAGTTATGGCCTTTGATAGAGTGGAATTGCAGAAAAGGATTCATGCGGTCAACCCCAATTAATTGGCAATTATTTGGGATACGGCTTAGATAATGATAATGATGATATTAGGCTTCTTTACTATTCTTGGAGTTTCAAATGTATGGAGTTCACTATTACATGCCTATACAATTGAGTTTCATAATGACATGCATATGTTTCATCTCGTCTACACACTTGCAAAAGAGCAATCACATGTGTATATTAGGATACTTTTGTTTTGGGTTATGGGTCAATTTGGGTTGGGTCGGGTCGGGTTGGCCTAAAACCGAGCTTGACCATTAATCTAAATGGGTTGCTTTTGGCGCGAGCCAAACACTAACCTGACCCAACTTGGCCAACCCGGCTTAGATGTGGGTTAGACCGATTGACCCATGGTTCAACCCTACCCATTGCCACCACTATTTGAAACGACCCTCTTGCATGAGTCCCTCTAGAACCATTCTCTTTCCCCATAATGGCAACTCTTCTTTCCACATTCAGATTCACATCTATTCAATTGCTTCCATTTTGAATTGTGCTTTTGATGCACGCTCTCACTCGCGCTTCCTGGCACTTTATAGTTGCTAATGTTTTGAAATAGACACTTCATCCTCTTAAGATTGTTGGCCGTGAGAATTAAATTGTTGTGCCACTTCAAACAAACACTAGAGGTACAGGGGTATTCCACACTTTTGCATGCGGACAGGGAGGGTTGTCGGTCACACAAATCCTCGAAAAAAGAAATTTAGTAGAGAAATGTTGACTTGCTGTCCACTTCCAAAACTGTCTTCAACCAAGGTATCAATGTTAACCTCATGGAGTTTGTCCATAAACAAAGGAAATGCCTTCATTTCTTCATTATTTATATTCCTTCTAAGAACCACGTTCTACACAATGGAGCTCTACTGATATCCTAACACTCTTCTATAATAGCATCTTGGCTAATCACTAAGGAAAAGAGCTAGCCAAAGGAATCCTGTCTAGCTGCACATCCTTCCAAAACTGGACCATGTTTCCATGACCAACAAGGAGCAGGGTACTGTCATAAAAGAGGCTGCTCACTTTACCCAGGATTGTCCAACCATCACAGAGGGATCTTCAATGAATGAGACTAAATTACCTTTCACACATTTGAACCAACTTTACAAGAAGGAACTCCGGGCAAAGCATCCTCCTTCCCCCGAATCACAGGAAATGTGAGTTGATTAATAATTCAATATAACACCCATGGCAGCAAAATTCCATTGATAAAGGTGCAGATGGCTTGATGAAGAAAACCATATCAAGCAGCTTTTCTTTTACTGATCATAACACAAGTGATTTAACACAAGTATAATGTTACGTAGAGTATAAACTTGTCGATTGTAATCAACCTATGTAATATACTATTTTTTTTTTTTTATTTGACCGGGGTATCCAGGCCTCTTAGAGCACCTGACTGGATCCTCAGCTAGGTCTCCTGACCAGAGAACCCTTCGAGGTCCCCGGGCACGTGCAATATACTATTAGATAGTGCTTGATTGTAATCAACCTATGTAACAGGCTACTAAATTGTAACTGTGGGAGTTTTATGCTCTCATTGCCGGTCCCCAGCCCGGATGAAGGAGGGTTGTGTCAGGTTGGCAACTGGCATTAAACTTATGCCATAGCATCCAAAATGATTCTGAACAACATGACATTCCAGAGAGCGTGGAATGGCAGAAAAGGATTCATGCAGCTAAGCCCATTTTGTCGGGATGAGGCTTAGATGATGATGATAATGAGGTATAATTTAATATTCTAAATCATATGTTACCTGTAAATGGTAGAGAATCTCATGATTTAGTGGGAGCTTCCCATCAACTACAAGATCTAGGTAACCACGTATCTCTCTTAGACGTGCATCAAGCCCCTTCAAGGCTGCCAGCTTCCCAGTGACCTGTAAAAAAATGCCAATTTAACTATCTTTTCTTTTCTTTTTTTCTTTCTGAAAAGTCAATTTAACTATATGTTTTACTTGCTCAAAAAACTAAATATAATCAAAGGATCAAATAGATTGCAATTTGATGACCAGATCTGTGGATAAACAACCTCTGTGGCGAGTGTGCTAATTGTTGTGTCCTTCACGTCCCTCAGCAAGTGCTCCACACCTACAGAGAAACGAAGCAATCTAGTATAATAGGTGACAATATGTCATTCATATATAGGGTTGCATAACCGTGCATCTATTCAAGAGTGGGAATGGAGGGTTCATAAATAAAATGAATCATACAAGCCGAATCACATTTTCGTTCAGAACCTAGACACAGAAAATTGCAGACCAGGTCTGTCCAGCAGTTCCCATTTTTATGCAAAGAACAGGCATACCAATTTCCTCAACTTCATGAGCAGCAATTTCTGAAGGCACATGCACGAACACCTTCTGGCTTTTCTGAGTAGCATTCTGCCATAATAAGCCACTGTTAGCTATAGCAGGGGTAGTACACATATGACCTAAACAAAGAAGAACATGGTTATAATTCAAATGATGAGAATATTTCCACATTTAGACTAGGATTGGACTAGTTAACATGCGTTAGGGCCCAACTATATGGGCATGTTGTTAAATGGCTAAGAAAGAAAAGATCGCCAAATTGAATCAACTAGATCAAGGTGCAGGTTGATTTAATGGAGCAAACTCAGTGTGTACTTAGTAATAATAATAACAGTAAAAACGAAACCAAGTACAGGGAACTTGTTTATGTGATCAAAAGGCAAAAAGCTCAATTGCGTGTTGGAAAATAAAAAAAATAAAAAAGGAAAAAAATTAGAAAAGCTTTCTGAACTTGAAAACATGCCAAGCGTTCAACCAAGCTTCAAGTTGAGTCTGATTTGGACCCTCACCCAGACCAGGTTGAGCATGGACTTTACAAGCCTTTTCTTTTCCTGACATTACGAGTAAGCATTGGAGACATTAAGGCATCATGATGCTTATATTCAAGTCTCTATGTAACACATCTTCCTTAGAAAAGCTAAGTATATTGGGCACCACAGCAATCTTCAGAAAAAAACTTGGTTGAGTAATCAAAAGACTCAAAAAAGTTCATTGGGTGTCGGAAATAAAAAAAAATCGGAATACTACAAAAGCTCTCTGAATTTGAAAACATGACCAAATTATTCGGCCAAGCTTCAAGTCGACTGAGATTGGGGCATTTGCCAGCTTGCCCAGTCCAAGTTGAGTATACAGTTTACCAATTACAAACCTTTCTTTTTCTTGACAATACTAGAACTATAGGAGACATTATGACATTGTGATGCTCTATGTAACATATTTTCCTTAGAAAAGCTAGGGCAAAACAGCAATGTAGATGACAGGATTTTCATACCTCTTTGACCTCTTCAACAGCATAGTAGGCTTTGGTAGGTATTCCAAGCTCTTTAGGTTGGACATCAATAATGACAAGGACAGGATTAGGAACATAACTGCAATCCCCACATATAAGTCAAAATTACCATCAAAGTCAAGTCCATAACTTTTTTTGGGTGGATAAAGTAAAGCCAATAATTGCCAATTAAAAACAGAAGCCGTCAACATGGAGGCATCAAAAGATTCAAAACCAAATACCTGAGCAGGTTTGTTTCATTTATTAATACATGGTAATAATGCAAAAAGCACTCGTTCATAATAAGTACTAATGCAAAAATCACTTGGAAAATAGGCAGGAACCTTGAAATTAGACATGCATCTGGTTTGTAGAATGGTCTGTGATTTGAAGAAATTGACGAAGTTAATTTTATTTATTTTCCTAATGACTAGAAAATGGTTACATTAGTAGAAGCATAATAAAAGACGCAATTCAGTGAAGAAAGCAACCAGAGAGAGAAGCACTAACAATGGCACCAGCTATAAGATGCCAACCTCCCTTCACACATAATTAAAGAGTATGCCGGCCTCAAACAGAAGAACAGTCAATAAATCCCATTTTCTGCAGATCCTAATGTGATCAAACACAGCCAACGAATCTGCTGCACAGCCTGCACTTTAGAATGTGTGCAGCAGTACCATGCAAACAAGTTTGACATTTATGTTCAGCAGATGCAGACCACCATGGACACACAAAGCAGATGTAACTGGAGATGACTATTATACATGGGCTAAGAAGGCGAGAAGGCTGCACAAAACAGTAAAGAGGCATGAAACAACACATGATGAAGGTTTTCAACAGTGCCGTGGTTATCTTTATGTAAAGTAACATTAATTTGCAATCTTACTCATGAAATAACCCATGAACATCTAGGTCGTTCTCCCGCAGCTTTGGGCCTGTGCTGTACCAACCCACGACATGTTCCTTGGCTGAAACACAAATATCAAATGTCATGTAAAAAAGGAGAGATGGCAGATGTTCACACTGGAAGTGTGGGGAAACAATGGGAAACATGGAACAAAATAATTAATACCATTTATTCTCTTGAACATGGCAAACATCGATTCATGGTAGTTGTGGTCAAGAAACCAGATACTAGGATCTTTGTCATCTTCTTCAAAAGGAACTGTAAATTTTGACATTCAGAAATATATCAGCAAAAATGATTGACCGGCCTCATCATGTACATTAACAACTTCCAGTTACCAGATTATGGTTTAGTAAAAGAGAATACGCCAGTAAGTAAACACAGTCAGATGGTGATACTCACAAAACAAGCAGATCGATCAATTGATAGGTCAAAATATTAAATAACCTACTATTATTCTCTTCTTCAAACAAGCTACTGTGTGGTTGGCCAAAAAATAAAAAGATAGAGCCGTGCTGTAAACCGAATATATTTCATTATTGGGATTTTTACCGCAAAATCCTGAGGAATTTATATTTTACCAAATAATGCCTGGACTATTAGAAATTAATGGAAATGTTTTTGAGGGGTGAAATTACAAAAACGCCCTCATTTAGTTTTTTCTTTAAAAAGTACTCAAAAGTCGAGACTTGTGGGGCTAATGTGGTATATGTATGACATCCAACTTGTCCAATGTATGCACCCACCACGGTGATAACACAAAAAACACCAAGACGATCAGATAATTAGATGGGCTACAATTGACTTGGGATATTTTGAATGGAATATATTATTTTTATGGATTGGCCCACCTTATGATTGGAATCCCCATATTTTTGGGTCGTCTAATAATGTTGTGCATCTGTTGGATGGGTTGGATGTGAGGTACATACCATGTGGGCCCTACAATTCTCGATTCTCCACTTTGTTGTGAAGAAAAATATGAGGGTAGTAATGTAATTTCTCCTCTGAAAAAGCTCTGCTTAGAAATATCAGTTCTTCGAGGCACTATTTGGTAAAATCCAAATCCGGGAGGAATTTTGTGGTAAAAATCCCTTCATTATCTATAATCTTGGAGTTTCATGTTTCCAGCTCTTTTCAAGTACACACACCTAATCCGCATATACCAACGTACATTACATTATATGTCACCAATGCACTCCAACTTAAACAAAGGTATAATGCAATTGCAAGAACAAGGTAAAGAAATAATTTTGAAGAGCAAACGACAAGGTAACTTAACATGCAGCACGTTGACAGACCTTAATAACGAATTCAGATCAGACTGCCTAATGATTCCAAAGTTTAAGATGGATCACAAGTGAAATAAGGAAGAGGAAAAAGATAAACCAAAAATGAAATAGGAAAGAAGAAAATGCAGTTTATAACTTGAATTCAGTATGCAATACTGGCAGCATGGATGAATATGCAACGATAGACATGTATCCAAAAAAACAAATAAATAAATAAATACTGCAATTCTAATCTTTAAATTACAAGTTGTCAGCAGGAATTCTGTCAAGTTGAGAGAACTAGGAAGATTCATCAGGACTTCTTATAGAATGGGACTGAAGAGGACAATAGGGTTTGTTGGCAGTATGTAGGAGGTTGGTGACACAGGCATGAGGGAAAGCTTGCTATAAGATAAGGTCTGGACTTCATCTAGCCTTTATTGGTATGCTTTTGTAGACAATTTGAATCAGTTGAGGGGTGATAATTTCTTTTATTGATAAAACGAATTTACTACAAAGCAAGCTCATTACAACAAAAAGTGATACTTCACACATTGGAGATGAGATTTAATAAAACCATCCCTGGCAAACTAATCCACCTCAGGGTGTGAGGAACAGACCGACCCCAACAGAGCTCTCTGATATCCCCCACCCAATTTTCCACTTGCACAGTTAAGGGCCTAGCCCAGTGGACAATATTAATAGTTTCTCCTTCAGTCTCTTCCAAGGTATTTAAAAACAGTTACGTAAAGGTAACAGTGGGAACCATTACATGTTACAGGTAATGGGTGGAAAAATGGCCTGTAATAGGTGGAAAAATGGCCTGTAATGGGATTGATACATTTTTTTGTTTTTAAATAGGCCGCTATAATAGTAATTAAAATTGCTGTTACTGCCACGAACAGGACTGACTCATAACAGCTGTTATGGAAAAAATGACCCGTAATAGGGCCAATACAGTTTTTTTGCTTTTTGTTTCTAATTGGCCATAAAGACCATTATGGTCCATATTCCAAGGGTAAAAACAAGCAACCCAAGATTTAAGGCAGAAAACTGCACCAACATTCCAGCTTTTTGCCTGTAAATGAGATGGGGGTAAATGTTGTAAATCATTTACATAAAAAAAAGGTTATCCAAACGTAGAGTGTACATGATTTCACTGCAAATCGTTTACAATTTGCCCCATTTTACAGGCATCCAAATGACCCCTAAGAGGTCCTTTCCAATGGGTTTTAAATTAGTACGTTATATGAGCTGAATTATTGCATTAATTTTTAAAAATTAGGGCATTAGCATCTTATTTTTGCCCAATAACAAATAAGTTGGGATCCTAATACAATGGAAACCTATTACTTTTTTTAATATTTGAGTTCTGAGTGTACAATCATATCTTTTAACATCTCCTGAAGTTTCAATGAAAAATTCCAACATTTTCTTAATGCTTCCCCAATTTTTCCCTCAGACAGCGGTATTTTATCCAAGTGGACCAAGTCATACATGTAAAGATACTGATACCCTAAACATTGCAAGTAAGGGATCGTTTGGATCAAGGTGTGCCGTACCGGCCGATACGTAACCGTACCGGCCGATACGTACCGGAAACGGCCGGTACCGTTACGCGATACGGGGTCCAAATCGGGGACCCCAGAAATTTGGACCGTACCGGTCCGTTACGGGGCCGTAACGGCCGGTACGGCCCAAAACGGCCGTTACGGCCCCCGTAACGGTAAAAAAACGGTCACTTTTTTTTTTTTTTTTTATAAATACTTGCTGTTTTGCATTTTCTTCCTACTTTTCTTCCCCCATTTCTTTTCCTATCTGTTCTTTTGCTAAAAACGACCACAATTAGTCTATTTTGGAGAATTAAAACGACCAATTTCTACGATTTGGATGAATCGAAGCTCCGTGGGCCATTTTTCGAAGAAATCCGAAAATAGGTATTTATACATTTTTCTTCCTCTAATCACTTTTTTTCCACCTTGATATGATGTTGTAGCCATTGTAAAATGTTAAAATGTGTATTTCAAGATTATGCAACTGATTTTTATATTTTTTTATATTTTTTTTAATTTCTGTCTATTTTCGGATTAATATTAAAAATTAGTAAAAATCATGTTTTTTTTTTTTTTTCTGGTTTAATGGTTGGATAACATGTGTTACTTATAGTAGGACACAATCATGTGCATTTTACAGATTATGCACATGATTTGCTATTTTTTTTTGTATTTTTTTTAATTTCGGAATAATTTCGGAATAAATTTAAAAATTAGGAAAAATCATTTTTTTCAAAAAAAATTCTGGTTTAAAGGTTGGATAATATGTGTTACTTATAATAGAACATAATCATGTGCATTTTACAGATTATGCACATGGTTTGCTATTTTTTTTGTATTTTTTTAATTTCGGAATAATTTTAAAAATTAGGGAAAATTAATATTTTCAAAAAAAAATTCTGATGTAAAGGTTGGATGACATGTGTCACTTATAAATTTATAATAGAACATAATCATGTGCATTTTACAGATTATGCACATGGTTTGCTATTTTTTTTGTATTTTTATAATTTCGGAATAATTTTAAAAATTAGGGAAAATTAATATTTTCAAAAAAAAATTCTGATTTAAAGGTTGGATGACATGTGTTACTTATAATAGAACATAATCGTGTGCATTTTACAGATTATGCACATGGTTTGCTATTTTTTTTGTATTTTTTTAATTTCGGAATAATTTTAAAAATTAGAGAAAATTAATATTTTCAAAAAAAAATTCTGATGTAAAGGTTGGATGACATGTGTCACTTATAATAGAACATAATCATGTGCATTTTACAGATTATGCACATGGTTTGCTATTTTTTTTGTATTTTTATAATTTCGGAATAATTTTAAAAATTAGGGAAAATTAATATTTTCAAAAAAAAATTCTGATTTAAAGGTTGGATGACATGTGTTACTTATAATAGAACATAATCGTGTGCATTTTACAGATTATGCACATGGTTTGCTATTTTTTTTGTATTTTTTTAATTTCGGAATAATTTTAAAAATTAGGGAAAATTAATATTTTCAAAAAAAAATTCTAGTTTAAAGGTTGGATAACATGTGTTACTTATAATAGAACATAATCATGTGCATTTTACAGATTATGCATATGGTTTGTTATTTTTTTTGTATTTGTTTAAATTTCGGAATAATTTTAAAAATTAGAGAAAATCATTTTTTTCAAAAACATGGAGAATCATATTTACAGATTAATGAGTAATGACTAATGTATGTTTATATTTTTATTTTTTCGACAGGTTTTGCCGTTTTGGACTTTGGAGCTTCGTAGTTGTACTTTGTAGGCTGTAGCCCATAGGGTTTAGTTACTTTAGTATTTGAATTTAGTAGTTAGTACTTGATTTCATTATCTGTATTTAAGATTTACAATTACATTTATAAATTTTAAAATCTAAGTATTTCACTCTTAGACTCAGTATCTAAGTGACATAGCCACATCACATAAGCCATCTCTAATTAAAAAATGTCTAGGACTGGAACTGGAAGTGGAACTGCAAATGAGGATATTGGATGGGAACATTGTCAGAGGGTAGGTGGTGGAAGGCACCAAATAAAATGCAACTATTGTGATAGAGTAATAAATGGTGGAATTACGCGACTTAAACAACATTTGGCACATCGAAAGGGTCAAGTTGCAGGATGCACCAAAGTTCCCAAATAGATAATGATACTGATGCAAGCCAATTTAGAAGAGTCAAAGGGGAAACGAGCTGCTGTGCAGAAAAAGAAAGATGATATCCTTGATGCGGCCCGACAAGAGGTGTTTGGTCCAGAATATATGGGCGTTCGTGGCGAAGACATCATTGATTCTGAGGAAGATTCTGATCGAGAAATGACTATAGCTAGGAGAGAAAGCGTGCGCTATGCTCGTGAAGAGGAAGAACGTCGACGCACGTTTGGTTCAAGTGCGAGTGGGAGTGGGAGTGGCCAGGGGAGTACAACTGCAGCCCCAACGGGAAGTACAGCTGAGGTTGGAGGGAGTATGTTTGGTGGATTAAGGCGTATGTTTAGCAGCCGGCGGGGCACATCTTCACATGTAGCTCGTCATCCTATAGATGTAGATGTGGAAGAAGAAGATGTGCCTAGGAGACCCTCTGTTGATCCGATCCTCATTAGGAAAGAATCTAGTAAACAAAAGAAGATAAAACAAATGTGGAGTAGAACTTCTGTTGAGAAACTGGGTAGGGCAGCAGCAAAGTTATTTATACATGCCAACATACCCCCTAATGTGGCAAACTCTCCATATTGGCAGGTGGTAATTGATGCAGTAGCAGAAGCAGGTGAAGGAATTAAAGCTCCCACAGCCAAGGAGATTAGGGGAAAATGGACAGACGCAGAGTATGCAGATACAAAGGCATACGTAAATACCTTTAAACCCATATGGCAGGCCAGAGGATGCACGATCATGTGTGATGGTTGGACTGGCCCAACAAGACGCAGCATGATCAACTTCATGGTGTATTGCCACTTGGGAACAATGTACCACAAGTCAATTGATGCCTCGGATGAAATAAAAAATGCTGAATATATTTTTAGCTTGATGGATAAAGTAGTGGATGAGATTGGGGAGGAGAATGTGGTGCAGATTGTGACAGATAATGAAGCAACATATAAGTCTGCAGGAAATTTGTTGATGCTAAAGAGAACACATATATTTTGGTCACCGTGTGCTGCACATTGTATTGATCTTATATTGGAAGATATTGGAAAGAGAAAGAATGTCAAAGAAATGGTTGAAAAAGCAAAAGAAGTGACAACATTTATTTACAACCATAATCACCTAGTTGCAATAATGAGGAAGTTCACGAAGGGACGAGAGTTGCTTAGGCCAGCGGCGACTAGATTTGCAACAAACTTTATAGCTTTAGAGAGTTTGTATCAGCATAGGGGAGAGTTGAGTGAAATGTTTGCTTCCCAACAATGGCTCAACACAAAATATGGGAAGAAGACATCAGGGACGCCGGTTGATGTTGTAAACACCATAAGAGACAACAAATATTGGAAGAGGGTTAAGAAAATTTTAAAGGTGATGGAACCACTGATGAGGGTACTTCGTCTTGTTGAAACCGATGAAGCACCTACGATGGGCTTCCTCTACGACGCCATGGATAAAGCGAAGTTGGCAATTCAACGTGATTGTTCAAGCTGGCGAGCTTACTGGAATTTGATCGACAAAAGATGGACAAAGCAGCTCCACCACGATATTCATGCAGCAGGTTATTACCTAAATCCTAGGTATAGATATGCCCAATCATTTGTTATGGATGATGAGATTCGTATTGGATTAAAGAACGTGATAAAGAGATTAGAGCCTGACTTAGATGTACAAATAAAGGCTTTGAATGAATTGGATATATTTGGAACTCGCCAGGGTAGCTTTGGAGATACTCTTGCACAACATGCAGTACTTAAGTTGCACCCCGCCGACTGGTGGATAAATTTCGGAGAGACTACACCGGCTCTCCAAAAAATTGCAGTAAGGATTTTGAGCCAAACAACGTCTTCCTCTAGTTGCGAAAGAAATTGGAGTTGTTTTGCACTTATTCATACGAAGAATAGAAATAGAATTCAGACTAGGACGTTAGATAGACTTGTCTTTATGCATTACAACATGAGGCTAAGAATGCGCATGCATTCAAGGAGGCATATCAGTAATGCCGGTGATGGGGATTATTGTCCAATAAACTTGGAAAATATTTATGATGAGGATGACCCACTTCTACCTTGGTTGGAAGTAAAGGAAAAAGAAATAGAAGATGATAGTGAAGAAATAGAAGTTGAAGACCCAGAAATACGCAGGGCACAGCAAGAGAGTCGTGCATTTGTGTTGGACCCAGAAAGGGGGGCGGATTTCATGCAAACTCAGCAGAAGAGTGCGAGCTCTAGCGATACTGAAACAGATGATGATGATGATGATGATGATGATGATGATGATGCACCTAATGCTGGTCCTCCCACTTCTGGCATTGCTCAACCCACCGGGGCTACTGATACCATACAGCCGTCTACGGATCGCGAGGCTGATGAACTTCGACGAAGCAGGCGGGGCCGAGGGGGTCGAACTTATGAGTGTACTGAGTCACGATACAGCCAGCAAGAGCCTGGCTCCAGTAGTGCACCTGCAGGTCTTGCACCTACAGGTCCTGCTCCTGCACCGCAATCTACACCGACAGATCTGGAACATCAGCATGCATATGGCTATGATCCGAAGAATTATGGGTATTCTTACAACCAATGGGATTATAGGGAACCTGTTCCGCCACTTTCATGTTGGAGTAGTCCTCCTGACGCTGTTCCACATATACCATATGAACCAAATCCAAGTTATTCATCTCAATCTCAACAGCCTGGCCCTGAATACGAGTACCAGTATGGGCACGGCTATTCGACGGGCACTAGTAGATATCCTCACTCAGGGTCAGAATCTTTGCCTAGTCAGGATCAGTCATCATCAGGTTTCGTTGACCTGATCTTTCCCTCTGGCACTGAATATTATGGATATGCAACAACAAGACCGCAACAACCCGATGATGATGACGACGACGACGTGGAGGTTGAGCAACCACAACAAAGCAGGTTTTCATTTTGGTGGTGAGTTCCGATTTGGTGAGTCTTTTCCATTACCCACATGGTCATACATTCACCAAAAAAACACACACTTTACATTGTTGAACTTGTGTTTAAAATAACTCCCCTGACAAGTGACAACCAGTCAAGTAATCTTTAATCAACATGCTTGCAGGGGAGTATATCAGGTATTACTAATTTTTTTTTCTACTTTAGAATGTTCAATTGGCAGGACAAGAGTCGGTCATAGATTCAAGATAAGAGAAGTCTTAATACATTTTTTTTGCAAGTCCTCACTCCTCACTCCTCAGGTATGTAAATAAATTGTAAATAATATAAAGTAAATTATAAAAAAATAATAGTACATGTGAAAATTGAAATACTTTGATGTTACATTTATTCTAATATACATATTATTGGTATTAGACAGTTAGAAATTTGAATTTATAAGTTCTGCAGTTAATTCCAGGTTATTAGCTTCATAAATTCACCAGACAGCCCGATACAGCTTTTTCACCAAAGAGTAGACTGCTTCACCACCATAAACATGTTCAAAATTATAAATGAATGCATATTTGGGATGTTTGGAATTTTCTGGATTTAATCCATATTTTTTTAAAATTTTTTGGCAAAAAAAAAAAAGTTGACCATTACGGGGGCCGTATCGGCCGATACGGCCCGTATCCGTATCGGAAACGGTGGGCACCGTTACGCCCACCGAAACCGATACGGGACACCTTGGTTTGGATGCCTGTAAGTTCTATTAGTTGTAAAACATGTAACTCACTGACAGCATTAGCATAGAAAATTTCAGCTCAAGCAGCCAATTGCATGAATGGAAAACAAGTTAGCATATCTCTGATTTGGAATAGAGAAAGCTTGATACCGAACACCCATCTGCAAACCAAAATACAAGAATTTCACGGTCAACAGATACAAGAGCTTGTTTATCAGGTGTGCCCCCACAGCAGATTAGCAACAGCCCAAAATTCAAGAGAACCCGTGGGTGCAATAAGCAATTGGGCAGTCAAATACATTGAACTGACCACATTCCACCATGTGGCGCACCTAGAGAGCGGACTGTCCTATTTTTGGGCTAGGGCAAATTTACATTTAGTGAGTACCAGATTAACGATCCAAATCCTTCGCGTGTGTCGTGCCTATGTTTGGCACTTGCAGACGCATGTCTTTAAGCAGCATTCATCCAAGAATCACTCCTTAACAAGCAATATAAGCCCCAAACCCTAATTTAAAAACCCTAGCCCTAATTTCTCCATCTCATAGACATACATATGTTACGAAACACCACAATCATTTAGAACAATCTCAATTATATAGAAATACAAGAAAATTGAAGATTCAAAACCCTAATCGGTGATGCTGCAGCGTAGAATTCAGATCTAATGGCCGGGATTAAAGATTGAAAAAGCAAACTGAAAAAGGGAGAGAGAAATGGGAAGAAACGGCTCGAAATCTTCAGTGAGCTATGTTTCAAGAGAGTTGTAGAAGGTTCTAACCGGCGTAGCTGTTGGTGACGTCGACGGTCCCTTTGAAGGAGCTGCCGAGGAGGACGCCGATGACTCGTTTCCGAGTATCCCTCGCGACTCGGTTGTAGTTGTCGACGATGCTAAGCAGCACCAGGGGGTGCACGATAACCTTCTCGATGGGTCTCGCTGAGATCTGCTGCGTCTTGATGACGTCCATTCCGAGATGAGATCGACGGCTCTCCCTCTCCCTCTCTCTCTCTCTCTTCCTCGCTTTGTCTGTGTGGGGTTTTGGAGAGCCAAAAGAAAAACTCGTCGACACGAAACCAGGCAGGCGGTGGTATTTTACCATTTCCAGGAAAACCCTACTGAAGTGACGTCACCACGTTCTGTGGGCCCCACCATGGTCTATGTGTTGTATCCACACCGTGCATCCATTCCATTTGGAGAGATCATTTTAGGGTAGAGTCCGGATCCTCTGTTGGCTTCCAAGCAGGAAACGGACGCGGATCTTTTCGCAGGAAGTTCCTGCCTGGGAACCTAGGTGGGGCCCATAGTGATGTTTTTTGATAAATCCATTCCGTCCATTTGTTTTGGGAGCTCATTTTAGGACATGAAAAAAAAAATGAACCGGATCGAAAACTAAAGTGGGCCGAAAACGTGAGAATTGAACATCCACAGTTGAAATATTTGTGGGGCCACAGGAGTTTCGAATCAGGATAATATTTGTGTTTTCAGTTCATCCCAGTAGTAGTGACGTTATGAACGGTATGGATGTCATATAAACATCACTGTGGACCACAGGGAGGTTTCAACGGTAGTAATTTCCCTACCCACCTTTTCCTTTAGTGAGGCCCACTTGAGTCTTGGATCCGGCTCATTTTGGCCTTGGATCTTCCTAATTTTTTGGATCATGCCCTAAAATGATTTCTCCAAATTGATGCACGGTGTGGATACAGCACATACATCATGGTGGGTCCCACAGAACGTGGTGGCGTCACTTCAGTAGCTATACGCGCGACTGTCAAGTTCAGTAGCTAATCAGCGTCCCGTGGCGGTAAGGCACCTGCGTGGGCCGTGGCTTCGGTGGATCCCCGGATGTACCGAGGTGGGTGTATTCCTGACTGTGGGGTCCACCTTGATGTATTCAACTTACATCAATACCGTCCATCCTTTTTTTTAGGGCCTGATACATTAAAAAAAAAGGACATAAAAATCTAAAGTAGATCACACCACATAAAAAAGTGGTGATCCAATACCCACCATTAAAAACTTCTTGGGGACTACATGAATGCTATTTGCAATCCAACCAGTTGATAAGGTCACAAAGACCTGGATGAAAAAAACCATACTAATCTCAGCCTATGCAAAACTTTTTGTGGCCCACAAGAAGTTTTAAATGGTCAATCACCATTGTTTCCTAGTCAGCTTTTAAATGGAGCTTTCAAAACGGATGCATCGTGTGGATGTAAGGCCCCACATTTAGAGATCCATCTAAAAATCAGGATGATCCAACGATAAAGTGAGTCACACCATAAAATTATGCCTAAAACCTGTAAAATCACATCAAACGGCCCACCTGTGTTTTGGGATATACTGTGATGTTTTTGGGTAATTCTTTTATGCTGATGAGGAAAACAAATGAATGGATTGGATGGCGTATAAATGGGCCTGAGCAGAGCCGATGGTGGTAGTTTCCTCTCAACTCTTTCCTTTGTTGGGGCCCACCTGAGTTTTGGATAACGAGGAAAATTATGTTTTATGGCTAACGTGAGTCAGTGTATCCAATGGACGGGACGGATCTTATGGAAGTTCCATCCAGGTGGGTCTGTTAGCAAAAGTAACCTATAGCGAGGGACCCTAGCGATTCACGTTATTTAATACTCTGGCAGATTAAAAAGGTTGATACGCATGAACTAATAAATGTATATATGGCATACTTTAACTAAAATTAAAGTGAACAAGTTGCAGAACCCAATGTGGCTAAGTCACTTTCCCAAAAACCTATTGTTTTAGTTATCTTAAAGCCTGACTGGTGCACACTTTTCCATTGAAAGAGGACCATTGGATTTTCTTTCTTCAAATTTAAACCGTATTATAATCGTCCATCAATCATAATCAAATAAGGTTAACGTTGCGTCATGGTACATATAAAGTGGGATCCACAATTTCGACAGTTTAATTTTAATAAATTGTATTCCAAGTATGCAATTTCTAAGTATTTCCTAGGGCTGAAAGTTGGGCGGGTTCAACCCGACCGACCCGTGACCGACCTGGCATTGGGTTGGGCTTGGGCAAGAAGTATCGAACCCGATCCCAAGCTTGGGCTATGAAAACATCAACCCGATGAAGTTTGGGTCGGGCTTGGGTTGAGGTCTCGGGTTGCCCGACCCAACCCGGACCCGATCTATATACAAGTTACTTATACTTTTATTATACTTTAGTGAACTAAACTTATAATGCTTACTTGTATTTTAACTTATTTGTTTAGGAAAAGTGAAGTTCTTTACATAACTAAGTACATATATAATTAATAAAACCATAGGTACCAAAAATAAGGCATGTATTGAAACATAATAGACTAATGTAATAATGAAAATATTAGCATGTATCAACCCGACCGAGCCCGCTTGGGTTGGTCTTGGGTTGAGAATTCTCAACCCGAGGTTGGGTTGGGTTGGGTTAGGGTTGAGGTATAGGGACCTTGGGTTGGGTTAGGGTTTAGCACCAACCCGACCCAACCCGCCCGACTTTCAGCCCTAGTATTTCCTAAGTGCGTGTGTATCATCAACCACACTCTGTCAGAGTATCAAAACTTTCTGCGCCACATGAAACGATGCCATGGTTGGCCCGCCCAGCTCTACCCTGTTTGAGCTAGGCTCAACCAATGACCACCTGGCTCGTGTTAAATTCAGCTCGGCTCAACCTTCGAGCTGGATCGACATGTTCGAACCGGCTTGACCAAGTTTTTTTAGCTGATGATCGAGCTTGGAAATATGTATAGAAGTTACTGACAGAATTTAGTGCTTGACACGTGCACAATCAATTGATAGGAGGTCGGATGGCGTCTAACGGTGGTTGGACGTCAGCTATTGGTTGTAGCCACTCGAACAAACGGTTGGGCAACAACTGTGGGCTGCTCGAGTAGTGGTCGTGGGCTGCTTAGACTCGATGAGAGAGAGAGAGAGAGAGAGAGAGAGAGGGCTGCCTGTTGCGGGTGTTGCGGGTTGCCACAATCCACAAAGGATAGAGGACGGTCGGCCAATTTGGGGGGGGGGGGGGGGGGGGGGGGGGGGGGGGTTATAGAGGACAGTTGGCAGAGAGAGAGAGAGTCAGAGAGAGAAGATGTGGTCGCCGAACTAACGAGAGGATCACCGAATTGGGCGAGAGCAACCAAGCAGCTGGGAGTCGAACCGAATCGAGCTTGGGTTAGCTCGCTTGCGACTCGAAACTCCGATTGAGCTAGGCTCGACTTGGTTTGAACCCAGCCTTCGAATCAAGCCGATTCGAGCTTGGATGTGAACCATTCATTAAGTAGGGCCTACTGGATGTGGACCATCCATTACGAGAGGCCACACTTTGATGTGGGCCATCCATCATGTGAAAGCCCACTCCATCTATTATGTGGGCCCACCTTGACGTGGACCATTTGTTGTGGGGGGCCCCACTTTCACTATGGGTCGTTCATCATGCGGGCCCACTTTTGATGTCAACTAACCATCATGTGGGCCCACCCTTCAATGACCTTCATCCATCATGTGGGTCCCAACTTTGATGTGGACTATCCACTTAATGTGGATGTTCTGTCATGCTGGGCCACACCTTCATGCATCCCATCCATCATGTGGGGCCTACCTTTGATGTGAATTGTTCATTGTGTGGGCCCACCTTGATGTAAATCATACATCATGTGGGGCCTCACAATCAATATGGGTCGTTCATTATGAGGGGTCAACCTTTAATGTCCACCATCCATCATTTGGGTCCCCTCTTTGTTGTGGACCATCTATAATATGGGGCCACATTTGATTTGAGTTGTAGACACCCTAACTCGGGTTGAAAGGATGACTAAACGGTTAGGATGGATGGTGATTCGTACCCCTTGATTCAAACCCTAACCCAAGTCTAAACCCATCTAAATTCTAACCCAAGTCTAAACCCTTATCCAAATTCCAAACCCTAAGCCAAAATCCTATTAACTTACACAGTTAGAAACTCTGAAAAACCTTCCCTTGGAAAAAAAAAAAACCAAGCCAAAACTTCATAATGGGTTGACCTGGCTCGTTGAGTCAACTTGCCGAGTCGACTCACCCGATCAGCCCATCCCTTTAACCCGGTCAACTCACATTGTTGAAGCCTTAAACCAAACCTAAAACCAAGCTTAGGTCCCACCCTTAGCCTTGAAGTTGGTACACCGAACTTGGGGAAGAAAAACATGCAGGCTCATAATCTAAATGTCCAAAGCAAGAGCTCCAACCAAGGACAAGTGGCCCCTGGGGTGCCGCCCATCCTAAATTATGGAAGCTGACACTTTGGGAAGCTATAAATACCCCATCGTGCTTCCAATTTCAGCATCCATAAAATTTCAACCCTCCTCTGCTAAGAGTGACCCATCTCCCTTTAGTTTTAGCCCATTCCTCTACCGAGGAAAGTGTGAGTGAGTGAGAAGAGTTTAGTTTTGGTCTAGCCCAATTAGACCCACGTTCAAGTCTCTAAGGTCATCTAGGTTCCTATCCAAAGTCGCCCGAGCTAGCCTACGCCACACTTTTGTCCATCTAGCCGTCTAAAGTCATATTTATCTAGATCATATCTCAACATAGTGCAATATTCTTTATTTTTCTAACCCCATGCTCATTACATCCATTAACATGACATTATACCACTTCTAGCACCTGATCAGTCACAATATATGCCATGCGGCTTGCCGATTTAATCGGATCCTGCCCATCAGAAACTCCGACTGATTAGACCTACAATCGCATCACATTTTATTGCATTCCATCGAGAGTACATGAGAACTAATCATGACCTTAAAAAATTAGCAAGATTCAGTGAAGTAGAGACCGTACATCTGTATGGGCAGAGTGGGTGCCTTACACCTTCCCACCTTGTAACCATAGTCCCTTACTTCAAATATCTGAATGTAGATCAATGAGTCATTTTAGAACTGATAATCTTTGGATCCCCTCCTCTAATATTTCTATAGGATCTAGCCGATTATAGAGATGAAGTAACTAAATAGTGGCGACTCCAGTTAACCAAATATCTAAACCACCAACCTGAAAAGCCCTCGCAAGAGGCGAGCCACGTAGAAGCTCACGATTCGCCACCTTCTTGCCCGAATCTGACGTTCACATGAGCCATCCATCATTCGAAACCCATCTTTGATGTCTACCATCCATCATGTAGGTCCCACCTTTGTTGTGGACCATTTATCATGTCAGGCCCAACTTTCAATACGGGTCATTCAACGTGTGGGCCCACCTTAATGTCAACCTTCCATCATGTGGTCCCACATTCAAAGTCCACCATCTATCATATGGGTCCCACCTTTGATGTGTACCGCCTATTAGGTAGGGCCCGCTTGATGTGGATCATCCATCATGTGGGGCCACACTTTGATGCGGGCCATCCATCATGTGGGGCTCACCTTTGATGTGACCATGCATTATGTGGGCCTACTTTTGATGTGGACCATTCATCATGTGGGGCTTAGGCTTGGCAACGGGTCATGTAGAACCGTGTTCGTGTCGTGTTGTGTCAAAAATTTGATCACCCAAACTTAACCCATTAACTAACGGGTTAAAATCTAAAAACCCAAACCTATTCGTTAATTTAACGGGTTACCCGTTTAACCCGTTAGGCCAGTCTACTCATCATATGGCCACACCGTTGATGAGGACAACTAACATTGACAGTCTAACCCAACATTCAACAGTGGTCCAGCTAGTGGGCCCATTCTATCACCGAAAACAATAGGATTCACTCATGAGACAAGGAGGAATCACTTGTACATTGCAATATTGCATATGATGGAGTGCCAAGTTCCTAAGTGGGCCATGGTTTGGCGATTTAGACCATTATGTTAACGGGTTAAATAGGTTTGTGGGTGAAATTAACAAGTCAATCCGTTAGTGACCCAACACGATAAGGTTGGACCCGAACGCTGATTTTTTTGTGTGGGTTTTGTGCAGGTTAACAGGTCATGTGGAATTTTGTCAAGCCTAGTGGGGCCCCACCTTCAATATGGATTGTTTATCATGTGCGCCTATGTAGAAGAGATTGTAAAGAGAAGAGAAGGGGCCAAGAGTAGAATTATTTAAAAAGTTTAATGACGAACTTATAAAGAAAAGAAATTTTCCTGTATAATTGCCTGCTTTTGAGCTTATTTTCCAATATATGTATATACTTTCAAAATATTTATTTAAAACCACCTAACGTTTGCACATAGGGAGAAAAAAACAGCCTCTTTCAGAGCCAACGTTTCAACTCTTCTGTTATCGTGTTTAAATGACGGATTTACCTTGCACCAATAAGTTTTTACAATTCTATTCCATTGTAGGGAATAAGCGTCACGTGGATTCTATGGGCCCACCTTTATATATATGTGTGATCGACACCGTCCATCCATTTTACAATCTCATTTTAGGCTATGAGCCAAAAAAATGAGGCAGATCTGAATTGTTGGTAGACCCCACCATAGGAAACACTGGTGATCTCAAGCTTATCTAGTATCTTCCTTTCATCCATATTTGTGTGACCTTATCAATAGGTTGGATGGCCCTGGTAAACATCAGGGAGGACCTAAGGAAGTTTCCAATGGTGGGTGTAAAAGTCTGCTGAGCATATGAGTTCGGATCAAGTTGATTGACGTGGTTTTGCTATGGACCCGCCGGCTAGCTAGTGTCATATAGGTGAGACCCCGGATCCACCGAGGTGGGTGGGACCTGTGACTGTGGGACCACTGTGATGTATGTGATTACATCCATGTCAGTCCATTTGTATTGAGAGTTCATTTTAGGGCATGATCAAAAAATTTAAGCAGTTCTAAATTCAGATGGGCAATAGTATAGGAAACAGTGCTGACCATTAAAAACTTCCTGTAGGCCACAAAAGCTTTGGATCAAGATGATATTTATTTGGTCTCTTCATCTAGGTGTGGGTGACCTTATCAACAGGTTGGATGGAAAATAATGGCAAAAAAACATTCCCGTGAAGTCCATGGAGTTTTCAATGGTAGAGATTCAATCATTACTCACCTTGATGATTTTGAGAAATCCACCCCGTCCATCCTCTTTATGAGATCATTTTAGGACAGCATATCAAAAAATTAACCAAATCCAAAACTCAAGTGGGCCGCAATAAATGAAAAGGTGGGTAGGGAAATTCTTGCCGTTGAAACCTCCCTAGGATCCACTGTGATGTTTATATGCCATCAATACCGCTCATGACTTCATTCCTACTGGGATGAACTGAAAACACAAATATTTGCCTGATTTTAAACTTCCGTGGCCTTACGAATATTTCAACTGTGGATATTCAATCCTCACATTTTCGGCCCACTTGAGTTTTCGATCCGACTCATTTTTGGTTTGTTGTCCTAAAATGATCCGGCAAAGCGGATGGATGGGGTGGATTTCTCAAAAGCATCACAGTGAGCCCTACCGAGTTCCCAACGTAGGAACTTCCTCCCTAAGGCTTTGGCAGGGAATCCGCGTCAAGTGTCAAAACTATGTGGGCCCACCATGATGTAAGCCTTTTATCCATGCCATCCATCCATTTTGGCAGCTCATTTTAAGGCATGAGTCCAAAAATGATGTTTTCTCGTGAGAAAGAATGAGGGCAGTTTTGCCACTTTGAAAATACGTAATAGAAACCATATATAATCCAACGGGTTGGATATAAATATATTAAAAGCATGCCTATATTTAGAAATAGCCAGAAAGGCAAGCAGTTATACAGGAAAATTCTCAAAAAAAATTTAGCAAAAACTATTTATGCGCTTAAGCCAAAAGAGTTCTGAGAAGGTAATCCCTCCTCAACATATAATATATATGTAGAGATCCCAAACGCCTGATTTATCTCATTGTTATTTAAACAAATACAATCCAACTATGATAGGCATTTTTCTAGAGGGGCAAACTTTTTTTCTTTTTTCTTTTTTCTTTTTTTCTTTTTTAGTTAGACCATTGTTTTAAAAGAAATGCACCTACAAGTCTAATAGATTGGTCTTTACTGTCTATCGAGTCCGGAAGGCGGAAGACATTTCCATGGGGCTAAAATGCTAAAATGCAAAAATCACACGATCAGATGAGACATGAGCTAATCCATCCCTGATTTGTCCTTATTTTTATGGGGGCTAATATGCAAAAATCACACAGTGTGGTCCACATGAGATTTAGATCTAACTCTTTTTTCTTTTTTATTTCTTCACCTTGTCCTAAAATGACCTGGAAAAATGGATGGATGGCGTGCATAAAACATAAATATCATGGTGGGGCCCACTGTACTGTCTAGTAGAGGATGCAGTTTTGCTAGTGACGCTGCCACTAGGCAGGTGGCTAGCGGTCAGTGCTCTGTGGCCCACCGTGATGTGTGTTTTATCCACACCTTCCATCAATTTTTCCATATCATTTTAGGGCTTGTTCCCAAAAGTGAGGTAGATCTAAATCTCAGGTGGACCACACCACAGGAAAACAGTAGTGATTAAATGTCCACAGTTAAAAACCTCCTAGGGCCGTGTAATGTTTATTTGACATCCAAGTTATTGATTAGTTCATATAGACTTGAATAAAAGGAATATATATAGAGAGAGAGATGATCACACACAACTAGTTGGACCATTCAAATGACTTTTCTTTAATTTCTTTTAATTTAATAGCAAAATTACTTCTCTTTAATTCATGTAATTTCTCTTATGAGAGGCCACGTGACATCAAGTCTCATATAGGTATAAGGTAATGAGCGCCACAAATTTAACTCGTTTGTTAAATAAGGCCCATTAATTAAATTTTATTTGCAAAAAATTAATAACTAGTTTTCATCATGAGCCACACATTTGAGTTGAATCAGGACATTTTGAAATGGATTTCTATCTTGTAGAAAAATTGTCACACCCCGAAATTCGGACTAAGAGTGTGCACCCTCCGGCCCAGTTTACGGGGTATAACTGGTGCACTAAGTGCATTTATAACGTTAAACAACTTTAAGAGGCATAAAATGATGAAATACTAAGTTATCATTTATTCATGAAGTATTCAACCATAAACTAAGTCCATCCATTTGGGACTTTATTAGATGTCTACTAATTATTGAAAATAATAAAATAAAAGAAACTAGTCTAAACGTCTTGGTTCAGGGCCGCCACTTCTTCCTTGGTTAAATTAGGCCAATAGTCCTGCGGTTCCTCTAGTGGTCCCATCTCATTATCAGGGGCATTCTCTGAAAGTTCAACGTCCACATCATCCGTATATTTTTAATCCACAACGTCAGCTGGAAAGCCCAGTGAGTAACCCAATACGGTTCACATGCATTTCAATTAAACAAGATAAACACATGCCATCAAATATAGGTAACATATAATTAATGCAAGAATGAATGAAATGATGCATCAAGTGGGCATATATATTCAGTCTTCCACTTGCTTCGATTGGAACCCATCAATCGGCTCCCCCTTCCTTATAGGGCGGACTTCCACATATTAGTGGGCTTCCAGGATGGTCCCTGGGTAACCGGGTACTTAAGTACCTACTGGTCTTCCAGAGTCGAACTCCAGGCACAATAATTCATAATGCATGCAATAATTTACAGCCATACAATAATTCACGTCCGTACATTTCATCTCTCATTTTGAGAGGCAATCTTTCATGACATTTATAAATAGAAATTATTTAAATAATATTTAAACAAGCATAAATTAATCAATATCACATATTGCATCCATCACACAACTTACTTAATTAAAATGGCTAGGAAACGTGTTGGGATGTACTCACCTGTTAATAGTGGCGATTACTTTGTTAATTGTGTCACGTCCTGAGTAGAATCAAGTACCTACCGGTCTTCCAGAGTCGAACTCCAGGCACAATAATTCATAATGCATGCAATAATTTACAGCCATACAATAATTCACGTCCGTACATTTCATCTCTCATTTTGAGAGGCAATCTTTCATGACATTTATAAATAGAAATTATTTAAATAATATTTAAACAAGCATAAATTAATCAATATCACATATTGCATCCATCACACAACTTACTTAATTAAAATGGCTAGGAAACGTGTTGGGATGTACTCACCTGTTGATAGTGGCGATTACTTTGTTAATTGTGTCACGTTCTGAGTAGAATCAGTCCTGAATCTACAATAAATGTAATTTATATTTACAAATCACCAATCTAACCTTAATATACTTATTTTCAATTTGGATTATACTTTATTGAGTTTTGGTTCCTTAATGGACGGTCCAGATTTGATTATTGTGACCTACGTTTCCAAAAGGAATGGCCCTTTTTTTCTATTTTCTGATGGTACGGCCTACTTGACTGGTGGGTCATCCTATACTTGATCATAAGTTCCCCAATGTACACTACCAAATATGATTGATTATATTTTGTAAGGATTTTGTCATAGGATATCCTAAAATGATTCATTTATGAGAATCCATACCGTACCTCCCCATTATTTCACTTGGCATGGCCCACTTGGAACTTTGATTGGGCTGATTTTTTATCATAAGACTAATAATTCATTACTCCAGAGATTGGGTGGATCGAATTTTTCAAAAACTACACAGTGGGGCCCACAAGCTCCCAACCAGTGGATAGGTGTTGTCCCCACTGTTTATCTTGGTATGGCCCACTGGAATATCCTGTACGGGCCATTTTTTGTCCTTAACTAGAAAACTTATTTATTAAGATATTGGACGGATTAGATTTCTTAAAATGTCATCAAATGAGTCCCAAAAGTGGACAGCAATCCAAAATCAGACTGCCTCAACCATGTGTGTTGTTATCATTAATATTTTAAGTGGTGTGGGCCACCTGAGATTCGGATTTATCTGATTTTTGGACCCAAGCTGTAAAACATTATACTACAACATATGGTGGGCTTGGATCTACTGATTTCATCACAATGGGGTCCACGCCTAGAATTTCTACCTTTTTAAATTTCATTTTTATTTTATAAGTTTTCACCATTAGTTTGTTTCAGATGGTGTGGCCTACTCGGACCTCAGTTTGGGTCCAAATTCGAACGCCCACCCTAAAATGAAATAGAGAAATAAATGGGCGGAGTGGATGTACAAAATACATCAAGGTGGGTCCCATGAGCGGCCCCACGTCACCCTTGATTGAAGTCCAACCGCTGGACGTTCCAGCGTCAGAGACGCTGGACCTCCAGGCACTTTTTCCTTTTTTTTTCTTTTTTTTTTCTTTTTTTTCTTCTTTTATATTTATTATTATTATTATTTTATTAAAAATTATACGTGGGGTCTACGAGAGATCTGGTCCGACCATTGGGTCGGCCACCTCATTGTGGGCCCAATAAAATTTTGGAACACTACACATTCATCATAGTTGATTTAATAATGAAATAAAACCATAATAAAAGAATTATAAAGGCTATTATTCATCCAATCGATGTGGCCCATTTGAAGGTCCATTTGATCTGAATTTTGAGGCTCATGTACATTTTGGCCATATGGTCATTATGACCCATGCAGATCGATTCCTGGCCCACCCAAATGGTCCCCATCAATCGTGATCACATATTCAAGGGTTAAGATAAACATAAGGTCCCTAGATCCGTACAATGAACGGACGGACGATCCGACCCGTTCATTGGCTGGATCTGGCTTACTTAAATAAAATAAAAAGAACACCTACTTGATCTAGTATTTAAAGCAAAAAAGATAATAGGACTCGATCCCTGATCTTCCCTCTCACTTAAGAGGGCTATAACCAATCAATCCATGCTTTTCTTTTGTTTATCATCTTAAATTTATTTAGTTAAATCTATTTTTGCTCCTAAAAAAAATTTTCCTACCGAAATTTTAGGGTCGTTACAAAAATATTCTACCATTGATCACAAAAAAAAAAAAAGGTTTGTGTTCTTCACATGATTACAAGGGACCCTACTTGATTAACGACCGAATTTCATACTCAGATGGTGTATTGTACCAATACATTGCAAGTGTACATTTCTCTAATTATCTTATTTTGCTTGAAAACAAGTCTCTTATTAATTTTCTTTCTTTCTTTAATGAAATTACTCCTCATTTAATGCTCCCTATCCCTTATGCGATTGAAATCCTTCGTGCATTGCCTAAGAAATCCTTCATACGAAGTTAGATAAAGCCCACCGTGGTGTCTGTGATAAATCTGCCCCGTCCATCAATTTTTTTAGATCATGTTAGGACTTAGGCCAAAAAATGAGTTAGATTTAAAACTCAAGTGGGCCGCATGACAGGAAAAGGAAAATTGAACGCCCACCGTCAAAACATTTATGGGGCTACAAAAGTTTTTGATCGATCTAATATTTTTGTATTTTCAGTTATCCCAGTAGAAATGACCTTATGAATGATCTGGATGGCATATAAACATCACGGTAGATGCCAGGGAGATTTCAAAGGTATTCATTCCTCTACCCACTTTTTCTAGTCGTGCGGCCCATATGAGTTTTAGATCTGCCTCATTCTTTTATCCTATTTCCTAACTTGATATGGGAAAATGGATGGACGGGGTAGATTTGTCACAAACATCACTGTAGGCCCCACCTAGCTCCTGGCCGATGGAAGTTCTGCACGACTTTGGCCGGCCAATCGCTGGAAATAGATTCGTCCAACCGTCCCCCGCGCCCTGGAAGGCCAATTGGGTACTAACCCCGTTCGCTCAAGTGGACTACGCTAAAGGAAGCAGCGGTGATAATAACGGAATCGGATTGCACGCTCTTATCGTGCGGAGTAAACTCAGTTGGGCCCACCTAGAATGTATGTGCTTTATCTATTCCGTCCATATGTTTTTCCAGCCCATTTTAGTGGTTGAGTCCAAAATTTAAGCATATCCAAATCTCAAGTGGACCATGCCACGGGAAACAGTGGGAATAGTGATTTCCACCGTTGAAACCTTCCCAGGCACTACAGTGATGTTTATTTGTCATCCAACCTGTTCATAAGATCACATGGATATGGATGAAGGGAAAACACAAATATCAGCTTGATCCAAAACTTCTGTGTCCTACTAAAATTTTTCAATGGTAGACATGCAGTTCACACATTTCTTGCGGTGTGGTCCACTTTAGATTTTGGTATGCTTCATTTTTTTGCACCATACCTAAAATTTTCTGTTAAGATGGATGGACGGAGTGGATAAAATACATAAATCACCGTGGGCCCCACAGAGTTTACTCCGCACGCTAGCGTGCGGAGTTACTCAGTACGCAATCCGCCTCCGATAATAACACCCCACCATTAAAACTCTCATAGGGCCCACGCTGAGATTTTTCTCTGTTTGATTTTTACATCCACGCGTTAAAGTAACCGGAAAAACGGATGGACAGCATGGACATACAATGTATGCGTCAAGGTGGGCCCCACAGTCAGGGACCCACCATGTTGGGTGAGATCGCTGAGGCAGTAGTAAAGTGTTACTGCTCTAGGCTCCAGTTGCGTGGCGTTGATCAAGTTGACAATGAGTTGACGTGGCAAAATTCGGTAAGCCTGATTATGATGTAGGTGTTATATCACACCGTCCATCCATTTTTCCAAATCATTTTAGGGCATAAGGCATATCCAAATCTCAAGTGGCCCACCCCATAAAAAGCAGTAGGGATTGAACAACTACCATTGAAAAAATCTTGGCAGCCATAGACGTTTTGGATGAAGTTGATATTTGTGTTTTACCTTCATCCAGGTCCGTGTGATATTATCATCAGGTTGGATGGCAAATAAACATTATGGTGGGCCGTAGAAATGTTTTAATGTTAGGAATCCAATTTCCACCGTTTCCTATGGTGTGGTCCACTTGAGATTTAGATCTGCCTCATTTTTAGCAATTTGTACTAAAATGATTAGTAAAAACCAATGGAAGGCCTAGATATACAACACATGCATCATGATGGACCCATGGTTAGGGAAACACTCCCACAGTATTTTTATTTCATGGGTACTACCTAATCCACTTCCTACTATCTCGTAAATTTAACAATTTTCTCGATAGTAACAGAAGGTAGCTGAACGCTCACCTTCATTTTTAAAGGAGTCCACCTTGATCCACTCTGATCATAAGATGTGAAATTTCATGTTGGCTACTCTATGATTTAAGTGAGCCATACCAATTGACACAGTTGGAAAAGAAGTCCCTTGATTTTTACAAGAACCACCATGTTGATCATGTAAAATCCACTCCATCCATTATCTGCCACACAAAATGGTAGGCCCAAGACTAAAAAATTCCAGGCCTGTAAGTGATTCAAGTAAACCACACCAAGGGAAAGAATTTGAATGGTAAGCTTCTATCTACACTTTTTCCAATTATGTGGTTCATGTGAGCTAAGGATGGGGCTGGAATTTTTTGCACAGGGCCTAACATGAGGTGACTTACCCAAGCAGCCAGCTCCTCATCAGTTTAAATAACTTTTACATCGAAAGGTTTACTAGCATTAATTACTCATTAAATGACGCAGCTAGTTGGATGGTCCAACTAGTAGTTTGTGAGCATTTCTCACACACACACACACACACACACACACACACACACACACACACACACACAGCTCAAGACCCCATTAATTCCTTTTTCCGAAAAGATCTACTCGTGCCAAACCATAATCAATTGCACCTTGATAAGCGACACAGAATAAAATGATAAATGAGAGAGAGAGAGAGAGAGAGAGAGAGAGAGAGAGAGAGAACAATTACAGAAGCATTTCATGATACATTTGCCGGAGATTGCCCAGCAGCAGGATGCAGCACGAGAGAGAGAGAGAGAGAGAGAGAGAGAGAGAGGGATTTCATGATACAATTGCCAGAGATTTCCCAGCAGCAGAATGCAGCCCGAATGCCTTTCTTTCATTTTGGGAGTTGTGTGGAGCTCTCCAGGGGTGAATAAACAAATCAATTGGACCAAACATGCACCAGACCTTGTCGATTCCCCGTGTAGATCTCATTGCGCTCCTCGTCATAGAAGAGGGCAGTTATGTCCTCCAATGCTTCTGCAACTGTGTTTCGAATCCTCGAAGAATAGTCAACCTTGGTGGGGCTGCTGCTGCTGCTTGCTCGGATCTTTGCAAGGCACTTACCCGTCAATATATTGCTGATATTGATAGACCCAGCTGCACGCACAAACAAACCAATGCTGTTAATTACAAATAATACCAGAGCCTACACACACACACACAGACACACACACAGACACACACACACAGGGATCACCATAAACTACCGTGGTACTGGGCAGACGTGGGCCCACCTAATGCATGCATGAAAGCCAACCCAGCCATCAGATGCCTCAGCACATGTTACCCTCAGAGCCAGCAAATCAGGCTGATCCATGAATCACGTGGCCCAACCGCGGGGGGGGGGGGGGTCACCCCCATGCTTGATTTGCATGGTGGGGCTAAAAAAGCAGGTTATTTTGCAGTTTGGGCAGGCCCCTATTCAAATCAAGGGTGGGCATCCCCAATCAGATTGATCCCTTTGTTGTGGCCCCCAGAGAGTTTGATTGGTGCTGAATTCTGGCATCTATGGTTAATATGAGGTTGATGTGAATGATGGTCGTGTTGAAGAGCCTGCATACATAATATGGGCCTCACATCTGCTCAGCAAGGCACCACTAGAGAGTGCCTCACTGATAATTATAATTATTATTATTAGTAAGAAAAACCCAGTATTACAAAGTAATTGTATTAATAATTTCACTCCACATAGTAACTACACTCTTGAAGACGGAAGTTGGTGACTCAATTCCACCAGCTCTTTCAAGTTTTGGCAGGAATTTTATTAGAATCAACCTTCATCTAAAGCCAAAACTGGTTTTTAACCTCCATGTATTGGCCTGAAAACGAAAAGGACGCGAGAGTCAGAAGTCTTACCATTTCCTTCGGGTGATGAATCATCAGAATCAGCCTTGCAGTAAGAGATAATAAGATCCTGATCGCTGGTGATATAAATGTTGTTTGTGTTGCAATCAGGGTGCCACAACAGGTGGTCTTCAAATGAAGTCACAAGCTCCCCTCGGAAGTTCCAAACAGCAACTGTTCTATTCCGGAACGTTAAGAACAACTGATTCTCATATAAGAAGATAAATGCTGACGGAGTCATAAACTCCGTTCTGCTTACCTCCGTCAGCTCGGAATTTCGGACCTGCAAGAAGTAACTACATATTACAAACCCCAGCAGGCATAGAATAGTATCAACCCTGTGAAAACAGCTGCATTCTTTTAATTTGAAAAATAAAGGAAAAAGAAGAAGAAGAAGAAAAAGAAGAAGAAGAGGGAAACAGCTTACATCAAGAATTTGGAGATTCTCATTTTCCTGCTTGACAAGAAGCTTTTCATTGAACTGTTCTATGAAGTCCACCTTTTTATTACGGTGAAGGAGATGGTTGAAGTCTTTGAGAACGGTGCCATCCTCTATTGATAGGATCTTAAGTGGGACATGACTACTGGCTCTGTTAAATATCAACAGCATGATGCCAGGACTGTTACAGGAGAACATTATGTTGTTAGATAAATAGACACGCCAAACGTTCAGAAATAGGAGATCAGATAAGAACACTATATTCCATCTTGGGCAGAATGACAAATCATGCACATGCGCACACACATGCACACATACGGTTCTAATTTGCCTGATTCCGAAAGAGGGGTTTCAACAAGGGAGACCTCTGCGAGGTGCTCACTAAATTCCACGGACAGGCTAGGATGGATACAGGCATAAATGCAGCTCTACTTTGCTGGGGGGCTATAGAGCTGAAGGCTTTCCCTCCAATCAGCCTGATAGGAGATCAGTGTTACAGGAGATAATCTCTCCCTTTCTGGGGGCTTTTTTAAACGACAGGCAAATCCTCAACAGTATATTGTCTCTGAATGAATGCATCCGCTTAAGGAAGTTGGCTAAGAAGGGGCGTGAAAATTGACACAGTGAAAGTGTACGACCACGTTGACTTGGAATTTATACAGTACATGCTAAAGGAGATGGGTTTCGGGATGAGATGGTGCAGGTGGGTGGGGGAGTGCATATTGTTGGCATCTTTCTCTGTGCTGACCGAGGCAATCCACATGGCTTCTTTCCTAGTTCAAGGGCATTCGCCAACGGGACCCTCTTTCACCATTTTTTAAGTGGCAGTGGAGGATCTGAGCAAGCTGTTATTCAAGGAAGAAGAAAATTTCTCAGAGAAGTTTTCTCTTTTGCCAAACATCTGATTTGAAAATAGATCCCAATTTTTTTTAGAAATGTTGGTGACAGACAAACATGAGAAACGATATTTCATTTCTCATGCTTTCCTGGAAACAAAGTTTCTCATGAAATGGTATTTCCTTTCCCATGCTTTCCACAAATCAAAAGTCCAAACATCCCCTTAATGCATTCTGTTTATTCCTCAAAAATGAGGGGCTGGGATCAACCCCAAACATGCTTTCCACTATGCCGCCTTTATGCTTTTGCGCAGTTTGCATTGGCTATTGATTTCCAACCTCGATTTGTATCACATGCATTAACACACCAAAATTCTTTCCCAATCATCGTAAAATTCATGATGCAATGTTTGATTCTAATAAAAAATCATAGAACAGTAATACAGCCTCTCTTTCTTTTCTTTCTTTTTAAATTTTTTTTTTTTTTACTCCAAAGAAATCAAGAATGGAGTAACCAATCGGTTAGGTTGCTAAAATTGAACTAAAGATGATCAATCAACTCTTTTGTTGACCATCATCAACATATTTGCAAGTATAATATTCATATTTTTAAGGCCGTCAACAATGTGGAACTTATCCATTCCCCCCAATTAAATGTTGCAGCCTTAGGATCACTCTGTTGGACAGTAAAACACAAAAGTGTTTTTTTTTCTCTCCCTCTAGCACAGTCCTGATCTTCTCAACAGCTAATAGCTCATCGCATACAACTGACATAGTGATGGATCCAAAAACCAAAAAGTCTACTTCATTGCGCAGTTTCACTAGAATTTCTTAAATCAAGGAAATGTTGAACAAAAATAGACAGCGACAAGTTGCATTAGAGATCTACCTTCAGACATATTAGAAAATAAGATCACCATGGGTGGACTTACTAACATTCAAATCCTCAAGGAAATAAAAACTTCCACTGAGTAGCCAACATGATGAATATACACGTGTGTGTACATATATACGTAGGAAATGCTATAGTGATAACAGGTAGTTCTGGGGCCCACGTGGTGTGTATGACATCCAGCCCATCCATCAGTTGCGCCCAAAAAAGTTGTTAGGGGAACCCAAAATTCAGGCTAATCCAACCACCAGACAGGCCACACCAAGGAAAACAATGAAAAATACCCCCCCAACTTACAAATTCAAATGGCGGCGCCCACCTGAAAGTTGAATTGGGCTGATTTTTGGGGGCGTCCCATCATCTTCCTGGTGGGGCTCACACGATCCAACCTATACACTATGGTAGGCCCCACCCAATAGGAAAGGGTAGAATATATAACTTAAAACATACAAATACAAGTGGTGGGGCCCACCTAATGATTGGAATGGACCGATTTTCTGCATGTCCCATCATCATCGTGGGCACACTCAATACATGGTTTAGATGGTATGGACAAACCACAGTGGGTGCCACACAAAATCTGGGCATTTTTTTTATAGTGAGCATCTCCCCTCATTGTTCCCTACAGTGTGGCCAACCTGATGATTGGATCAGCCTGATCTCTCTGCTTCCCCGACAAATCTTTAGAGTGCACCTGATGTATATATTGGATGTCATAGACACAATGTGGGTCCCAGAACAACTGAGAGAGAGAGAGAGAGAGAGAGAGAGAGAGAGAGAGAGAGAGAGAGAGAGAGAGGAGCTAACCTGATCTTAATTTCTTGAACATGCTTGTCTGATATAGAGTACAACATTGTATAATTTTTCAAGTCGAACACCTTGTATATGCTGATACCAAGCAAAACAAAAAGGAATGTCAGATCAAAAACCACAAACACATTGGAGAGGTTGGAAACAAAGAGGATCAAGATTTCACCTATCTTGTGCAGAATATGTAAGGACCTTCCCATTTACATCATCAAACTCCACAAAACCAGGCCATTTCAGTGACTCAGACTCAAAAAGAGCAAAGCCGGCATCAGGCTTACCCCTTCGTATGTACCTGGATCAGTCAGGCAAAGTAATATATTAAGTCAAGCACAGGACCACACCACACAACTAACAAATTAAAAAAAGGAAAATAGTAAAAAAGAAAAAAGAAAGAAAGTAAGAATGTGAGAATGAATGAATGAAAGAAAGAAAGTTTAAAAAGAGAATTGCTATACACACTCGATCCTTGTGGTTCTGCATTTCAAAGAGCTGAAATTGTCCGAAGCATAAACTGAAACTGTGATAAGTGAATCATTATTCTTATTATAAAACAAACTTCGAATGACTTCATCAGGAGTCACGTTCAAGAAGCATATCCGCTGGTTTGTCTCTGTATTCATACGTTCAACAATGGAAGACATGTTATACAAGCCATATTCTGTGAATGCATCCCTAGGATGATTATGAATACTGCAACGATGTGCTGACCTCTGCTAAATGCCGCGCACACACCAGACTGTGCCAGAGCAAAGACGATGTCACGTGCTGCAACTATTTCGATAATTTTTGACCTCCTTTTCAGAAAAGTCAGTTGCAGGTTATCGTATCCTTTGGGATCATGGGTATCATATTCCTCCTGAAACAAACATCCATGAAAAACATTAACAGAAGAACAACTGTAGCCTGTAGGAGCATTTTATACAGCACAACAATGAAAAGAAAGCAGTTTGAAAATGATATAAACAAATGCAGAATCACTAGTAGTTAATTGCGGAGCAACATTGAAAAATAAAACCATCAACCAAAAATTAATGGTATGTTCAGAAGAAAAAAAAATCGGAAACAAGAAAAGTCAAAATATTAATTTTTTAATGAATAACTCAAATTTTATAAAAGGAGAGGAAGAAAGAAAAAGACTAGAACCACCAGTCGCCATCAATGACTGAGAAGCTACCTAGACAATGAATCCACTGATGAATTCTCCTCACACTTAATATGAGCTAAATGAACATGGATTAAAGAATGTAAGTCTACACATTCCTCAATCAATTTGCAACACCCTAACAACAGAGACCAGATTTAACCCATCTAATGAAATTAGCTGAGACACCTTTGACAGCTACCAGGCTGCAATGAATGACTTTTAGAAGAGCTAATTTAACTCCATGAAGCTTCAGCAAAGTTAGAATTGGTGATACTCGCCAGGCCTCAGAAATCACGAATGGAATCCCCTTGGTCATCCATAATAGAGATGGTAGGAGACCATTCGTGCGAGCAAACCTGGCCAAACAGGGTGGGCCACACCATGATGTGTATATGAAATCTACTCTGACCATTAGAGGGGCCGCATCACGATAGGGCAGGGGCCCAAAAATCAGGCCAATCTGTAATTCAGGTGGGCCACACCAAGGGAAACAGTTGGGAGCGAACGCCACTCTTGATTTCACCAGGGCCCGCCCGAATTGAAAAATGGCCTGATTTTTGGGCCCTGGGCATAACATTCGGTGACACTACAGAAATACTAGATTTCACTTACACAGCATGGCAAGGCCTGTACAAAATCAAGGTTGGGTGTCCCCCTCCCAACTGTTTCTATTGGTGTGGCCCACCTGAATCAAGGATTTACTTGAGTTTTGGGCATTGGGCCTAACATGGGGTGACACACCTGATGTTCAGAGTGGATTTCACACGCACATCACAGTGAGACCCACCTGATGCAGCCCTTCATCTGTTCGCATGGGTGGAGCAGAGAAACAAAATAGATCCAATCATCACAAGATCCGACTTTGCATTGCTTATGATTTCAAAGCAGCACTTTTCATTTGATGATTCCAACAGTGTGCGTGCATGTGTGTGTGTGTGTGTGTGTGTGTGTGTGAAAGTCCAACCATATGGACCAGAAGTTACTGTCCACCCAGCAGATAACTTTCAACCTATCAGGCGCATATGACATCCAACCTGTCCAAATGGTGGGCCCCACCATGAGGATCAGCTTGTATTGAAATCATCCTAATCCACCGATCAGTGTGGTTCACACTATAGAAAAATGTGTAATTGTTAATGAATAACAAATAAAAGTCTCTCTGTGTGTGTGTGTGTGTGTTATTATATACACATACATATATGTATATGTAAATATGTATTTGTGTGCATCTATATGTACATTTGTGTGTAGTAGAAAAAGGTAGGATCATTAAATGGATTAGAATGGGCAGCAAAAAAGATCAAACTTCAAAAAAGTAAATTAGTAAGGTGGGTGGGGTGGGACTCCTCAGATGTTATGTTTTGGCTGCAAATCTGACAAGCTCATATCATCCTATCTTAAGTCTTCCTTTGTGTATCAAAAAGACTGCAAAGTAACTATGGATCTAGTTGGAGAAGTAGATATTTATCCCTTCAGGGATGGGCTACTTTGTTAAAATTGGTACTAGTACACATGGCGACATACCTTATGTCTTTGTTCCAATGTCCAGCTAGTATGATTATTGATTAATAGGCTGGATAGAGTTCAAAGAAAATTCCTTCGGAGAGGGGGCAAAGATAGGTGAACTCCATCTGGTGGAATGGGGAGAAGTGTGTTTTGGCTGTAAGAGCAAGTGCTAAAGATTAAGTTGCTTAAAAAAATATGAATATTGTGCTGTTACAGAATGGCTTTGGACATTTGGGTAGGACGACAGTTCCTTGTGGAAGCAAGTGACTTCTTGCAAATATGGCGTATGTAATGGAGGTGGGCAAAGGGAGGCATCATCTTAGTACAAGGCGTCAGGGTCATGGACAAGAATGTTCAAAGTGTAAAAAAAAAATTAACAAGGAGATTGCTTTTAGCATTGGGAATGGCTCAGGAACACAGTTCAAGGAGGATGTGCGGTGTGGCAATACACCTTTCAAGCTTATGCTTGTTTGTACGAGGTGGCACTTAAAAAAGTAATGATCTCCCAATGCAAACAGCTTCTCATGGGATCAAGTGGTAGGACTTTGGCATTTTGAAGGGACCTTGACAAAAGATGAAATTGAAAAATCCAGTCCCATTGAGCTACTGTATGGATAGAAGAAGCCTGTTATACGAGAAAGTGCCAGGTAGACTAGAAACTTGAAAGGTTGGGATGCTTCTCTGTGAAGTTTTTCTATTCTATACCATCAATAATCACGACACATTTAAAAATGACCAACATTGCTTCGGTTCCCCCTAATTCGGGGGAGACTTCCGGACCTAAGGACCCGTCCACGTTTTGCACTTCTTCCCCATCTTAAGATTGAACAAAGACTCTTGACTCTAAAAAATTGCAGCAATGGCAGGTGCTCCAAAGACGCATTTGGCTTCTTGAAACCATGAACTGGATGGATAGTAATCTTGGGAAATTGGAAACCTCAATTACACATCGATCATCATATAGTACACGTTTGTAACAGCACCACGGAGCACTCCCACTTTCATTCCAACTCGAAAACACAGTTTGTTTTTCATCCAAGAAACATCAAAAAGCCTTTTCTTTCTGTCTTTTTTGTTTTTTTTCCCTCGTTTTTTGCCATTCGTTTCCCTAAAGTCCAACTGAATTTCCCATTTTCGCCAGTAATTACCATTAAGACAACAACGACAGCGCATGGAAACATCATTCTCCAAAGCAAGAAGAAGAAGAAAAAAAAAGCCCAACAACAACAGAGAGAATGAAAAACTAAAAATACCACAAAATGCAAAACATTAAAAAAAATAAAGAAAAAAATTCAGAAAAAGGGGGAAAAATTCACCAACCTGGAGGCGAATGTTCCGGAACCGCTCCTGCGCATTGCTCATGCTAAAAGCACGATCGCGCTTCGAGCAAATCTCCCGCCTCTGAAGCTTCTTGACGCTGTTGACGAACCCGTCAGGCCGAGGCCGCTTCTTCGCGTGAATCCGTCGGCCGCAGCACGGCCTAACGTAGATCCTCTTGCCCTCCATCAAAACCGAAAATCCAACGATCCTTTCGAGAAAACAGCACGAAATTGCATCTCAGGAACGGCGAATTTCAGCCATTCGATTTGAAGATCGAAGATCACAATAAACCCTAGAAGATGAAAAGAAAAGGATCTAGGGTTTTGGAGAGGGAGAGGAGGGATTTTGAAATGAAAGAAACTGGCCGTCGATTCCTGGAGAGAGAGAGACAGAGGGAGAGAGATGCAGACAAGGACTGAAAAAGCTGTCGTAGAAAGCGCAGATACAGAGAGAGAGAGAGAGAGAGAGAGAGAGAAGGAGATTAGGTTGGATTTTAAGGATTTTTGGGGTCCGATCTGATTTTTTAAAGTCGCATGGAGGCTCGCCGCTTCTGGCCCCAACAACTGATGATCTGAGCCGTTCTTAATTTACAAGGTACCACCTGACAGGCTGATTTGTAAAGGTCTCACTTATTAAAGATCCTAACCGTCCGTATAAAGATGATTTAAAGAAATGGTTCAGATTTGGATTTTTCCATCTAAGTGGGACAACATGGTGGACTCACTGATGAAGGCAGCGGATTAGGTGTTACGTTCCTGACCGTGGGGCACACCTTGATGTATTTTTTTATATCCACACCGTCCATTAGTTTTTACGCATCATGACTTGAAAAAATAAAGCAGATCAAAATCTCAAGTGAACCACACACAGGTAAAAAATGATAATTAAATATCCACCATTGAAATATTCATAGGGCCTACTATAGGATTTATTTTCTATCCAAACCTTTTATAAGGTCACAAATATCTGGAACGGAAAATAGGGCTCCCAATGGGTCAGATCTGGATCGGATCTAGTTGGCTCGTATACCTGTAGACTGATTCGACCGGATTCAAATCCAGCTCTGGATCATCTCAGATCCATTTATAAATTGTTAGATTCATTAGGTCAAATCCATCCCATTACAAATCTAAAAAATAAAAAATAAAAAATATAAAATATAAGATATAAAATATAAAATATAATAATTTAATTTACTAGAAAATGATATAAATTCCATTATTTAGTGTGGGATGGTCGACCTAAGAGTGGCATGTCTCAATTTTGAGACATGGCTTAAAATAATCTGCACATCAGATGCAAGCATGAAAATAACATATAAAGTTAGGTGAGAACGAGTCAGATCTTAATCGGATATGGATCAAACTTGGATATGTTCCTGTGAATTCAAATCTGGTCCATTTAAGTAATCATGCCTATTTTATGATCCCAATCCAGTCCATTTAACTAATCAGGCCTATTTTAAGATTCAAATATGCATTACATGGATTTGGAATGAACCGGATCTCGAATCTAACCCACTCCATTGAGAGCCAAAACACAAATAGCAGCTTGATCCAAGACTTTTGTGGCCCACGGGAAATTTTTAATGATCATTCACCAATGTTTCCTATGGTGTGGTACACTTGAGATGCATGTCTGATTGATTTTATTTACCGTGCCTTGAAATGCTCTGTAAAAAAAACCGATGGAAGGCGTGGATACACAACACATAAGTCCAAGTTGGCTCGGAGAAACACCGCATTACACGGGTTACACCGGATCACGGCGAGTAGCAGAAGCCCCGTACAGCGAGCCTCCCTCGCAAATCTCCCAAGGGAACCCCCCCCCCCCCCCCCCCCCCCCCGAGAACAGCGTACTGGGTGTTACCCTAACCGTGTGGGCCATTAATATATATATATTTTTTTATATATCTACGCCGTCTATCTTTTTTTCATATAATTTTCGGATGTTATACGAAAACCTAAGAAGAAAACAATCTCAGGTGGACCATACCACACCACAGGAAAACAGTGTCCATTGAATGTCCACCCCTTAAAAACTTTCTAGGGCCCACCATCCAACCTGTTGATAAGGTCACACAGACCTGGATGAAGTGAAAACACACACATCAGCTTGATCCAAAACTTCTGTGGCCTCCAAGAAGTTTTCAACGGTGAGAATTCAATTCCCACTGTTTCTTGTGGTGTGGTCCACCTGAGATTTGGATCTACCTTATTTTTGGGCCCATGCCCTAAAATGAAGTAGAAAAATGGATGGACAGCATGGATAAAACACATACATCGTGGTGGGGCCCACACATCTTTGACACCAACCCGGGGGCTTGTGTTGGCGTCACTAGCCAATCCGCGTCCCCCTATGGTGCCCTTACCATAGGGCCCACCTCTCTGTGGGGCCATCATGATTTATGGATTTTATCCGCCCTGTCCATCCATTTTACCATATGATGCTGGGGAGCATATCCAAATCTCAATTGGACCCACCACTGAATTGAACATCTGCAGCCTTAGAAAAAAATCTCCAGGGCCAAAGAAGTTTTAGATCAAGCTGATGTTTATGTTTTCCTATCATCCATGTTTATAGGATCTTATCAACAGGTCTAATGACAAATAAACATTACTATGGGCCTCAGGAAGGTTTCTACGGAATCAGTATTCTTTGTTCCCATGAAATAGTCCACTTAATCTTAGGATATGCTTTAATTTTGGACTCAACCCTTAAAATGAGAAGGAAAAGCAGATGTACCGCATGGATAAACTATATATATTCGCGATGGGCCCACCAAAGTTTACTCACTGTGGTAGTGGGCAATCCAATTTCCATTCACTACACTTTTATTATACTAGAAAACTTTATAAAAACTTTGTTGGACCGCCATGAATGTATGTGATTTATCCATGCTGCCAATCCATTTTCCTATCTCATTTTAATGGTGGAGCTTAACATTGAAGCATATCCAAAGCTCAAGTGGACTCTATCAAACTTATTCATAAGATCATCCACGCATGGATGATAGAAAAGCACTAATATCAACTTGATCCAAAATTTATGTGTTCGTCAAGAATTTTTCAATGGTAGATAATGAATTTAAATTGTTTCCTGTTTCAATGGTAGATAATGAATTCAAATTTTCCTGAGATGTGGATGTGCTTCATTTTTTTTTCTCACTCTGAAATTATCTGATAAATGGATGGACTCGATAAAATATATAAATTAGTGTGAGATTCACGGAGTTTACTCTATACACGGGTATTGAGTTACTCCATATACAATCTGCTTCGTATTCGATATCCATGCCGTCTATCTATTTTTCTAGATTATGTTTTAAGGCATGGCCGGGAAAATGAAGTAGATCCAATTCTCAGTTGGACCAAGCAGTAGTGATTGAGCATTACTGGGCTACAAAAGTTTTGGATCAAGCTGAAATTTGCTTTTCCCCAACATCTAGGTTTATGTGGCCTTATCGGTAGTTTGGATGGCAAATAAAAATCACGGAAACATTGTAATGTCCTTAGGAGTTTTTTATTGAATGGTGGGACATTCAATCACCATAATGGCCTTAAAGAAGTTTTTAATGGTGGGGCATTCAATCACCACTGTTCCCTACTACTCTTGCCTGTCCAAAGGTCCAAACATGCTGGGGGCTTTTAGGAGACTTCCATTCATTTGCCCATGTCATTTTATGATACGGGCACAGGAATAAGGCAAATTCATGTCTCAAGTATACCACATCATAAGAAGCAGTAGTCATATTGACACCCACCGTTGAAACCTTCCTAGGGCCCACCGTCGATATTTACTTACCATCTAATCTATTCATAAGGCCATATTGCCCTGGACAAAGGTAAAACACAAATATCCACTTGATCCAAATCTATAATTTTGGACTATCATTTAGAGACAGTGGTTTTGCAATATGACCGGTTTATTTGGAGTTAATATATGTTACATTCATAATTTTTTAGTTCCTGCGTATCAAGTGTCATACTCTGCTGGAGTATCGAAGAACTCCCTAAAAGGACAACCGTTGCATGCGACCACACAGGATCCAACGTGTGTCCCTACTTACTGGGGTCCACATGCTGAGTAGTCAGACGATCGGAACCGTCAATCCTGTGGAATCATAAGCGCCATCCTAAAAAAATTGAGCTGAACAATGATTTTGACCCTTACCATCAGTAGATGAATTTAGACCGATGAAAGAAAATTTTCAATGGCTAGCATTTTACTCTAAAAATCAATGGTTATTTTCATCACTGAAAAGTGATTACTGGACAACAGCTTTAGTTGTGCCAGTTCCGAGAATATGGACGGTTCCAATCACTTAACCATCTCAGCATGTGGGTCCTAGTAGAAAGATTCAGATACAGCAGTGTGAGTTCACCACCATTTCTTAAGTTTTGGTATCTCACTTACCATTCGTGTGGCATGAACCCAGGTCCATCTAGACCGTTCAAAAGGTCATACCCATCATAAACATTATCTGACATAGAAACTGGTGAACCCAGAACCAATAAAATCACCGTGCAACAAACAATCTGACCTTTCATACAGGTCTGACCCACTCTACTGGTTGATCGTACTGATTTTCAGGCTATGTGATGTTTGCGATGGAGCAGACCTCTTGGATGGCTCAGATGTCCAAAGCATTTGACACGTCGATTGGAAAAAATTGTGGAGTACGGTAAGCTTCTTGTGGTAAGGTAAGCACCCAATCATTTCTTTTGGACAGGTGTCCTGCATGGCCACTAATTCAAATGTCCAAACGGGTCGAAATCGAACAACAGTATGTAAAGTACCGGAAAAAAGGGAAGCATCCAATGTGAGAATACCAACGGTAAACTCTCTGTTTTGGTACACCACATCCAGTGTAGGGCCCGTTACATGAGTGGCTAAAAAGAGGCCTCTATCTCATCTGTATCCAATCTTCTTTGCTTGGTGCAAATTAGATTTACCAACATTGGTTATTCGATTATTCGTACCTTCGCCAAGTGGCTCCGATTGTACCTAGTTAGAGACCGGACGGTCCTGTTTTATATATATATATATATATATATATATATATATATATATATATATATATATATATATATATGTCTTATTTAAGTAGTTCATCTATTTTGACATATAGTTTTAAGGTATGAGCCCAAAAAAGAGACAGATTGGAGGCTTAAGTGGATCGTACCATGAAGCCGTGGCCATTGAAAACTCACTGTCCTTTGGTTTTTGGGTGCATGACCTTCTCCTTTGGAAAATCTTTGTGAAGATTTCTTTTTTTTGGGTCATGCACTAAAATCATTGTCAAAATAAATAGATAACATGAATAAAACACATACATCATGGCGGGCCCATACTGCCCGGATAGTACCATCCATCTCTAGCTAGAATGTGGTGAGGGTAATACTCAATCCGTTCGCCACACCAAGTGAGCTCGTCAAAAGGGCCCCTCACTATCATCTCTACTCATCATGCACCAAGATAATAATAAAAAAAAAAAACTACTCCTTTGGGAGAAATACCCCTCCACCTTTTATAGTACAACGCAATTTAAAACATATCTTAATTTGGAGATCGATGAATCATTAGTAAAGGTAATGGGCCATCAACCCTAACAATCTTCACCTCAATGGCACATCACTGATTTGCCCTCTCATGATCAATACATCCACCCAAAAACTATGTAATCAGCTGTCAACCTTATCTCCATTGTAAATATTGATTTTCTTTTTTCAAGGCATTCATTGACAAGACATCAAGCACTTCGGTCAACACCTGATATCCCCCCAAGGGACCACTGCTAGCCTTCTCTTACATCACTTTTAGAAACATTATTGGATCTTATTTCCATCACTAACTCATTGTAAGTGAACGCCTTAGTATTGACTAAACTACTATAGGCAAAATATCAAACACCTTATCAACCCTTTATATTTATTTCTAGAAGTTCCCAAGAGAAAGAGAGAGAAATTTCTTCTTTAGAGTAAATAAAGATTTTACTAAACCACTAGGCTCTTACACTTAGAGATAAAATATATGTGGAGAGAGAAAATAACTTCCACACGTGGAGAGACACACATGAGATATGGTACTATAAGGTCAATCTTACAAGGTTCCCATGAGATCAACTTTGTGGGCCCCATTTGATGTGTGACAGACATCCATCCCATCAATCAGATACACTTTTTTTAGTGAGTCATAAGCATCAATAATAATAATAATAAATAAAAATCAGGCTAGGCAATCCACGACTTTAGTAGGCTACAAAAAACAACAATTGAGAGTGGATGCCCGCCCAATGAAACCTTCTTGATTGTATATAAGGCGCAATAAGATATGGTTTAGACATCCAACCCATTGTGTATTGCAGTTGAATAAATGGTCACACCAAATTTCACGCAATTCTAAAACTTAAGTAGGCCCCACCAAGTGATTTAAGATATTTTAGTCACGATTTCCCATAGTTTTAGATGGTGTGACTCACTTGAGTTCTAGATATATATGACTAATTTTTGGCACATCCCATAACATAGAGGGGACCTACCAAATGCATATCATGGATGCCCATCACACATCATAGTGGGGCCCACAAACATTGACCTCATGACAACCCATAAGGTCAACCTCATAATACCATTTCCCCACACACATATTGAAATATTCAAGCAATTCGACACATTGTCGTTAAATTAAGTGAAGCATTGGCAATTATTCAATTGAGAAATATATGGGGAGCTTAATGTACAAAGGAGGCAGTGCTAAAAAATAATGAACATAAAAAAACATTTCTCCTTCCTTTCAACCTTTCTACTATGAAGGAGAATTATTTTAGGCTCTAGAGAGAAAATAACATCTTCTTTTATCTTTTATAACATATCCTAACTTGAAAATCAAAATATTATACATATATCCCTAGAAAATTGTCCCTTGCCTGCATGCAAAAATGTGACATTTTGCTAGAGAAATGCCCCCACATGTAACAACATGATGGGTCATCACCAATAAATTGAATATTGCATTACAAATGGACATAACCATAGCATACAAGATCAAGTATCACCGTAAGAGATGAGATGAAGAAATTACAATAGCACACAATATCAAATTTAACGGTAAGGGATGAAACAAAGAAATTAAAATGGCGCCATTTTCTCACTGATCAATGTTCTTACTTTGGCCATCATTTTCATCTCCATCTTCTTATTCTCAACTACTTCTCGCCCGAGGATTGTGACTGAACACATTTGCGTGGCATCTGTTCCATCCATCAATCGATTGCGCCTGCTCATGATAGGACCTGAGCCCAATCAAGCAATCCAAAACTCAACTGGGCGACACCACCAAGAAATAGTGTGATGTCGATGCCCACCATCGAAGAGGGTCTTCATGACTATGTGATAATTGATAAGGTGGGCCAACGCTGCATATGACTTGTGACAAAAGAAACAATCCATTTCTCTAATTAGACCAATTACCAGGTGGAACCATAGGTGGGTTGTGAAAAAAAAGGTGGGGATGGTTATAGAGAAATACGTCCCATATTCACATACACATGCAGCACAGCTAATGAGTGGACCGGCCTTGTCCTAAGGCATGTTCATGGTGGACCACCTGATCAACAACTAGAATCATCCACACTTGTGCTCAAAGATCCTCTTCAAACACTAGTGGCTTAATCTTCTTCCTCTTCCTCTTCTTCTTCTTCTTCTTTTTTGGCCATTGACAGCCCTAGTAAGCCATAAGTGCAGAGGAAACCTTCTCATTCGCACCATGCAACACATGAGATCAATGGGGCCCACCATGTTGTGTGTGAGACATCCACTCTGTCGATCAAGTAAGCTCTTCACTAGAGTATATCATAGAGAAAAAAATATAAGCTCTTCACTAGTATACCATGGATTAAAAAATAGAGACAGGACTCTAATTATAGATTTTTGCATACGGCTATCTAAGCTCTTGACATGATTGTGGTGTATGTGATGTGGTTCATGTTGTTATCATGGTATCAGAGAGGTATTGAGTCCTCTGCCATGACGGTCCTCATCGTCCTCAGTCGCCGCTTTCTGCCCACCACCAGATCCAACACAATCCATTGCTGCGTCAAACCCATCTTCCTCCACTCTACCTGTGTAATTATCACATGTGACCCACGAATTGAATTCACACAATGGGCCCAATAAAGCTCGAGTGTTGGAATTTGAGTCAGTCAGGTCACAGATTGGGTCCCTTTGAGGTTGCATTGGGCTCAGGTTGACCTGCAATCGGACCCAACCCACCCAAGTTGCCCCGACAGAGAGCATATTCACACAGGCCATGTAGGATGTGGACAAGATATAACAAACGTGTGACAACTTGGCATGTGTGCAACAAAGAGGAAAACAAACAGTGGAATTCCTAAAGTTATGGTGATAAGTCATGTTGGAAGGACTGTGTAGTGATCCCAACACCACTGATATCCCTAATTAGCCGACTATGTGCTGCCCAACTTGATATATGACATCCTTCCATTTTGCCAATCATTTTAGGACATGAACCCAAAATTGAAGCATATCCAAAGCTAAGGTGGACCACACCATAGGAACAATGGAGATTAATTGCCTAGCCTTCAAAACTTCTTGTGGGCCTCAAAAGTTTTGGATTAATCTAATATTTGTGTTTTCCCTTCATCCAAGTGTGAGCTTATGAATACATTGATTCACAAATAAACATCTTTCGAATTTTGATTTTGCTCTTATTTATTTGTTACTTCGCCAATATTGATGTATGAGTATTTTTCCGCGAGAAGATCAGAGGTTGGATTTTATGGATTTCTCTCATCGCGCGTAGGGCCCACCAGACGGCATGGATCTAACACACCATATGACTATTATAGGGAGTGGATTAGGTGAGGCCCTAGACTCACCCAAAACTGTACGACCCTTACCATGGGGCACACCATCCATCTCTTCTTCCGATCCTTTTAGGGTATTATCCCAAAAATCAAGCAGATCCAGTTATCAGGTGGACCATCCCATAGGAAATAGCAGTGATTGACAATTAATGGGCCAGAAAAGTTTTGGATTAAGCTAGGCTTACGTGACATTATCAACAAATTGGATGACAAATAAACATTAGGGAAACATTAAGGTGAGACCTAAGAAGTTTTTAATGATATGGGGTTCAATCACCACTGTTTCTTATGGTATGGTCTACCTGATTAAAAAAAAATAAAAAGGGATGGGCAGTGTGGATACAGAATACATATATCAAGGTGGGCCCCACAGTAAGGGCCGCACCGTCTTGATCAGTGAGTCTGGGTAATCTGCTTCCACTATTACATGCCTTACAGTCCTTTCACGATTTGATTTTTCCATTTGCCGACGTGGTCCGTACGCTATACTCCTAGAAAGAACATTTTCGGCAACGAATGCGTTTGCCTTATGTTGGGCAGCCCACATTGTCTCAAGAAGTCAAAAATCTACGATAAAGAAGGGAAATCAAGATGATAATCTCCTCCACTTCCATTGGATGGCTGTCAACATTTACAGCCCTCATAAGACATTGGCCGATGAATGCTCACATTTGAGTGTGCCATGCTAACTTTGTCACGGACGCGGATTGCCTGAGACCGGGTTATTTCTAGTGACCTGATTCAATAAGGTCCACCATGTGTTTTATCCAAAGCCATTTATCCATTTTTACATTTCATTTCAGGGCATGGACCAAAAAATGAGGCAGATCCAAAGCTCAAGCAGACCACACCCCAAGGAAATAGTGGGGATAATGATGTTCAGCTGTTGAGAGGCCTTAGGCCTCCTAGACCTGGTTGAAGGGAAAACACGAAAAACTTCTGTGGCCCTAACCGTATACATTTAATCCTCCATGTTTCTCTATAATGTGGTCCACTAGAGCTTTGGATCTAGCTCAATTTTGAGCTCATGCCCTGAAATGAGCTAGCAAGATGGATAAAACATATACATCACGGTGGGTACCACAGAGTTGATGAATTCTCCCGGCAATCTTTGTCCCTTTGTCAAACACAGCACCTATTTTTCTGATCACTATGTCCCCACTAGGGTGGCGTGATAAACTACAGGGCCCACATGGTGCATGCATGAAATGCAACATGTCCATTGGAGCCGTCAGTGCAGGTTAGCCTGAGCGGGGATTTGGAACCCCTGGATTTGAAATACTCTGATTGCATTTGGCACCGTCGATGTGGAATCTCCTATTATCCAAAAGTAGCTATGCATAATATATGGTTTGAATTTAATTACTAAATCAACTTTAATATCCCTAATTAGTTAGTGTATGTATGTAATATTTGACACAATGATTGTAATAAGCCTGTTGAAATATATACTTAGGCTAAAAACGATGAAATTTCAGGTCTCGGATGGGCCACAAGCATAGGATCACAACCAAGCGGCTAATCAACGATTTCGTTGATTTACATGGATAATGTTTGAACTATGTAGATCATCCAATTGAGGTAATTTTAGTGATGTAGTTGATAATATAATTGTTTTGGGATATCATCAGTGGGCCACATGCCCAATAGATTAGTAAACTAGTAGCACATGCTACAGGTGATTGATGGAGACGATTTTAGATGTAATCCTAACCCTCACCTTGGATATTTCAATAGCCCGTTTGATTGGAAATTTCAAATCCCTCCAAATTCATGGCGCCAAACGACCCCAGAAATTAGACAATCCTTGAATTAGGTGGGCCATGCCACAGGGAGCAAGTTGAGAGGGGATGCCCACCCTGGATTTACGTATGGGGTCCACAGTGTTGTTTATATAGAATCCATGCAATTCAGGCCTTACATCTGGTGTGGATGAAGGGCCTGGCCAAAATCCAGGCCGTTTTGAAACTATCGAGGGCCCAAAACCAAATAAAGGGTGAACGATCCCTCACAACTAATTCTTATGATTTGGCCTACCTGAGTTTTGGATCAGACTCATTTCTTTAATCCTAGGTTGCATAAGGTCAATCATCTCATGGACGGTTCGGATGTGCCATATACATCACGTGGACCCCACATTGCGGTGCAAAAGGTGCGTATATAGGTCTGATCCCGACCTATACATGGGGCCATATTGTGTGGCAACAGATCAGATCAACGGTGTAGATCATTAGCCAGAAAACGTAGGCTGTTCAACTATGAATTAGGCCAAATACATATGAGAAACCAACGGACGGTCCAAAAAGACCCGCACTTTGGAGGCATGTGAGAAATCAAGCAGCTTATGTTAGTGGGCCCGAATCTATTATTTTGAAGGACATAGTTAATCTTCTAAAATCACACAAAATTTCTCAGGAATCAACTGCACACGTGGCAAGCCAGCAATATGATTTGAATGGTCCAATCCATGGGGCTCACTCTACCACAGGATGTAGCACAGTCCAAAAATTTTCACCAACGAGATGATCCGAACCGTCTAATTTTTCGCATTTAATTTGGATCACTAACTAATTTATTTTTATCCTTCAATTTTACTAAACTCCCTCTAGATGGTCAGAATCATTGAATCAGTATAAAATGCAAATTTCATTCTGGGGTCAAATTACACTGGGCCCCACATTTGAACAGTCCGGATTATTTTACAATATGTGGACCACATCACAGTTCGGCATCGAACACTGAGAGACACGTGAAGTGAGAGGAAAATAGCTGAATTCCGGCACGCTTGCCAACATGACACACGTCCGTGAGATCTAGGCTGAGTCTGAAAATACTCGAACCCATAAACAACGTCAACTCACTCATGAGTCAAACTGACTCAAGCGAAATTGACAGCTATAATGAACCGCCCACGAGACTTGATAACTAGACCCGCCTGGATTCCGTGAGAGGGCGTAGTCACACAGAAGCGGATTGGGTGGGGACCACGACACCACCCAGAGCTGTGGGTCCACGATAATGTGTGTGATTTATCCTCACTAGCCTTCTGTTTTTGCCAACTTATTTTGAATTCGGATCCTCTGTTGAAACCGAGGAGATAACCTCTGCTTCCACTCTGATTGGTCTAGCTCATGCTCTGCTATGACACAATCAAGATAAGCTGGACCAATTAGAGAAGTGGCGAGCAGGGTTTCTTGACTAGGTTTTAACCGATGATCCAGACTCACTTGTTTTAGGATATGAACCAAAAACTAAAGCAGGTCAAAATCTCAAGTGGACCACACCATAGAAAGAGTGATGATTGAATGCCCAATATTAAAAAGTCATGGGGCACAAAAACTAAAGCAGGTCAAAATCTCAAGTGGACCACACCATAGAAAGAGTGATGATTGAATGCCCAATATTAAAAAGTCATGGGGCACAAAAGTTTGAAACCGTATTGTTTACTGAGTAAACTTTTTTGGTCCCACCGTAAATGCATGCAGTTTATCCATGCTGACCGTCCATTTTTTCAGCTAATTTTAGTAGTTGAACCCAAAACTGAACATACCATGAGCTCAGGTAAGCCATACCAAAGGAAACAGTGGGAATAATGATTTCTATAGTTGAAACCTTTTTATAGTAATATTTATTTGCCATCTTCATGAGATAAAAAAAAAAAAAAAAATACATTGATAAAGGGAAAACACAAGTCTCAGCTTGATCCAAAACTTCTGTGGCCCACAAAATATTTTCACTGGTGTACATTAAATTCACAATGTTTCTTGTGGTGTGGTCCACTTGAGCTTTAGATATGCTTCATATTTTGGGATAAGCCCTAAAATTGTCTATTAAAATGAATGAACAGAGTAGATAAAATACATAAATCACAGTAGATCCCACAAAGTTTTGGATGGTACATAGTATCAAGGTAATACCTAATCCGCATCCACTGTTTTCCATGGTATGTTACACTTATGGCCCGTTTGTCACCATGGATTTGAGGAGAAAGGAGGAGAAAGGAGGAGAAACTGGTTGCTTTATTATATTTGGCACCATGGATTTGATGAGAAGTGGATATGAGGGGAATCCAGAAGAACTCAAAAAGACACTTTTAGCCCTTTTTCAAATCCCCCATAAAAGGTGAGATTTGAAGAGAAACCCTTCCCAACGTGGGACCCACCGTAATGTGTCCCTAACTATGGACCCAGCATGATGTATATTTTCCATCCAACTTGTTGATAAGGTCACAAAGACCGGGATGAAGGGACCATACAAATTTCAGTTTAATCCAAAACTTTTGTGCATTATAAAGGTTTCACTCTCCATTTTTTCTTGTTTTATGATCCATTTTAGATGTGGATTTGCTTTATTTTTTGGACCTTAGCATAAAATGATAGGTAGAAATGGATGAATGGCATGGATTTATAAATCGAGGCTAATATGGTGGGCATACGGTGGGATTAAACTTTACACCGTCCATTCCTTCATGTTTGATTTCTCTCCAAATCTTGACTGCGAAATAGAAAATCTAGAATTGGTAAGAATTGGAATCGATGAGAATTCATATCATGGAATCCACTTCTACTCACTTCTCCTCAAATCCATGGTGCCAAACGGGCCATTACACATGAGCTTAAGCTTTGGATATGCGTCAATCTCGGTTTCATACATCAAAGTGGGCCCCACAGAGTTTTCACACCATGGTCCATGGTAAAAGGGCGCTGATCGACTCACCACACAATCCCATCCGTCAGATAGTGACACATGTACTGAATTGACTATCAAAATCGATAACATTTAATGGGTGGACAGCTACTCTGAACTGTTTCTTTTTTGTGTGGTCCACTTAAGTCATGATCTGACCGGCCTAAAATGAGGGGAGTGCATCTTATGGATAGGTCAGATGTTTGAATTCCGTTTGTGGCCACTCACACAATCCATAATATTTAATGGATGGGTATCCACTCTCAACTGTTTCTTGTTGTGGGGTCCACTTAAGTTAGCTGGCCGCAAGATGAGGGGGTGCATCCTATGCGAAAAGAAAATGCCCAACGCACATCATAGTGGGTCCCACATACGTCGACCTTACGGTACATCAAAGACTAAAAAGACAAAGTCAAACGCTAAACAATGGTCCAAGCAACGCTTAAAATCATCACTCCAAACACCACATTTTAATTAATAACAGCCTCGAAACACCACTCCACTGAAACCCAATTCCCTTTCTCCCCTCCTCCCTCCCTCTGCTAAAATGCGCCGCGTGCACTCATCACCCCGAGCAGCTCCTCTACTCTCTGCCATCATAACCACCGTCAATTCCACTACCTGCCCGTACGACATCCCCCCATCGACGGCCCTCATCCCGCCCGCCTGCTACGCCAATTACACTCCCGCTGCCGCCGCCGCTGCTCCTCCCACTAACTGTTGCTGGTTCGTCTTCGCCGCCTACATCTTCGCCGCCATCCGCCACTCCAACGCCACCGGCGAAGCCTTCCTCCCGGCCCCCACCGCTTCCTCATGCCCCGACGCCTTCGCCGCCTATATCCTACGCCACGGCCTCGTTCGCCCCAAATTCCTCCTTAGCGCCGGCCGCTGCACCCTCAACGGCGACGATCCGTCCCAGCTCGCTGCCGGCAAGCGCGCGTGCCAGTACTACACCGTCGCCGACATCCGCTCCAACGTTAACCTATCCTCCGCAATCAAGGTCTGTACTTCCGGTCACCGTGATATGACGTACGACCAGGCGTCATGCAATGCGTGCAAAAGCTCCGTCATCGCCGCTACTTTAAGTCTCCTCCAAATCACCAAAAGCAAGGAATTCGTTCCTTGCGGGATGGCCACGACGATCGGGATCTGGGCGTCGTTGCCTGAGATCGGACGGTTCAGATCTTACTCTCTTTGCATGGTTCAGGTCCTTGATGACGTGGGCAGTCTCGGCACCAGCGATCTCATCCCATCTCCCCCTCCTCCTCCCTCTCCCCCACGTGAGGAAAACCCCCAAAAACCACGTGCTGCTTTTAAAATCGCTGCTAGCTCAGCAGCTGCCGGGCTTCTGTTCGTCGCTGCAGTACTCGTTCTGTTCTTCGCCATCCGCAAACGGAGAAGATCGACGCTCATCTCGTTCTCAGTTGGAGATCCAACGGCCACGATTGAATCTCCGCTTCCAACAGATGGATTGTATATTTTCACGAAAAGCGAGCTGAAGCAGGCGACGAACGACTTTGATCCGGAGCTGCTGCTGGGGGAAGGTGGGGCCGGGAAGGTCTATCTCGGGAAGCTACCCAGCGGCCAGCACGTGGCGATTAAAAGGATCCAGCTGGATAAAAAACTCGGTGAATTCTACCGCGAGATCGAGATCCTCGCCAAGCTCCGGCACCGGAATCTGACGACGCTTGTCGGGTACTGCCTCCATAAGAAGGAGCACGTGCTGGTTTACGAATACATGCCAGGAGGGAATCTGTCACATGCGCTTTACCACGGCGAGCTGACGTGGCACCGGCGGGTGCAGATCGCCGTAGACATCGCCGAGGGATTGGCGTATTTGCACGAGTTCCCGGAAGGAGCGGTCATACATCGCGACGTAAAGCCTACGAATGTTCTCCTCAACGATCCCGGACTGGCGAAGCTGTCCGATTTCGGGGTGTCCAAGATCCTACCGTCGGAAATCAGCCACGTGTCGACGATGGAGATAAAGGGTACACGTGGGTACGTGGACCCGGAATGCTTCAACATGGGACACGTGTCGGAGGCGACAGACGTATATAGTTTTGGGATTGTGTTGCTGGAGCTGATCACTGGAAGGAAGGCGGTGGTCCCCACTCCTTCTGGTGGGGCCGAGTCGATCGTGTACAGCGCGCATGAGCTGATGGGGAGCGGTGCGGAGCCGGATGTTGGGAAGATCATGGACCGGCGGCTCGAACCGGGGCTCGACACCGGTTCGGTCGGGGAGGTGTTCAAGGTAGCGTACAGGTGCGTGAAGCCGTACAAGAACGAGAGGCCGAAGATGAAGGAAGTGCTGGAGATTTTGAAGAGGGTGCTAGCTGAGTTGGAGGGTGTGGGGCCCACTGAGGTCGAGGCTGCGGGCCCCACGGGGGATGAGGTTGTGAGCAGAGAGATGTCGTTGGCGTCGACGTCGGAGGTCACGACGCCTTCAGTCGATGCATGGTCTCTGTGACGGGGGTACTGCATGTTGTTACTTCGCGCAGCGTGCGTCTTTCATCGAATGTGGAAAATTTCTAAAATACGCCGGTGCGAAGTTTAGGATTTTCCAAAGAAGCGTTATCGCGTTTCCACAAGGCGACAAAACTCACTGAAGGACGGAAAATATGTTCACAAACAGCGTTCTTAAATTGCGCTTGGTGCGTAGTTACACCCGATGGGGCCTCTCCCCACCTAACATGATGTCAGCAACTAGAGGAAGTAATTAACATAGGCCTGGTTCGGTAGCCTGCTTAACTTCTGACTCCAGGTGTACCAGGAATGCAAATCATTCCGATCTTCACCGTACACGTGTCATGTGTGTGAGTATCAGAAACGGTTAGTGATTTCCTGTCGGTCTTTGGGACATCCACGGTGGACCACTGTACGTACAGCACCATTTGTACATTGCGTCTGAAGGTAAAGGGATTATGTTTTCAAAATGGAAAACAATACTGATTTTTCTTACATGCTCAACTATTTCTAATATTGTGGCCCACCTGATGAATGTATCAGATTTCTTCCATAAAGAGAATATCTAAGCAGTCAGCCCACTTATAGACAGCTTGGAATTTTTAACTTTTGGACTGTGTTGGTAGGTGTGATGTCTTGTAAGTGGAATATGCATATGCCCGTGTGTTTAACAAATCTCTAAAATAAGACTCCTTTCCTTTAAAATATGATAAATTGAAATTTGCCCTTTCAACCCTTCTGTCTTATCCTGGAAAAGCTTACCATAGAAAAATAAAAAATAAAAATAAAATCAGCCATAATCTTGCATGTGCATGTATTTCTATTTTTAAATTCATTGCCTCAAGCTCTGCAAGGCTGTTCACGAGTCGGGTTCGGGTAAGATGGGAGCCGATTACGTGTTACCCGGGTAACATCTTACCGTTAACGTGGGTTGAGTTTGAAGGGTGCCCTAAATTGATCTGTATCCCTTCAATGGCAAAAACTTAAATTTAACAATTTTTACAATCACTGAGCAAGTTGTAGGTATAATATCTCTACCAAACACTCGTCAATAACATTGATGGACGGTCCAATTTTTCCAGAGGTGTGCTAATATGGTACTTGTACCACCATAACTTCTCAGGGTACCGGCCTGATGCGGTCCCACGCCAAGTTGCAAACCAGGAGCGATATGTGTACTGGTTGCTGGGAATAAGACATCGGCAACGGAAATAAAAGCCGGACACCACGGAGCAAAATATACGATTAAACAAAAACACAATGCAATCATGTCACATGGGCATTCAACCACAGGAGACAATTCAATTTTACATGAAAAACCCCTCAACCTTGGCACAAAGTGATCCACTATGATTTAGAAGATTATAGAGATTGATAGCCCATAAGTAAGAAAAACTCAGAGAAAACTTAAGCTCTCTGTTTCAAAACACTCTCCACTCTTCCTAACATATTTATGAAACCTTGGACATCTTAAGATTACTTTTAAGTCCGGATTCCAATTTAGAAACACCTTACGTAGAATTGCATATCTGCGTAAGAAAATGCATACATAGCTGACTGATCGGTCAGAGCTAGCACAAAAACAATCCAGAAGAGAAAACACAAAAATTCGTCAAGCTGTCTCACCACTGACTGGTCGGAGCCCTTTACAGATCGGTCACCCACTGATTTAGGATGCATAAAAAACGTCTAGCAACCTTACTGTGCATCTGGGCCAAACACCTAGAACACACATAGTTTGAAGGCTCCTCTAACACTTGTTTCGGATGGTACCTCAAACCTTGGTCCCACGTCAGATGTGCATGCAATCTAACCGATCTTTCATGTTCTCGCCGTCATGCTTAACATGGGAACAAAAAATCAAGCCATTCCAAAACCAAGGTGGGCTGCGTTGAACATGGGAACAAAAATTCAGGCCATATCAAAACTAAGGTGGGCCAGAACGCAGGGAACAGTGTAAAATTATGCCTTGGATTTGGAGTAGGCTGATTTTACGTGAGTTCCTTCACGGGTGTGACCCACCTTGGTTTTGGAGTTGGATGATTTTTGGCGTGTTCCTTCATCCTAGGGTCGCAATGGATTAATATAAACAAGACAGCGGGCCCCACACGGGCGGAGCCAGGATTTTCTTTCGGGTTGGCAAGGCACAAGATAAAGCAACGGATGAACGTAGTGGATTTGTTACAAACATCATGGTGGGCCCACCTAAGTTCCCAAGGTAGGAAATCTGCTGCTAAAGTGACGTCACAAACCATAATGTAGGTGATGCATCCACACCGTCCATCTATTTGGAGAGATCATTCTAGGGCATGTGCCAAAGAATAAGGCAGATTCACAGCTCAAGTGGACCCCACCACAGAAAAGAGTGAGGATTGAACGCCCACCATTAAAAACTTTTGAAGGTCCAAACACTTTTTTATCAAACTGATATTTGTGTTTTCCTTTTGTACATGTTTGTGTGAACTTATAAACAGATTGGATCTCAAATATACATCATGGTGGGCCCCAGAAAGGTTTCAACTGTGGGTGCCACGTACTATCCCCATTTTTTCCGTGGTGGGGTCCATTTGAGCTTTGAATCTGCCACACTCTTTGTTTCAAGCCATAAAATAATCTCTACAAATGATTGGACGGTGTGGATACAACACATACAGTGGGCCGTAGAACTTAGTGACGTCACTTGAATCCACAATAGCTGATTCAATCCGCGTCCAAAATTTCATGCAGACCGGTGGATTTCCCGCCCCAATAAGTTCTTGGAAAGTTACATAGGCCCACCATGATGTTTTTTTTATCAATCTACACCGTTCATCCGTTTTGCCTGCTTATTTTATGACAAGAGACAAAAAAAATGAGGCTGATAAAAGACTCAACTGGACCACACCACATGAAATCAGATTGAACTCTTACAATTGAAAACTCAGGATCCCTGTGTGGGGATGGTTTTATTGGTTCGGCATGGCATGGGCATCTCTTCCCAACTGTTACTTGTGGTGTGGCCCACCTGAGTTCCTGTTTGGGCTGATTTTTAGCCGCATGACCTAACATTGAAGGGCGCATCTATGGACAGGATGGATTCAATGCACAGTTGATGTGGGCTCCACAACATCCCAGGATTGTGTCACCGGTACATCTGAGCGCACCTCTTTCTTCCATGCATCCGCCCCTTTTCCCGCTAAGGCCCTAACAGTCAATTTCTACAAGACATCCGTACCATGCAAACCGTAGGCAGCATCATGAAGGTCATCCTTGTGTAAAATCAGGCTGACACACTAACTAGGTGGGCCACAACTGTATCTTGAGTCAAGCCGGTGTTTGTCCGTTGGGCAACGTTTGTGGCCCATCTGATGCGATGATTGGCTAGGTTTTGTGCCAGGTGATCTTCATGGTCCGGCCCACTGCTTTCATGGTTCAGATGTCCTGCACAAGTGAGAGGTGACCAATGCCTAGGACGAACTACCTCCCACTCGTGTACCATACACGTGGGATGTGTAAGATGGTTTGAATCAGGATCCTAGGTGGGGCCCACCGTGATGTTTGTTAGAAATCCACTCCGTCCATCCGTTTTGTGAGCTCATTTTAGGGCATGATACTAAAAATGAGCCGGATCCAAGATCAAGTGGGCCAAAAATGTGAGGATAGAACTTTCACGGTTGAAATATTCATAGGGCTACATGAGTTTTAAATCAAGCTGCTATTTGTGTTTTCAATTCATCATGGTAGGAATGACTTTATGAACGGTATAGATGGCATATAAACATCATTGTAGGCCAGGGAGGTTTCAATGGTAGGAATTTCCTTACCCACCTTTTCCTCTAGGCTGTTTGATTTCTATATTACCTACGGATGTAAGTAGCAATCATTGCCTTTTATATGAAAATGAAAAGTATATTCAAATACCATTGCTTTCCCTTTCCATTGCTTGATTATCATTTTTGAACCAAGTAAAACAACTTACTTTCGTAAGAATCTGTTTGGCAGCATAGGTAAATGGTAAGTGATGAATACACCTATGCATATGGTACTATTCCCCTGACATGAGAAAATGGTCAGCCCACCGTTGGGAATATTGAATTGGGTTGGTACAAATTAGGTTGCAACCCCATCAGGAGTTACAAAGAGGCGGACAGTATCTAGGCTGGTTGGTTTGTGAGACCCACCATTATTACTTTCTTTCACCAAAGTCGTCCACCCAATTTCATCAGTTAATTATAGTACATTCTTACGACCGATGTAAATAATGGTCTCTAGTGGACCACACCACACGAATTCGTGGTGACAATCATATAATCAAAAGGAGGTATACATAAATATCTGATATAACACAGCAACCATTACTAGCATACAATGAATAATAGTATATTGCATTCGCTACTCCAGGAGCACCCTGTCAAAAACTGTCCTAATGTTTTAACAAAACATAAACATATAAAGTACGTGTTATGAAAGTCCATAAAAGAAAATGTTCTTTCTTTGCCCCAGAAACCATATGAACAAAGGCCAACGTCCAGGATCCAAACACCACTAACATCAAACGCACGCACTAACAAGGTGAGAACAGATGGACGATGAAGATGACGAGTAGCACACAGAAGAAGAGACATCCCATGCTTAGCATACCATCCGACACTTCACTGGACCTCCTTGTTCCGAAGGTAGAGAACGTTGGGTCACAAGCGCGTCTGCCAGAAGTCGGACTTGTCCGATCATTTGTTGTTTGGTCACTTGCGGTACCACCTTCACCATTTTCCCCACGTCCATCATAGTCAGGAAGTTCAATAATAGGGACATTTGGCACTATGTCCTCCCTAGAGAAGGCTTCCTAAGTGGCTATCGCTTCACGAGCAGATGTGAAACCATGAAAATTCACATGCCCAAAGCTGACAACCTTAGCCTTACACTCCTCCCAAGTATAATATATCCCTGAATTTTTGCCATTGAACACAACATACACTTTGTTTCCGATCTGCATAGAAATATGTTGCAATTATTACTACATTCATGCATCAGATTAAGTAGAACCAATTGAAGTAGGCATTAATTCTACGAACCTGATTTCGTGGTCGAAATATAATACTCTCATCCTAATATCCAATCTTACAATATAATCAACATTCTAATAGGCGGATTAATAACAAGTTCATTAGAGAACCTTAACTGCATTTGACCAAAAAAATATCCTTTATCAATTACTTATCATTGATGTTCTTAATACCAACATATCATATTACCTAGCATAGTATCATAAGTTAGGAGCACTAAAATCAAATATAACAGATGTCAACATTAAAGCATTATAGTCCAAAAAGTAAGTCAGACTGAACGGTAGCAACCAAACCAAAGAAAATAAATGTCCAAAAAATAAGGTCAACAAAGGTATCCAACTAAGGGAATTGTTTAAGTTTTTTTGTGGGTCATGTCTACTCCTGTTCGATGGTATCCATCATCGCTTGCTGCATCCACACATTTCATCTTTGTTATCCAAAAAAACACCACCTGGTTCATGGCAGCACTAAGCTCATCAAGAATTTTACCGAACCAGAATCACAACACCAACATTCCATCAAAAACCATTCTCTGCTACCCGAGGAAGCATCAACACAAAATCAAGCCTTTTACTTGGGGATAGGTTCAGCAATGCAGCCCCATTCGCCTCATCCTTCGACAGTAATCTAGTAGCACAAAGGACCTCGTGTCCCGTCAGACCTTCAATATCCTCCAAAGTAGCTATAATCAAGGACATGCGTAACATTTTCTTCCCTTGTGTGAAACCGATAGCCAAGGTCTTAACAGCATCTGCAACCTCACTCATGCCTGCTCCAATTATGTCATAGGGTCTTCCAAGTCGCACTTTTTTTTCTCGAATTCACAGTGTTGTTCATACTACCAAAATTGTTCCCGTTCACAATGGGACTGCGATGGGTAGTAGGTAAGCCATCTGTACTGTGGTAGGACCAACGTACACAGGCTCATTATTAACAACATCATCAGATGAAAGGATCTGCATATCATCATTCAAATCCACAGTTAGGCTCGACGATTCATCCCTATCTCTAGACTTTCCAGAATATGCTCCAGTAGGGATATTTTCAGTGGAAGATCCTCTACCAGTTGCTCAGTCGTTTCCAAACAAAGAACTTAAATTATCATATCTTCATATCGGTTTGCCTCGAACGTGTTGTGCATAGGGATGCCCCTAGTTACAAAGAAAGAGAATGAAATGTCTCAGTATTGCAGTTTCAAATATTTTCAATTTTAAGCATATGATAGTCTACTTCAAAAAATAAGTCTCACCCGAATGTAATCCTCCCAAGCATCATCCGATGCAATCACTATCTTCAGCTCCTCATCCCATAAAAAACCAGAAGCATTTAGTGCATCATGAACCTCGAAGTATAATTTCTTTATTGTACGAAAACGATTTCTGACATTGTTGGGAATCAATTAGATGCCCAACACACACTTTATGTTATCCACAACGACCTTGTACTAATCTTTCTTGAATCCAGTGGATATTTTCCTACCGGATGTTTAGATATCCAGTAGTGTATCTATCATGACGTTATCCATATCCTTTGTCCAGCGCACTGAACCACCTGAAAAGCCACCCTCCTCTAGTGATATTGGATTTCGCTTTATAGGCGACCTTCTAAGCGTTTCGCTTTTAGGCTCCATTTTTATAGGTGCCTTTCCTTTATCTTTTTTAGGGGTCGATTGTGTGTCTTTGTTGTTTGGTGACATTTTCTCGTCAAAGTCTGTCGTTATCTACATGAAGGAAAAAATAAGTAACTATGTTGAGTGATGATTTGATTGAGAATATAGGAACATGGATAGCCAAATCAATGCTAATAATTGAATGTATCAAATGCCACCCAAGTCACAGTGAAATAAAAATGTTCAGGAAGATTCAAATTCTTTACTACTTGCATGTGTGTTAACAGTGGGCTGGCATTTACATAGTTTCAAAACATAAATACAACAAACAGATAATAACTTCCATATGTGGGCCAATATAAATAAGATACTTCAACGTTATATCCTACGAATCACGGGGTGGGAGTCATTCCACATCCTACTTGCAATATTGTCTCGAAGAGCCGCCCAATCTTCTCTTTCACGTCGTATAACGTTGACTCCCATGCACATATCATTAGGAGTTGATTGGTCAACAGGTAAGGGATTCATCCCAGTTGATACATCTTGTGACCCCTCAACATCTTCTACAATTTGTTCCGCCTCAAATTTATGGATGAAATGTGAAGCACACAAGAAGCAATCATAATTTTTACCTGCGTGAACATGCCGTATTGAGGGACAATTTTCATGATTGAAAATTGAGCTTTTAGAACACCAAAGCTTCTCTCTATAACATTTCTTAGTTGAGCATAACGATAGTTGAATAATTCTTTTATGTTTTGAGGGGTTTGTCTTATACGGAATTCATTGAGGTGGTAGCATACTCCATGATAGTGAGCCATGAAACCAGACGAATGGGCGTAACCCGCATCTACAACGTAGTATTTGCCAACATGGAGTTGTCAAGGGAATTAGTAATTGCTAACAACAAACTTTTCTAAAGTCATGTAAAATGACAATAGAGTATACGTATATTGTAGGTATATTAAGTGGATCGTACTGATGGGTAAAGGCGCTTTGTAGTACTCATGCATCGGATGCAGAACCCTCCCATTTGACAAGCACGTATACAAATTTCATATTAAAACTATATGCAACCATTACGTTTTGAGATATTATTCCTTTTCGATTACGGTAGGTCCCACTTTCCATTGTCGAAACATAAGCCGGTATGTGTATTCCATCGATCGCACCGATACAATCCTATTATAAATGTTTGTTAAAATCAACATTGATTCTATACGATAAAAAACCTCAAAATCTTTAAAATTAATTTATAACATTTCAAACCTGAAATTTGGAGCTCCAATAGGGGTTTGTTAATATTTCCTTTGGTATATCTGGGCCTGGTTGTTTCACATACTCTGGGTATAATGATATAATTGCATTCAAGGCCCTAAAAAAATATCTGCTAACAGTTTCTCCCGAACGTATGAAGCAATGGCCTATGACACGATTGCGTATGTTATGGCTAAGTGTATGAAAGAACATGATCAGTTGCTCCTCCATATTAACATATTTTCCATCAGGTAGTGCATTCTGATTCCTCAAAATTGCGCATAACTGAAAGAACGTTTCCTTGACCATTCATACTTGTTCCTTACAGTTGTTGTCTCGAGATTTAATAAGTCTATTTATGATGTTGGCTTGTTCCATATTCCCACTTTTAGAAGGAGCCCGAAATAAATAGTTACGATAATAATCTCCTACAGCAATTACTGCAGTCGTAGCAGATACAGTGGCTACAAATGCAGCCATCTCTTCTTTGGTCCATCTATGGTGATCCATCTTACGTTGTTTTCATGTAATAAAGGTGAAAGTAATCTTAGTCAGGTTGTATAACTGAATGTAAAAACAGACCACGCTAACCTTACATAGAAGAAATTGTTGTATTAAACAATGAAAGAAACTTATGTCACATCCAGTCTCATGTTCATTACCGTCAGAGATGGGTACTGGCATGCCATCACAAACTTCATAGGGAACCAATTATCAACATAAGCTAAAAAATTCTAAAATCAAATCTGGTAGATATAATATTATTCTTTTTTTTTAATATCAAAAGCATTTGAATAATAGTGTTACAAACTGCTCAATTCAACCATGTCCAATGAATCATTTTTAGGACCTGCTTCTAAGTATATTAAAATGATTATAAAAACAAGCATCAACGCAAGTAGTCAGATGATTAAGTCATGAAACAATACGCACTCAAAATCCACTGCTAAAAACAATTCCTGATCATCGGATGATGATAATAGAATGGTTGGAGCGGTTTTGGTGGATCCCTAAAATTGTGGGCTCATTGTGACATATGTTTTTTATGGGAGTGTTCGCCAAAATGAAGTAGATACAAAACTTAGAAGATCATACAGCAGGAAACAATCTTCATTGAATCCTCACTATTATAAACTTCACATGGGATACCTAAATGTTTATTTTGCATTTCACTATGAGATTCTATGGTTATGATGAGGAGAAGAAATAGATTAACGATTTGCATTTCACATAAACATAATCTTAAGTTGGTCGTACATAGCCGAAAATATGAAAATTGTCAAATTGTCATACGTTCGAATGCACGGGATCAATCAGCAAATCTTTAATTAGGTGATTCTGATGTAACAACTTGGTGGGTGAGTCCTTGACTGTGGGGCTCACCTTTATATATTTCTGTATATCCAAGCCATTCATCCAGTTTTTCAACTCATTTTAGGAAATTGTTCAAAAAAAGAAGTACATCAAAATCTAAGGTGGACCACATTATAGGAAACAGTAGGATTGACCATTAAAAATATTTTGTGGGCCACAAAAGTTTTAGATCAATCTGTTATTTGACTTTTCCCTTCATCCAGGTCTATGTGGCCTAATCGACAGGTTGGATGGAGAATAAACATTACAGTGGGCCCTAGGAAGTTTTTAATGGTGGGCGTTAAATCACTCCTGTTCCTATGGTGTGGTGCACCTTACTTTTCCATCAGCTTCGTTTGTTCGAATCATGACCTAAAATGATCTAGACAAACGAATGGACGGCATGGATGTACAACAAATACATCTAGGTGGGCCCCACGGTCTACGACTCATGCAGTAAGCTGTTACCCCCGACTCATGTAATCCACGCCCATTTTTCACGAATAAATGGGTTCATGGTTAGGTAATCCAGACCGTAGATCTCATAGTGGATTGGCTATTCACCCCAACACCATCTACGATTTGGGTATCATAGCTGCGTGGGCCCTACCATGATGTATGTGTTCTATCCACATTGTCCTTCAATTTCTCTTCACCATTTTAGGACCTGGACTAAAAAATGAGACAGAGCCAAATCTCAGGTGGACCACACCAAAGAAAAACAGTGTTGAAAAATGTCCACCCGTCTGAGAGTTCCCTAGGCCCACCGCAATGTTTATTTTCCATCCAACCTGTTGAAAAGGCGAAACAGTCCTAGATGTAGTGAAAACACAAATATCACCCTGATGGAAAACTTCTGTGGCCTGTTAGAAGTTTTCAACGGTGGACGTTCAATTCCCACTCTTTCCTCTGGTGTGGTCAACTTGAGATTTGGAATTGCCTCTTTTTTGGGCCAATGCCCTACAATGAGTCGGAAAAATGGATGGACAGCATGGATAAAACACAAACATCATGGTTGGGCCCACATAGCTTCGACACCACCCCACTGGCTGGAGTTGGGGTCAGTACCCATTTTGCGTCCGTTGTTGACGCCCAAACCTTCAGTCATATTAACTTTGTAGAGAGGCATGTGCAGATGTAATATGGTAATGGTAAGATGTCAGCTACGTGCCAGTTTTGGGACACAAACAGTTGTTGCATGCCATCCAATGGGCAGGAGGACGACGAAGATCCAAATGAAAGAACACAGACTAAACTTACCTAATCAGCTCCGGTCTCCTGTCGATAATGTACAGCGACAAAAGGCAGTTGAGGATTTAACGAGTCGATAGCGATCTTCACTAGCAACCTGCTCGAGAAGAGGAGAGCAATTTTAGAGAGGGTTTTCATCGTACAACGTCGACATGTAAACCGATAGTTATGAGGACACTCTGATTTTTTTTAAGAGGGCAGGACCAACGGTTAAATGGAGAAGACACACCTGCTCTGTATCAACCTAACACCCGTTTGACGCTGTTCTCCACCTCTATCGGTGGAATCAATCAAGCCCTACAAAATCAACATGAGGAATCATCAGTAAGATGAAGAAGAAATAACTATTGGTGCGTCGGATAAATCAGATTCTAGATCGATGATACAAAATCTCACCTGATGAAGATCTCGTAAAAGGCAGAAATCGTTGGGCCTGGTTGTGGGGAGGCTATTCTCTCCATTGTACGTTGGTACTATATATAGAACAATTGAAAGAGTACTGAATTGTGTAGTCATTAAGATTACCAATACAGTGAAAGACGTTTGAGAGAGGCGTCGGCGGCCAGTCTTTTCCCTCCTCATTTCATTGCAAGAGGACTTAGATTTCATGGTATTTGGTGCCCGGTTTCCAAGGCACATTTACTTATAATATCTTTGAATTTCAAAGAGTAGATTTTCGTCATCATTACTTTCTCAATTCTCATTTCCCATAATAAGAAAAAACAAAAAAGCCCCTAGTGCGGCCGAACCATTTAAATTCAGGGTTGGATGGGTCGGGCCCAAGTCAAACAAGCAGACCCATTTACAAAACCCAACCAGCTTCTTACATGGATTAGAGTCGGGCATTAAAAAACGTAGCTGGTTTCATATCTATCATTAATGTTTTGGCATATGCCCGTAGGCAGATCGAAAAAACTATCAATATGGTAGCATAGCATGGGAAGCGGATTGCATACTTAGTAAACTCATGGGGCCTACTGATTTATGCAGTCTATCCACTCCGTCCATCCATTTTACCGGATAGTTTTAGGTCTTGAGATAAAAAAAAATTGAAGCGTATCCAAAGCCTAAGTGGACCACACCACAAGAAACAACGTGAATTGAATGTCTACCAATGAAAAATCCTTAGGGACCACCAGTTTTAGATCAAGCTAATATTTGTGTTTTCCCTTCATCCATGTCTGTGTAATATAATGTATAGGTTGGAGGACAAATAAGCATTCCTGTGAGCCCTAGGAAGGTTTCAACGGTGGAAATCATTATTCCCACGGTTTCTTGTGGTTTGGTCCACTTGAGCTTTGGATATGCTTTAATTTTGGGTTCAAAAATTACCTGGAAAAATGGATGGATAGCCAGATAAACCACATACATTCACGGTTGGCCCTACAGAATTTATTCAGTAGCCGGAAAGCATACTGAGTAACCCAGTACGCAATCCAATTTCGGTAGGATGCATCATAGTGTTCTAAAACTGAGCAAATAGGCTCCAAACTTGGCCGAGTCAATTCAACTTGACAAGATTTTAAGCCAGTCATGGTGAAACTTGGTTATAAGCTTCAGTCAGCTTTCACTTGTAACTGAGTTGGTCTATTTGACTCAACACAACTGGTGTATCCAAAAGCGAGTGGGCCATTTTAAAAAATCACAATGTTTTAATGATAGTAGGCACTTCAATTAATGGCTAGAAATGAAACTCTAGCAATCCCAGCTTTTCTAAACCCACACCCCGCGACCTCTACTGGTGTGGTGGGCAAGTGCAATCAACATCCAAGCCATCCATCAGAATTATATCACTATGTAGATTCCCTAATCGAAGTATCAGGTCAGTACATTATTCAGGTGGGCCACGATTGACTGAATAAATATATGGACGAACAAAATCCAAGGTGTTAACACTTTTACATGTGGCCCACAATTTGATGGTCATGGGAAAAATAGAGCAACGGTCCATTTTTTCTGAGGAAAGAACAAACAAAGGGTTAGGATCTTCCAATGTAGGAGACAAACGGTTTAGATTAATGAAATGGGCACACATGCATGTCTATCCCAGTATGCATTTGATGGACATGACCGGCCACCATGCTTTTAAGGCTCAGCCGGGTCTGGTGCTACTCATCCAAGTTGACTCAGACATACCCAATGTGGTTCGGTACCATGAGTCACCCCAGACTTGGGTTGAGTCAAATTTACAACACCCAAAATGTGGACCCAATTAAGGCCCACCTAAAGAAATGGCTAATTGAATATTAAGTGGACCTTTCCAATGTGTCCGTTCAACCTGACTCGGGCGAGTCTGATGAGTTACACCTGAGTTAGGCAAGTCACAACTTGACTTGCACCCAAACGTGTCAAGATGAGTCAACTTGTCAAGAAAACCTTGAACCCAAACTCACAATCAACTCGTTAATAAATTAGTCAGGTCTCTTTCTAGACTAGGCCAAGACTTGATCCAGACCTAATTGTTGTGATGTAGAATGCTAATTATTTCATGGCCCAAAAGGACCAAAAGAAGACTGATAGGAGTTGAAAGTGGTCCAAGCCGTCAAGATTATAAAATGGTCGTATCTTGCAATTCAGAATAAATTTCTGAACATATAATATATGATTTTGGGGTAGTACGAGCTACTTTAGCCACCAAACCCTGTTATGCTGAGTTACCCATTCTGTAATTGCGAGATTCGACCGGATCGACGATCATTAAACTAGTTTATTTTCAATCTTACTATTCATACTAAGTTTTAATTCAATCATAACTATCGATCAGTAGGATTTTAGAGATAGTGTCCAACATGAAAAGGGTTTAGAATATTTAATAGAACAACATGGTTGGGCCGTTTGAAAGCTTTTTATTTTTGGTTGAAAATTATGAGTTAATTTCTTATTTTTGACAAAAAAAAAAACATAAGTTCTAACAAGATTAAAAAATTTCTATAAATGATAAATTTTAGTAAGTTGCTAGGGGTTTGAGTTTGAGTATGATACTTTCCTAAGGTTTTTATCCTTATATTTCTCCTCATGTAAATGAGAAATATCCGGTCAGGGTCAAGGTCAGGGTCAGGGTAACGGTGATCGACCTACCACGTCCTAACTGCCTCATGTTGGAGCTCAACTCGCACCCATGTAAAAATGCATGCCGTATGGACATTGCATTGACGGCCAGTGATTATTAAGCTGGTCCAATCATAGGTGGGCCACATGCAAATATTGAATTCTGACCATTGAGAATGAATTCTGATTAAAGTATTTGCTTGATTTTTAGCCTCTCGGTGATTGGATCTGCCTGATTTTGGGCCACGGCATATCACATGCTGGGCCCACCGGGTGCACCACTCCTTGGATGCGGCGCATTGGCACGTGTGGCAGTTTGTGCACGTAAAAACTGGCGCGTGGGAATATCAGCCCGTCAGCCAGTTGCCTACACAGAAACTGTGATTTAGATTTGCAAGCACTCAAACAAACGTGAGATATATCCTTACCATTCAACCTTGTGGGCCCTTCCTGAGTAGTCCCTCACTCAAAAATCAGGCCGTTCCACTCATCAACTGCGCCAAAAGATCACGCTGCAAACTTTTTTCTCTGACCGTCCATTTTCAACTAAATCACGCCCGCTCAATGATCGACTCAATGTAGTCCTTTCTCAGTACATTTCGCCTGTTTCCCACCTGATGAACGTCTCGGATCTCGTCCATACGTGCGAAAAAGGCACGCATGGGGACGCGAGTAGGATTGAAGACTGTCGAGTACGAATCCTATGGCCTTCTGAGTTGGACGCGGATTACGTCCGAACCCTGGTCGGACCTTTAAGCGTCCGACCAGATCTGGGCGAGGGCCCACCGTGATGTATCGATCTATCCGCGCCGTCCACTCATTTTCTGAGATCATGTTAAGATATGGGCCCAAAATTGAGGCAGATCCAACGGTGTTATGGACCGCACCAGAGACTACTCTTGCATTTAATGCAACTTGAAATTATGCTCTTGGCATTTAATGCGCATTTAACGCAACCAAACTTACTATTTGGTGTGGTTGAATACAGCGTTGGATCTTACTTATTGTTGGGTTCTTACATTAACATGCTCTTATAAGATGGATGGACGGCTTGGATAAACCCATACATCACAGTGGATCCCCAAACAGGTCTGGTCGGACGCTTAAAGGCCCGACCAATGTCGGACGGAATCCACGTCCTTCTGAGTTCTGACAGGTGGAATGGGGAGTTTTTTCGATACTCGGGCTGGGTATGTCAATTGATACACAGGCACTCTGAAATTATAAGCGAGATATACAATAGTTCACATTAAACACACTGAAATGTTGTACACGCCATTCTTAAATCACAGTCAGAAAATCGGATCGGTCAGACGATCCTAACCGCTAATTTGTGGACACTTGTTTTTGGATATACAACCCATTTGATATTTTAATTCTGAACCGTACAATAAATTTGGACAGGTTAATGATACATCTAAAATGTTAAAACACAAGTTGGACAGTTTGATTTTAATTATTTGTCTTCCACGTATGGATTTTGAAGTGCCAGACTATCAACTATCCTACTCTTCCAGAGTATCAAATTATTCTAGAAACAGATAAGGTGGATTCATGAGCTGATTTCGTCTTCCTCCTTTCCTCCCGACACCTCTCTACTTCTCTCTCTGCAATGGTAGTCGGAGCAGCTCCAGCGGCTCTAACTCTCGGCTCCTTCGCCGGCCTTGCTCCGACCCGAGCCGAGCGATCTCTCTTCCTGAGGCCAACTCAACGTCTTCCGCCTAATTTCTTCGAAAGAAGAATCAAACCCGTGCTTGTACGGAATAGCGAGAGAGCGTCGATCCGTTTCGCTTCTGTTACTAGAGCCGTTGCCGTCGACTCCAACCAGCTCGGATCCTCCGAGTCAGCTCAAAAGGCAAGCCGATTATTCTACCATTCTCTCTTAATTATTATAATTACCGCTTTAATTAAGTTTAGGGAAATGATCCTGAGTCGACTCGCGTGTTTTGTATGACTCATTTCTTGCAGACTGAGTTAAACCGGGTGATTCTTTTGACTCAGTGTTTTGACTCGGACGGGTTTTAAATATTCTTTTCTTCTTTTACATGGGTTGATGACAATCCACAAAGGATGCCAGTTTCCTGCATACCTGTTACAGGGAGTTCCTGCAACATGAAGCTCCGTGGGGCCCACCGCGACTTCTGGAATCCACTCCTTCCATCAGCTTCTTCAGCCCATTTTAGGGTGAGAACCAAAAAACGAGGCAGATCCAAGATACAAGTGAGCCGCAACAAAGGAAACAGTGGGAAACGAAATGCTCGCTGTTGAAATTTTTGTGGGGCTCACCATGATGTTTATATGCCATCCAACCCGTTCATAAGGTGATTCCCACCAGGATGAAGGGAAAACAAAAATATCAGCCTGATCGAGTACTTTTTTGGGCCCCAAGAATGTTTCAATGGTGGGCATTCAGTCTCCACTGTTTCTTGTGGTGTGGCCCACTTGAGTCTTGAATCTGGTTCATTTTTGGGCTCTTATTAGAACATGAGTTGGAGAAACTGATGGACGGAGTGGATTTAACACGGACATCGAGGTGGGCCCCACAGGGCTTCCCTGCAAGAACTCCCTGTAACAGTTGTACTCGCGTCCAGATGACAAATGCCTGACCTTCAGAAGCTCTAATTAAAACTAGACGATGCTCGACCCACGAATATGTATCTGTAATCTCCGTTTTTGAGTTTGTACGCATGGAGACCATGATTCATCGATCTAGACCATTGATATGGTGGGCCCTACATTGGATTCCCCATGCACAGAGGATGGCATTGATTAGAAGTTCCTAGCTATCGAACCTTTTGCCTTTTCTCAGTTGAATATAGTCTGCTGGTTTGTATGCTTTCTTAACTGTCTATTTTCCTGTCACCAACTGAAGGCTTAGTTAGGATCTCATAATCAATGATAGTCGAGGGGCATCCGGAGTGGGGCGCATCATATCAACGGTTTGGATCATTGAAAACATGGGCTCTACTTGTACAATTCGAAAGTAGAGCGTACTATAGACATGCTTTAATAGAGAAATCTATGAAGCATAAACCTAAAAAAATTGAGACTTAGAACGACGGTGGGCCAAGTTGATCCAGCTCGTTTGTTATCGGTACCAAAACTCAGGCTCAGGTCGCTGGTTCATGGCAAGCTGAAAATGGACGATTCACGCAAGCGGTGAGGATGTATTGAAGAGGAGATTCTTGGCACATGTACCAACCTGGCACTTTTGTGTGAGATCCAGGCCAGTCTCATCATGTGGGGCCATCCATGAACATGCTCTGGTCCAAAATCAGGCAGGTCCACTCAACCATGTATCATTGACTGATGAGCCAGCGAGGCTGATTGTTATGTCAGGGGGCACGTTCATGACCTGATGAATGGTCCAGACCTTTCACATCTGTTCCAGGTCGGAATGCATACTAATAAGAATCTCTTAAATCTATCTTCATCCAAATTCCCTTTGCATTTCTCTTTAGACAATGCAAATAGTTGGGTGCCTAGCTCGTCAACCAGAGAAAATTATAGAATTCTGCACATATTGTTTGTTGATGCTTGGGTTTTTATACTTGTGTGGAGTCTATGGTTTGGTCATACAAACTGTTGATTCGATGGGCCCACTATGGATATGGGACACTACAAGAATCATTTTGATCAGAAGATCCCAACCCTTTGAACTTTGGAACACTTCCCTTTGAATGCAGTCCATTACCGTATTTTCTCCTTAGTTGTCTATTCACAGTCCATTGATGGAATGGTTATGATCTTCCAATTTGAAAGATTTTGGGGCATCCCCATTTCAAAGCGGAAACTATTGGAAATGTTTCGGATAACCGAACCAAGGGCCCCACATTTAAGGAATCTGCTCGGCAGGGCACGAAGGTATTAAAAAATGTTTATGTAACATTAATGGTGGTGCCCAACTGCCCATCGTGTGATATGGGTCCATAACACCTGATTTGAAAAATGGCCCATAATGGGCCTGTAATGGCCATAACAGGCTGATATGGGACTGTAATGGACTGATACATTTTTTCCTTTAAAAAAATATCTATCATTATATGGTTGTAACAGCTGTTACGGCCCGTATTTTAACAGCTATAAGGCTGCCCGATATGGCCACCGTTACCGTTATTGAATACCTTGCACAATAGCTATAATAAAAGGAAAAGTCACTAAGTCTAGACCATAGTTTAAAAACATGAAATCTCGAATCAACTTGAAACCTAGTTGAATCAACTTGAAACCTAGTTGAGTCAAGTCGACTCAAAAACTTGGGTGAGTTTCTCGAAAACTCTACAAGTTTTTCTGAGCCTTTTCAACATTATTAAATACTTAAAAGTATAAATCATATATAAATAATGCTGAATTGTGCCAAGTCCGATTTTGTCGAGTTTTGCCAAGTTCTTTTTGAGTTGAATTGGGGGTTTCCCGAGTTTTGATCAAGTCATGACCAGATCAAGTTTTTCTCAAGTCTTGGTGAAATCTGGTCAAGTCGAGGAACCTTGGTATAGACTAGACACTGTCGTTCTTTTGTAATCCACTAATTGCTCTACTAGGAGATCCAGTATGGAAATCTGCTTGATGATCGACCTCAAGATGATGGTACATTTTTTTTTTCACACGCCCGCGCACTCACACCACAATGGGTGCTCGAACCCATGACCTCGTGTTGAAACTCTTGTGAGTCTACCACGGAGCCATAGTGTTGCAAGCTCAAGATGATGGTTCATTGTCTTGACTCTTGAAGGCTAAGTGGATGGTCGCTGATGGACTATAAACCGAATAGTGGTATATACAAGTGGAAGAATTAAGAGCCTGGATTCGGTTTATAGTCCATCAGAGAGAGAGAGAGAGAGAGAGAGAGAGAGAGAGATGATCTCATGCGCAAGATGCTATTTCCCACAGCGTCGCATGCGAGTTTCTTACTCCCTTCCGCTCCATAAGTAACTTCTAGTCTTAACCACTAACATAATCCAGTGTGAGTGGATAGATGACGACTTTATTAAAGACATCAAAGCCAAAAAGAAAAAAACAAAGAAAAAAAAAAGAGGAAAAGGGAAAAAAAAAAAACAGCAAATGAGAAAGCCAACACAAACAGGACTGATATTACAAAATCACAGACCTCTCCCCACTCAACAACATGGGAAAGCACTCTTAGAAAAACACCCCAGGGAGTGCCGCACTTATCTTGTAAACATGTATTGTTTCTTTCAGCCCAAAGGCTCAAAGGCCCACCCAAAGGAATAATCTCCATCTCCTACAAAAGGAGAGCAGCACACCATTATGCCATTGGACAAAGAGGTCAGTGATTGATTCCGGCAGCACCCAACTGACTCCGAAACGACCCACCACATTGTACCATAGCTCCCTTGGAAACGGGCTGTACGAATAGGTGGTTCACTGATTCTTTATCTCCCCAACATAAATAACAAGCATTCATGAAGCCCCCTTTCCACAGATTATTGATTCTTAGCACTCTATTCCATCCCACGAGCCAAGCGAAAGCCACTACCTTTGATGGTGCACCATAGAACCAAATAGGGAACACATGCGCTTTTTCCCCATGTGACAGACCACCTGATATGCAAAGCTAGAGTGACTTGATCGAGAACTTGCCGGACTTCGAATCAAGCCAATAGATTGAATCATTGCTGTCCGACAGCGAGACCCTGGATAGTTGTTGTAATAGTGCCAACAAATTGCCAAATTTGTCCTCATGGGGATCTCTCCTGAGGGGGGCCCAAACCCTCCTCTTTTTAATATTGTTCTTAACAAAAGTTCATCATTCTTCATGTTTTTCAAATTCAGGGAACTTCAGTTTGATATGATAACCAATCTTCTCGATTTGACATTGGTTTGTAATTTTTCCTTAGAACTTATATTATAAGATGGAAACCTCATTTTCTCTTTCTCAAAATTCCAGGAAGAATCCAAAAAATACTATTTTGTGGTCGCGAATGCAAAATTCATGTTGGATGAAGAGGAACATTTTCAGGAGCTACTGTTTGAGAGGCTCCGAAACTATGATGAACGTAAGAAAGTGCAGGATTTCTGGTTGGTGGTTGAACCAAAGTTCCTAGATAAATTCCCAAATATTACCAAGCGATTAAAGAGACCTGCAGTTGCTCTTGTTTCAACCAATGGTACTTGGATCACGTAAGTGTTTTTTTTTTTTTTTTTGGGAATCCTTCTGTTTTTCCTACTGCATTTATGTTGAAGCACAGAATTTCAGGCCCCTGCTTTTCATACTGTATATATGTCATGTGCGATGATTTTACCATTCATTCATCAAGGACAACCATGAACATTTGCATGAGAAGAAATGGCATAAAAATCACTGAATGAGTAATTTTTTTAAACCACTTTTATAATAATTAGGATTGTCTAATAACTCACTGAACTTTTTTTTTTTTGAAAGATACTGAATATTATTAAGGCCAAATGGCAAAGAAAAACAAAATGAAAGGAAAAACAACAAAGGCAAAATATAACTACAACAGCCCAAAGGGAAACCAACCAAAAGGGACTTTACGATGTCCAGTCTCTCACCTTGGAGAAAACCCTACTGGTTAGCTCCAAATACATGGAACTCCTATTCCTGAAGCAGTAAATTATTTCTTTCTGCCCAAATACCCTGGATAATTGCCAGCAAAGATAGATCCCAATCATGCTTCCTATTCTTCTTTTTATTCCCGTGCGCCAACCAGGATGTAAACTGAGCTTTGATTGAATCCGGCAAGCCTAGAGGACTTTGAGAGCTTGAAGGATGCTGCTCCAAATCTCCGACACAAAATCTCAGTGAATAAAGAGATGATTTACTGATTCGGCGTCCTTGTAGCAAAGCAAGCAAACGTTGGGGATGATCATTGCTCTTTTGCGAAGATTATCCACACTTAGAACGCGATTTCTGCCCACCAACCAAGCAAAAGCTGCTACATTGGGGTGCCAATGAACTAGACTCAGCTTTTTGGTCTGGTGTTGGCTTTTGTGCCCATGGAAAGCCAATCAATTGCTAGGAGCCTGTTCACGATGTGTCATGGTTCAATATAAATTTCTCTCATTCTAATTAAATGCATCTTAACCGCTATGTTCTAAAACATAGGTCAATATAATTCAATGTGTCCACTGATGACACTCTAGTCAGCCAATCGAACTGATTCAGTCAATGACAGTGAGAGAGACTTGGTCTTGCAGTTCTGTAACATAAGAAACAGGTTCTCGACCAATAAAGTGCTTGGGAAGCATATCAGAAAGGTTGTTATGTTACTGGATGACTACCCGGGCAGTGAGTCATGGCCAGTTAGAGATGGGTGCTCACATCTTTGATAATGTGTTATGAGGTTTTTCTTTAAGGCTAAGAAGGTCACTCTGCCATTAGTTTAGTTTTTCATTTCTGCCATGCCTATTGCATCACATGATATTGAGCCCTTCCCATAAGACTAAGGAATCAACCTAGCCTACAACACATGGCCCATTCATGGCTCCACCTGATGAATCAATGGTTCATTTTCTACACATGTCACATTGGTAAAGAAGTTACTTGTGAAACTTGTGTTTCTAGTGGAATTCTACCTTTTCCGATATACAGGTATAGTGTGTATGTATATATAAATGCATGTCAATTTCAAGAAAATTTGTTTCTGTAACTACAAATACAGCTAGATGGGTCAGTGTGAGAGAATCATCGTACATTGAACTTCGAAAAGAATCTTGCACTAGTGCTTCAAGGGGACTTTGGGAAATGGTCATGTTCCCAATTTTCACTATAGCAACTTGCACAAATGTAACAATAAAAGAATTTTGCTAATCAAAGAATGCTTTCAGCATATTGCACCAAGATTTAAGCTATCTTTAGCACCACCACCACCGTCATAGTCTGAGATATTGAACCTATTTTCGCATTAAAAATTATTTTTGTATGCTCCTCTATTCTTTATGGTTGCGATCATTCATCCTACTATGGTCGAATTGATATCACTAAGGATGTGTTTGGGTCGACAAGTGAAATACATTGCGAGCATTCAGTTAAATAGAGGTTATATGACAATAGTTGGGTGGTGTTTCAATAATGTTAGTTGTGTTTAGATTGTAGTTACTTTCCTTTCAAAACTGAATCAAAAGTAATACAAATTGCAATATGGAGCATCAGATGTAGTTTGTGATTTCTATGCAAAAATTGTATCCCAAAAGGAGTAGATGAGCTTCTAAGAGAATTTTGATAAAAGAGCTATGAGATTAGCTATGCCTTCCAGGACAAAATGTTGAGCAGTCAAGGAACATGTTTGTAGAAATGAGTATAGCTGAAATGAGGTTGTTGAGATGCATGAGTGGCAAGATGAGGAAGGATAGGATTCGAAATGCATGCATTTCAAGTGTCCTGAGGGAGCACCAAATCATCATCGTCATCATCCAAGCCTTATCCCAATGAATTGGGGTCGGCTACATGAATCCTTCTCAGCCATTCCACTTTATCTAGATCATAGGTCATCAAGTCTAATGCCCTAGCATGAGTTTGGAATGTCATATTGTTCGGATTCATGTCGGAGGTTATGGCATAAGCTTGATGCCAACTGCCAACCTGACACAACCCTCCTTGTCCGGGCTATGGACTAGCAATGAGAGCAGAAAAAACTCCCTGAGGGAGCACCAAACATGAATACAAAATATACTCTCTCTAACAGAAACATCAAAGTCAGAGCACTCTTTCATACCACAGACATTCTTATTTATAGGCACATGATAATTGTTGACCTGGTCAATCAAATGCCTACCAACCACTGATCCAATCAAAATTTCTCCTAACCCTTGCCCAACATCTATTGAATATTTCTACACATCGTTAAGGCATGATGTCTGAATACTCGCATGTTTTTCAGCCATTAGAAACAATAACAGTGTTAGAAATACAAGCTATAAATACATACATATTACATATTATATTGTGCTTATGATACCAAGGTAGCACGTTGGTTTGATGATTCTAACCATGTGATCTATGGCTTGTAAACAATGGGCAAATATTAGAAATTGGCTCCTTTCAAATGGTTAGGATCATTAGATTGGCGTGATTCTTGCACCATGGCTTGCTCATGGTGGTCCACTGAATGAACTGTCTTGATTAATGATTGAGCATCTCACATGTCATTCAAAAGGTTTGGGGACGTTGGCAACATCCCCTGAAGTACATTAGCAAAACCCATAAATATACACAATTTGCATTCAGATAATTGCCAAAAACAGTCGCTGTTCGGCAAATTCCAGCAAAACCACATCCAGAAACTCTTCATCACACCAACCAACCTCATAATTCCTGAGCCACCTTCAGATTTTGGATGGCAAATCTCTCCCCTTTCACCCAATGTTTCTTATTGATAACCTCTTTTTTTCCATCAAAAGAATCAGCGAATGCAGCTCCAATGCATTCAATCAGACTAAATGGAACAGGAACAGCTGCCATCACATGAATGGGAATCCCAGATATGACACTGTTTGCAATTTTCTGAAAAATTGGCAGAAAAAAAAGGCCGAAGATCTACTTTTAAGCAATGGAACCCCAAATAAGAAATAGGAAGGACTGCTCTCCTATATACCATAAATCTTTCAATCCTATATCCCATAGTTAACCCGAAACTACTCTTATTCGGGTTAACTTAATGGCTGAAGCTTTTTAAAGAATTAAGACATTAAAATCTAGCATTGTTGGATGTGAGAAACTGTGGGGCCCATAGAGTTCTTTCTGGGGAAGATCTTGATTTTCTCTCCCCTTAAACATAGGGAATTTACTTTTGTGAGAAGATTCCCTATCCCACCACAAGCATCTCTCTTCTAGTACTCTCTTATCTTCATCTTTTTTGAATGATTAAGATTTTATTAATTAATGCTGAAAGGTCCAAAGAATTTTTTTAGAGATTAATATTTTATTACTTAATGCCAAAAGGTCCAAAGAATGACAAAGAATCCCATGAAAGGCAAGAAAGATTGGAATTTTCAAAATCACCTAAAATCGAAACACATTCCATTACATCCACTTTAGCCTCTCTCCCATAAGTCCCATAATAGACTCCTCTCTCTCTTGACAACCACATCTGCCAAGACAGGAGGAGGCCCTAAACATTTCCAGCAGGAAGGAACAATGAATGAAAAGATAATCCACTGATTATTCTCTCCACATGCATAGCAAGAAAATATTGGTTAAAGTCATTCCCCACTTCCTCAAATTATCAATTTTGAGCACCTTGTTTTATCCCACAAACCATGCCAACTCCGAGTAATTATGAAATGTGATGGACAGTTTCTTGCTCTTACTTGGCTTATTTTTCTACATAGATCTCAAATTTATGTACAAGCTACAGGTACGGATATTGAATTTTGTAACTAACATGATAATGTCTAGCATTAGTTACTTTTTTTCTTCATTTTTCATTTGATTGATTGTGAAATGGGATGTACAGGTTCATGAAGCTGAGACTGGACCGTGTGTTGGCAGACAACTACGAAGCCGATAGTTTAGAAGAAGCACTGGCTTGCAATCCTACCGACTTGCAGTTCGAGAAACCAGAAAATTGGGTGGCGCCCTATCCAAAATACGAGTTTGGGTGGTGGGAACCCTTTCTGCCGCCGGTATCAAGCAAAACAGTGGCATAAATCACTTTGCGCTTTTTCCATCGTACTGTATTTCCGGCATTTTTCTGTGAGTTGTAGGCAAACTTCTCAGAGTTTTTTGTTGTTTCTCTAGCTAATAAATGTCAGTAACTTGTTTCAAAGGTCCAGTATAATTCATTTAAGGGTGTGGTTGGTTTTACCAAATATATTTAAATTTCATAATATTTCATGCTATTTGGAGTAGCCAAACACACCCCAAGTTATGAAAAAGTAGGTTTGGATAGTTCATCTGAAAATTTGAGACAGTTTTGAAAAAGTCAAGAGTCACATGATCATCATTATGGAATTGACTACATCTGGAGACTACTTCGGTTTTTGGTTTCTGCGACCGGATCTGTGGTTTACTGATCGAGACTGTTGATCAGTTGGCCGACAACGTGGATTTACCAAATCATGAAATATCTCATTACATTGGAAGAATTGCATTCTATATTCTTGGTATGTTGGAGACTTTTGGGATATGGTCCATTCGTAGCAGGCCCAACTAGCCATTAAATAGATTTTTCTGATACGATCCATCCACAATGGCCCCAACAAATCCATGGTCTAGATTGCACCTATCCAAACTAAGAAAGAACCATTCAACCCAAGAATCATCCCAGCAAAAACCCAGGTAAGTCACACCATGGGAGCAATGCACAATCATGCCAGAAACATAAAATATTCACTTTTTGTGGCCCACCTGAAGTTTGGAATGGCTTAAGCCTCATTGTGTCCATTCATCCTGGTGGGTTGAACCTGAGTGCTGGCTTGGTTTAACATACAAGTTGGACCCCATTCCATCAGAGAGTTTTTATGGTGTGCACCCTGTTACTTTGTGTCCTCATTATTCCCTTCGGTTTGGCTTACTCGAGTTATGGATCAGGATGAATTTTGGGATCTAGGTGTAACATCAGGGGCTCATCTGATGTGGACAGGTTAGATGGGCCGCAAGAGTATGAAATAAATGTATGGCCAAAATAAATTGTTTCCAACCATTGGTTTACTTTGTTCATCTCTCTCACAATTGTTCCATGTCAGCATCCGTGCCCATGTGTGGATGGGGCAGGGCTCCACAGTGGTCCGTTTGTTTCATGTGGAGAGTAAAACTTCCTGGTTTTTAGCCTAGAAATCTAAAAAGTGTGGACAAATTGATGGAAAGTTGGGCTATCCATCAAGTTTGCTAATCGGAATGTGCTCTTATGTGTTGATGGATGTGTTGATGGCCATAGCTCCTCCTGCATGCAAAAGCTGATGCGTTGACTATGGATTGTCTTAAAGAACATCCATATTCAAAGGAAATGAGTCAAATGATCAAAGGATTGAAATAGTCCAATCTAAGAGTTTTATTTTATTTTATTTTTGTAGTCAGATGATCAAAGGGTTGAAATAGTCCAATCTAAGAGTGTCTGTTTTTTGTCTATAGTCTGGTGTTAATAGAAGTATGATAGCAAGTCATAACTATCATGAATATCCTTTATGGAACATTTGTTAATGATATGAACCATTCATCAGGTAGTTCCCACATAAAACATGCCATGCACAAAAAATAAGATAAGCATACTAACCAGATTGGGTGAGACACATGTTAGTGTATGCAATCTCCAGGGCCAGCACACGTCGATCATGATGGCGAGCTGCGAATGTAAAGAGAGTTATTTGCTTCTGCCATTGGTGCTGGTGGTCAAGTTTGCTGGTGTTTTGCTGTGGTGGGGAGAGGTTAAGAGAGGAGACGGTTACCTTAGCCCCATACATATTCATGTATTCATTGAACAGAGCGAGAGAGTGGAGGAAATCGGATTGTATCGTACTAAGTAAACTCTATGGGGTCCACTGTGATTTATGTGTCATATCCACACAGTCTATTCATTTGTCCATATCATTTTAGAGCATGATCTTAAATTCCAGAATATCCAAAGCTCAAATGTACAACACCACAGGAAACAATGTAAATTTAACGTATACAATTGAAAACTTCTTGAGGTCCATAAAAGTTTTGTAAGAAGTTGATATTTGTGTTTTTCCTTTGTCCATATCTTTAAACTTACAAACAGGTTGGGTGAGAAATAAACATAACCTTATGAACGGGTTGGATAACAAATAAACATCAATGTAGGCTCTAGGAAGGTTTCAAGCAGACTTAAAGCTTTGTTTATGCTTCAATTTTGGCCTCAACCCATAAAATGATCTAAAAAATGTATGGACAGCTATGCAGGCAATCCTGATTACGCCTCTGCCATGAAAAAAAGAAGAAAGATTTACAATACAAAATAAAAGAGGTTTTGGTACTTCAGAGTCCCAGGAATTGGCTTATGCACCTCATCTTAGTGGACTCCACTTAGATTTCACTTTAATAATCCAAACCATTCATGACATTGTCCATTTACCCAATAACAAGAGTGGCACAGAATTCTTACAATATTTAGGTTGATTTTGGACTAATGAACTCTTTTCTAGCTATCAATTTCTTTGTTACTAGTGTGGTGTGCCTGATCAGAGGACATCATTTTTTGTCTTGATGAATGGCCAAGATCGATCGCATGTGTTCCAATTGGGTTGTCCAGCCCTTACTAAATACTAGCACTAATGTGCCCCGCATTCTTAATACAATGTAACAAACTATAATGGTCCTGAAAATAAATTTAAAAATGAAAAACTCCATGCCGTTGCATGCATGATAGAACTAAGATATTTCATTAAAGACTATTCAAATTGTGAGGTCAAGTTTAGATAAATAATAAAGTTACACTAGTTTAATTACTCAATTAGTTAATTAAGGACATCAATTAGACAGTTGAGATGAAAAATAGAAAATGATAGGAATTAAGCTAATAAGTGCCAAAAATAAATGGTGAGGATTGTTCAACAATTATTTAGGTATGATAAACTAGATGCAGTTATTAGTGACTGTTAACTCCCTAAACTGAAAAAGCTTTGATACTATCGCTACGATGGGTGGTACACTGTAACTTAGGAATTATTTAAAAATTACACAATTTACATATAATAAATTCAAATTAAACTATCCACATGGTTCTTATTTTAGACGCATTATGAACTCACACACACAGACACATTTTTTTTTATCTGACTATCCCATTGGTATATATTTATTGGACATAGAAAATGAAAAATATTCAATAGTCTTACTTCGAGAAATAATTATTTGGCAATCCAAGGTGAGTATTTTTTCAAGAGGTAATAGGATTGTACAATTTATTCTATTTAACTTGAGTTAATATAATACCAGTAAGACTATCCAACTCTTTGCAGGAGCTAAGAATAATGTATGTTACTATTTCATGCTATCAAAAACAAAAATGGAAAGAAGACCAATTAACTACTATCATATTGCATACACTTCCTTGTGCATATATATAGAAACGAATACCTTTTAAAAATGCAGGGCATTGAATTTTCTTTATTTAAGTGTTAGTTTCCTCCCATGTCTCAGTAGCTTTTTGTAGATTTTTAGTAAATACATTCTATGATATAAATAAACAACAAAGTAATAGTCAAATTCATTAATTGAATACAACAAATGTCTCAATTCATAGATTTAATATAATATATAAATTAAATATGAAGAATTTTGTGATGGGTAAGAAGTTCACCTTCAATCACTTCACAACAAAGAAATTTATGGCGACATGTTTAGCTAAAAGAATAACTCAATAGAAACTGCATGAATGTCAAAATCATACAAAGCATATGCACCAGCTGTGAAATATAGATGATTGTAGATAGTTCTAGAGTTACTTCCTTGTGATATGACAACATGCATACGCATGTATGTAAGGGTGTTTGCTCTAGTTATTTGATCCTTATTAAGTCTATATCTCTTATCTCATTGCTAAAATAGTCCAAATACAAGTCTTTTAAGTAAAATGAGAGTTCTTTTCAAACTTGTGCTTACTTTAGGCAAGCACTAATAATAATATATAGAGGACTCAAATATCCATTTTCACTATAATAAATGCATGTACCCACCTGATGATATTGGATGTGCCAGAGATGCATTCCCTGCATGGCTGGACCAAAGAAGCCAAACGTGACGTCAGATCTAACCTAGTCCTACATAATTGGCCCTAGGAATGTCCGGTTCGAAGAAATTCATTCTAGATAGGAAGAAATTGTCGTTCAAAGTTAGACAGTAAATTAGCGGTAACTTTTGATCCAAGCACTGTCACGAAATGCAGAACCTATCGATCTTTATGTAACAATGGTTCTGGGGTTGTATTGATCCAGGAAAACGTATACTTCCTGTTCAAAATTGTGATTTTAAAAAAATTATTATTTTTAGTAATTTCTATTTTTGTTCGTATCTAATTTTTTTTTAGTTTTAGGCATAGGAATTCTTTCTTAGAAATTACTAATAATGCTAGGAATGCTATGATTAAAATTTATCTAAACTTTTTATTTTTGAGCTTTAGAAGAGTTTTATTAGTTCAGGTAATTAAGAGTTTTGTTTTTTTGTAATTTTAAGCTAGGGTTTGGTTTTATTTATTATGGCTTAATCGAGAAATCATGCACACATTATTAACTAAAATACTTGAATTTTCTCTATTTTCTTGTGATCTTCCTCTTTACTTTTTTCCACACTTCCCTGCGTAACCTGAAAGGAGAGAAATAGAGAGAGAGCTAGTAAGAGATCTAAACCATTGATTGTATACGGTTCCAAGTACAAGCTGTCCTAACCCCGTGACTGTTGTCGGACGATCGATAACCCTGTGCAGGTTGTCCATTTGATCTTAACCTTGTGACCGTTGATCAATAACCAAGTAACATTTTGTTCTGATGTAACCTTATGCGTGCAATTCATTTTGATCATAACCATGCCATGTGCGTTGTTTGTTAGTTATGGACCTTCCATATCGCTGATCACGGCTATCTAGAGCATGCATGTATATCATTCGTCAAATCTGGGCCGTTCATATGGCTAATCACGCAATCTAGACCGTGCGGATGTATTGTTTGTCATGATTTAGACCATCCATAACATGACAAACCTTTTGCCTTAGTGCGGCCCACTTGAGTCTTGGATCCTGTTCATTTTTTGTCGCAATGCCTAAAATGATCTCAAAAAACGGTTGGACAGTGTAGATTTCTCACAAAAATCATGGTGGGCCCCACCTAGATTCCTTGAGCAGGAAAAGGTGTAGGGAAATTCTTACCGTTGAAACCTCTATGGGTCCACAGTGATGTTTATATGCCATCCATACCGTTCATAATGTCATTCCTACTGAGATGAACTGAAAACACAAATAGTTATCCTAATTCGAAACTTCTGTGACCCCACGAATATTTCAACTGTGGAAGTTCAATCATCATGTTTTCGACCCACTTAAGTCTTGGATCCTTGTTCAATTTTGGTTGCAAAACCTAAAATGATCTCACAAAACGGTTGGACGGCATAGGATTTCTCACAAACCTCATGGTGGCCTCCACCCAGATTCCTTGCACAGGAGATGCCAGCAAAAGGCTTTCACAGGCGATCCGCAGTCCAACAAATGGTAGAACACACTGTCACTTAATCACGGTCCCAAAATTAGATTGGTTGAGCAATCTAATTGTTGATTTGAGTATACGTTAGAATAAAACCTTTATTGGGGTAGCCTTTAAACTATGCATGGATTGGGTGCTCGGATCGATCGAGCGACCTGGTCTGGCTGTGTAACCCAGATGCATGTGGAGGCCCTCTCCTGGACAGGTCTTTGTGTGCCCAGACTGGTCGGCCGACCAGGTTTGCAGAGGGCTTCGAACGGTCGACAGTGAGGCAGAGACGGGTCTGTGATGTTTTTTCTCTCTAGACTGTTACTGTGCAATGTGCGACCGGTCGGCTATGTGTGCGGATTTCTTGCGTAACTCGCAGTACTACTCAAGATGTTTCTATTTCGAGTGTTTTACCTATTTAAGGAATTGCAATCCCGACTTAGATGGTATCTTAAGGAGTCCAATGTTTCCTATTCGCGTTAGGAAGAGGAGAGAGGTGTGTGTGAGAGAGAACTTGAGGTTTTCTCAGTTTTTCCTTACTTGTGGGCTGTCAATCTCTAGTAATCTTCTGTTTATTTATAGTGGATCACTTTGTGCCTTGATTTTTTACCCGTTGAGGGATTTTTCCATGTAAATTTGAATTCTCTTGTGGTGAATGCTTGTGTGTGATTGATTGCAATATGGTTTCTCGTTTGATCTCGAATTGCTCTGCGCGTTCAGGTGTTCCACTTCCACTACCGGTTTTCCTAACAACCTTTAGATTTTTTTCATTTTTATTTTAACCATCAAATGAATTAGATGTCTATTAATCTAATGGCCAGACAGCAAAGTAAGCTAGGAAGCGGATTGCAAATTGAGTAAACTCAGTGGCCCAACTGTAATTTATGTATTTTATCCATTCCGTCCATTCATTTTACCATATAAGTTTAGGGCTTGAGCCCAAAACTGAAGCATATGGAAAGCTCAATTGGACCTTCCCACAAGAAACTGTGTGATTTGGAGACCACTAAGTTTGGATCAAGCTGATATTGTGCTTTCTCTTCATCCACGTTTGTATAATCTTATTAATAAGTTGGATGACAAATAAACATCATTGTGCGCCCTAGGTAGATTTCAACGGTGGAAATCGCTATTCCTACTGTTTCTTGTGGTGTAGTTCACTTGAGCTTTGGATATGCTTCAATTTTGGGCTCAACCCCTAAAATGAGCTGATAAAACGGATGGATGGCATGGATAAATCACATATATTCATGGTGGGCCCAACAGAGTTTACTCAGTACCATGGCTAATCAGTGTTGTGGGAAGAATGATTGCCAGCTATAGAGGCTGCCGTTAACTCCCTTTCTAATGCCATTGTTGAGGCCACCTCTTTCCTCCTGCAAACGCATTAGCTGTGAGGATAAATAGGATCATTGCCAGCTGGTCATTGGATTTGGCGCATCAGAAGAATTGATTGGATGGACACGGATATGGTCCTTGGTGACACGACGACTCTCATAGTGTATGTATGATAATGACACGGATATGGTCCTTGGTGACACGACGACTCTCATAGTGTATGTATGATAATGACACGGATATGGTCCTTGGTGACACGACGACTCCAATTGATTGGATGGACACCGTTAAAACCTTCCTATGGCCCACCAGGATCTTTATTTTCCATTCAACCTGTTGATAAGGTCGCGCAGACCTGATGATACTCCCAAGGGTTCATTCCACTTCCCGCGACCTGATGATACTCCCAAGGGTTCATTCCACTTCCTGTCGTATGGTCCATATGGACAGCGTAGATAAAAACACATACATCATGGTGGGTCCACAGAGTTAGGTCACCAGGGATATCGCTAGTGATCTAGTCCCCAGGCAAGCGCTGTCCTGATTGGATGGCACATACACACCAGGTGGAGTCCACACGCGATTTACACTATTTTAATGGTGGACCGTTTGCAAAACCAAACAACGGGTGGCACAACTGATGGACGGAGTGGATCGATCTCATCTGCATGAAGTTGTTCCTCTGCGTCTGCAAAACTCATTCGTTGAAAAAAGATCCAAGAAAGACAATCAAGAAGAATTCACCACCTATCCATTCCCGGTACCTGCACTTGACCCTTTCTTCATTGAACAGCACAGGTAGCATCATGCTCTGAACCATCCTCATGACGCTTCCATGCTTTACCTCTACTCCCGCTAGAGAAGAATTCAAGCTTCTGTTTTTCCTAGTCATTCATTGGATGACCATGATGGTCAAATTAAAATTATCATCGGGGGAGGGATGGCAATTGAAAGTGCCCCCCACATGATACAAAGTTCAAATTAATGACCCTTTCAAGGATAATTAGGGCCCGTTTGGATACTACCAAATAAGTTACTTTTCAACTGAACTTAAGACGTTAAGTTTACTTTTGGCACTTTTAAGCTTTTTTTTTTTTTTTAATACCCACACTGTTAGTAACCCTTCAATTTGGCTTTTCTACTTTTCTCTCTCAGATCACGCGTGGTTCACTCAATTACTGCTCTCTCATACCATCTATATCAAAGGAGGCCCCACATGGACTGTCCCATCAAAGGTGGGGCTCACATAGTGGACGGCCCACATCAAAGATGGGCCCTGCATTAATTGGTGCAAGATCCAATCCACCAATCAGGTTGATCTGATCTTCTACATCTTTTCCAAAAATGGTTCTAGTCTACTCACCATGTGGACCAACTATTGGAAACAAGTGAATGGATTAGAAAACTTCAGCCAAGTCTTCCAGAGACATACATTTGTTTTGAAGACTGTGGCCCAGCTGACCAGTGGATCAACCTGATTCTTGTGCTAGGGCATCCATATAGTGGTCTCGGACCAATCGTGCTATGCTAGCGCATGCATGGCATGTACATGAGCTTTATTGCACGCAAGTGGGATTAGAAAAGCTCATTCTGTTAGAAAAACTGCCTAAGGCTTAGCCTTTTCTTTTCTTGTCAATATGTTGCTTATTATATGTAGATTTGAATTTTTCTTTTGAAAGGTTACTTATCAATGTGTTATTACCAAACATACTTATTTACTTATTGGCTGATAAGTACGTCATTTACGAAACATACTTATCTGCTTACTAAGTCAAAACCAAGATAAGTAACTTACCTGATAAGTAGCTTATCTTAAGTTACTAACAATCCAAATGGGCCCTTAATATGCACAATCCATCTTCCAAGACATTGATTGGATAATAAGCATCATAAGGTCAAAAGCAATTTTTAGAGGCGGCCCACACACGATGGACAATGATCCGGCCCTTCATTGTATAATAAACATGGATACTCCATTTCTTAGCTGTTGATAGTATGGTTAGAATCATCTAATCAATGTGTTTGTTTGGTTGTTTAAGATAATCTACCAACAGCGTCAGTAGAAAAACACATGGATAGGATCGAATAGCAATGGATGACACATGGTTAAGATCATCTAATGATGAGCCCATGTGGAAATACACAAGATTTGGATGGACTAAGGGATGAGTCCCACATGGTTAAGACAATTTAAAGATGGCCCCAATAGAAATAATAAGGTGTTGGGATTGAACAACGAAGAACCCCACATGGTTAAGCACATCTAACGAGGTAAATATCAACTGAGTATGACTTTCTTAGGTGGTTAGGGGAAAATGCAAATGGGCAACTACCTTTTCAGGCATTCCTGAGAAAATAGGGGAGAAATTTTTAATTGACGTGTCTTTTGTCAAACAAAAAAGAGAAGGAAATCAATTACTTTCTCAAAGATTCCCAAGAAAGAAAAAAAAAAGGACGCATCCAAACTCACACCTTTAAGCTTGATGTATTTCAAAGGCAATCAATTCTACAGAGTGTCAACTTCAGCAGTGAATCTGCCCGACGATATAACACTAAATATACCCCATCTTGTATATTATATATCTTCTTCAATATCATTAGACACTACTAAGGATAGAAATAGCAAAGCCATCAAAGGCGGAGCTAAAATGGTCATAACATCAGCTCGTGCTATCCTCCCCCCGTAGATTACTCCTTCCTAAAGTGCATGCCTAAACTAAACAAAGCTAAGCTTCCAAATGTAAACCAAAACTCAATAAGGCAAAAAGAAAAATAAAAAAGAGAGGAGGTTCTTCCATATGACTAATCACTGCCTTCTACAACGATTAAGGAGAAGGACGCTTTCTCTTATCTTGGGTTTTTCTCAGTGCTGCTTCTTGTTCATGCATAAGACCTTTGGGAGCTTTTGGAGTACTTTGGCATCCAATACCTTGTACTGTTTCTTTATCTCAACCATTGCTTTCTCTACAAAGGTGTCCACATGATCCTCATGCTTCTCGTAGAGAACTGGCACCGTGTGTAAGATCACAAACACTGCAAACACCAATGGAAAAAAAAAAAAATTTGACATGAAGTTGCCATCCACATGAAAAAATAGCTGATTATATAAAGATCTGGGCTCCTGTTTGGGTGGGCCCTAAAGTGATTTGGTCCATGTTTTCAACAAAACAAATAAAACACTGCTGGGAATGCAGTAGCCCTTTTTGAGTGGAAGGAAGAGCTTGACCTGTTGAGTGTATAGATTGTTGTTTCATTATGTTTATTACTGCTCATTTGGTGGGCCGTCAATCCAATGGTCATGCAATCAGTATCGTCCCAATATATGTACACTGCATGGCAGCCTGATGAGCAGTTCAGATCTCATCTATGTGTGCTGCATTTATGTTTTTTTGGACCCGACAAGCACCCCATGTATGTGATGTGAGACATTTAAGTCACGCCCATTGTTTTGGGACCATACCAAAATGCAATGTTATCTACTGCCGAAAAGAAAATATAACTTGGACAAGATTTTCCAAATAGACAGACAGTACTACTGACACCAAAATTCGAAGAAGGACAACAACTCAAACCAAAGTTCGTGGGCATCCCAGATACAGATGGTGGAAGTCAAATGGTTTGAAAAGCAAGTATCTGAGAATCATCACTGCCCTCATCCAACAGTTTGTCCCTCTAACATGCACAACAGGAACAAAGTCCAGTAAAGAAAGTGCCTCAAAAAATTGTATAGAAAAGAAAGCATATTAAAATTTAAGTAGGAAAAAAATATCAACTGCGTTTTCATCAAATACCTCCAATCATGAAAATTAGAAATGAAAAAATGGTATAGAAAAGAAAGCATATTAAAATTTAAGTAGGAAAAAAATATCAACTTCATTTTCATCAAATACCTCCAATCATGAGAATTAGAAATTTCATTTCAGAATTGAAGAGAACTGACCTAAGTAGAAGAGGGTCAAGAAATTGAACCAAGTGCCAATTATAGAAACAACCCACAAGCCCACGATCACCTGCACAGAAGTTTTTTTTTTTTTTTTTCCAACATCATTTTAAGTCCGAATAACAAGAGCACTAAGATAGCTTTGTGTGAGAAAAATTACCATCAGAAATTTTCTGAAGTCCCTCCCGGAAGCTACTTCCCGGAAGGTTGCAAAAGCATTGTTTATTTCATGTCTCAATGACAAAGCAATGCTCACGAACAGGTCTTCAGGTAAGATAACCTCAGGAAGTTTTGGCGGAGACCTGATTTTTGAAAAGAAAATAATACAATCAATCATTCATAAAAATAGAAAACTGGACTGACTGACTTTTTTCATGACAACAAAACAATAAAGGGAATGTTCCTGTTTTGGTAATTGGAAGTAACCCATTGAAGTGAAGGTGGTGGTGATGCTGATGGACAGTTTAGCTAATGTTCACGATGCTTTCGGTACTTCAACTAACCCAAACATGGGTTAATTGAATGGATTGGATCTCATCTGCATAAGTCATTCCCCCTCAAGCAGTGGTAGCACCACCTTATGTGTAGTCATGCCCGCAAGTCATGCCAGCTGTAGCATCCATAAACAATGAGTGAAGGGGATTTATGTGTTTGGTGGAGTGTGTCGAATTATACATATGGACTCATCAAATCGTACATGTGTCATGGTTGTTGTATAATCCAGACCATCAAAATTGCTGACTCAATCATTGGTGGGGATCATGACTAAAACACACGCCTCTCTAACTTGTGGAGCTGTTAGCAAGTATCCAGTGTTAAATGCTTTGCACTACATACAAGCATATATACCATATATCTCTTATCATCATTAAGTGTAACCAGGCACTAGCCAAAGATATGGGCTTATGTGTCCAGTGCTCCTATCGAGTAAGACCTGCGCTGTGGTAGGGTGCGGAATGAGGGAAACCGCCCCGTGAGTTCGCGACAGTTGAAGGCGTCAGTCAGGACCCTGAAAATTCTAATGAAAGGGGTAGATACCTATGTTCTTCTGAGTAAAATCTTTGCCCTAATTTTTCTATTTTTTTAGGTTTTGTTTAGTTGCACGACATATAATGAAATTTGATTGTTAATCAGTCTAATTTGGTGCAAAATGTTATAAAATTTCATGATATTTGGAACAGTTAAGTGCAACCTTAATTAACAATGTAGAAGTAGCGTGTGCTTATGCCTCACGCTTCAGAGTAAACCCTACACTACACGCTATTTGATATTTAAAACAATGCCATTGATATCCCTATAGACAAATAATTATTGAAAAAAAAAAAAACAAAAAAAAGGAGGAGACTCTAAAGCAACATGACCAAAAATTGCAAACAAACTGGAGGGAAGAGAACTTACTTATTGATGGCGCAAGATACATGGGACCAGCAGCACAATACCCCCAATGAAATTATGAGAGCATGGCAAATGAACGTAAGCAAGTGATAGCCAAGCCATTCAAAGACAAGCCACAAGATTGTCATGCCAATGAGTATGCCTGCTGATATCTGCTTGTTTCTCCATAGAATAATATCAGCAGCTGAAAACCCAACCAACAGTTATTTACTAGGCAGAAATGATGAATCACACACTCAAGAACCACAAATCTAAAGCATCCGAGAACAAAAACATGCAAGAAGATAAGGTTGAGAACCAAAGATCTAAAACATCCCAGAACAAAGAATCACAAGGACATGGGACAGTAATATCAACAAGAGAACAAGAAAACTCAATCACTATGTGCGTGTGTGTGTCAATGCAAGTTGTGATAGTTTCAAACAACATATTATATGCGTAAAATAAAATCAGTAATCCATTTAAATCTTCTAATAAAATAAATTTATATCCAGCATAAATATAAGCTTTGATTGAATCTACAGTGGCAAAAGCAGATGATTCACTCATAACTCCATGGTAGAAAAAAAAAAATCATTCATATCGCAATGTACACTTGAAATGATGAATGTTGATATTTTAGACCCCCGCATGATAGTAGTATGTTTCTAAATAGTATAAATATCTAAATTGTAAATATAAATTTGCATTAAACTAAATCGACAACAAGAGTATAGAACCATAATTTCAAGTTGCTAAAGGCAGTGACCAGATCACTAATGATCCATAATCCAGACTGCATGATTCAAAACTGGGAAATGTAAGGGGTTTGATGTCGAGCACAAGAACAAAACTTAGCTAGCCCATTTGTTTAATCTTGCAAAACACACACTTTCAGTTTCTGATCAGCATAATCTCCTCAAAGAGTCCAAGTCTTTCTCATGTGTGGAAACTGATAATATTTTCAGAACTCAGAATTCCAAGACAAACCAAACCAAGAAACTCCCTGTCACTCTCAATGATGTAGATCCGAGGGTGTACCCTAATGACCAATATGATCGATGAGGTCCTGTAATCTATTCTTCAACGGATCATATTGTTCCTAATATGTGCATCTATCAGGGCTCCCCATGACCATGTTGTATGATCATACATGGGTCCATGATCAGAGTGATCGTCTAATGAGTTCATACAGCCACACATTTTAGATTTCTTAATTTAGTGGCTTACAAGTTAATAGTCTTAATTAGTAACAATTATAGTTCTACAAAATTAAGTCGTGGGGCTTAAGTTATTTACATTACTTATTTAGTGGGCCACTTTTATTTTTATATCATCCAATGTCTAAATGACACAAAACAGGTACCCATTTGAAAGCCTATCGACTTAGCTTTGAAATGAGCCTAAGATCAATGTGGCTACTAACATGAATTCTAGTGAAAATTTAAGTTCTTCATTTATTATTTTTTTACACAGATTCTCTTTGCTATGAAGAGTGATCACTCAGTTCTTTGGGTGTGATGCTCCCTAAACAAGTGATGCCTTTTGAAGTGTTGAAATCTCATTCAACGGTCTTCTTTTCCTGCGTTTATCATTCCTCCATATAGATACTGAATCTGGTATACAAGTTTGAGCAAATAGATCCTTCGAATCTGTTTTCTGTTCTGATGCAACTTCTCTCAAAAACCAAAAAACCAGGTATAATCTGTTTCCTTGATTTTTGAGATTCCGACCCCTTTCGAGTATTGCATCACTTAGAAAAGTAACGACTTTTAAACCATTCTTAAAATACCCAAAACCATGGCATTGATATGGATACACGTCACCCTAAGGGCATGTTCATATATGTGGAATATAAGGGAAAAGAAAGGGAAAAATATTAATTATGCAATGATGGTTTCCATGAGAATTATTGAAACATGGAATCCAATTTAGAGCTTTTGTTTGGATGGAAGTGGAAAACTTATAGTCCTCTCACAATATTCACCTAGTTTCTTGGGCCAAGAATCCAAAATATGGAAAAGTGTGTGATTTTTTGGTGGAATCACCTTTTTCTTTACCACCTACACAACACAAATAGTCAAATCAAAGGAAAACCCTTTGCCACTGTTTGGTCGGGAGACTACGGTTTCCAAACATGGCCTAAGATAAAAGTAGAGAGAGTGAATATTTGAAATACACCAATCTGATTAATCCATGCATCTCCACACAGATAACAATAATTAGAAATAGAATCTTGTAGCGGGAAACAATGAAACATTATACACGTATTTCCCCATAGATACCAGATACTCTTTAACTCCATACAAGTGGCATGACTTCAGGATCCAAACTGGTTCCAACCCCTATGTGGGCAGCTCTGAGAAAAACACACCAGCCAGACAATCCTACCCAATGACTCAAATGGCTTCTGCCCACTGTACAAAGATGCTTGCCATCTTTATTTGACCATCCATTTGTAATCCTCAAAATTCATTTAATCAGATGATTAAAATCATCCAATCTGCTTGATTTTCAGGTCCACCCAGAATGGATTGCCTAACATCTAAGGAACCTTTTGTTATCTATCCTATGGGTTTGGTATCATAGTCTGCAGATATTTCTTTTGAACAAGAAAATAAAAAAGAAACAGATAAATGCAGCAAACAGAAAAATATATAATATTCGTGAATTCCATATCAAATACACTGAAATTAAAATGCTAATAAAATAAATGAAGTAGACATGCATTACATTTTCCGCCTCCGAGGACGGCATGCACAGGCTTCTGCCTCCCAAAAAGGCGAACCTTCGTTGAAACCAACGTTGGCTTCTCACTCTCTGAATCCGAAGATGAAGAAGATTCTTGGTAATGATGGACCTTCTCATGAATCTTGTCCATCACAGATTTAGAATTGGTTTCTTCAACAGGATCTGACATCTCCTCCTAAAAATCAAGAACAAAAATAGAAACCAAAAATTATAAAAAAATTATAAAAAAAAAAAAAGGTCACGGCCAAAAGATAAAGATAACCAGATATTGAAACATACAGAAATTTGTAAGATAAATTCTAGCGAAGACAATGCTTCTAGATGGAAACAGGCCCCCCAAATACTGTAGATCTAGACCATCTGATGGGCCCGACAGCGGATACACCGCCCCAAGAATATTCCGATGGATAATCAGAACCCTTCAATTCGCAGCCTAAAATAGACAGATGGCCTACGGGTAGATTGCAAAGATCTACCATCGATTGAAAAAACAAAAAGAAGACCCAAAATTGGATTGATAGAATCTTCCAATCTGGTAGAATTATTGGCCACGGGCAATCACAGTGGGGGCACACAGATCAACGGTCTGGATCTCCATACCTCTGGGCCCACTTGAGCAAAACAGAGAAACTATATTCATCCTCGGGCCGAAGATCGTATAATTCCTTGGAAGAGCTCTGGATATCAGAAACTCGTCGTGGAAATTCATGAAATTTCATTAAAATTTTTGAGAGAAATGGAGAAAATAATGAAAGAACGGATCAATAGCAGAAACGATCCGTGTTTCAGAAGAATCGAAATTCTTACGAGATTGAATCTAGGGTTAGGGTTTCGAAGCTTTTCCGATCCTTGTCTTTCTGGCTCTGAGAACTCGAATTCAAAGAACGTAAATCAAACGAGAAAATAGCGGGCGTTTCATTTCTAAGGACCCCAAGAAGCATTATATAGCCCGAAGGAGCGGGAATCGGACGGCTGAGATCCTTCCGCGTCATCAAATGAATATACGTAACGGCGAGATTGACGCCGTTACCCCTCACCTCCTTTCCGCGGGTCTCTGGGGCCGATGGGTGGGAGACGGTTTTGAAGTTCAAAAGAGTACAAAATTACATACAAACCTACGATATATTGTAAAATGGCGTACTGCCCTACGGAATTCCTCCCTAATATGGAAGGGTAATTCGGTCTTCCATGCGTGGATCCGCTACAGTCCAATTTTTCTGGGCGCGAGTTTCCTGCCACCCAACACAAAGCCCTGTGGGTCCCACAGAGATGCCAGTGTGAAATCCACTCCGTTCATAACTTTCTCCAGCTCATTTTAGGAGTGAAATCCGAGTATTCAAGAACCAAGTGGGCCACACCACAGGAGACAGACAGCATGGAAACTCCCACCATTAGGACCATCTTGGGGATTATCGTGATGTTTGTATACAACCTACACCGTTGATAAGGTGATTCCCACCAGGGAATATCCTGATCCAAAACTTCTGTATGCCCCAATAAGATTTCAATGGTGGGCGTTCAGTCCCCAAATTTTTTTGCGGCGTGGCCCATTTGTCTATTGGACATAGGTCGTTTTTTACCGCTCATTGTAAGATGAGCTGGCCAAACGGATGGTCGGATTGGATTTCACGCTGACATCGCGGTGGGCACCACAGGGCTTTGAGTTGCAGGAACTCCCTGTAAGAGGTATTGCCATACATGTGTTGAATCAGGTCCATTCATCAGGTAGGCCGCATAATGAATGGACTACTCTGATATATGGGCAACGGTTCTTGACAGTTCTCCCCACTGATGAATGGATTGGATCTGGCGTTGGCACGTCATGAGCCCCAATTTTTAATCTTTATTTCATCCGCTAACAGAGTATGACCATCCACAAGCACGCACACGGCTTCTGTGGAAGCGGCACAGATGTAACTCAATCCAAACCGTTCAAACGATGGATGGGGAAGGCAAAAACAAAACAGCACTCTGAAAGAATGACCATGTGTAAGCACTGGTGACCCATCTCGAGTGGGGGCCATGATTTGGACGGTGAATTTGAAGTGCACGTATGCCACGTCAATGCGTCCTATGAATCGTCCGCCAGAGAACCATGCTTCTACTCGTGAGGCTGGTTTTATTGGGGCCCACAGTGATTTTTGTATCCAAGCGGTTTCTAATTGCGTAGTGTAGCACACGGCACCGACATGAAGGAGATATAAATCTCAGATGGACCACAGCTTAGGAAAGAGTGGTGATTGGACGCTTACCATTAAAAAGTTCTTATGGGCCAGAAAAGTTTTGGAACAAGATGATATTTGAGTTTTCCTTCATCCAAGTCCATGTGACCTAATTAACAGGGTGGATGACTAGTAATATTACAGTGGGCCCTAGGAAGTTTTTAATGGTGGGGCGTTTAATTACCACTGTTTTCTGTGGTGTGGTCCACCTGAGATTTGGATCTGCCTCAAAATTGGGCTTCTGCCCCAAAATGTTCTTAGAAAAATGGATGGACGGCATGGATAAAACATATACATCATGTCGGGCCCAAAAAGATGCTATGCGTTACACTACGCAATCAGAGTCCATCCCTAGCAGGACGCAGATCCAAAACTCAAGTGGGCTAGGGCAACGCCCGTCGGACGCGGGTTTCCTGCGAGGAAGTTCTGGGATGCTAGGTGGGGCCAACGTGATGTTTGTGAGAAATCCACCCCGTCCATCCGTTTTTCGAGATCATTTGAGGACATGCATCTAAAATTAAAGTGGATCCAAAACTCAAGTGGGCATGCGAGACATAAAACCGGGGAAAGAGTTTTCTACCATTGAAACCTTCTTGGGTTCCACCTTGATTTTTATATGCCATCCAAACCGTTTATAAGGTCATATTTCCACTGGGATGAATTAAATTCACCAAAAACTTAGCCTGATATAAAACTTTTGTGGTCGCATAAATTAAATGTTTCAACGGTGATCTATGAATTCCCACTGTTTCCTCTCGTATGGCACAATCGAGATTTTGATACGACTCATTTTTGGCCCCATCACCTAAAATGATCTTGTAAAACGGATGGACGGGGTGGATATTTTACAAACATCACGGTGGGCCCCACCCAGCATCCAAGTGCAGGAACTTCCTCGAAAAGGCTTTAGCAGGAAACCCGCGTCCACGAACGGTTCAAATAAGATTAAGGCTCTGTAGACCCCACAATGATGTATTTCGTATATCCAAACCGTCCATCCATTTGACGAGATCATTTTAGTGCATTAGACCTAAAATAAGTCATATCCAAAACTCAAGTGGACCACACCACTAAAGGAAGTGGGGACAATGATTCTCACCGTTAAAACATACCCAGGGCCCACCATGATGTTTATTTATCATCAAAACTGTTCATAAGGTCACCTGGACCTGTATGAAGGGTAAAATTAAATATCAGACTGATCCAAAACTTTTGGGACCTTCAAAAAGGTTTCAATGTTATACGTTCAATCTTCCGCTGCTTTCTGCAGTGTGGTCCACTGGATCCTTGGATCTGTCTTATTTTTTGGTTCAAGCCGTAAAATGATCCCAAACCATGGACGGACGGTTTGGATATAACAAGTACCTCATGGTGGGACCTACAGAACTTGATGTCGTCACTACACCAGCAACCTCGCTGGTGCAGGGTGCACCAGCCAATCCGCGTCCCGTCCAAATCGCTACAGCTTTCGTAAGAAAAAGGAAAAGCTTAGCTGCGAAGCACTGTTTGGAAGAAGGAAGCTGCGAAAAAGGGTTATTAAAACGCCCACAATAATAAAAACGCGTCACAATGTGACAGTAGCGCGTAATTCTTGATGCTTCGGAACATAGGTTTGCTGGAATGCATCCCAACGCAAAACGGATGGACGGCATGGATAAAACGCAAACATCACGGTGGACCCCACATAGTTTACGTGGTGCTGGGTCGGGATTGGGTACTGCCCCCACAGGACTTGGTCCTGCCAGGGGCTATGTGAGGTATGTTTTTATCTATGCTGTTCATTCATTTTGAAAAATCATTTTAAAACATTGGACCAAAAATGAGACAGCTTGAATGCTCAAGTGGACCACACCATAGTAAAAATTGAGGATTGAATGCCTATGCTGAAAGCTAAATTTTAGATCAAGCTGACATTTATGTTTTCCCTTCATCCCGCCCTTTTTGCTAGATTCGATGGCAAATAAACATCACGGTGGACCCTAGGAAGGTTTCAACGCTGGGTCATTATCACACTGCTTCATGTGGCTTGGTTCATCTAAGCCTTGTTAAAACAAATATATCACAGTGGGCCCCACAAGTCCTCCGACAGAACCGTCCGTCTCTAGCGAGGGAAATCGGATCGCGCACCGAATTACACTGCACTTTTATCGTACTGAGTAAACTCAATTTGGCCCACCGTGAATGCATGTGGTTTATCCACGTAGTCCATCCATTTCTTTATCCACACGGCCCATCCTTGTTTCTATCTCATTTTAGGGGATGAGCACAAAATTGAAGCATATCTAAAGCTTAAGTGGTCCATATCACAGGAAACTGTGGGAATAATGATTTCAACCGTTGAAACTTTCCTGGAGCCCACAATGATGTTTATTTGTTATCCAAACTGTTCATAAGATTACACAGACATGGACGAAGATCCAAAACTTGTCTCCCCAAAAAGATTTCACCTGTGGTGTGGTCCGGATGAGTTTTGGATATGCTTTATTTTTGAGCTGAAGTCTTAAACTTATCTGGTAAAATAGAGTTGATAAAATTAGAGCAGGACACGGAATAAGTTTAATCATTCGGATCGGCTCGGTAAAAGGCTTTTCGAACATAATAGTCTTTTTGTTCGAACATGCCGGGTGAGGCTGAGTTTGATTGAACATCGAAGTTTTGTTCGAACATGTAGGGTAGGGCTGTAAATGGGTAAGTGGACCTGATGGGGTACCCGGACCCAACCCATTTAGACCCGACCCATTTGTTAAATGGTACGGGTCTAGGTCCAAGAATAGACCTAGTTGCTAAATGGGTTTGGGTCTAGTTTCCTTTATATTAGGCCCAGCCCGACCCGACCCGACCCGAACCCATTAGTAAGTGGGCGGGTTTGGTCTATGTTTTAAGGGACCCGTCCAACCCAAACCCATCCAAACTCGGTTTTAAGCCTTGTAAAATGCTTGCATAGTTGATCCAGACCCGGACCCATTAGACCCGACCCATTTATAAATGGGTCTGGGTGGATCTCCCTCTATAGACCCGAACTCATTTATAAATGGGTCTAATGGGTTGACTCGAACCTGACTCGGACCCGCCCATTTAGTAAAAGGGTTTGGGTGTAAAATTTGGACCCATACCCGTTTAGTAAATGGGCGGGTTTGGTTTTGGCTAAACCCACCCCGAACCCGACCATTTACAGCCCTAATGCAAAGTGTGTTAAAAAAAAAATTCTAAGTCGGTTTCAACAAGTCCTGTTTGACTTGAACTGAACTCGACTGGAATATTGGCCAATTCGACTTGACTCGTTCAGTCAGTATGTGTGTGTGTGTGTGTGTGTGTAGAGAGAGAGAGAGAGAGAGAGAGAGAGAGAGTTGGATGACAAATAAACATGACTGTGGGCCCTAGGAAGGATTCAATGGTGGACATCATTCTCCTCACTATTTCTTGTGGTGTTGTCCACTTGAGCTTTATATTTACCTAATTTTTTGTTTAATGCCTTAAAATGAGTTGTACAAATGGATAGATGGAGTGGATAAAACAAATACATCATGGTGGGGCCCATAGATCTTTGACACCAGCCTGTTGACGGGTGTTTGCGTCACCAGCCATGAGCCAACCCATGCTCGCTTCAAAAGCCATGCACAGTTTCTGCACTGGAAATCTAGGTGAGGCCCACCATGATGTTTATGAGGAATCCACACCATCCATCCATTTTGTGAGATCATTTTAGGATGTAAGACAAAAAATTGTCTCAATCCAAGACTCAAGTGGGCCATACTAAAGGAAAAGGTGGTAGGGAAATTCCTACCGTTGAAATCTCCCTGGAGTCCACGATGATGTTTAATGCCATCATAATGTCATTCTTGCGGTGTGGTTCATTGGAAATTTAGTTGTAGCTAAACCTTGTGATTTGTCATTTGTGATATGTAATTTGCGAACAAATCAGTATTTACTATTCAGTAGTAGAAAAAAGTGAACTTGTTTAAAATTGACCGAACTTGTAAAAATTGTCAGAAATTCATATGTTCAAACATATTCGAACATGATTGGGCCAGACCAAATTGAGTTCGAACAGAGCCACCTTGTTCGAACACACCCACTCAAGCAGTTGAACCATCCGATCTGTCCATGTTCGACTCGGATCAGATCGTTGCCCACCTCTGAATAAAATAAATACATCACGTTCGCCCCCACAGAGTTTACTTAGCGCAGAATGCAATCGGCTTCCGTAGTGGGGTAGTAGCCAATCAGCGATTGCTGGTGTCACCACGAAATCCACGTCCGACAGGGATCATTTTGGAAGCTGCGACTCCGAACCAGAGATGTTGGCGGGCCCTGATCCTCGGGCCCAACTTGATGTGTGCGCATCGTATTTCCACCCAATCCATCCGTTTTTCTAGCTTATTTGAGTTCATGGTCCCAAAAATCAACCAGGTACAAATTTCGTGGTATGATCTGAACAGTTGATCTAATGACCTAATGGCCCTCGACAGGACTAGGGATGCCCTGGAAAAAACACGATCTCAACCTTTCATTTGTGGGCAACATGTAGAAGGCAAGGAAAAAAGAATAACGGCCAATTATCAATGGCTAGGATCATTTGATCTGGAAGATTAACCTAAATCTAATAAAGCAAGATAACAAGAAGGATTACAGGCCGTGTGTGCTCTGAAAACATGCGGTCTGCTGAGCAGGATTCAGTACATAAGGGCCATCCCTTCCAACTCAGGATCTTCCAATCACAAAAATCTCATAGCTATGTAGTGGGGCCCACCTATCATGGATTTGGATGATTGAGCCTTGCCCCAGTGTGTGTTAGGCCCAGCATATGGGCAAATAACAGCAGTGCTGATGCACAAGCCCCTATAGCTCCTCAACAAGCAAAGTCACACCTCCATGGGAAAAAATGACTAGTTGAACCGGTAGAACCTGAATATGGTGGAGCGCCCCCCTCCCCCACCCCCCATCTTACACGTGGCATAGATCAAATCAACTGGGGCCAGCCACTAGTCTGTCCAGTCATTGTTGGAAAATAGTTAAAAACCATCCATCAATTCGTGGACTTACAAACCAATGGCAGAACACAGCTGCTTAACAATAAACATTCAACCCAGAAACTGAAGGAAAATGATGGCCAGATTGTCCTAAACCATCCATGATAGGGCTAGGTCTACAACTTGGGTATGGGTCAACCAAACCCAAGGTTGGGTTCAGGCTGTCAAGGTCCTGGGTCTGAGGTTAGAAAACACCAACCCGATTTGAAATCAGATAGGGCAAGGGACCAGTATAGAGAAATTTGGATTGGAATTTCGGTCCAGTCAGGTTGCGGGTTTTGGTCCTTTTTTAGGTCAGGTTGGTCTGCGTTGATCCTCAGCCCCACCAAACCCGTCTGAGTTGCACCCCTACTGTAGATATAGCTCTATTATGTTGCAGTTTCAGCCGTCTCCAAGCCCAACTCAGAGAAGATAACCTCATTTCAACACTGAGGTCCTCGGTATCGATTCCCAACATGGGCGTGGCTAACATTGAACTGTGACTAACAGTGAGGGTGTGTGTACTAACAGTGGGATGTGTGTACTAACCCAAAAAAGAAGATGAAGAAGAAGCCCAACTCAGAGAAACATACAACTATAACATGGCATCTAAACATGTCATGGACAACTAAATATCAGTTCATTCAACAAATACAATGACTGGCAACAATACATTTCAATCAAAACTACCACAACCTCTTCATGGGAAAACCATTTTCATCAATGTCATAACTAGCATTACAAACAACACCTCCACAATACAACCAAAAAGAAAAAGAAAAAAACCATATTCATGAATGTAAGAATTAGCATTACAAATAACACCACTCACTGCAAATTCCTTCAAAAGGCCGATTGCCCCGTAATCCAGGCTTGTGGCACATCATCGGATTAAAATTCACCATCCCCATCCAAATAAGAGGTCCTGAAATCGGTAGGAAAACCTGGTTCTGCATGTCAGTCTTCAGCTAAAACTAATAGCGCAGTTGAAGAAATAATTAAAATCCAAAAAGATTATATACATCGCCTCCAAGAAACTGTCTTCAGTGAGTGTCATCTTCAATGGAAAACTACTACAAATATCCAACTGCTTGGAAAGCAGCACCTTTCAAAACTCAAGCTTTCGGATTGTACTGATACTTAAAAGATTCCTTGCTTTTGCTGCAGGTTTCATAGGCGCTCCAGGACATGTCTCAGCAATACCCTTTAATAAAGGCGAAGATGTGGGTGTCTTGAACCCATCACAAAAACCCAATTCCAATGATGGGTTTTCAGCTAGAATTCCTTCAGCCTGATTAGAAACAATTGCATCCAAGAACGATTCATACACCGACTCCAAGAACTTCTCTTCGTGCACGTCTTCCAAATCATTCTCTCCTGCACTTTCCATGAAATCACCATAGGATTCAAAGTTCAGTCGCCGCATAGTACGGGTCCGAGATTCCTCCAAAGGTTTCTTCCTAGGCGCAAACATCAGCTCATCTGGACCAGGAGCGAAGGGATCAAAAACACGACGCTTTGGAGTTCGAATGCCCGAATCAGAATCCATACTCCCGGTTCCATCTGAGTTGGAGGTAACAGCTATCGGTGGGGAAGAAACCCAAGTGATTGGTGTGTCGCTTCCAGCAAGAGCTTCCCTGTTTACGCGATCTGCAACAGGGGTTACTGGTGCCAGATTGCTCCCAATTGCCAGTTTGGAAAGATTGGCATCTTTAGTTTCTAAAACCTCTGTCTTTTCAAAAGAAGTGAATTGAGAAGATGAATCCAGCTCACCCTCCATTTTCTCTGCCATAATTACAGAATCAATTTCCTGAACATAAAAGAAAAATCCGTTCAATGTTCACTCTTTTCAATCCTTCAAATTCTCAGTGGATAAAGAAGCATAAATCAATACTAGTAACAGCAATCTCTTTCAGGCAAGCATCCAATACAGGATGTGACCAGCTTTGAGTGATCAAGATTGTTCATTTGGTGGGCCAACCACACGCGGGCAATGGACCAAAAATCTCCACCATTAACCAATTCCCCCACATTCAATTATGAGAGAGAGGAATGCCCACAAGTTATTACTGGTGGTACTGAGATATTGTGGGGTCCACCTTTGGTGTGTATAGCATACAACCCATCCAACAGGTTTGTCACACCATAAAGGGAATCAGATCGGATGGCGACCCCAACACCACCTATATCTCCGGTGACCGGACTCTGTGGGGTCTACCATGATGCATGTGTTTTATCCACTCTGTCCATCCATTTTGCCAGCTCATTTTAGGACATGAGCCCAAAATTGAAGCATATCCAAAGCTCAAGTGGACCACATCACAGAAACGGCGGGGATAACACTCATACCTCACAGTGAGCCCCACAGAGTCCGGTCACCAAAGATATCAGTGGTGTTGGACTCACCACCCAATCTGCTTCCACCATGAAGATAACCCAGCAAAACAAAAATTAAGTTAGACCACCAACTGTCCATTAATTTCAAATATGTGGCACTGCTCTAATAACCCAATTAATCTAAGCATTGGTGGGAAGAACAGGATTGCATGAGAAGTTCACATGTATGTTGGCCTGGGCCTAGCCTGGAACGACTCAACGGACAAATGACCTTGAACCAAGCCAGGCCAGATTACTAATCGAGCCTGATCTAAGGGCCTAGTCCAGAGCCCCACCCATGATCAATGAACACTGGAGACATGATGAGTTGAACCAACCTCATTGACACCTAACTACAAAGAAGCATTATGATAAGCTTAGGCCAAAAGGTTAATGGATCCCGCAGTGGGGGTTCAGGGATCCAAACCGTTAACATCTGGGTCCCACTGTGGATGGTCCGTGCAGCAAAAAACCCACAGATTGGCAGAATCTGCACCGTTCAATTCCTGGTCAACAAAATCAACGGTTTAAAAAAAAAAATCTTGGCGCATGGAGCCATCGAGAGCGGGAACTGTCATATCAACGGCTTCGATCATTGAACCATAGGGCCGAAGATGTACAAACTTTCGTCTTGATTGAAGAAACCCTAATACAATTCCCCAGACTCTGCCAATAAAACCCTAATCCAATCAAGAGTACTACTGAATCTCCGATCGACGGAACCCTTGGAAACAAAAACCCTAACCCTAACACTCCAATTTCCATAAAAGAGGAGGGGAAAATACGGCTATTTCAACAGATGAAACAGCATAAACAAAAACCCTAAAATCTCCGTTTGATAAAAGAAGATACAAAAACAGAAATACGAATCGAAATACACCAATTCGTATGTTATACGGTCTTTTAGGAAGACGAATGGTGGGAGAAAGGAGTACCTGATCAGAGAGGAGAGACGGAGAAGCGATGTACAGAAGAGGCGGAAACGGACGGAAAAAAAAAAAATGGCAGAAACGGAGACCAGAGGCTTTTATTTAGGAAGGAAAGATTACGACCGTAACGCGTTGTAGATTTTAACGCACCTGATTTCATCAATCGGTCGCCATCCGTGTATGAGCATTTTAACCAATGGAGTATCGCCACGCGTCCAATGCGAAGCGGGAATTTGGGGCGCGGATTACCAAGGTAGGGACCCATAGTGATTTTTTTATGAATCCACCCCGTCCATCCGTTTTGGGAGCTCATTTTAGGATATTAGAACAAAAATGAACCGGATCCAAGAGTCAGGTGGACCTAATACGTGAGGATTAAACGTCCACAGTTGAAATATTTGTGGAGCCGTAGGGCTTTCGAATCAGGATAATATTTGTGTTTCAAGTTCATCCCTGTATTAGTGACGTTATGAACGGTATGGATGTCATATAAACATCACTGTGGACCCCAGGGAGGTTTCAACGGTAGTTATTTACCTACCCACCTTTTCCTTTAGTGAGGCCCACTTGAGCTTTGGATCCGGTTCATTTATATTTTAATATTTTAAAATGATCTCCCAAAACTGATGGACGGGGTGGATTCATCAAAAAACATCACTATGGGCCCCACCTTGGTTCCCAGCGCAGGAACTTCCTGCGCGAGGCTTTCGCAGGAAATCCGCGCCCGGGAAATTTGGGAAGTGGATTGCCTGTGACCGCGGGCACAGAGATATCTCTGTGCTCGGGGCTGTGTAGGGCACATATAGATTTCTGTGACAAATCCAATCCGTCCATCTGTTTTGAAATACCATAATAGAACATAATTTTAAAAATCATGAAGATACAATATTCACTTGGGCCATACCTCACGAAACAGTGGGGATTGAATGCTTGGCTGTGACAGAAGTTTCGTATCAGGATGACACTTGTTCCTACAGTTTATCCGAGTGGTAATAATTCCATGAACGGCTTGGATGCCATATAAACATCTTGGTCAGATCCAGAAAGGTTTCAACGGTGTACGTTGTTGTTTACACTGTTTTGTTGGTATGGCCCACCTGAGTATTGGATGTTCCTGATTTTTAGAATCATGTACTATTATTATTATGGTCTTTCAAAATCGATGGACGGAGTGGATTTTCACGAATATCTCTGTGGACCCCACACAGCCCCGGGCACAGAGATATCTCTGGGCACTTGCAATCCGCTCCCGGGAAATTGGGGAGAACTGAGAAGGGAGTCATATGTTACTCAGCCAGTGTATGATGTTTGATACACAGGCCCTCCCAAATGGGTGGTATGATGTTCGATACACAGGCCCACCCAAATGGTATATGATGCTTGATACACATGCCCTCCCGTATACCCGTTTTTGTTGAAATGTGACCCTTTTATATTATCAGTTTTAACGTCCAATAAATGTCCATCAATCTTAATAGTAGGATCGCTAAATAACGTAAAATTTTAGTTTATGACACATTTAAATTGGAATTTATAATTTTGAACGGTTTCATTTATGATTTTTGTGCCAGTATATAATTTCTAAGTTCCATCTGAAGTGTTTTTCTTCCTTTTGCATCCTGACCCGCCCACACGGACTCAGTCGTTCTGTGGGGCCTGTTATGGGATAATTTCTCATAACCGACCCGAGGACAAAAGACCTCGGAATAATATAGCAAGTTGAAGGCCTGAGCTGACGACTTCGCCTTCTCCGAGGTCAGATCGGATCGTACCCAATCTGACGGGCAGACGGAAGCCGAACTCATCCCCTCCTCACACGGTCTATAAATGAAGGCGCTATCCCTTCAAGATCGGAACCGTCCGAAAAATCAGAACGACCCGAGATTTCTGCCCGGATTCCCGGGCAAGGGGCAATATATATGCCGTGATCTCAGCTCAATAACCTTCTGATCAATACCTATAAATAAGAAGATTGACGCCAATTACAGGTACACATTAATCTCTACTGAAAGTAGTCTTACGACTCTCAAAGGCCATTACTGATTTAGGCATCGGAGGGTCCACGGCTGGATACCAGCCACCCCCTTTACCGTTTTCTGTGGTGTTTTACAGAATCAAAGCCAAGCCGCTGATCCGAACACCTCCTCCGATTCCACCGAAGGATATCTCCAGCGACGATATGTTCCTACGTATACAAATCCTATCACCTCGTCTGTTGACCAGAAATCGGCATCAACAGATTGGCGCCGTCTGTGGGAACGACGACAAAAGTAATTTCTTACAGAATCCTTCGTTCAAAACTAAGAGCCAATGGCCGGTGGGAGGGGCAATAGGAAAGGGAAAGCCCCTGTGAATGATGAGCTTTCCTACGAGCATCATTCTGAAGATGAAGCACCTGTTCGCAATACTCCAGTACTTCACCTCGGAAGCTCGTCATGCCGCCTCAATCTTCTAAGTGGATGGCAGAGGTCCCGTAATCGCGGGACCAGACTGTCCACATTAGAAGAACAAGTGGGAGGCGTTGCAGAACAATTTGGTGGAGTAGATAGGCGCTTCGAGCGCGTGGACGGAAAACTGGACGAAATTACAACCTTGCTGAATAGTTTAGTCCGACCCGCACCTATCCACGAAACCAACCCTGCACCTCAGCAAAGTTCTCATCCACCACGCTCACTCTCAAATCATCCACGACCCGACGAGGATGAAGTTGCGAGCCGGGCCTCAGCCTCGAGAGTTCGAGCGGCCACGGAACTTCCTTCAAGCGACCTGAGGCACAAAATAGAAGAAAGACGATCCGCCAGAGCTAGTCAAGATCAAGGTCGGATGGACGATAATATCACTCCCCTCGAAGCCGAGCTTAAAGAACTTCGGGAGAGGATCGGTGATATCCAGCGAGCACAACTTGCCCGAGCACCGACAGCAGCAGATGTACTGGTAGACTCATCTGAGTCCCCGTTCACCGACGAAATCCGCAGCGAGCCTCTCCCGAAAAGCTTCAAAATACCCCAGCTCAAGCAATATTCCGGGATAGGAGACCCGGCCGAGCACCTCGAGAACTTCAAGGTCCGAATGGAACTCCATGGAGTTAATGGCCACATTATGTGTAAAGCCTTCCCGTTGTCCTTGACAAGTTCGGCCTGGACGTGGTTCCGCAATTTAAAACCGAAGTCCATCTCTTCTTTCACCGAGCTGAGCAGGGCATTTGCAACTCAGTTCATCGGAAGCACTGACCCGAGGAAGCATTCGACACACCTCGCCGCAGTCAAACAGAAAGACAACGAATCGTTGAAAGACTACCTCTCGCGATTCAACGCTGAAGCGGTTCAGGTGGAGAACCTATCCCAAGACGTACTGCTACATACGATGATAGGAGGATTGCGTGATGAGAAGTTCCTCTGGTCAGTAGGGGAACAGCCCCCTCAGTCGGTTGCTGAATTCCTCGACCGAGCTGCGAAACATATAAACGCAGAAGAGCTGGTAAACGCTCAGGGGTCGTCTCATAAGAGGAAAGAACGCAAAGAGGAAAGCAGCGCTAAAAGGCATCGTGCAGATCGCCGATCGCCGACCTCAAACGCTAATCCACGCGGAGCCAAAACTTCGGCTCCAAAATTCGAGAAATACACTCCGCTCAAGACGACCATCGAACAAATATTCCTAGCCGAGAAGAACAGACAAGCATTCGGACGACCAGCAAAGATAAAAACTGACCCCGACAAAAGATCAAAATCCAAATACTGTTTATACCATAAAGATCATGGTCATAACACGGTGGATTGTTTCGACCTGAAGCGACAGATAGAAACACTCATCCGACAAGGGTTCTTGAAAGAATATATCACCCAACGTCCTGACGACGACAGAACTTCGGGTCGGGAAGAAAGAGGGGAGCCGGTCGACAACAATCCTATGGAAGAGATCCATGTGATCTTCGGCGGACCTACCACTGGAGATTCTGGCAACGCCCGCAAATCCTATGCTCGTCAAGCACGAACATCCGAGCCAGCTTTGCAGGTGAATCTAACCAGTAGACCCACAAAAATTCCAAAGGTCGCCCAGCGTATGATATCTTTCTCCGAAGAAGATGCTAGAGGAATAATACATCCGCACGACGACTCTCTGGTAGTATCAATGGTAGTCGCAAACAAAAAAACTCCACAGGATGATGGTGGATACAGGGAGCTCGGTCGACATAATATACGCCTCAGCGTTTGACAAGATGAAGATTGATCGATCTAGATTAAGACCGGTCAAAACAGCCCTAACTGGGTTCACAGGAGATTGTATCATGCCTGAAGGGGAAATAACCCTACCGGTCACCGCAAGGGAGGAGCCGAACCAGAAAATGATCATGGTCGACTTTTTGGTCGTTAACACTCCATCGGCTTACAACGCGATCATCGGCCGGCCCATCATACGAGCTCTAAAGGCCGGCATCTCCATCTATCATCTGGCCATGAAGTTCGAAGCCGAAGATGGAGTCGGTGTGGTCCGAGGTGACCAGCAGGAGGCTCGTCGATGTTATGAGCTGACCTTGCACGGAAAAAGCAAAAACCTGATATCTGCCATCTCGCATGCAGCCCCCCTGGATCCCAGGGAAGAAACGAAAGAGCGCGGATCACCAGCTGAAGAGTTGATAGAGGTCCCTTTATCAGAAGAGGACCCGAGTTTGGTCGTCAAAATCGGGTCTCAACTGAATGACGACATCCAAACGAAGATGATCGCCTTTCTGAAAGAGAACGTCGACGCCTTCGCATGGTCTCATCGAGACATGCCTGGAATAAATCCCGAGGTAATGGTCCACCGACTCAACGTGGACCCGTCCTTCAAGCCGGTTCGTCAAAAAAGACGAGCCTTCAACACAGAAAGATATGCCGCAATTGAAGAAGAAGTGAAGAAATTGCGTCAAGCAGGTTTCATTCAGGAAGTCCGCTATCCCGACTGGCTCGCCAATGTCGTCCTCGTCAAAAAAGCCAATGGGAAGTGGAGGGTTTGCATCGACTACACCGATCTCAACAAAGCCTGCCCGAAGGACAGCTTCCCGTTACCCAGAATAGATCAGCTCGTAGATGCGACCTCGGGCCACGAGCTTCTCAGTTTCATGGACGCCTACTCCGGGTACAATCAAATCCAGATGCATGCTCCCAATAGGCAAAAAACGGCGTTTATCACGGACCGAGGGCTGTATTGTTACAAGGTGATGCCTTTCGGATTGAAGAACGCCGGAGCGACATACCAACGTTTGGTCAACAAAATGTTTGCAGAGCACATCGGCAAAACCATGGAAGTTTACGTGGACGATATGCTCGTAAAAAGTCTGAAGTCAGAGGACCATGTCAACGACCTCCGCGTTATGTTCGAAATTTTGAAAAAATACGGGATGAAACTCAATCCCGGAAAATGCGCCTTCGGAGTAAGATCGGAAAAATTCCTCAGGTTTATTGTAAATCAGAGAGGTATTGAAGCCAATCCCGAAAAGATCCGTGCATTAACTGAGATGAGTTCGCCATCCACCGTGAAAGAAATACAAAGCCTTACGGGACGGGTCACCGCACTCAATAGATTTGTTTCCAGGGCTACAGACCGATGCCTCCCGTTCTTCAAGCAACTTCGCAAGTTCAACGAGATGACCTGGACGCCAGAGTGTGAACAAGCCTTCCAGGATTTAAAGGCATACCTCGGGTCACCTCCGCTGCTGTCCAAGCCTGAGCAAGGGGAAGAGCTACTACTGTATCTGGCCGTGTCTTCGGCGGCAGTAAGTTCGGCTCTAATCCGAGATGATCGAGGTGTACAAAGACCGATATACTACATCAGCAAAGCTCTTCTAGATGCAGAGACCCGTTATCCTAGCCTAGAAAAACTGGCTCTGGCTCTGATTACAACGGCAAGGAAATTACGCCCTTATTTCCAAGCACACCCGATAGTGGTACTGACGGACCAGCCACTGAGGCAAATACTACAGAAGCTTCGGGTCGCTTGGCACGGTGGGCCATCGAGCTCGGAGAATTCGACATCCAATACCGACCCCGCACGGCGATTAAGGGGCAGGCTGTGGCCGATTTTATCGCCGAGCTTACCGACCACTCCGATCCTGGAACTGATGCTTCTTTCACGGAAGACATGGCAGAGTCGAATCCAACAGAAGAATCGAACTGGTCGCTGCACGTCGACAGTTCATCAAATTCGCAAGGATGCGGAGCGGGGATAATCTTAACCTCCCGTGATGGCATAAAAGTCCAGTATGCCCTAAGATTCGGTTTCAAAACTTCAAACAACGAAGCCGAATATGAAGCTCTTCTCACCGGATTACGGCTAGCCTCGGCAGTCGGAATCCGAAGCATCACGGCATACAGCGACTCGCAATTGGTCGTGGGTCAAGCAACATCGGAATACCAGGCGAAGGGAAAAAAGATGTCCGCGTACCTGCAAAAATATCATGAGTTATCTGCTCAGTTCGATCGTTGCAAAGTTGTCCGAGTACCGAGGAGTCGCAACACCCATGCGGACTCCCTCGCTAAATTAGCGTCGGCAGGAGACGACGAGCTGGGATGGATCGTCCCCATTGAATTCCTCCCCCAAAGAAGTATCGCGGACGACGTTAAGAATGAGGTATGCGCTGTTTCAACTGAGCCCGATTGGAGAGACCCTATCGTCCGTTTCCTACGGGAGAAACTACTGCCCGAAGAAAAAACAGAAGCAAGACGGATTCAATATAGGTCAGCTCGGTACGTGCTGGTCGACGATATATTATACAAGAAGGGTCTCTCGCTGCCATATCTCCGCTGCCTCTGACCAAATGAAGCCGATTACGTCTTGAAGGAAATCCATTCCGGTATATGTGGAAATCATTCTGGTAGTAGGGCGTTAGCACAGAAAGTAATTCGCCAAGGTTATTACTGGCCGACGATCCAAAGGACACTCGTGAGATCGTCAGACGATGCGATAAATGTCAAAAGTTCGCACCAGTGCCTCATTCACCTCCCAAAGAAATCACCCCTATGTCCGGACCGTGGCCCTTTGCGCAATGGGCCCTACGGGCAAGGGACAGGTCAAATATGCAATCGTGGCCGTCGATTACTTTACGAAATGGGTCGAGGCGGAACCACTTACGAAAATCACCGAGAAGAAAACGATAGACTTCATCTGGAAGTCGATCGTATGTCGGTTCGGTGTCCCGAACACCATCATCACCGACAATGGGCCTCAGTTCGATAATGCGAAATACAGAGAATTTTGCCAGAACTTGGGTATAAAGAATGTGTATTCGTCTCCTCATCATCCCCAAGCCAACGGGCAAGTCGAAGCTATCAACAAGATTATCAAGAACCATCTGAAGACTAAACTCGGCGAATTCAAAGGAGCTTGGGCTGAACAGCTTCCCGAGGTGTTGTGGGCATACCGGACCACAGCTCGTTCAACAACAGGAGAATCCCCATTCTTCCTGGCCTTCAAAGCGGAAGCCGTAGTTCCGGTCGAGATAGGATTACCAAGTAACCGCACCAATAATTACCGACCTGATCAGAATCAAGACGAGCTCCGTACGAACCTTGAACTGGTCGAGGAGGTCCGTGAGGCTTCCCAAGTCCGAGCTGCGGCCTATCAACAGCGCGTTGCTAAATTCTACAATTCCCCGGTGAAGGAAAGACGGTTCAGAGTGGGAGATCTCGTCCTGCGACGGAACGTAAGGGAGAAGAAGGATAAGATTGCGAGCACATTCAATCCGAACTGGATTGGACCCTACAAAGTTATTAAAACAGTTCGGACCGGAACTTATTGGCTCGAAGATATGCAAGGTCGTGCCCTGCCCCATCCGTGCAATGCGGAACATTTGAAAATCTACTATCAATAAAAGCTAAGTATTTGTTCTTCACCTTCCTGTCAAGAAATTTAAGATACGAGCAGAGGATAATTTCGTCCATAGCCGTATCCATGCTCGGTGGACGCCACCCTGAAGCATATTCCAAAATTAAGGTCGGTCCCACAGTTTTAACTGAGACCAACCAGCATTTTCGCATTACCTAAGTACTTTAGTTCCGACTTTACTTGCTCGGGTACGAAGTGAATGGGTAACTTCAGCGAAAGCAACTCAAAACAAAAAAAAAATTCTGACAAAGTGCTCAACAAATCAGAAAGAAGGTAATTCATTTCCAAGACCATAAAAAGGTCAGGATTACAAAATGATTACATAAAAGCCCTAGAATCAGGCTACAAAAAGAAAAGAGGAGAGAAGAGCACAAAAATATCCTAAATGGCGGGATCAACTGTCGGCTCAGCAGGGCCTGAGGGTCTTCTTCCTCCACTTCGGAGTCCAGAAATGAGAGGTCCAAGTCCGGATGATGCTCCTGAACGGTCATCCGACACTTCTCACAGCCGAAGTCGAACGCTTCGTCGGCCTCGGCGATCCTAACTTCCAACTCCGCCTTGGTCGTCGTCAGCTCCGACCGTGCAGACCCCTCAGAAGCCTTCAGCTCCTCCACCCGGATGATAAGCTCGGCTTCATCTCTCTCTTTATTGGAAAGCTCGGCCTGAAGAGCAGCGATCTCCCTCTCCCAAGCATCCAAGGCTTTTGCAGCCTCTTCTACGAACTTTTTGGCCTCGTCCAAGGAGCGCTTAGTGGCTGTCAGAGTTCCCTCGAGGCCAGAGATCGTACCCTTGTCCCGGGTGATCTCGTCCCGCAGCAACTGGCAACCATAAGCCACCTACACAAACAAGTAATGAGTAAGTGTATGAAATACTTAATTTAATCTATTTTTATAGCATGATGGTATTAAACCTTACCTTGGTGCTGAAGACCCCCATCGTGTTGAGTAGAGACAGAGCCGGGGACTTTGTCATTGTGTCCACTTCGGCCTCCGGGACCGCTCTATACGCCCTATTTGCACAAATTGTACAAATGTGGCGGCATTTTCCGGCCCGCGGCGGATGGCAGCGGAAGATTGAGCCGAAGTGGCTGGGGCGGGTGGCTCTGATGGGCCGACCTAGGTGCCCTCCACCAAGTCTATGACTTGAGTAGGAGGAGGTTGAGACACCGCAGGGGGTTCGGCCGGCCCGACCTCAGTCACGGGCAATTCAGGAGTTGTGAGTGGTGGAGCATCATCCACCGGGAGGGTAGAAGGACGTGCTCGGGGACGCCTCGTCGCCACTTTTTGCCGCTTCTTCTCCCGGAGTTGTTCTTTTTCCTCAACCGTCATGGCTGACATCTTCCTTCGGGAGGTAGGAGCAGATATACCTGAGGAAAACAAAGCATCATGTGAATAAAGTACAATGTACAAAGGTAAATCCGAACTGTTCAGCATTCATGAATGCCTACCTCGAGGGTTGATGCCCAAGTCAGATAAGGTCTCAAAAGAAGGAAGGAGCTTTACACTGCGGAAGCTTAGGTCCAGCTCCCACACTGCAGCCAAGCGCTCTTCCTCCTCCGAGCTAAGGGCCGGAGGATCACCACGAACTGACAAAAAAAAAACTGAGGTCAGTAAAAAAAAAAAAAAAAAAAAAAGAAGAAGAAAGGGAGCATCAGACCCGACCTGGAACTGAAAACCAGTTGTTGACTCTTCGGTCGGGGAAGTTAACTTCGGGTCGGGCCCCTTCCCAACCTTTGGATACGAAGAACCACTCCTCCTTCCACCCGTGAATTGAGGAGGGTTGGTCTTCTATCAATCGATGTCCTTTCCTCCCCCGAGGTGACATATAGAACCACCCCCTTGCGTCAGGGTGGCTCTTCAGCTGGTAGAGATGCCTCAGTTCGGAGGAAGTCGAGTCCGACGAGTGGACTTGGCTCCATAGAGCGACGCAACTAATCAAAGTCCTCCAGGAGTTCGGGGCCAACTGGCCCGGAGCAAGGTTAACTGCGGACAGATACTCCCTCACAGCAGGAAGGAGAGGGAGACGGAAACCAGCCTCAAAGAACGAGGCATATATGGTGACCTGGTCTCCGGATGGACGGGAAGGGAAGTCATCTAAACCGGGGAGTCTAAGGTCTATGGCCCCGGGGATGCAGTATTCCGACCTAATCCTAATCAGGTCAGACGGTCTAAGAGTAGTCCAGATCAGGTCGGCCGGGTAATTGGAAACCCGGTCAGCAACCCGACCTGAAGTCCCAGCCACTGGAACTTCATCCGAGGCAAAGGAAGAGGGAGTTTCTGCCAACAGAGCTCCTCCCGAAGGTTCTACGGTGACAAGTTGGGTTTCCATCGGTTTGGATTCCCCAACAGGCAGAGAAGAAGATAGAGTCTGCGAAGAACTCTCTTCCGAACCAGCCATTAAAACAGAAAAAATGGGAGCTAAGAACTAAGAACTGGGCGCAGGTAGAAAGATGAACGTACCGAATTCCTTTCCGGAAAAAGAGTGGGCCAAAGAAGGAAAGCAAGGACAGCTTGCTGAGATCACAGCAGGTCCGAAGAAGATCTTGAAGAAATGGCCCAGAGGAAATCACAGAAGGAATCGCAGGGAGAACTGTAGAGCGAAAGAAAGAAATCGCAAACGGGGAAGATGAAAAAATTCGGAAAAATTCCTAAGTAACAGTATTTATACTGTAGCAGGAGACAGCACGCAGGACGTGCTATGCCACGCGGCGGTCATCCATGGTCTCAAAAAACGAACCGACGCGACTATCGACGAGGTTTGCCACATGTCAGTATTTCATTGGATAACGATATTCGGCCCGTCCGTTCGAAGATACGAGGCCCCACGTGTCTTCACACCATTCGTCCGCCGAAATAAGAGGCTGCCGCCCCGTACGATCATCATTGCGCCTTTTCGAAATTCAAAACAGCGCATTTAAGGCGCAGTTGCCGCCAAAACGAGGTCAGCTACATTTACTCCCGAGATGGAAATGTCCACCTCGGAAGTGGGGGGACAGCTGTTATGGGATAATTTCTCATAACCGACCCGAGGACAAAAGACCTCGGAATAATATAGCAAGTTGAAGGCCTGAGCTGACGACTTCGCCTTCTCCGAGGTCAGATCGGATCATACCCAATCTGACGAGCAGACGGAAGCCGAACTCATCCCCTCCTCACACGGTCTATAAATGAAGGCGCATCCCTTCAAGATCGGAACCGTCCTGAAAAATCAGAACGACCCGAGATTCCCGCCCGGATTCCCGGGCAAGGGGTAATATATATGTCGTGATCTTAGCTCAATAACCTTCTGATCAATACCTATAAATAAGAAGATTGACGCCAATTACAGGTACACATTAATCTCTACTGAAAGTAGTCTTACGACTCTCAAAGGCCATTACTGATTTAGGCATCGGAGGGTCCACAGGCTGGATCCCAGCCACCCCCTTTACCGTTTTCTATGGTGTTTTACAGAATCAAAGCCAAGCCGCTGATCCGAACACCTCCTCCGATTCCACCGAAGGATATCTCCAGCGACGATCTGTTCCTACGTATACAAATCCTATCACCTCGGCTGTTGACCAGAAATCGGCATCAACAGGGCCCACTGTGATGTATGGATTTTATCCATGCCTTTCATCCATTTTTAAAGATGATTTTAAGGTATGAACTCAAAAGTGAGGCAGATTCAAAGCTCAAGTGGACCACACTACTAGAAGCAATGGTGATAATGACCTGCACCGATGAAACCTTCCCAGGGCTCACTGTGATGTATATTTTCCCATCCAATTTGTTCATGATGTCACATAAGGGAAAACACAAATATTAGCTTAATGAAATCTTCTACCATACTCAAGAAATTTTTAATAGTGGGCTTTCAATCCCCACTGTGTGGTCAACTAAAGGTATGGATCTGCCTCATTTTTAACTTATACCATAAAATGGTTTGGAAAAATAAATAGACCGCATCGATAAGACTCATACATCATGATCACCCCACAGAGTCTCCCGTTCGGGCAGGGTTTGCCTAGTGAACCTAGTGAACCGAGCACCTGCCAACTAATTGATGTCAATGATATGTGGGATGTGGGACTGTGGACCCTCGCCGTTCCGGCACTCCCGAACGTTCTCCCTTTCCTTTCGGAAAAGAAGAAGAGGGTGCTTGCGCGGGAATCGCCGTTTGTGCCACTGGCTTGCTTCGTTCTCGAGGGCTTTGTTCGATTGTTGTGTTAAGCTGGATGTGTTTGGATGAGTTTGTATAAGACCAGAGTCGCCACTAGCCAGTTACTTCGAATCTACAGTCGGCTAGACCCCGTAGAAACGTTAGAGAAGGGGATCCGGAGATTCCTTCCTCTAAAATGACTCAATTGATCTGCGGCCAGAGATTCGAGGTAAGGGATCACGGTTACAAGGTGGGAAGAGGTTAAGAACCCCACACACTGCCCGTACCGAAGTACGGTCTCTACTTCACAGAATCGAACTAATACTTGAAAGTCTGATTTAATCCTCGTACATTCTCATGAATGACATGATGCAGAATGCAGGTCTGAACAGTGAGAGTTTCTGATGGGCAGATTTCCATTAATAGGCAAGCCCAGAGCATACGCTCGAACTGACAGGTGCTTTATGCGAGATGCATGCTGTGTGTTTGAATAACCAAAGTGCAAGTAGTGACTGATGCATGAATGCAGGTCTGAACAGTAAGAGTTTCTGATGGGCAGGTTTCCATTAACAGGCAAGCCCAGAGCATACGCTCGAACTGACATGTGCTTTATGCAGGATGCATGCTGTGTGCTTGAATGATCAAAGTGCTTGCAGTGAAGCAGGGGGGTTGGAAGAAAAGTAAATGTTGCACTTATGCTAGATGCGAATGAGATGATGCTGATGATAAAGTAGCTGGATGGACGGAGGTGTCGCAAGGATTGGCTTCGAGTGTTTGGATCGAGACTTGGATGGCTTGGGAGACTTGGACCAGTGGTCAGGCTGGGCTGGACCAGGACTAGGCTCTCCTCACTCGGGCTTTCCTTGGTGGAAAAGTGGGCTAAAGGGGGAAGAGAAACTCGGAACAAACAGATTGCACTCAAGCTTGAGCCTTGTGAAATGAGAAGGGGAGGGGGGTATTTATAGCAGCGGGAAGTGGCAGTTCCCGTAATTAAGTTTGGGCGGCCCCCTGAGGGCCGCCCGTACGGCCTTTCTTGGGATTCAGCGGGCAGTACGGTCCTGCTCCGAGGCTACGGTGTGGAACTCGATGAGTTGACTGGGTTTAAGAGATGGGTTGACACGGTGAGTTGACTCGATGGGTTGACTCAGCGGGTTGACTCGGTGATTTGACTCAGCAGGTTGACTCGCCGAGTTTGACTTTTTTTTAAAGATTTTTTGACTGCTTTTTCTTATGGGGAATTTTTCAGGCTAATGTTTAGAGGTGAGTTGACTGGGTTCAGGCTTGAGTTGGGCTATGGATTGGGACTTACAAGGGTAAGTTTGGCTGAGTTTGGACATGAAATTTAGGTTTATGGTCCTCCATTCATTCAGTTATCTCTACCAATCTTAAAGCCGAAGGTGGGGTGTCTACAGGGACCAACTATGATATATGTGTTTTATTTATGCTATCCATTCTTTTTTTTATATTATTTTAAGGCATGAGTCCAAAAATAAGTCAGATCTAAATCACTGGTACACCATACCACAGGAAAATAGTATTGATTGGACGTCCACTAATAAAATAACCACATGTGAAGAAGATAGTCACTAATGTTTTAAAAATGGTGCCAAACTAACACGCGAGTAAACAACCCACGAAAATGTATCTTATCCTAACCAATAAAAATTATACTTTTACTGAAGCGGATTTTATGGTGATCCCAACACGAGAGCGGATTAGGTGCGGCCCTTACTGTGGGGGCCACCTTTTGTATACGTATTCCATATCCACGCCGTCCATATATTTTGTGAGATCATTTTAGGGCAAGAGCCCAAAAATGAAGAAGATCCAAATCTCAAGTAGACCATACAATAGGAAACAATGGTGATTGAATGTCTTATTATTAAAAACTTCTTAAGACCCACTCTTAGGTTTCTGTAATGTTTATTTTCCATCCAACCTGTTGATAAGACCACATTATTCGGAATGAAGGAAAAAACGATTATCAGCTTGATTCCAAACTTTTGTGGCCCATTAATAGTCAATCACCATTGTTTCCTATGGCATGGTCAACCCAGGAATTAGATGTACTTCATTTTTGGGCTCATTCCATATAATGTACTGGAAGGAAAAAGAGATGAACGGTATGAATATAGAATACATACATCAAGGTGACCCCATGGTAAGGGCCCCATCCTGGGTGAGGCCGGGCCGCACCTAATCCGGTCCCCACAACACCATGTAGTTTTTGAGTGCGAGGACTGTGGGGCCTGTTATGACATACGTGTTTCATCCACACCGTCCATCAGCTTTGCCAGCTCATTTTAAGACATGAACCCAAAATAGAAGCATATCAAAAGCCCAAGTGGACCACACCACAGGAAGAAAACAGTGGGGATAGTGACCACCCCAGTGAAATCTTCCTACACCCACAACACTGTTTATTCAATTCAGTTTTATCAAAACCTTTGTTGCTGTATGCGTATAATCCCCACCGTGCTTCCTATAGTATGGTCCACATGAGCTTTGGATATACTTCAATTTCGGGCTCATGTAAAATGAATGGACGGTGCGGATGAACCACATTCATGATCATGTAAAATGAATGGACGGTGCGGATGATACACTAACATAGGGTTCTAGTCTGCTTGGGAATCTAGAAATGAAATAATTTCCACAAATATGTATCCAAATTGATTATTGTTAGTGGATTTTTAATCGGAAGGAAAGATTGAATTGATGTCTCCAAATTCTCTTTTTATTTGGGACACTAACCGATGGATAGATGATGGCTCCAATTACCTTCATCTAGGCCATCCATCCATTTCTCCAAATCATTTTAGGCTATAAACATAAAAATATGGTAGATCTAAGACTCAAGTAGACCACATAGTGGGGATTGAACGCCCACCATTGAAAACTTCTTGAGAGTCATAGAAGTTTTGAATCTAGCTTATATTTGTGTTACCCCTTCAACCACGTCTATGCGACCTTATGAAGAGGTTGGATGGCAAATAAATATGAGAGTGGCTCAGGAAGTAATTTAAACAAGTTACATTTGCAAGTCTCCGGTGTAAATTGTCTATAGGTAAATTCAAGTATAATGTTTGCCTTTTGAGGTTCAATGTTTCTTTTTCATCTAAATGCAGTGAAACATTCAGTAATGCCATTGTAAGAGAAGTTATTGCTTGTCCTTTTCTTTTCCCTGCTTTTCTTTTTTTCAGTTGTCCACGTAATAATAAGGAAAACGAGGGAAGCGTGGTGCGTATTGCATCATCCTAGAAGCAATCGGTCCAGGTAGGGGCTCTGTGGGTCCCCGCTATGATGTATGGGTTTTATCATTTCCATTAGGATATTAGCCCAAAAATGAGACATATATCCAAGGCTCAAGTGGACCATACAATGTCCATATTACCTAGGGGTGTCGATAGGCCAGGCTCGGGCCTCAAAAATAAGAATTTTACACAGGGCCAGCCCTACGACCCGACCCAAAACAGTGAAAAATCCGGGCCGAGACCTACCCTAGGCACGGCCCATCAACAGCCCTAAATTATTAGGGTCATAAGAAAAGTCATCAGCTATCTTTATCTTTTCATATGGCCTTTCTTTTTTCAACTGTCCACGTAATAATAATGGAAAACAAGGAAGTGTACTAATTGCATCCTCCTCCTAGATGGAATTGGTAAGGGCTTTGTGTGCCCCGCCATGATGTATTTTTATCATCTCCATTCATCTAATTTTTCAGTTTATCTTACGGAATTATTAGCCCAAAAATGAGAAATATATCCAAGGCTTAAGTTGACCATACAATGTCCATATTACTAAGAAAAGTCATCAGCTTGTCCCTTTCTTTTTACTGCTTTCCTTTTTTCAGTGGTCAACTTAATAATTGTTGGGAAACGCGCAGGATAATGCAAGATTGAACGAGAAACAATATGAAATTAAATCACACACAAGCATTCACCACAAGAGAATCCAAATTTACGTGAAAAAATCCCTCAATGGGTAAAAAACCACGGCACAAAGCGATCCACTATAAATAAACAGAAAATTAAAGAGATTAACAGCCCATAAGCAAGAAAAATAGAGAAAACTCAAGTTCTCTCTTTCACAAACACCTCTCCCCTCTTCCTAACGAAATTAGGAAAACTTGGACACCTTAAGATACCATCAAAGTCCAGATACATGCCACATATATAGTAAGAGTCTCGAAAATAGAAGCATCTTACGCACTATCGCGTAATGCGCAAGAAACCGCGTGCACAGCCGACCGGTTGCCCGACTGGTCTCACCTTCCACAGAAATAGTCCAGGGAGAAATCACCAATGCTGCCTTACCACCGACCGGTCTAGGGCAACACAGAAAACAGTCCAGCCTTCTCGTGCATCTCGGCCACGCAGCCAGACCGGTCACCCGACCGATCTGAGCACCCAGTTCGCGCACAAGTTTAAAAGCTCTCCAACAATCTCCATCGAGCCTTCAAACGTCGAATCAACACCATCCTTGCAACGTCATCTCATCTTCAGTCATAGCTTCACCTGCTTCTCGTGTCACCATCGACTCTAACCTTACACATTCACGCCCTTTTCCGCTATTCTAATGTGGCTCTTGGGCACTTGCCACATACGAGCAACCATGGATCTCGTCGTCGATCCTGCAGCTCCACCATGAATTGTGCTCCCGATCAACTTATAAAGATGACCACACTTCCGTGCCTTCATACACATGAGCGCCCCTTTCAACACTTCACAACAACGATCGCGGCCAATAAACACGCACTATTTCGCCCCAAATGCACCAAGAGAAATCACATTCATCTTTATCTTAGGAACATGTTTCACATCTTCCATGACTCGTTCGATCCCATCGAACATAATGATGTGCACCATACCAATACCCACAACCTTATGAGTGTAGCCATCGCCCACAAACACTGATTCACCACCATACTCCCTGTATGTCGTGAATGAACTCCGATCAGGACAAACGTGACATGAAGCCCCTGAATTTAGGATCCACTCACTATCATGAGATCCCTTGCTAGATATGGTCAGAACTTCATAAAGATCACCACCGTCCTCTACAGTATTGGCTCTTTCTCCAAAAGAATTTACGTACATCTCTTGCTTCAACCTGGGATTCTGACAATCCCCTCCCATGTGGCCCTCCTTACCACAATTCCAGCACTTCACCTTAGCCTTTCCTTTGCCCTTTGCCTTAGATCTTGATTTCAAATATGCTCCATGCTCAAAACTTCTTCTCTACATAACCAGTACCTTTGAGGAATAACGGGAAGCACATCACCGCTTTTCTTTCTCATCGCCTTCAACTGGAGGGCTGAGATAACGATCTTGATGTTTATGGTTTCCCTCCCTGCGCATACAGATTTCCTAAACGACTCATATGAATCTGAAAGAGAATTCAACAGGATGCATGCTTGATATTCATCGGTTCATCGATCTCCATTAACTTGCAAACCAGTCTATTGAACGTGCTCAAGTGGTCCTCCAATTTCGTTCCTTTAGCCATTTTCAAGGTGAACAATTGCATCAACACGTACATGCGATTCTCTAGAGACTTCTTGCCATAAACATTTGCTAGCTTCGTCATCGTTTCAACTCCAGTCTTCTCCTTCATGACATAATAGAGAACATCATCCGTAAGATTTAACAGGATTGAGGTTCTAACCTTCTTGTTAAGCCTCGTCCACTCATCATCTTTCATAGCCTCGGGTCGCTTTATAAGAGCTTCATCAAGCCCTTGCTGAACTAGGAAGGATTCAACATTCACCTTCTATAGCTCAAAGTTATTTTTCTATGAAAATTTCTCTATCTCGAACCTTGTGCTTGATCTCATCTCCTCATCTCATATTCGAATTTTACTCCACTCTAATGATAGCTCTGATACCACTTGTTGGGAAAACCGACAACGGAAGCAAAAGCTGAACGCGCAGAGTAATGCGAAATCAAACGAGAAACAATATGAAATCAAATCACACACAAGCATTCACCACAAGAGAATTTCAATTTATGTGGAAATACCCCTCAACGACTAAAAAATCACCAAAGTGATCCACTATGAATAAATAGAAGATTATAGAGATTGGCAACCCACAAGCAAGGAAAATAGAGAAAACCCAAGTTATATCTCTCTCACAAACACCTCTCCCCTCTTCCTAATGCAATTAGGAAAACTTGGACACCTTAGGATACCATCTAAGTCCGAATACATGTCATATATTTAGCAAGAGTCCTGAAAATAGAAGCATCATACGCACTACCGCGTAATGCGCAAGAAACCGCGTGCATAGCCGATCGGTCGCCCGACCGATCACACCTTTCACAAAAATAGTCAAGGGAGAAATCACCGACATTGCCTTACCACCGACCGATCGAAGCCCCCTGCAAACCGATCGACCGATCGGTCTAGGGCAACACAGAAAACAATCCAGCCTTCTCGTGCATCTGGGATACACAACCAAACGGGTCGCCCAACTGGTCTAAGCACCCAGTCCACACACAAGTTTGAAGGCTCTCCAACAATAATAAAGGAAAACAAGGGAAGCGTACTGCTTACTCCTAGATGGAATTGGTGTATAGGTTTTGTCATCTCTATTCATCTATTTTTTCAGTTCAGTTTAGGATATTAGCGTATGTGACCTTATGAACAGCTTGGATGGCAAATAAACATCACGGTGGGCCCTAAGAAGGTTTCAACAGTGGGCCTTATTATCACCGCTGGCATGCTCCACTTGCGCCTTGAATCTGCCTTAATTTTGGGCTCAGACCCTAAAATGATCTCAAAAAATGGATGGACGGCATGGATAAAACTCATACACCACTGTGAGCCCCATAGAGCCCTGCTTGGACCGGGTCAGGACACAATCCGCCTTGGAATCGGAAACAAACTGTAGACTGTAGATTTTTTTCTTTCCACAGCTTTCCTCCTATGCTTTTATATTCACATCTTGAATTCTTTCTATCCAAACCGGAAATTAACAAAGAAATAGAAGAGAGAGAAATAGAAATTGGTATATATCTTTCATCATCTCAATGGTGACAGAAATCCACTCACACATCTATGTAGAAAGTGAGAAAAAAAAACAAAAAAACAAAATCAAAATTCCCCGACTCCCATTAATCTGATGACAAAAACAAACAAAAACATACACCCACAAGCCAAATACATGAAATACAAATTACAAAAAAAAGATCTCGTTTGGATGCTCGATCGAATCCAATTGCAATAAATCAATTCGCCCTGCGAAAATAACCAAAGAAGACTACCCAATTCCCTTCCCATCGTAATACTGGCGCCCCGAATAAAAACAACCATAAAACCAACCCTGCTATGGTTATTTCTTCTATATTGGATAGAATTATTGCAATTCAGTTCAATAGCTCATCCAAACACACCCTAAGAAAATTATTAAAAAAAAAAAAAAGAACTTAAGAGCTCCGAACCGATATGCTTTGCATCATGTGCTTAAACTCGTGGAAGTCTACCTGCCCGTCGTGGTTGCGGTCGACCGAGCATATCATCTGCTTCACCCGATCGATCTCCTCCGCTTCTGGTAGCCCGAGCTTCCCCAGCACGGCTTGAAGCTCACTGGCTGATATGAACCCGTCGCCATCTTCATCAAACACCTTGAAAGCTTCCGTGAGATCCATCTCCTCCTGCTCGCTGCCGCTGACGCTGGTGCAATTGTCGTCATCTGCGGCTCCGAAGAAGGAGTCGCCGAGCGACTGGTGCAACTTCTCGAAGTCCTCATAGTCAAGTCCGGTGTGGCCTGGCTTCATGTAGCATTTCACGGTGGCCTCGAGCTCGGCGGGGTCGGCTTCAAGTCCGAGACGCTCAAGGGCGCGGCTCAGCTCGGTGACGGTGATGATGCCGTCGCTATTGCGGTCAAACACGTCGAAGATGCGGCGGAGGCGGAGAGCGTTGAGGCTCGGACTGCGGAGTCGGAATGAGGGGAGAGCTCGGCTGAGGCTCCGTGTGAGGATCGGGTTGGCTTCCTCTCCCATGGCTGGTGAGAGGGGTGGCCGGCGAGTTGTTGGAGTAGATCGGCGATTTTATTGGAGAGGTGGGAGTGGTGGGAGAGGGAAAGAGGGGTCTTAAATAAAAGAAGGAAAAGCGCGTCTGAAACGGGTGATCAAGAGAGGATCCGTTGAATTCGCTGTGCTGCAATTGCATTGACCGTTTCTTGTCCAAGGTTCCCCTCTCTCTCTCTCTCTTTGAATGCTTGCAACATTAGGGTCGTTGACCCTTAGGAATCTTCGGCCACACGATTGTGCACATGTGTGCTAGCACGTAGGATATGTGTACACGTCTGTACAACGAATATAGAAATTGGTCATTAATTTCTTTCATTTCTATTAAACACCTTTGGCCCACTTGACTATCACACCGACAGGATTTTGTGCAATTTAATAAAACAAGCAGCCACATGTGTTAGCTAGGGCTTGTATTAGGTTAAGGTGTGTGAATAGGTGTAAACTCATTGAATTCAAGAACTTGGCCGCCCTCCGTTATAACACTGATAAGGTAATTTTAGAAGGGCTTAGTTCTCAAGGAATTCCTTTTACCTTCGGTTCAAAATTTATCTTCTACCAATAATTACAACCTTTGTATTTATTGATGAAAAGATGAACAAAGTTGAAGCTAAGAGAGTATTTGGATTGTAAGTTACTTTAGATAAGCTACTTATGCCATAAGCAATTGGCATGAACAGCTTATCTTGGTTTTTATTTATTCAATGGATGATTATATTTGGTAAACAACGTACTTATGTGAGGCCAACCTTTGATGTGGACTGTTCATTGTGTGGGCCCCACCTTTAATGAGGATCGTCCATCATGTGGGCCCTCTTTGGATGTGGGTTATTCATCATTAGGAGATGACCTTAATGTGCAATACCATACTTCTCATTGTATAGGGCTCGCCTCTGATGCTTGTCATTCATCATGTGGGGCCCACCATCAATGTTATTATTCCTCATGTGGTGCCTACCATTAATGTTATTTTCCAGCATGTGGGGCCCACCTTCAACATCCGCTGCTCATCATGTGGAACCCACCTTTAATGTGGACCATCCATTATGTGGGCACCAACTCTAATGTGGGTGGTCATTCATGAGGGGCCCGTCTTAGATATGGGCCACTCGTCATTATGGCTAACCTTTGATATGGACCGTCCATCATGTGGGCCCACCTTAATGTGGACCATCCATCATGTGGGCCCCATCATTATTAATTGCCCATCATGTGGAGCCCACCTTTGATGTGGATTGTCCATCATGTGGGCCTCACCTTCAGCGTGGGTTGCTCATCATGTGGGGCTCGCCTTGGATGTGAGCCATTCATTATTAGGAGCAACCTTTGATGTGGATCGTCCATCGTGTAGGCTAACCTACTTGGGATGTGGGTTATTTATAATTATGGGTTGACCTTTGATGTGGACCATCCATTATGTGCGCCCACATTAATATGGGGTCATCTATTATGTGGGGCCCACCTTTGATATGGACTATCTATCATGTGAGCCCCACCTTCGATGTGGATAGTCCATCATGTTGGGCCTTCTTTGATATGGATCGTGAGAGAGAGAAGTAGAAAAGTAATAAGTTTAAAAGCTAAAAAAAATTACTTATTTAGATAAATAGCTTTTAGTACATAGGTTACTTTTCTAATGATGCTTACCAAACTAATTTAAGTGAAAAAATAACTTAATGACTTAAAATAAGTTAAAAAGTAACTTATTTGGTGGTATCCAAACATGCCTTAAATTGCTAAAAATAATGCCAATTTTTATTGATATGTAACTAATGCTCAATATAACTAACAGAGAAATAAATTAGAGCAAAGAGACATAACAAAAGATAAATACTTAAATTACCTGTAAGGATAAACGATCAAGGCAGATGGTTAGCAGGATATAACTAGAGTATGATCTTCCAAGTAAAGTTTCAATTGATTGGGATCTGACGATGAAAAGTCATGGGTATTTATACTACTCCTAAGCGTACTACAACGATGGCATTGGACTACAGCGATCTAAGCAAATCTAAACCTCAAATGTTCTGCAGCATGGTTGGATAGAAATAGCGAGATTAAAAACTAAGATAAAATAGAAACATCATTGCGTTTTGTTGACTGGTTGTGTTTGGTATGGGCCTAGAGCTCTTCATCCCGTGCTCCTTATATAGCTTTACAAGGCGGGAAAACTCTCACCGGGTTTCCTTGCTGAGCTGGGATTCTTGACAATCGCGATGCTTAGTTTTCTCTTATTATCCCCACCTGGCCTCTATCTTTAGATATCAGAAATTGTTTTCAAATCTCTTACCAGTGTGGTCGTGGAGATCCATAAAGCTTATAGGATCAATCTCACTAGATTCGGATTGAATCTCAATCTATTGGCTCCCATCCACTCTGATGTTGATCATATTCTTGAATCTTCACAATCATCGTGAGAGCAACGAACATCTGTAGAAAGATCTCCAATTTTGGAAGGATTGTAAGAGACGACCTTGTTGGGCATATTTAAATTTGTAATAAGATCTCTATCTCGGCAGGTCTTTTATAGACTTGTCGTGTATGCTACATTGGTCACACACGCTACACGAATTAGGGTTACATGTTATTCATCTTTTTAGCAGACGTGTATACGTGTTTGCATCATTTTACTTTTGGCATGTGACGTATCTCTGAACTCGGTGGGTCAAAAAATATCATCGAGAGCGAGTAGGATTTTGTCATTATTAGTTGCATATATAGTGCCAATGCGTGACGACTTCTTATTGGTCCATGAGGATGTGCCAAAAACAGGCGTAAACACAGTGGATTTTAGAAATATGCCCCACTGAATAAATGGATTAGATCTTCCATACATGCATCAAGTCTATACAGATGCCGCAAATCATCTCTTATATGGAAAATATTGTCGAATCAAAGATAGATTACTACTTTTTAATATAGCATAAGAAATGTGTTTTGAACTCAATGGCCAATTCACATCAATCGATTAGGCTGTTCAAGTGAAACAATGCAACTATGAGCACTATAACTTATATTGTCTTGAGACGATGCAACTATGAGCACTATAACTTATATTGTCTTGAGAGTACTACTTGAGCATTTCTCATTAAATATCTATAATTTTATTACAAAAAACTAACTGGACCAGACCCGAACCTCACCCAGCTTCAACCAATCCATCACATGGACCTAACATGAAGCAGACTAGACCTGACTTTTATGGTGCTTGGAAGGTTAGACCCGAACCAACCCAATATTTTACTAAATCCAATAAATGAGACTTGGACCTGATAAAATTAGGTAGGGTCCATCAGCTACCTGTGGGTCTAGCTCATCTAGTGGACCACACTATTGAACCGAATGACCCAACTCAAAAGCCTACCCGAGTCAACGCCCTATGAGTTTACAAGTTGGGACATTGGTCGTTTGGCATTGCAGATTGGGGGGGGGGGGGGATTCATCGTGGTTTGGCGGGGTGGAATATTAGAGGGTATTATGAATCTAAGAGATTTCAAATCCTCACTTTTGATGAGTTTTGCAATCCCTTCGTTTTGCTTGAATTACTTTTTCGTTTCTTTTTTAACTTCTTAAAGATAAAAGAGTCACATTTATAACATGCATCACTATGCTACTAATCTATTGTACATATGACCCGATGATAATATCCCCAAAACAATTAGATTATCAACTGTATCACTAAAAGTATATCAATGGAACAATCTAAGTAGTTTGGACATTATATACGTAAATCAACCGTAAAAAAACATTGGTTAGTTGTTTAGTTATAATCATATACTTGTGGCCCATCAGAAGCTTGAAATTTTATTATTATTATTTTTTTTTGTCCAAGTAAATATTTCAATGGGCTTATTATTATTATTATTATGTTAAACATTGCATATTGTATATACAATTAGAGATTTTGAAATCTAGGGCATTCCGAATCCAGAATACCAAATGAGGCCTAATGAATAGCTAGACACCTATTCAAACCATGCAAATTGCGGGTACGGTTGTAGATGGAGTATATGTCTGAAATCGTATCAATCGAGAAATCCTAGCAATCCAGTTACTAGGAATGCAATTCAATCTTTGAGTTGGCTCACTAAATCAGTTAAATCAACGTGACTCAGTGGTGAATCGAGCCGAGTCACTTGCCTGGATAACCATGCCTTTTTTCTTTATAAAAAAACAACGAAACCATGACTTTCGACCTCATAAAACGGACGCGGATTCCCCTCCGAAAGCCTTCCGCAAGAAGTTCCTGGGAACCTAGGTGGGGCCCACCGTGATGTTTGTAAGAAATTCACCCCGTCAATCCGTTTTGTGGGCTCATTTTAACAATTGCAAGCAAAAATTATCCGGATCCAAGACTCGTGTGAGCCGCACTAAAGGAAAAGGTGGGTAGGGAAATTCCAACCGTTGAAACCTCCCTGGGTCCAAAGCGATGTTTATAGGCCATCCATACCGTTCATAACGTCATTCCTACTGGGATGAACGGAAATAACAAATATTAGCCTGATTCAAAACTTCTATGGCTCCACGAATCGTTTAACTGTGATAATTCAATTCTCACTTTTTCAGCCCACTTAAGTCTTGGATCTGGCTCATTTTTGGATTCATGTCCTAAGATGAGCTCACAAAACGGATGGACGGAGTAGATTTCTAATAAACATTACAGTAGGGCCCAACTAGGTTCCAGGCAGGAACTTCATGCGAAAGCCTTCCGCAGGAAATCCGCGCACTCACAAAACAATGTACTTTGCACGCGATCTGACACACACCCACGTAGTTGAATACCCACCATTAAAAACTTCTTAGGGACTCAAGAGTTTTAGATCAAGCTGATATTTCTGTGGTCCCTTCATCCAGGTCTTTGTGACCCTATCAACAGGTTGGATGGCGAATAAACATTATAGTGGGCCCCAAGAAGTTTTTAATGGTGGGCATTCCATCACCACTCTTTCTTGTCGTGTGGTCCACGTAAGATTTGGATCTGCTTCATTTATGGATCTGGCCCTAAAATGAGCTGTCAACGTAGTTCATCACCGTGGCCCCACGTGTCAGGGATCCACCCAAGCCACGTCCATGTAACGAAGAGTACTGATCTAGTGGGTTGAGTGTACAGGAACCTTACCATGCGCATAGTTGCATTTGGGACTGGTATTAGATCCACATCACCTATCTGAACCGTCCATTAGGTTCAGTCCGTTCTTCATAAACAACCTTGAAAACACTATGCTGATTAGATGATCCAAACCATCAAATCAGGAGATTGCAGAACTTGACGGAGGAGATTGTCCAACAAACAAACATGGGTCCAGTCAAAATGTGGTTTTTTAACAGTCAATAAAAAAAAAAAAAAGATTAGATTAGACCTAATGGATGTACCAGATACAGATAGGTGATGCGACTGATGACAGGTCCAAATACAACTATGTGCACGGCAAGGTTTCCATACACAACCCACCGTATCATTACTCCTCTGTACTGGATTGTATTTGTATATATCCTACTCGAGCTTCACAGGCATGTGATGCACATGCGTTTGAGGCCATGAATATTATTAATTAATGAAAATATTAAGTAATTAAGATATATTAATCTCTGTTTTCCCACATGGGTTTGGGGCCATTATTATTAATTAATTAATTAATATATTAATTAATTAATTAAGATAAATTAATCACTGTTTCCCAAGAATCTTACCCAAATTATCACATTTTTCCATTTTGGGCCGTTTGGATGTACACAACTTTTGGTACGGTATCATTTTTTCAGCCAATATGCGTTTGTGCAGGATATCAGTACTATGAAAGTGGTTGACCCCACCATAAGAATCAAGACAAAAAAAGAGGCCAGTCCGATCGTTGGGAAGCGTTGTGGGGCCCACAGAGATGCTTATGATAAATCCACTCCATCCATCAGCTTTGCAAGACCACAATAGGATGGAAATCTAAAAATAATGCAGATCAAAGAATAAGGTGGGCCACACCAAATGAGACAGTAGGAACGAAAACGTCCACCATTGAAACCTTCCTGGAGCTGAACATGATGTTTATATGCCATCCAAACCGTTCATAGGGTTATTATCACTCAGATAAACTGAAGGTAGAAATTTCATCCTGATACAAAGTTTCCAATTGTGGGCGTTCAATCCCCACTGTTTGGTATGGCATGGCCTGCATGAGTTTTGGATCTGCCTGATTTTTAGAGTCCTGTCCTACTGTGGTCTTTCAAAACCGATGGACGGAGTAGATTTGTCACGGAAATCTCTGTGGGCCCCACGCAGCTTATGGACAAGTGAATATCTCTGTGCCCTGGCACAGGAAGCGGATCGCGGGGACCTCATGGTGTGTAGACCTAACTCGGTTCTGTGGGCCCATCATGATGTATTTCATACATCCACACCGTCAATCCATTTTTCGAGATCATTTTAGGAGATTATCCCATATCCACCGTTGAAACCTTCTTAGGGCCCACCGTGATATTTATTTGCCATCGAACCAGTTCATAAGGTCACAAAGATCTGCATGAAGGGAAAACACAAATACAAGCTTGATACAAAACTTCCATGGCCCCAGGAATAATGGTAGGAATTCAATCCCATTCCTTTCTGTGGTGGGGTCCACTTGAGGTTTGGATATGCTTCATTTTTAGGCTTATGCCATAAAATAATCTCATAAACTGATGGACGGTGCGGATATAATACATATATCGTGGTGGGGCCCATTGAATTTGATGACGTCACCGACCACCGACAATCCGCTTCCAGAGAGATGGCGCGTACCACCGGTTGGCACGGGTGCATTCGAGGGCGAAGTGGGCGGCTTTTCGGCCACCCAATTCTTGAATGGAATGAAGGGAACTTTAATGAAATAGCCCTGCGTGTGGCTATTTTTACTAAAAGTCTAATTTCTCGTCTGGTTAATCTTTTTCAGCCTTTGGACGAGAAATCTGTGGGGTTACTGTGGGGCTCACCTTGACATATGTATTATGTATCCAAGCCGTCCATACGTTTTTCCATATCATTTTAGGACATTGTGGGAAAAATGAAGCATATCCAATTATTAGGTGGGCCATACCATAATAAACAGTGGTAATTGACCATTAATGGGCCACAAAAGTTTTGGATCAAGATGATGTTCGTTATTTTCCCTTCATCCAGGCTTATGTGACTTTATCAATAGATTGGATGGTAAAAAAAAATTACATAAACATTAATATGCTCTCTAAGAAGTTTTTAATGGTATCACGATCAATCACCACTGTTTCTTATGGTATAGTCCACCTGATAATTGGATTTGATTAATTTTTTTGGATAATCCTTAAAATAATATGTAAAAACAGATGGACGGAGTGGATATAAAACATACGTCTAGGTGGGCCCCACGGTAACTCAACGGAAGGGGCGGCACCGTCTTGGGTGAGGCCGGGGTCTCACCTAATCCGCTCTTCGATTTAAGAAGTGAGGTGAGCCGCCCATCTGATTGGACCCTTTGGCCACCTTTTTTTTAATTTGATTGGACGGTCAAATTGGAATAATACAAGAACACGAATCGCTCAATTCGTAATTTGGGATGATCCAAACAGACCCTTGTGGTATTTTTCCCTTTTAGGTTCAATTGAAATGTGTCCAATTGCAAATCTTGATCAATGGAGGCTTTGATCCATTTGTTTAGAGGAGGAATTATATGATACATGGCTCGCATCTTTACAGAACATATACCTGATTTTTCTGGCGATGGTTGGGTCATCCACATCATTGGTCTCTTGTAATTCTATAGTGGATGGACGATGCAAAAAAGATCTCCGTGATGGGATAATCTTCACCCTTTGATATGTGACTTTCCAATAGACGGTTGAGAAGAGAAACAAAACCACGTTCCCACGGTACATGGATTGCTTGCGAAAGCCCTCCATAGGAACTTTCTATGGCCATTCCATCTGTTTTTTTTTTCAGATCATGTCAGGAGTGAGCCCAAAAATAGGCAAATCCAAAACTTATGAGCCACAAGATAAGAAACAGTGAGGATTGAACGTCCACCGTTGAAACATGGGTGCACCAACAGAAGTCTTGGATCAGGCTAATATTTTTGAGTTTTCAGTTCATCCCTGGAAATGGAAGGCATTTAAACATCAAGGTGGACCTTAGGAAGGTTGCAAATCTCTACCTACTTTTTCTTATGGTGCGGTCCACTTGAGTTTTGAATCTTCCTCATTTTTGAGCCTATGTCCTTAACATGATCTGGAAAAATACATGAACTAGGTGGATTTCTTAAAAATATCACGATGGCCCCACCTAGCTTTGTATCAAAGCTGTTGCCAAAGGTTTTTGGCAGGCAATCCGCGTCCCTTTCCATATTCAGCTGAAAATATCGTAATGACAATTGAAAAGATCTTCCAGTGTGGATGTCTTTGAAGGAATGGGGATTGCATAACAGGGCGTGGATTAGGTGAGACCCCGGATCCATCGAGGTGGGTGGGACCCCTGACTGTGGGGCCACTGTGATGTATGTGACTACATTCGCAATGTCCATCTTCATTTAAAGTTCATTCATGGGCCCCACCTAGCTTCCTATCGAAGTTCCTACCAAAGTTTTTCGCAGGCAATCTCGCAGGCAATCCGCATCCCTTTCCAAATTCATCTAAAAATATCCTAATGAGTAATGACAATTTTAAAGATCTTCCAATGTGGATATCTTTGAAGGAATGGGGATTGACCCCGGATTCACAGAGGTGGGTGAGACCCCTACGATGGGGCCACTGTGGTATACGTGACTACGTCCACACGGTCCATCCGGTTTAAAGTTTATTTTAGGGCATGATGAAAAATGAAGTAGTTCCAAACTCTAGATGGGCCATAGTACAAGAAACAGTAGTGATTGATTATTAAAAACTTCCTATGGGCCACCAAAGCTTCGGATCAAGATGATATTTATGTGGCCTCTTCATCTATGTGTTTGTAACCTTATCAACAGGTTGGATGGTAAATAAACATTCCACTAGAATCCATGAGAGGTTTTCAATGGTAGAGATTCAATCACAATTGTTTCTGTGGTGTGGTCCACCTAAGATTTGAGTCAGATTCACTTTTGGGAGAGTACCCTAAAATGAGCTTTTAAAATGGTTGGAATGTGTGGATTTAAGACACATACATCACTGTGAGTCCCACATTCAGGGGTCCGACCCACCTCGGTGGATCGGGTGTCTCGCCTAATACGCTCCCGCAATATATATATATATATATATAGAGAGAGAGAGAGAGAGAGACCTATGCCGTTCATTTATTTTGGATCATTCTTTTAGAGCATGAGCCCAAAGCAGAGGCAGATCCAAATCTCAGGTAAGCCGCACCAGAGGAAAACAGGGGTGATTGAACGGCCACAGTTAAAAACTTCCTGAAATGTTTATTTGCCATCCAACCTCTTGACTAGGTCACAAAGACCTAGATTAAGTGAAAATACAAATATCAACTGGACCAAAAAATTTTGTGGCCCTGGGAGGTTTTTAATGGTGGGATGTCAATCACCACTGTTTCATGTGGTGTGGTCCACCTGAGATTTTGATCTGCATTATTTTTAGGGTTAAGCCCTAAACTGAGAATAAAAAATGGATGGATGACATAGATAAAATACATATATAACGGTGGAGTCCACAGAGCACCAGCAGCGAGTCGCTTGTCAAAATTTAGCAAGGTGTGCACTGCAAAGATGTTGGCCTTATATCATACGTAGAGCTGAACATGAACTGAGTTTGATCAGTCAGATTGACTCACTAAAACTCTATTCGGACAGAAAGTCTTCGTGTTCAAACTTACACGATCTGTAGTCGGTTTCAATCACATCCCTCTTTGACTCCACTAGACTTTACTCATTCGTTCAACTCAATTATAGAGAGAGGGGGGGGGGGGGTTGTGACAAATTAATATTTACTATTCAGTGGTAGGGGGATTGTGATGTGTAATTTGTGAACAAATCAATATTTACTATTCAGTGGTAAAAAAAAGTGAAGTTGTTTGAACTCGTAAAAATGGTTCGGAATTTATATGTTTGAACATGGTTGGGCTAGACCAAATCAAGTTTGAACAGAGCCACCCTGTTCAAACACACCCACTCTAGCAGCCGAATGATCCAATCTAGTCCATGTTCGACTCAGATTGGATTGTTGCCCACCTCTAATCATATGTAAAGGAGCGGATTAGGTGTTACCGGCTAACGCCTAAGTGGGTGTTACCCTTACCGTGGGGCCCACTTTGATGATGTGTTGTATATTCACCATGTCCATCTGTTTTTCCAGATGATTTTAGGATGTGCTTTAAAAAATTAAGCAGATCCAAATCTCAGGTGGATGATACCTCTAGAAGCAGCTATGGTTGAATGCTCGCCATTAAAACTTCTCAGGCCCAACATAAGAAGATCCGTAATATTTATTTGCCATCCAAACTGTTCATAAGGTCAAACAGACTTGGATGAAGATAAAAATACAAAGATTAGCTTGATCCAAAACTCGTGTGGCCTACAAAATGTTTTTAACAGTCGTTCACTACTTTTTTTCACCGGTGTGGTCTACCTGAGATTTGTATCTGCTTAAGTTTTGGGATAACGTACTAAAATAATCTGAAAAAACGGATGGACGGTCTGGATATGAAACATATTCATCAAGATGGGCCCCACACAGTAAGGGTAACGCCTATTAAGGTGTTACTTATTTATACTATAAGAATCCACGTTTATTTTTTTATTTTTTATTTTTTTAAGTTTGAATTTTCTATTATGTTTGGTCAATATTGTAAGCTTGCAAGAAAAAGGCTCAAGAAATATTTATTGATTTTTTTGTAAGACAGACGTTTCAGTTTCCTACTTATTCAAGCAAAGTAATTAAAAAAAAAAGAAAAGTAAAAGAGTCTAGATTACCATGTGCTTGGACCATTTAAAAGATAGGACGCGGATTGGGTTGTGACCCAACACCACCTAGCCACGTGGTGTCAAGACTCTGTGGGGCCACCCATGTGTTTTATCCACCCTGCAAAATACAGGTGTTGCAGAGGACTCCGGTCCATCAACAACCTTGACCTGAAAAGGGTTCCTAAGAACACACACACTCTCTCTCTCTCTCTCTCTCTCTCTTCCTTTCATGCCCACCTGAGAAGAAGAAAGGTAGGAACGACTGTGGGGCTCACAGTGATGTATGTGTCTTAAATCCACACCGTCCAACCATTTTCAAAGCTCATTTTATGGCATGATCCAAAAAATGAAGCATGCCCAAATCTTAGGTGGACCACACTACAGGAAACAGTAGTGATTGAATCCCCACCATTAAAAACTTCATGGAGTCCAGCGGAATGTTTATTTGCCATCCAACCTGTTGATAAGGTCACAGAGACCTATATGAAGAGACCACACTACTATCATCTTGATCCAAAGCTTTTGTGGCCGACAAAAAGTTTTTAAGGTCAATTACAATTGTTTCCTTTGCCATGGTCCATATGAGATTTGGATCTGCCTTTCTAAAATGAGTTTTCAATACAGATGGACGTGGATGTAGTTAGAGTTAGACATGAGCCGAGCCAACTCCGTTAACTTGACTCAACTCAACTTGAAAATACTCGACTCGACTCGACTCGTTGCTGAGTTCAAACCAAGTTGAGCTAGGGTTCGAAGAAAAAAAATCAAGTTTGACCGAACTCGATTCAGCTCCACTCAGAGTTCAATTCATGTTGACTCCATTCAAGTTTGACTCGACTCTTGTAGTTGGAAAATGAGGTTTTTTAGTCCCACATTGGATGTGACCAAAGAAATAAAAGGAAGAATTGTCTATAAACAGGGGGTGTCAACAGGCTTGGATTATCTTTGGACTAGATTTTGAATTATTTTAGTTTAGGTTTTTGGATTGGGCCTAGTCAAATTTTGTGCTTTTCTAGGCTTGAGAGCTTGTTCGAACCAAGCCGAGCATGCTATTCCAGCTCAATGGCTGAGCCAAGTCAAACTTGAGCTGCGATTGTCTGCTTGTCGTGCCGAGCCAAGCTAGGCCCAACTCGACTCGCTTCGGCTCAATGTCCAGCTCTAAATGTAGTCACATACATCAAGTTGGCCCTCATAGTCATGAGTCCCACCCGCCCTTAACCGTAAGCTAAAGGCCCTGCTTGGGCTGGTCCTATAAGGGAAATATTTAAATGATTAAAGGTTTGAAATTGTCCAATTGAAGTCCAATTGAAGTATGAGTCCCATCGATCGAATGAGTATTTTAAACAACATACGTATGGTGAATGGGATCTGCTCACCAAGCATCTGTAAACCATTTAATCTTTTTGTGTAATGGTGGTCCACTAGATGATGGCAACCAGCTGAGCTGGGCTGGGCCATTCGTGATTGGACTGGGTTGGGTCCAGCCCAGATATGTGCCTAAATGTCAAGCCCATGCTCGGACCTTGGGCTGAGTTTACATACCCAAGCCCTGGCCCTACAAGGTTGGGCTGCCTTGCCAACCTTGTGTCAATTTGCCGTTCCTGGGCTAAACTGAGTTTACAAAAGCCCCGGCTTCAAAGCAAAACGTAGAGGTGGAAATCAAGGGACGCCAGCCTTGCTTTAATCAAGTTGAAGAAGTTAAAATATCAAAGGTTTAAAAAGAATTTGTTTTTTGGGTTATTCTCCATCCATGATGAATCCTACCTATACGTGGTTTGGATCATTAAAGTCTGATCTCAATGTTTTTAAACTACACATGTACGTTAAATGAGAATCATAAACAAGCATTTTAAACTATCTGTTTTCCAATATAGTAGTGGCCGGCCCACTTGATGATTTAATTAAGCTAACGGCAAAGCTAGGCCCTTGATCAAGCCTAGATAGGTAGGCTGCCTTGGGTCAAGCTTAGGGAGCTGAACCATGGACGCAGAGGGCGAGGCTGCCTAGCCCATTGCCATCCCTAGTAAAACTCAGTCCCAACATTAGTCTGGGCCTAAAAAAAGGGAGTGACCGAACCATAAAACAGGCCTTGCTGAATTATTTTTTTTATGTTTATAAAGCCAGTTATAAATAATGACATTTCTTTCTTATAGTGTTAAGATTTTTCTGACTAATTTACAAGAATAGCTAGGATGATGTCATGTTGTAACCCTTGAATGGCCAAAAATAACTTAGGAGACCATTCTACACAACCCTCAACTAGAACCGCCATAGAACTCTACAAACTTTCGAACATCACCATGCTACTTCATGTTCTTCTACAATTCTTTAGAATTATCTACAATTTCCTACATACTTCTAACTTACTCTTTAGTATCTCTACATACTATGTACATACCCTCTAGTCGTACAAGCAGTGCCAAGAGTAGTCCAATTAATAAACGAGCTTGAAATTTAGGCCTGAGCTGGGTTGGCCCTTCAAAATGAAAGGCCATTCCAATCCTCCCTCGTTCATATTTTGTCCATTTAGACAGTAGATTAGCTCTAACCCACAGTGAGGATTGCCCTTCCATTGATGAAATTTGAACATCCATCTTAGGGCCGATTGGACCACACACATGTACTTCAAATCTAGACTTCATGGGAGAAGGGTCCTTACTCATGCCTTTGGTGGTCGATTCACAAGAGTTTCAACATGAGGTTATCAGTTCGAATACTCATTGTGGTGAAATCCTACTATGGTGTGAGTGTATGAGTAGGCCTGGGATTCGACGCCTCCACTAAGGAGTACATAGTGGTCCGATTGTCCAATCATCGAGCCAAATGTTACAGACCCCACATGCACATGTGTCGTCGGCACATGTCTCATCTTTCTCTCCTCTTCCTCTTTTTCAAACTCATTTTCCCAAAGAGCCATCACGAGTATCTCTCTCATTTAATGTATAATATCAAGAGAAAAGAAGCTACGTTGCCCTCTCTCAAAGCATTTTCTTTCTAACAACTAGTAACAAAAACAGAGAGAAAACAGTGGGAGAGAACTGAGACCAGTCGAGCAATCCTCCAACCTCCATTTAATGTAAGTTGGAACTTATACCAGTGTATTTTCTCCTCTTCTCTATATTAACTTGACATACATAGTTTGAATGAGAGTCCTGTTGGGTTTGTCCCACATCGGTTAGACGCTAGGAAGATTACTGGGCTATATATTGGGAAAAGGCCCCTTAACAATGACTAGTCATTTTAAGGTGGAACAGGCCCAACAAGTGGTATCAAAGCTGGCCTAGCCAAGCTGGTATGTGGTGGCGCCCGTGAGCGAGAGGGGGCAGTTCTCGAGAGTCCAGCAAGGGCAGTGCTCGGGAGCCCCTATCCGCCCACACCCAGAGCCCATGAGCGAGGGGGGCATTGCCCAAGAACCCAGTGCCCGACAAACTCGGGAGGGCAGTACTCAGGAGCCCCTATCTGCTGTGGAGGGGGGATTGGTTCCTTTGACTATGTGCCTACATCAAAATCCTCATCTTCGTGAAGAGAATCTGATAAGTCCAAGGCAGGCCCAGAGCCCAATATTAGGGATGAGGCATACATTTTCTCAAATTAAACCACCTAAATTTTAATATTACGAAAAATACACTTTACAATATTATTGTGATATTTTCAAAATATCATAAGATTTTAAAATATTGCATTTTATAGTGATTTTAATTCGAAAAATAGTAAAAACTTTCAAGGAATTTGTCATACAAATATGTAAGATTTATTTACTATTCAATAAATATTTTTATGATTGGGCCCTTAATATTGCAAAGATAAAGCCTCAAGATTTGAAATCTCCCGTGAAATTGCTGACTCCAAGATTTTTCACTATGGTTACAATATCAAAATGATACCAAAATAAGATTCCTAATCTCTAAGTGGTGGACAGCTGTTGGCTGAATTAGGACATTGGATACTTCTTATTTCAACCGTACAATAAGAGTCCATCAATTCAATAGTTAGATCTGACACATCAAAACTCGGATTCATAATTTGGACGGTTCAACTTGAATTAATTTCATGGCACATGTACAATTTCTCAGTGCCTGTGTATCCTCCATCGCACCGTCAGAGTATTAAAGTTTTACTCATTCTAGAGCCAGTTTGGTGCTGGTTAGAAGGATGGTCCAGAACCGGTATGTAACGGTGAAATCCGGACAGTCGTCCGGCCCAGACCCGGACCTTACAATTAACCAGCCCGACCAACCTGGATAAGTTTTAAAATTAAAAAGACCCGGGTCAAACTCCGGGTAAAAGATGGAACGATATTATCTCCCACGTTGCCAGACCTAAAACCAGACCCGGTCCGGGGTATGGTTCCGGACTCGGGTTCCTTCAAAACCTTGGTCCGGGTATAGGTTGGTTGCCCCTTTTAACTATTCAGTACCGGGCAAACCGTGGGACCTAAGGTCCTCTTTCACTCCCTTTCCTCCTCTTTGATCAACGAAATAATACAAACCGTGGTACCTAAACTTCTCTTCACCTAAACTCACCTTAGATCCTCTTGAGTTTTTCAGTGAAAATCGGGAAAAAGTTTAGGAGTTTTTTTCCACCCTAAACTCCTCTTTACCTTCCCAACGTGGGACCCACCATAATATGTCCCTAACTATGGGACCCAACATGATGTACATTTTCCATCCAACTTGTTGATAAGGTCACAAGGACCGGGATGAAGGGACCACACAAATTTCAGTTTAATCGAAGACTTTTGTGCATCATAAAGGTCTCACTCTCCATTTTTTCTTGTTTTATGGTCCACTTTAGATGTGGATTTGCTTTATTTTTTGGATCTTGGCATAAAATGATATGTAAAAATGGATGAATGGCATGGATTTAAAAATCGAGGCTAATACGGTAGGCATACGGTGGGATTAAAATTTACACCGTCCATTCCTTCATGTTTGATTTCTCTCAAATCTTGGCTGCCAAACAGAAAATCTGGAATTGATAAGAAGTGGAATCGGTGAGAATTCATATCATGGAATCCACTTCTCCTCACTTCTCCTCAAATCCATGGTGCCAAACGGGCCATCAGTGTTTCTCACTTGAATGTTCGCAGTATATGCACTACTCTGGGCTTGTATTGTTTTTCTCTCCTGGCCTGGGATGAAGCCTTTTGTTTTTTATTTTCTCCTGGCCCGGATCGTCGATGGCCCACCTAGGGGTCTTTGTTTTCTTGGAGCTTTGTGCGTTGTTCTTTCGGCCTTTGGCCTTTTTTGAAATAATAATATTGTGCTGATCTTGGGATGTGCGGTGAAAATAAGGAGGCCTACTAAATGAACGGTTTTGATTTCACATGTGCATCATGGGTGGGCTCACACAGATCAACGCATGTGACCATTCACCCTGTGGTCTACATCAAGATTGGTGGGCCTCAAATCTGATAGTACGTAAATGGGGGATTTTTTGTTCCTGGACCTTCTATTTGAGGGGCCCATCTAATCAGGTGGGCCATGGTTCTTTCAAAGAAAAATGAATAGCTGAAGTTGACCGGGCTGCAATGATTCTTAGCCTTCCAAGCTTTTCTGACATTGCGTCCAAGATTATGTATGGACCAGCTTAATTTTTGGGCAAGAACATCTTCAAGGTCCAAACAACCTGATGGACGGCTTGGATCCTTCACCTATTTACCACACTGGCTCATGTGGTGGGGTGCAGATGTTATCACTTGTACACTCGTGAACGACTCAGCAGACATTGGACATCAACTGAGGTAAGTCATGAGTCATGACCCACATGACATACATGAACTCAACCTTCCTATGGCCAATATAAATGAATCTTATCTCGATATGATGATCGTAGCGGTCTATTTTCATGGCCACCAACTAGAGGTCCATGATCTAGTCCTCTGGAGGCACGGGAGATACCTTGTCTCCACGTCATTGATAAACACGTGGAATGCATGGATTACATCCAAACCGTTCATTTGATAGGCTGCTCATAATCAAATCAAAGAAACCCTTTTTAGGAGCCAATTAAAGCCGGGCCCCACGGAATTCCCGGTTTGGATCATCAAAGACATGTGCCACGTGTATGGTCCATGTTGTCCCTCGAATGGATCAGCTCCCATGCATGGGCATGTCTTCCAACAAGTGCGACATGTACATGCGACAGATAGAAATCGTCATACACAGAGTAGAATTCACGTACACATCACTGTGGGACCCACCTGAACTGGCCAGACCTCCAGACCATAAATAGACTATATAATATACATCGCAGGAGAACACTACTGCGATGTATATTATATATACAGACCAGAAGATCACCAGCTCACTCAGTTGTGAGTACACCTAATTAGCATGTGGGGCCCACCATTATGTCTATATGACATCTCGCCCGTCCACTAAGTTTGTCACATCATGAAAATAGGATTCCCTAAAATTCAGGTTAATCCAACGATCAGATGGGGAGCACAATAGAAAATAAAGGACAACCACCCAAAAAACTTCAGATTAACATTAACGTGGGGCATTCCATTTTCATGGTTGGATCAACACATGGTGGGACAATCTTGTTGGATGGGTGAGATATCACACAAACAACATGGTGGCCCCACACGTACGCCAACTACTTGACGCACAGCTAGCTCTCGTGAGCATCTCTCACACACCTGTGAGTGAAAGATGTTCACACAACTAGTTATGTATCTAATTAGCGAGCCTGTAGAGGCACCGTGGTATTTGCAATACATCTCACCTGATCAGCGAGATTGTGAAGTAGAAAGGGCGTGGCAAGGCTGATCAGTTTACGAGGCCTTCGGTGTTCCTCAGCCGGCATAACCACATTATTCTATGCATTATTCTAAGCCTTTTTCTATGTAGACTTATAAAACCCTACCGATCAAAAGATATTATCAAAACAAAACTTTTTATAAATAGTAAAATCTAAATAAAACTAAGCTAATGACCAATATTTAGGTCAAATCTCGCAATTTCCAGCATGAGCAACTCAACGTTAGTTGGCTTTACTAGCTCGATCTACCCCAAAATCATATCTTATATGTTTATAAACTCATTTCAGATTGCAAGATACAATCCTGATGGTCCGACCCGACCGATCTTCTTTTGGTCTATTTAAACCATGAAGTAGTCAGCAACCCACTCTACATCATATTGTCCCACTGGGAAAATAGGGCACTCAAAAGACAGGTGGATACTACTAACTAGGAGTATGGGACCATCTCTATGTATATGAGAAGAACTCGAATCCAAACTGGTTGGACAGTAAGTTACCACCTATAACTTCCTGCCTTTTATTTGTGTGCTACATCCAACCCGTCCAATTGGAGGACCCTATCCTAAGAAGTGCACCTTCTGAAAACATCATCTATATCTTCTAATCCTCTGTTATTTTTAAAATTAGCTTGAAAATATATTAAAATAAGACATTTGGGATTATTGATGGATTATGCTTGCACGAGCCTCAAACCCTCACTCAATTGGAGTATATTAGGTTTGCATAGGTATTGAGTGACTGCAATCTTGAACCAAGGACCTATTTAACGAACTAGGTATGCCAAAGACATTACCTATCCATATCAAACGTGCTCGAATAAGAAGCTAGCACATTAACAGCCTTGTGTTTTTATTAGTTTGGTAAGTGCTCCAAGTCTTAAAAAAAAATGACCTCAAACGTACGCCTACATAGGTGAACCCATCTAAAGTGTACCTATATATGACCAACACATTTCCATATAAATATAGTTTCATTTATAGTTAAAGCCTCAACCTCGACTATGAACATTTGCCATATAGCTGATTGAAGACACGTCCTTGGGTCAGGATCTATAAAGTCACTCATCACGATGGCTCAACAGATTGTAGATTCCATGGCCTTGACCTCAATAAGATTGAGGCCTCAGCCTTTAATTCCAACGTTTGTCATAGGACAGCCACTCCATCCGAGCAACTTAGATTGCTAACACTGAGTGCTCGGCGTACCCGATGATCACAGGATCAAGCACACTACTCATCGTCACATATGAATAACGGTGATTATCGGGATACACAGGATCTTAAATATAATAATGGGAATCTCCCCTAATCAAGAAATATATCCTGGACAGTATCTCATCTAAATACATTTTCCAAAATGAAATGAACATATACGCTGTCGGGGATGATGGATCCTTATCTTCTATAAGAGGACCTTACCATATCATCTCATGGTACGTTATTCACACCAAGGAATACACTTAAAACTTTGATACTCAACCAAGCTTACTGACTTAAGTATCAGAGGGTCTTCCACTAGCACGACCAGCATCCCCTCGTGATTTATCTGTTTATAATCTTAGGTCTCATTATCTTAGTCATCCATCTCCATCAACTTCATCGAGCGACTGAAATTCTAAAGTTGGTCCTTGATCAACATCCATTACCTGATTTTTACAGCTAACATATATAAACATATAAACGCTTTTCCTAAGAATATGTGTACAAAAATCCTCCACGAACACAACTTTAACCAAGCGGCACCACTTGCATAACTAAAACCTTTGTCCTATTATATAAATCCCACTTGCATGTTTTCCATTCCCCTCCACTGTAGGGGGAGCAGGCTTATGTGGCACATGTGTATGATGATCTGATCCATACATCTTGTGACATCATCAGCCCTTGATTTCAACTCCCACAAAGAATTTTGTTCCTTGGGTGATCCTAACCATCTAATAGATGGACCTTTATCTTTTAGTGATCAGTTGTAAGAACCAATTGAAGGGCTGGATCCAGCCTGAAATACTAAATCGACGGTTCTGATCCCATCCAAGTGTACCACGTGTTGAGAATGACACGTAGTCATGGAAAAGATCAGTATATATACAATCTTCTTTCATGGGATTTTAGAGCATCTCTCAAGTTCGGTCTCTCTCTCTCTCTCTCTCTCGTATGGAGACCGACGTCGCACCCAAAGACCAGCTGGAAGAGAGCTTCTCTTTCAGCTGCCACGAGCTCAACTCCGCTATCGAATTCCTCCCTTCGTCCGACGACGACGACGACGAATCCTACATCGAAATCGACATCGAATCGCCTCCAGATTCCACAGAATTCGAGTTCCCCATTCCCTTCTCTTCCGTTGAATTCTCCGATCAGATTCAACCCGATAATCTTTTCGGACCCGATCGCAAGATGAGTGGCCCACATCCGAATCCAGGAGATGGAAATTTCTTACGGCGATCGATCAACACCATCTGCGACGCCTGACATTTCGACGGTCGGGATTTCAGAGGGTCAGCTCCGGGCAGTCCAACACCAAGTCAAAGCATCTAACCCGGTCAACGATCGTTCCCGCAAAAATCGGAAATTCGTCCGCAGGCTGAGGAATCGGGACCCGGTTGGGAGCAGGTAAGAACACACGTGGCACTTGGGTATTCCTGCACAACTAAGCTCTGTGGGACCCATCATGATGTATGTGTCATATCCACACCGTCCATCCATTTTCCCGGCTCATTTTATAGCACGAACCCAAAAATGAGGAGGACCCAAAGCTCAAGTGGACCATACCACAGGAAATGGTCGGGATAATGGACTTCCACCGTTAAAACCTTCATATGGCCCACCATGATGTTTATTTTCCATCCAAACTGTTCATCAGGTAACTCCGACTCGTATGAATGGAAAAAAAAATAATATGAGCTTGATAAAAAGCTTCTATGGACCCGAAGAAGTTTTCAACGGTAGGCATTCAATCCTCACTGTATACTGTTCTGTGGTCCATATGGCCCACCTGATGAAAAGCTCGGATCTTGCACGTGCATACTGTTTTCGCACGTCTGGTTGAATATCAGTCGTTCTACCACCATGTTGTATATGTGAAATCCACTCCGTCCATCAGGTGATGATACTTATTTCCACCGTACATGCAAAAATAATCCTGATAAAAAGGCTCATATGATCCACACCAATGGGAACAATTTAGAATTGCTCATAAAACTTTTAAGTTTATACGATGTGGCCGGCATGAGAGCTGGCCCGATCTGGTTTTTATATCGTCCCTTAATCGTTGTGGGTCTCATCTTACGAACAGGTTTGATGAAAGATAAATGCCATGGTGGCCCCAAATTCAGACCTACGGTTGGCATCCCATCCCCGCTGTCCCCGTGCTGTGGTCCACCTGAGTTGTGGATCTTGGTGATTTCTTCGACCCACATCTTAGAATCGAGGATTGCACCAGATGGACGGAGTGGATTGCACATATACAACATGGTGTACCCCAAATAGCGTATGACAGTCAGTAAGCCAGACCTGGTGAGGAATCGACTGTATCATGCGCGGGTCCGCAACATCTGGACGTTGATTGCATGGAGAGCCGATCCCTGATGGCCTGAATGTTTGGGGACCACTGTGATATATGTGTTTTATCCACACCGTCCATCTGTTTTGTTAGATCATTTTTGGGCAATAGCCCAAAAATAAGGTAGATCGAAAGCTTAAGTGAATCACACCACAGGAAACAATGGGATAATAGAGCTCGGATTAAGTACTACCCACAATCAATGCAGCAGCGGGAGATTGATGGGTGCGTGGTACCTAGGGTATTGCTGGAGAGCAGGGGCGCACCTCGATATTGGTAGAGTGTTAACCGTCACCTCGGGCTCTATATGCTCTTCACCAATCCCGACATGCCATGCACCTGTCTGCCTTTGCTACATGCGGTGGGGCAGTACCTAATCACTAATCCAAGCTCAGGAAAATAACGTCAGCGATTGAAAACTTCCCAGAGCCCACCTTGAAGGTTATTTTCAATCCATTCATAAGATTACACAAACCTGAACAAAGGGAAAACACAAATGTCAGCTTTGTTTCAAAACCACTGTGGCCCTCAGGAAGTTTCAGGTGTTAAATCGCCAATGTTTCCTGCAGTATGGCCCACTTGTGTCTTGGATCTGTCTCATTTTTGGGCTCCTTTCCTGAAATGAGCTGGCCAAAAAGATAGACCCCGTGGATAACAAGCACATACATCGCTGTGGGCCTCAAAGAGTCAGGTCCAGGGTCACCTTGGTGGGCCCAATGCTAATATTACCTGAAGGTGGCCACCACGAATATGAACCGTCAAGCACTGACACACAGAATTAGGTGCATGTGCATACACAATCTACACCGTATCCCAGTCAGGATGTAACAAATCTCTTAGTCAAACGTAAGAGATGGTCCCCTCACATTGGAACCGTCGATCAAGACGTACCTTCTTTCTATGATTACTAACGCCGAGAATTTCTCGAACCATTCCTCGATCAGGAAGTGAGTGCCAACGGTCCTGATCTAACCTTAAGAGGTGGTCCCTAATCTGAACGGTTTAAATAATCTGTCAAGCTGAGGATGTGGTCCAGATACCCTACTGGATCATCTCCCAATCAGGAATGGCTGTCCCCCGTTGACAGGAACCCACGTACTGATCGAAAGAGGGGGTGGACCCCACACCTGAAAACCCACGAGTTGGGTCGGCTTTCTATAATAGCACAGACCGAGAGTTCAGTTCAAGCAACCGTGTTTTGGACCATTCCTCGTACGAATACGCTAATAACTATGAAAAGGGGGACTCGGATTTCGTAGCGTGCGCTGGAAAAGATCTGTGGGCCCCACCATGATTGTATGTGTTTTATCCACGCCGTCTATTCATTTTTCCAGATCATTTTTGGGCATGATCCAAAAAATGAGGCAGATACAAATCTCAGGTGGACCACACCACAGGAAAGAGTGGTGATTGAACGTCTAAATTTAAAAATGTTTTAGGGCCCACTGCAATGTTTGTTTGCCATCTATCCTATTGATTAGGTCACATAGACCTGGATAAAGGTAAAACACAAACGTCAGCTTGATCCAAAACTTTTGTAGCCCCCAATAAGTTTTTAATGGTGGGCGTTCATCACTACTTTTCCTATGGTGTGGTCCACCTGAGATGTGGATATGTCTCATTTTTGGATCATGCCCTAAAATGATATGCAAAAAATGGATGAACGGTGTGGATAAACACCCACATCATGGTGGGGGCACAGATGTGTACTACACTGTGCAACCCATTGGTCAGGATCAGGTCTGGGAAAGAGCTGTAGGCCCACCATGATTTTATTTTATTTTTATTTTATCCACACCGTCCATCCATTTTTCCAGCTCATTTTGAGCATGATCCCCAAAAATGGGGCAGATCCAAATCCTAGGTGGACCATACCATAGGAAACAGTGGTGATTGAATGCCCACCACAAAAAAAACTCATATGGCCCACAGTAATATTTATTTGCCGCCCAACCTGTTGATAACGACACACAGACCTGGATGACGGAAAACACAAATATCAGCTAGATCCAAAACCTTTGCAGCCCCCAACAAGTTTTTAATGGTGGGTTTTCAATCATCACTGTTTCCTATGGTGTGGTCCACCTGATATTTCGATCTGTGTTATTTTTTGGGATCACGATCTAAAATGAACTGGAAAAATTGATGGAGGGAATGGATAAAATACTCACATCATGGTGGGGCCCACAGAGCTTTTCCAGCAGGTGCGGTGTGCTACACTGCGCAATCTTACTCCTATACAATGCTCGATCTACTGTTCTCATGTGGGGCCCACATCTCAACGACCCAAGTCATAATTTTAGGTCGGTTCCATGATGACCGGAGATCTCCGAGAAAATCTCCCCTCCCAGATGATCTGAACCGTTAGATTCTATTGATTAGCTGTAGGCCATTAGCAGTACTCTACCTTCATCTGACGGCTATGGCCATCTGGAATGGGACTATGGGAGATGTTAGCCAATGACCCTTTGCATGGTGGATCCTATAATAAGATGAAAGGCTGAGATTATCGAAAGATGGGCCCCACATAATACTTTTATTGTGGACTGTTTCAGGAAGCCATCTAAGATCGTGACCGCAGTTAATAACGAGGTCATGAAGTTGTTCATCAAGCTCCGATCAGGAAACATCGTGTCCACTTTCATGTCGTTGATTAAATCATACCACACTTTCTCTCTCCGATCCAACGGCGGAGATGACACCAAAAGATCACATGTATATCGCAGATTAACAAAGCCATTTACAACATGGTGGGCCCAATTGGACGATACCAACGTCATCACCAACACCGACAGCAACAACAACAACAAAAAGGTGGAGAGAGAGAATTTGCTGCATGCTGCCATTGCTTACTGCAAAAGATCACCTGCAGATATTGTGGATGATTGCTGATTACTTTCTGTTGGTTTGTAACAATATCAATCTAGCACGTATTTTGGACATCTGAGCCGTTGATATGATGGACCCCACATGGAAGATATTCAAGCTTGCCTGATAAGTAGGTTAGCTTGATCATTTTGCCGTGTTATCTTCATCATGGGCCACACCATGCACGGCTCAGATGTCGAAGATACTTGCCAGGTTGGCACATATGGCTCTGTGTAAATGTGCGTTTACCAGCGTTACTTTCTAAAATAAAATATTTTAGGGACTTTTCCATTTAGCGAACGAAAATCTCATACTTCTAAACTACTTGAGTTTGGATGACTGCTGCAGCAATCAACATCTCAAGAGTTTTAATCATCAAATATTGATGCTGAAAAAAAAAGTGTAAGTTTGATCACTGAGTCATGGGCCATGTGAAATAATGTCAATGGTTTGGATCATCAATATACCAACGGTTTTCGATCATTGGATTCAATTGCACCGTCGGCCCCATGACCCCATGATTAACCATATCGACGGCATGGATCATGCGAAAAAAAAATCAGTGGTTTGGATAATGCAAAATCAATAAGTAAAAACATATCAATGACTTAGATTGTGCAAAATTGAAAAAAAAAAAAAAAAAAAAAAACGGATTAAGTGTCAGAAGTGGGATTTGAATCCACCCCCTCAAATATTGATGTAAATTTTATTTTTTTTATTTTAAATGATACAATAACATTTTTGTTATGGTTTTAAAAAAAAAAAAAAAAGAGTGAAATTAAAAATAATAGCAAGGTTTAAGTCTGAATTTTTTTTTTAATTCAGTTCAGTTCGATAAATACATATATTAATATGAAATAGTTTCAAACTTTATTTAAAAATAATATATTATTCTATAATTGAAATTTAATATACCCAGATATCCACATGTCTAAGAAGTAAAATAAGATTTCTTTATTTTATGTTGGTTTATGGCCAATGTAAAGATAAGGCACACTGCTTCACCAATGCTATTGGAGTGTTAAAGTCTCTTGATATACATTGATATACCATTCTCAAACGGCTTGGGCCTTTTATAAAAGTGGTGATTCAACATCATATTCTGAATAGAAGGTCTTATGTTTGAATTCCGAGAGCACTAAATATGCCTCAATAATATATTTTTGAAGGGGCCATTTATTGTGTGAGTTGTGAGTGTTCGTCCACCTGATTGTGACTAGAGTTGGGCTTAAGTCATTTTAGCACGGCCTAGCTTGACTTGAATCAGCTTCAGTCATATTCTCCCAAGGGGACTGTTTATAGTGTGAGTTGTGAGTATTCTTCTATTGGGTGTAACTAGGATTAGGCTTAAGTCATTTAGCATAGCTAAGCCTGAATTGGCTCCCCATGCATGTCATTCTAATCTTCAATCAGGCAACCCATGCATTTTAAATGTTCATCATTATTTTTACTCCATTTTAAGTGTTTTTGGTGTATGTGTAGTTAGTGAATGGATTAGGAGCATTCATGTGGAAAATAGAGATTTTGTTATCTGTCTGACCAAGCTTGGTCGAACTTGAGTCAAACCAACCTACTGTGGTAGGCCCATGTCAAGATGGGCCAAGGTTTAGCATAGAACCCTAAGTGTTGAGTTGGGCTAGATTTGGCCCAAATCCAACCCATTGCCACCCGTAGTTGTGTATTTAAGGGCTGTTTGGATAGGGAGCAGATTAGATGTAACCCGACGAACACCTTAATGGCTGTTACCCTTACCGTAGGGCCCACCTTGGTGATGTGTTGTATGTCCCTACTGTCGATCTGTTTTTTCAGCCTAGTGTGGTCTAAAAAATTAAGCAGATCCAAATCTCAAGTAGACCGCGCCTTAGGAAACAGTGGTGATTGAACTCCGACCATTAAAAACCTTCCCACCTTAATAGTAATAAAATTTCATCTCCCACCTAAGCGTGGGCCACACACGTAAAAGAGAGGAAAAAATGTTAAACGAATTAAATTAATAGCCCATATTCAAGATGCATGGGTTGCATGATTGAAGATTAGGAGGACATTTGTAGGAGATAAGATGAACATATGAAGTTGGGTCAGGTTGTGCTAAGTTAGTCTATGTTGGGCTAAAATGACTTGACCCCTAACCTACCTATAGCTAGCTCGGTTTGAAATTTTGATTGGGCATGCATATCAAATCTAAGCTAATAAGTCTAAATTAGCTGAGTCCGGTTCATCACCGATGGATAAGAACTATGTAAATCAAAATCAAACCATCCAAATGGTTAAGCCCACTTTAGATGAATCATAAACCAAACACATGAGAAATATTTTACTCAAATAAGACTGCTCCAAATAGTGGGTCCCGCTTGAGCTGAACCATAAATGAACATAAAATAATGAAATAAAATGAATGCCTTATGGACGGAACTTTGTATATTTAATTTCAATTATAGAGTAGTACACATTATTTTGCAACAGAGTTCAGCATCATTCCATATTAACACATGTTTATCAAATAAAGTTAAAATATTGTATAGAATTAAACTATTATTTTTAGTTTCAGTCTTTTGCTAACTATAACAAAATATTTTATTTTATCCAAACAACCTTTGGTTAAAAAATAATTAATTTTTTAGGCTTTTTTAATTAATACATCAACAAGTAGAAAAAATAAACTTTACTACTTCTCGTTGCTTATTTTTAACCACCATGGGCCCAGCAATGCAGCAATTATCAAATCAACGGCTTGGGTCATGCAAGTAAAAAACCAATGGTTTGGATAATTTTAATTCAGATTTAAAAAAAAAAATCAAGGGGAATATTAATGATTTAAAAAAAAAGAGAGAGATTTTTTGTGCTTTGGGAGTGAAAGGTGAAACTGTTAGTGCCAACAGTTTTTATCATGGGGAGCAATTGTACCTTGGGTCCAGTGATTATCATATCAAGCAATCAGATCGTGCAAAATTAAACATCAACGGTTTAGACCATGCAAAATTGGAAAAATAAAAAAATCAATGGCTTGGATTATGCAAAAATAAAAATAAAAATAAAAAATAGATGTCAGAAGTGGGATTTGAACCCACGCCCTCTCACGAAGACCAGAACTTGAGTCTGGCGCCTTAGACCACTCGGCCATCCTGACCTTGTTGATTATAATTTGATTATTTTATAATATAATATATGTTAAAAGATCAAGGCGCCTCCTCATACTTTGTTGAATACATTCCATCCCTTGGAACAACTGTGATGTGTGTCGTACATCCACACCTTACAATTGGTGGGGTCCCCTCTAGATTATGGGATACCCTAAAAATCAGCCATATATGGAACTAGGTGGGTCACACCGTTTAAAATCATGTGAAACATGCCTAGAACATCTAAAAGCATTTGGTGGGGCCCACTTGAGTTTTGGATATGGCTAAAACTTGGTATGACCCGTCATCCAAGTGGGACACATACAATGGATGGGTTGGATGTCCGAACCACATCTCAATGGGCCCTATAAATGATCATGAATGTTTTGGTGAGTGGGTTACCGCTCTCAACTATTGTCTATAGTGTGGCCCATTCATATCATGGATTGACCTGATTTTTAGGTTTGTGGCCCACCATAGAATGGCACATCCGATTGATGGTGTAGATCATCACAGTGGGGCCCACATAGCTCTACCTCATGGAAGCTTCCATGAGGTCGACATCACATAACCAATTCACACACACATATATGAATTGGTACCATGAGGTAGCGCTCTCAATGGAGCGGGTCAAATCCGAGATCCAAGATCTAATTCGCTCTGAATCCATATAATGAGGATTTGGATCTTAAAATAGGCCTGATTACTTAAATGGACCGGATTTGGATTCACAAGAACATATCTGAGTTCAATCCGAATCCGATTAAGATCCAGACTCATTGTCACCTTACTGTATACATTATATCCATGCTGGCCATCCGTTTTCCAGATTATTTTAGGCCATGTCTCAAAATTGAGACATGCCACTGTTAGGTCAACCATACCACAATAAATAGTGGGATTTGCATCATTTTTCTACTAAATTAAATATATTATATTATATAGTTTATATTATAATTTTTTTTAGATTTGTAATGGGTGGATTAGGACCTAGATCCGACCCGAATCCAATGGTTATATGGACTTTGGATTGAAAATGGATCTAACAATTTATAAATGGATTAGATATGGATATCACCTTTAATTTGGATCCGAGTGGGATCCGAATCCGATCAGAATCCGTGTATAGATATACAGACTTGGAGCCGGATCCAACCCATTGAGAGACCTACTATGAGGTCAAGCTTTGTCAGCCCACCATGATGTATGTGGGACATTCATCCCATTAGTCAAATGTATCCTTTCATTGTAAGCCATGGGCAAAAAAACAAGCTAATTCATGACTTGGGTGGACCACACTATAGACAATAGTTGAGAGTGGATGCTCACCCATTGGAACCTTTTCTGATTGTATGTAGGGCTTGTTACGCCCCAAACTCGGGGACCGGGCTCACTAAATTTTCAATCGCCGACCTTGGTGCCAACAGCCTCTATAGTACCCCATTATCGGCTCCTAGCTCTCATATGCCAGGTTCCGATCCTGAGATCCCACCAGGAGGATTTTCAAGGTTTTTTTTTTTTTTTTTTTGTAAATGAGCATAACCAAAACTATAAAACATCATCAAATATCCACTACATAGTTTGTTGAGTACAGTGCTGAAAAGAGGAAATACAAAAATGTAGCAAAAGTCCAAAATATCAGGCACATGAACCGAGCTCAACGCTGCTGATATGCCCTAGTACCTGCAGCGTAAACAAACACGCATAAGCTTCTTACGAAGCTCAGTAGAGTGCATGTGTGCTTGTGTGATGGATATGACAGGTATACAGATATCAGAGTAAGTGAAAGTGATAGAGGGCTAAGTTACCAAGTTCGTGAATGCTATCAGTCATTCCAAGGCTATGCAATACAAGGGCCTACATGGCCAAGTGTTATATGCTAGAGATGCAATACAAACATATCAATCCTCAAGTAATCCACATATCAAAATGGTTCTCATCTGGGACATCACTAGGGTCTAGTACACTCTGACACTGGCCGCTGCACATCACTCGCATAACCAAGCGAGTAGAAAAGACTTCAATATCCGCCTCGTCAATGGTATGCCAATGCCTACCGGCTCGCCGATAGCGGACCCATTTCACGAGCTGGTCAGACTCGACCTAGCTTATAGCCCACTACACTCGGACGGATAAGGTCACACCCTTTTCTAACCGACCTCGACATAGTGGGAGACGCGACCTACTGGTATTTGGCACTCGGGCGCTCATGTTATCTACTCGGTATTGACGTTGGAGTATCCTACTGGTACTACACGGTTTAGGGACTTTCACCCAAGGACAACCATAGCGCCCAAGTGCTAGAACGTGTTTCCGGTGTCCATTACTGTCAACCACGATGTGACTATGGTGGCCACCACCCTGATGCTCTTAGGGTGTGAAGGATATCTCTTTTTTGCAAAATGGGAATGAGAAAGCCCCATACGCATGACCTTTGTATGTGTAGAGACTTTGGAGATAGAGGAGGGATTAAAAGGGGAAAGATGGGTAGATAGGGAAGGAAAAAGTAAGGCAAATGATGGATAATAACTATAAGGTAGGGTATGTGTTGACTTTAGGGGTTATTAGCATGAAAGGTGATGGATTGATGGAAAAAGGTTATGGGGGTAGGTGGGGGATTGATTGATGGATAGGTAGAGTGATTGATTAATTAGACTTTCTAAGAATTTGTGCAAGTGGGGCCGGCGCCACACGTGCGTTGCGCGGCACGCCTCAGATTGTGCAAATGATCGTAACTTTCACACCGGGTATCGCAATCGGGCGTGTCATGCGACGTTAGAATCGCAGCGCCCATACGGTCGCCGGGGTATAAGTCTTGGGTCGATGCGGTACTAAATGGGGTCGCGATCAAGGCTCGCTAATCTGGTCCATTCGAACATACCGGCATTGGAAACTAAGCGTACGGAGGGTAAATCAGGGTACGGGTCTTACAGGGCTTGCTGAGATGTCCTAAGTACGATCCATGTAGGCCGCCCTAAATAAAATCTACAAACTACTTCGTCACATAATCTCATCCTTATGCCCTAAAAAAAAAATCATATACCTTACATAATCTTACCTCTAGTCTCTATATTACGAAGTGTGGTTGTTGGCGAGTTCAAATGATAGATGGAGGGTTAAAAAAGTCATTTTTCGGCTTGAAAATTGATGTGGGTCCAACAAACGAAGTGAATAGTTCTCCATAGGCTTTTTGTCGGATAATGATCGAAGATCAGTGGTACGCACAACTACCTTTCAATTATTGGAATTTTTGGAATCGGAGATTGGTCCTACGCTCTAAAGAAAAGCTTTAAAAAGTTGTTGAAAACTCATCGGAATAGAGAGAATGATGCCAGATGCACGCCATAAACTTGCCGGAGTGAGTCCCTCGTTGATGAGAGCAACAATCTGATGACTTTTTGTGGTGTGGTCCACTCTCTTTAAAAAAAAATGTAGAAAAAAATAAAAATGGAGTCTAATCTTTAATCTTCACCCCACATATAGCTTTTCAAACCATTTTTTTGGGGGCTGCCATGATTTTCCTGGTGAAATCTACTCTGACCATTCGAAGAGAGACTCCAATCATGAGGGAAGAAGAGATTTAATTTCAAGGCATGACTCCAATCACGTGGAAAGAAGAGATTTAATTTCAAGGCATGACTCCAATCATGAGGAAAGAAGAGATTTAATTTCAAGGCATGACTCCAATCATGAGGGAAGAAGCTGTTAAGGGTAGACCACACTAGAGACACCCTTCAAGGGCCAAGGATGCCCGAATGAAATGAACGGATCATATCTCCTGTTGAGAGGACCAAATCTTAATTTAGTGGGTCCCACTCTCATTTATTTGGAAAAAGGTTTCATCTTTTGAGATACGCCATTGTCATGCGATGAAGCAACACGGTGGAAGGACAATTTAGTCAAAAGGTTTTAAAAACTGCAATAGGGAGAAAAAAAAAAAAGAAATTTTTTTTTTTAGAAAAGTGGGGGTCAAAATGTCAGTTTCATCCTACTTGAGGGCCTGTTTGCTTGAAATCCAACTTAAAATTTTCCAGCAAAATCCAATTTTAACTAGTGTATTTGGTGGCAAATTCCAACTAAACAAGATTCCATCTAGAAACTTAAATGGGCTGAAATGGGGATTGCTGGAACCAAAAGGGAAAAGAGGTGGAAGGGTGCCCACCCTCGATGTATGTGTTGTACATCTATGATGTCTGCTTTTTATGTCCACGCGGTCCATCCATTTTGAGAGCTCAATTAAGGGTACTAGACAAAAAATGAGGCAGATCTAAATCTCAAGTGGACCACACCACAGGGAACAATGTTGATTGAACTTCCACCATAAAAAACTTCCTAGGGCCCACTATAGTCTTTATTTGCTGTCCAGCTCGGCCATCTGTCTTACGGGATTACTATAAGCCAATGGTCAAGTTCTCAGGCAGATTCAAAGCCCAAGTGGGCTATGTCGCAAGCAAACGGTTGGATTACACAATTTTCAATCAAACAAAATTTGGATTACAAAGTTTTCAACCAAACACCAAGTCCCAAGTGGAATCTGAGTTTCCAAGTCAGCTTCTGCAATTTTTTATTCCAACACTGGAATTTGAATTTTCTCTAGATTCTGCAGCCAAACAGCCCTTGGGCCATTCTTATAAAAAAGCCCCAAGCACAGGCTCGAGGCCTCTTCCACGGTGACTCCAATTGGAATCATATGGAACGCTGGAGAGCCCAAGAGCCGATGTACTTGCACTCAGTTATTGAAGACCTGGTACAGATGTAATCAGATCCAAACCATCCCAAGTAGTGGGGCTCCCTACAAATGGAGAATAACTCTAAAAACAGATTGGTTGGATGACCATAGCCTCTGATCAATCTATGCATTTTCTGAAATCGGAAAAATTGTTTTTTTTTCCTCAATCCAACTGTCCATTACATATCCGCCAATGCATCGGTTAGAACCAAAAGTTCTTTAGTATTGATCCATCTACTGTGGGACCCACCATTTGGACTAGAGGTGGGCAACGATCTGGGCCGAACCGAGTTAGCCCTAGTTTGGTTTGGCTTGTTTTTGTACCACCCTAGTTTGTGGATCGCCTGGTTTGGGTTTCAGGCTGACCCATGCGGCTTGAGTTTGGTTTGCTCCAAAAAAATCTGGTCCGAGTTCAGATCGGTTTGGTTGAAAATTTTGAACCAAGTCGGGCCGGGCCAAGTTTAAATAGGAGGTGAGTTTTTTTTTTTTTTTTTCTCCTTAAATAGAAAAGACCTTAAAAAGTTAGAAAAATATATATATATAAAAATAACTTACTACATAATGTTTAACATCCTTCGAAGGAGTGCAACTTCTAAATAAACATGTAAGAGCATTTTTCCAAACAAGAGCACACAAGCATTTTACTAGTGCAAAGAAATAATGTGCATTCATGTATATGTATTATGTATTATCCACGCTATCATGTATATGTATTATCCATGCCGTTCATCCATTTTTACATATTATTTTAGGACATGATCCCTGAATGGAATCATATCCAAAGCTCAAGTGGATCACACTATAGGAAACAATGTGCTTACAATCTATGAGCTAAATCAAACAGAGCTTCGAGTCAAGCCGAGCTGTTACTGTGAAATTTGGAATTTTTCGTGTCTTTTCATTCCATCTATGTGTAATATATATAGGGATTATAAAATAACTGATCCTACAAGATAGGAACCGTATATTCTGTACATGGTAACTGAATGAAGGTAGAACAACTGTCAAGAGCAAATCTTGTGGCTATTTTGAATAAGCCTCGTAGCTAGCTGTTAACACTCCCCCTCAAGTTGGAGTGTGCAAGTTATGAACACCCAACTTGTCAAGAAGACCAATGAATTACGCTCGACCCAAAGGTTTTGTGAAGATGTCCGCTAGTTGCTGGGATGTAGGAACGTAGGTAGTTTTGATCAACCCAGCTTGAAGCTTTTCTCTGACAAAGTGACAATCAATTTCTATGTGTTTAGTCCTCTCGTGAAAAACTGGATTTGAGTCTATGTGAAGTGCAGCTTTATTATCACAAAATAACATGGTTGGCTATGAATGAGGAACCTTGAAGTCGTGAAGCAAATTTCTCAACCAAGTCAATTCACAGCTCCTGTTTGCCATGGCCCGATACTTAACCTTTGCAAAAGACCTTGAAACTATAGGTTGTTTTTTTTGTTTTCCATGAAATAAGAGAATCTCTGAACATTGTGCAGAAATCGGTGGTAGAGCACCTAGTCATAGGGCAGCTGGCCCAATCTGAATCGCAATAAGCTTTGAGAGAGAGTGAATTGGTTGAAGAGAAGAAAAATCCTTGACCAGGCGAGTTCTTGAGATATCTAAGCACTCTCATGGCTGCTTCGAAATGTGGCTTGCAATGATCATGCATGAATTGGCTTAATGTATGAATTGGAAACATGATCTCTGGCCGAGTTATGGTGAGGTAAATGAGCAGACCAACCAGACATCGGTATGTGGACGGATTGTGAAGTAGCTTTCTTTCTTCATTGGACAACTTTAAGTGTTGCTCCATGGGAAAATAACTAAGGGCAAGCACCAAGTTGTCCTGCATCAGTTAGAATATCAAGGGTATATTTTCTTTGAGAGATGCATATACCTTATTTCGAATGGGCTACTTCAATTCCACAAAACGTTTTTAATGGGCCCAAGATGCTTGATGCGAAAATGTTTCTGAAGGAACTGCTTCAGGCTAGAAATGACAAGAGGATTGTTTCCAGCTATGATGATATCGTCAACGTAAACGAGGACAACTATAATTAAGGGACCATGACAGGAAGTGAATAAGGAATAATCAGCTCGTGATGATGTAAAACCGGCACCCCAAAGTGCTGATGAGAGCTTGGCAAACCAATTTTCTAGAAGCTTGTTTAAGGCCATAAATGGACTTTTGCAAGCGACAAACTCGACTTTCCCTCTGTTTGCCAAGTCCGGGTGGGAGAGACATGTAGACTTCCTCATCAAGGTCACCATGGAGGAAGGCATTATGGACGTCAAGTTGATGGAGTGACCAATTTTGGACGGCAGCTATAGCTAATAAATAACGAACAGTTGTGAGTTTAGCCACTGGGGAAAAAGTCTCATGACAATCGAGTCCTTCCTATTGTGTGTACTCCTTTGCCACTAGTTGAGCCTTATAACGTTTAATGGTGCCGTCTGCCTTATACTTGATTTTATAAATCCATTTGCACCCAATAGGCTTCTTACCAAGGTGGTAAAGGAACAAGGGACCAGGTGTCGTTGGCCTTTAAGGTAGAGAGTTCGGCATCCATGGCAGCACGCCAAAGATAGTCTTGCACAACTTGGTCAAAAGAAGTAGGCTCGGTGTTCTCCGAAATGGTAGAAATGTAACAATGATGTGAAGGAGATAAGTGATCATATGAAATAAAATTGGAGAGAGGATATCGAGTACCTGGGTGATACACTTGCAAAGAGGTAAATGATGGAGTTAGGGAGGAAGCCGGCAAGGTAGGGCAGTTATAATCTTGGAGGCGACTGGGAGGCTGGCGCGTTCAAGCGGAACATCTTTGGAATGGAGTAGAATTGGTGGTGGTGTCGGGCGGGGGTGGTGGGATGGGCGTGTGGTCCAAGGGATGAGGGGATGTGGCTGTAAGGTCCATGAGAGCAGCAATGGGTTTTGTAGAGGTGGTAGATGGTGATGCATTATGGACTGGCAAAGGTAAGACTGGTTGGGTAGGAGGGGATGAGTAGGGTGGTGATTAACCAACGAGCTTGGTCATAGGAAAAATGGACTCATGGAAGATCACGTCGTGACTGGTAAACATTTATTTTGAATCCAGATCAAAGAGTCGATAAGCCGAGGAACAAGCAACGTCGAGCAGGACTAACAAATTTGTGTTTACGAGCAACATTAGTTGCAAAACACAAGCAACCAGAAACATGTAAGTGATCATAGGAAGGTGGCTTATGCATCAAAACTTCTTACGACGCTTTACCAAAGAGAATTGGTGTAGGAATCTTATTAATGAGATAGGCGACGGTGAGAATGCAATCACCCCAAAAGGGTAGAGGAAGGGACGCTTGGAAGCGTAGAGCTCGAGCTACATCTAAAGATGTCTGTGTTTACACTCAACCACTCCATTTTGTTGGAGAGTTTTTACACAACTATGTTGTTGAATCACACCATTTTCATGAAGAAGTGAAGTAAAATCATTTGAAAAAAAATCAACACCGTTATCACTGTGAATAATTTTAATGGAACGTTCAAATTGTGTGGTGACCATATAAAAAAGGGTTTTGAGCAAGCCACAAGTTTCAGATTTGTGCCGCATAAGATACACCCATATGCAACGCGAGAAATCATCAACTAGAGTAAAAAAATAACGTGCACCAGACAAAGAAGCAATAGGCTGAGGTCCCTAAATATCACAATGTATTAATTCAAAAGGTTTATTAGTAGAAATTGAACTATGTGGGAAAGAATTCCAAGTCTGCTTAGCCAAGGGGCAAGTCTCACAAAGAAAATAAGAATCAAAACTGATTGAATGATTTATTTTTGCCAGACGCTGGAGACGACTAGAGGAGGGATGGCCAAGTTGTTGATGCCATGTTGTGGGAGAGACGGTAGTGTGCGCAGCATGTATTTGAGGTGGTGAAGCAGACAGTGGACTAAATAGGTAGAGACCACCGACTTCCTTACCCAATCCAGTCGTCTTCCTCGTTGTAAGGTCCTAAAAAATGCAAAAATTAGGAAAGAAGGTGGCAGAACAATTAAGATTTTTAGTGAATTTGCTGATTAAAAGTGGATTAACTTTAAAAGAAGGAACATGAAAGACATGATCAAAGTGTAGATCAGGAGTAAGAGCAATTGAACCATAAGAGGAAATGGGGACGGCGGTGTCATTCGGGAGACGAATGGGAGAGCTGATAAGTGAAGATGTTTTTGTAAATAAGTCATTGGTGCAAACTATGTGATCGGTTGCGCCAGTGTCAATGATCCAAAGAGGCTGAGAAGAGAAAAAAGAAGTAGGGGACAATGAAGTGGGAAAGCAACTACCCGCGACGTTGGCCAATTAGTGCGGGGTACCTTCATTGATGAGAGCCATGATTTGTTTATATTGTGTTGGAGTAAATGAGGGAACAACATGAGAAGTGCCCTTTTCCCCTAGGTGTAGTATTGGATAAAGAATTCTCAATGGCATTGTGTAGCTGATGACCAGGAGGATATCCGTGGATCTTGTAACATCGATCAATGGTATGCCCATCTCCGTTCAGGCAAGGCTTCTGCAATGATCACATGAAGGGCACCTCCATCCTTGACCATGCGAGTTCCCATGTCCCGCATTGTTGGATGGTGGCCTAGCATTTTGAGAAAAACGACGTGTGGCCAAAGCAGCACCATTAGAAGGGGCTTATGCAATTAGGGTTGTGTTGTTAAGGGACTGAACCAAGGTGGTGACTTCACATTGTTTCTCCTCCTGTAACACAAGTGCATAGGCCCTGTTGATGCTGGGCAGAGGATTCATAAGGACTTGTCCACGAACAACAGTGTAGGAGTCATTAAGACCATTAAAAATTGCAAAACTTTTTCTTCCTGATCACGTTCATGAAGGGTTTTCATTGCTTCACACGTGCATGTCAAAAAGGGATGATAAGAGGCAAACTCATCCCAAAAGGCTTTCAGTTTGTTAAAATAAGTTGCTACTGAGGACTTGTGTTGTTGTAGAGAGGAAATGGCTTGACGAATTTGGTAAATGTGGGGTGCATTGCTCTAAGAGAATTGTTCCTCGAGGTCAGTGCCAGACTTCTGATGCTTTATCAGTGGAAATAACACTATTCGCAAGATCTGCATCAATGAAGTTTAGAAGTCAAGAAAGTACCATATCATTGCATCGTTGCCATAGTTCAAAGTCGTTGGGAATGGCTACTAGGTCTGGACAAGGGACAATGCCATCCATGAACCCCAGCTTATTCCTTGCACTAAGAGCCATACGCATGGCCCTACTCCAGGTGGAATAGTTGTCTCCGGTTAAAGTACGAGAGACAAGATTTGTGCTAGGATTATTTGAATTATGTAGGTAGTAGGGGTTTGATGAATCAATGAGATTGTATGACTCATTCCAGCTTCATTGCCTTTAGAAGAATTCGTTGACCTAGCCATGACACAAAGAAGAGATGACGACGGGAGATAATAAGTGAACACAGATGAGATCCAAGAGAATCAGAAATGGAAGGAGATGAACACACTATGAATAGCAGTGAAGAAAATCCAAGGAGAAGACGTTGCAGAAAACCGAAGGTCAGAATTTCCTAGGCTCTAATACCATGTGAAATTTGAAATTTTTGGTGTCCTTTCATTCCATTTATGTGTAATATATATAAGGATTATACAATAACTGATCCTACAAGATAGAAATAATATATCCTATACATGGTAACTAAATGAAGGTAAAAAAGCTGTCAGGAGCAAATCTCATAACTGTTTTGAGCAAGCCTCGTAGATAACTGTTATCAGTTACCGCCCTAGTTTGAGCATGGTTTTTCAAATAAGTTTGACTTGAGACTTGCTTTGGTTTGAACTTCTACTCAAACCAATTCCAGCCGAGCTTTTTCAAACCAATGCGAGTCGAGCTTTCAAGTTGGCTTGGTTTGTGCCCAGCCTAAATTTGGACGACTTAATCCGAAGATCTTTGTATACTGAGTGCCGATCTCGGTATGCGTGTGTCGGGACAAAGCTCTCTTATGCGACAAAAAAAAAAAAAAACTTTGATACTCTGGCATACTGTGGTTGGTACACGACAGTTAAAATTGCATACGTGGCTTGTAGAAACTCAATCAAATCCGTCCAAATAGTGCGTCTCAGTTTAGATGGCTATTAACCGAAAATTTCACTGATTTAATTGTTTTTAGTTGGTAGATTTGTGGACACTTAATTGACGGTGGAAAGGAAAAACAGGCAACGGTCCTGTAATTTGGACGGTTTATAATGTTACAGATAGTCAATGGTACAATTTCAAGTGCAAGAGCATCAACTACCACTCTTCTCCTGCGCTGCTCCGTACCTTTCTAACTCATGATGTAGACTTCAAGTCTCCTGTCTGTGTCTGTAACAGTATTAGACGGAAACACGCCGCACATGTACACAATTCACACCGTCCAAATCGCGGCATCGATCACACAAGGCATATATCTAAAATCCGGACCATCGATTCGGTGACCATGAACAGTTAAAAGGGAAATTTTCTTCTCCCTGTGCTCCCAACAGAAGCTTCCCGTTGGAAGAAGCTATGTGGGCCCTCACTATGTCAGTTGGAAATCCACTCCGTCCATCAGTTTCATCAGCTTATATTAGGTCATATGCTAAAAAAAAATGTGGTAGATCAAAAACTCAGGTGGGCCACACCGTAGGAAACAACGGAGATGAAAACAACCACCATTGAAACCTTCATTTAGCTGCTAAGTTTTTGGATTAGGCTAATATTTATGTTTTCATCTACAACGGCTCAGATGGCACATAAGCATCACGGTGGGTCTGGTGAAGGTTTGAACGGTGAGATTTCCACCCGTACTGTTCCCTGTCGTGTGGCCCAATTGTGTTTTTATCCGTTTCATTTTGGAACCACGTTAGTGTAATTCGTTGGAGAAATTGATGGACGGAGTGGATTTCTGACGGACATCCCACTGGGCCACAAAGAGCGTCCACGTGTACGGTGTACCAGTCACCACTACCTAAAACCGTTGCAACAAACGCACACCAAACCAGTCCAGCATTTCGAAAGCCCATATCCAAAACCATTTCCCGCCATTCCAAATCCGCCCCCTTCACAACAAACCTCAGAAGCAGAAGCTCCCATTTTCCAGGCCTTCCATCTTCAAAACCCCGCCCTCTCCATCTCAGATCCAACGGTCCAGATTCCCCCAAAGGGAGGAAGGAGGAGGAAGGAGACATGCACATCAAAGAGATCTGTCTGGAGGGATTCAAATCCTACGCCACACGTACAGTGGTCCCGGGCTTCGATCCCTACTTCAACGCCATCACGGGATTGAACGGCTCTGGTAAGTCCAACATCCTCGATTCCATCTGCTTCGTCCTCGGCATCACGAACTTGCAGCAGGTCCGCGCCGCCAATCTCCAGGAGCTCGTCTACAAGCAGGGCCAGGCCGGCATCACAAAAGCGACGGTCTCCGTCGTCTTCGACAATTCCGATCGGACCCGTAGCCCGCTTGGTTATGAAGATTGCCAGGAAATCACTGTTACCAGACAGGTAGGTAGAGTTACTTGCTCAAACCCTAATCGATTTCACCTTTTTAGGGGGAATTGTATGCTAGATATGGTTGTATTGGAATCTGATAGCATATTGTTTCTTTATGGTAGACATTGGTTGGAACCGATCTGATGCTATTGTGGATGCCCTGGTTCGAGAGTCGCACCATCTGGGCGATCCTGCCCATCTGATCAGTGGCCTTTGAATGAATGGCACAAAATGAAAAAATAATTGTTAATGGTTGAGATTCAGTGGAGAAAGTGGAGAGAAGTGGTTGCGATGATCATCTGATTGGTTTGGCTTTTGAACTGTGTGGTATTTGTGGCGTGGCCCACTAAATGGACGGTCATGGTCCTGATTCATACGCTCCGCTGCAATTTATATGGTGGAGAAGGAGCGCGACTTGGCTGTGACCCTGGAACCAGCGATGTGGGTGACAGCCTGACTGTAGGGCCCACCTTGAAGTATGCATTATATATCCACGCCGTCCATCTGTTTTTCCAGTTTATTTTTGGGAATGGTCCCAACAACAATGAAGCAGATACAAATTTCTGATCCACAGGAAACAGTGGTCATTGAACGCCCACCATTAAAAACAACCTAATGGTTTTGAATGGTCAATAACCACTGTTTCCTGTGGTGTGGTCCACCTGAAATTTGTATCTTCTTCATTTTTGGGACCAAGCCCTAAAATAAGCTGGAAAACAGATGTACGGCATGGATAGACAGTGTGTGCATTGAGGTGGGCCCTGCGATCAGGGTCCCACCCACATGGCTAGTTTTGTGTAGAGGTGGGCAACGATCCGGCCGAGCCGAGTTAGACCTAGTGGTTGGCTTGTTTTTGTACCACGGCAGTTTGTGGATCGGTTTGGTTTGGGTTTCGAGCCGACCCATGCGGCCAGAGTTTGGTTTGCTCCAGAAAAAATCTAGTTCGAGCCGGGATCAGTTTGGTCGAAAATTTCGAACCGGGCCGGGCTGAGTTCAAACAGGCAGCAGCTCTTTCTTTCCTTGTTTATTTAATTAGAAAAGAATTTAAAAGGTTAGAAAAAAAAAGTACAAACGTATCTTACTATATGATGTTTAACATCCTCCAAAGGAGTGCAACTTCAAAATAGACATGTAAGGGTATTTTCCAGACAAAAGTACACAAGCATAATTTTACAAGTGCAAGGAAACAGTGTGCATTCATGTATATGTATTATGTATTATCCATGCTGTCCATCTGTTTTACATATCATTTTAGGACATGATCCCAAAATGGAATCATATCCAAAGCTCAAGTGGATCACACCATAGGAAACAGTGTGCTTATAATCTACGAGCCGAATCAAACCGAGCTTAATCAAATCGAGCTTCGAGCCGAGTCGAGCCGGTACTGCCCTAGTTTGAGCTTGGTTTTTTTTCAAACGAGCTTGACTCGGAGGCTTGGTTTGGTTTGAACTTCCATTCGAACCAATCCAAGCCGAGCTTTTTCGAACCAATCTGAGCCGAGCTTTCGAGCTGGCTTGGTTTGTGCCCACCTCTAGTTTTGTGGTTGCAGCCACGTTGCGCTTGTGGGGAAGGGGCTTTACCATATTCCCAATGTAAATTGTAACTTTTCTTCTTTAGGGGTCGTTTGGATGGTAGTAAATGGGGCAAGTAGTAAATGATTTACTAGCAAATCATTCAATTCTATTTGGATGCTCTAATTTGCTAGTAAATCATTTACTCCTTGAAGCCCCCTTCACAAAAAGGCTGAGATTTCATTTACTAGTAAATGAGGAGATGGCAACGGCTCTTTTAAAATTTTTTTTTTTGAAGGAAAGCCTATAAAGCAGATTTCATTTACCATTTACAGGCTATCCAGACAGTGTAAATGATTTACTAGTAAAGTCTACAACTTTTGGCCACCATCCAAACGACCCCTTAATAAACCTCTTGAATTCTTGTTCATGGAAAATAACAGGCAATGATCCAATTATTGCATTCACAAATGTCAACAAGCAGTAGGCTTGAAAACATTGATTTCTTATGTGCTGAAGAAACCTTATTTCTTATGTAGATTGTGGTCGGTGGAAGGAACAAGTACCTCATCAATGGGCACCTTGCTCAGCCATCTCGAGTCCAGACTCTTTTTCATTCTGTTCAGCTTAATGTCAACAACCCACATTTTCTCATTATGCAAGGGCGTATCACAAAGGTTTTGAACATGAAACCCCCTGAAATCTTGTCTATGCTTGAAGAGGCTGCTGGGACGAGAATGTACGAAACGAAGAAAGAGGCAGCTTTGAAGACACTCGAGAAGAAGCAGAGCAAGGTTGATGAGATCGATAAGCTTCTTGATCATGAAATACTTCCTGCTTTGGAGAAGCTGAGGAAAGAGAGGGTGCAATATATGCAGTGGGCCAATGGTAACACAGAATTAGATCGACTTAGAAGGTTCTGCATAGCTTACGAGTATGTTCAGGCAGAGAAGATAAGAGATAATGCAGTGAGTGTGGTGGGACAAATAAAGGCCAATATTGCCGAGCTTGATAGTAATACAGAAAGAATGCAGGCAGAAATACAGGAGATGGAGACAAAGATATCAACCTTGACTGCTGAGAAAGAAGCAAAATTGGGTGGGGAGGTAAAAACCTTATCAGAGAAGGTAGATTCACTTTCTCGTGATCTTGTGAAAGAGACGTCTGTACTGAGTAATCAACAGGAGTCGCTGAGGGCTGAGAAAAAGGCTGCTGAAAAGGTAAAGGTGGTTTTGATACTTGGTGCCATATGGATTTAATTTCGCTTAGAGAAATACTATCACGATGAGTGCTTTTAGCAGCTGTATGCAGTGCCGTCTCCATGTTACCAGCGAAATGGTAACCAGGAATGTTCATCTTGTGATCACCACATTGATGACTCTAACCATCCATTGGTTGCGAGTTTTGCCTGTTGAATGTGGATTGCTTCTTGCTTCTGGGTTAATGCTTTCTTTCCAGTCCACTGATCAGGTTCATACCATGGTTATTTCTGGATATGATCCATCCACTTGGTTGTCCCAATCATCATATACAAGTGCCATGTGTACAAATAAAGATTTTTTGGTGCACACTTAATGGAAGTACATGAAGCAACATGTTTCTTTCATTATTATTATTTTATTGTTGTTGAAATTGGGCATACAACTGTAACTGTATAACGTATAGAAGCTTCAGATTCTGTATTATTGGGTTTGACAGATTGTTCGAAGTATCGAAGACATAAAAAGGTCAATTGGAGAGGGGGATGCTGCCGTTAAAAAAGCTGAAGATGGAGCAGCTGATCTGAAAAAGAGAGTTGAAGATCTTTCTAAGAACTTGAAAGACTCTGAAAAAGAATATCAGGTACAAGCTTTGATATGTTTGTTTCATGTATTTCTGCTCCATTTTATGTTTTGCTGCTTGTGTTTTTATTTGTTATGGGTTTCATTGCAAAGAGATTGTTACTCCTGCTAGGGTGTGTTAGCTGGTAAGAGCAGTGGGGATGAGGATAAATGCCTTGAAGATCAACTACGTGATGCCAAGGCTGCTGTTGGGAATGCTGAGACCGAATTGAAGCAACTGGAAACAAAAATAAGTCATTCTGAGAAAGAGTTCAAAGAGAAAAAGGAACAGTTGATTTCCAAACGTGATGAAGCTGTTGCTGTGGAGAACGAGCTTAATGTTAGAAGGAAAGATATGGACAACGTTAAGGCGGCCCTTGAATCTCTTGCATATGAAGAGGGCCAAATGGAAACTTTGCAAAAGGTTTGCTTGCTAATTCACGGTGCTCCTCTCATGAATCTACGGACTGCTTCCTTGACTCCTCAGCTTTCAATTGACATTTCATTAAGAAAACCTGATTGCTTGTGTACTTTATATAAACCTATCTCTTTGCTTCATTTACTATTGTCTATTCTTGCTCAGGATCGGTCGGCGGAATTAGAGCTGGTGCAGAAGTTCAAGGATGAACTTAGAAATCTTTCAGCAGCATTATCAAATGTTCAGTTCACATATCGTGATCCTGTGAAGAATTTCGACAAGTCAAAGGTGAAGGGTGTGGTTGCAAAGCTCATTAAAGTTAAGGATAGCTCAACAACGACTGCCTTGGAGGTTGGATTCACAGGAAATCCCAAATTGTTACTGCTTTTTAAATGAAGCTCATTGCTTGCTCTCAATAACTTAAGGATATGTTTGGAGGTTCCGTAAAATATAGTTGCAAATTAAATCCAATACAGAATAGATGACCTGGGGCTCAACCATACTCTATTCATAATGAGTGGTGACCAAAGTGCAACTACTATCATTTCAAGTTCAATCTGAAATACATAGAACTGCTAGTAGTTTGGCTGTCTCATAAATTACGATGATGCTGCCTCCACCTTGGTTGTGTCCTATATAATGAACTGATTGGATTGCATTTAACTTAGATTGAGGATCCAAACACACCCTAACTTTAACATTAAAAGTGCTGCCAATGTTTTCTTACCTTGAATTGATTGTGCAGGTTGCGGCGGGAAGAAAGCTATATAATGTGGTTGTAGACACAGAAAATACTGGAAAGCAACTTCTTCAAAATGGCAATCTTCAGAGAAGAGTGACTATTATACCTCTAAACAAGATCCAATCCCATACTGTTCCCAAAAGGATTCAAGATGCTGCTGGGCGAATGGTTCGTCAATGCATTCAACTTTTGTTCTACATTCTACCTTTGTTACTCTTGTTGGTCAAAGGATCACATTTTTCTTTTGCAGGTTGGTGAGGAAAATGCAAAATTGGCACTTTCTTTGGTTGGGTATGATGAGGATGTGAAGGTATGCTGCCACTAGCACAATTTATCAGCCCTGGCCCCTTATATTTGTTTGCATCATGCCATCACTCCATTTCAAAAGTCAAATGTCAATGGCTGATTATGGATAATGGAAGTTTGTGAGCGTTGTTTACTTTAGTTACTGACAAAATTGAACCTTGTGGGGGTGTCCCTATTAGTTCTATCTTTTTTTTCCCCTGCTCTTATTACTTCTCAACTCTTTACCTTTTCTTTATCCATTTTCTTTATCTCAAGCTCTTGTTTTGACTGTTTCACTATACGTTCAAGATATTTCACTCTCTTTCTAGGAATGATGTTAATTTTAGCACATATTTTCTTATGTCCTCCATTTTTTATTTGCATATGGCCCTCATCCTCAATAGTTAATAGTATTTTATAATGAAATTGACAATGTTTCTTGGGAAAAAGGTCACTACTTGATTTGAAAGGTGCATTGAATTACTTGTATCTTCTCTTGTTTTTCTAACTAAGAATTGCTCCATATTACAGGCTGCAATGGCTTATGTGTTTGGATCAACATTTGTTTGTAGCAGTATTGATGCTGCAAAGGAGGTAGGATTTCTCTTACATTTGTATGTTTACATGCTGTATATGGGCATTGTACAGTTGATTCTAGAATGATAAGGATTAGATACCTTGAATGGAGAGCAGTCTTTCTCTAATAATTTTATGCTAGAAAAGCACATCTATTGGACACTTTCCAAAGGTATTTTGCAGGTTTGCATGCAATTTGTTTAGTAGTGGCATGTAATTTCCTTATACGCTACTTTAGTTTTTTGAAAATCTTATAATTACAAATCTATTTGTTGTGTTTGTACCTTTTTTGGGTTCTAATATTTGAAAAGCCCACACATTTATTTATTGGAACTATCTTAAAAATGTTAACATTTATGTTGATCATCCTTTCTCTTGGTCCATGGGAAAAGCAATGTTTTCAATCCACATTTTAGGCATCTATACTTTCACACGCACGTAATCATATTCCTCAGTTAATTCCTATAGTTGAAAAGTTAGGACTCTCGAACTCTTAAAATGACACTAGTTGGCTAGTTAGATTGTGCACATTATGATTTTTCATGTTGATATGTTTGGCGCAGGTTGCCTTTAATAGGGACATCCGCACCCCTAGTGTAACTCTTGAAGGTGATATTTTTGATCCAAGTGGTCTTCTAACTGGTGGTAGTCGCAAGTAAGTTATTGTTGTCCCAGCTTCAAGTTTACATCATTTATGTTTGATACATTTCACGATTTTTTATTTTCTTTTTTGTTTAGGCTGCATTTTAGTACTGATCGTTTGTAATTGACTCCCTAATACACTAATTTAAAACCTCTTTTGAAAATAATAAAGTAATTGAAATTTACTATTCAGTCTATATTATATTCGGATCTGTAAAAACAAAAGAAGAAGAAAAGAAATGGCACTTCGTACAGAAAGGAAACATATTCACTGCCATGCTTCTCGTAATAGATTAATTTTCTAATACAACAAATTGTACTTGTAGAGACGGTGGGAAGTTGTTAAAACAACTCCATGAGTTGGCAGAGGCTGAATCGATGCTTTGCATTCACCAGAAGAGGTTGTCAGAAATTGAAGAAAAGGTCGGACTTCACTGTCTTCTCTTCTTTTCCTTATTATGACATTTCAACTTTAAGGAATCTATGTATTCTATCTTTTCCCCTTTTACAAATGTAGATTTATGCTGTTAAGGTTTTGTTTAGACATATGAGTATCTGGTGCATCTTGAGTCGGGAAAGATTCAACTCTACAATAAGGTGACATCATTAAAAAAATATGTAATGCACGCCAGATACTAGAAACATGTTTGATCCAGTCGGTCAACTTGCACAATCTTAGCTTTTAGGGTTCATTTGGTAGCAAGAAAGGTAGAGCTTGGTCTGCCTTGTCTATGCTTACGGCAGTTAGGGAAGAAGTCTGGCGTTTGTTGAGAGATATCTTGGCTATGGTCTTGAGAAAATTGGAGTAACTCATATCTCTTTTTGAGAGTTAACCAAGTCCTCATTGTCTATACAAGAGTAGGTTTCTAGCAAGCCTGGACAACATTCTCTCCCTCTCTCTTTCCCTCCCTCCATATGCCCATGTGCGGTGACATCCGATCCTTGAATGACATTTGAATCATGATTCTAGGGCCCCAGACCAAATATCAGCTAGATTGATGCAGGACAACTAACCACTTGCTCTAAAACTTCAAACCGATAGAGCGTGGCAAATCAATCCCTTCATCTCATAGCCCAGGCTCTTGCTTCACACAGGCCAGGCCCTCGGCCGAACCCTCTTTCATGGGCCCCACATGACATGGGCCTCGCCTCACACGGGCCATCCGCCTCACGCAGATCGCCCACCCCGAGTGTGCCCTCGCCTCACACATGTTGCCCCACTTGAGCTCGGTGTGAAATGCCACTGCATTAATCACCTCTGGCGAAGAGTCTCGAACACAAGACCTCCTGCTCTGATACCACTTTTGATGCAGGACAACTAACCACTTGCTCTAAAAGCTCGAACTAATAGAGTGTGGCTAATCAATCCCTTTATCTCATAGCTCATGCTCTTGCTTCACATAGGCCAGGCTCTTGGCCGAACCCTCCTTCATGGGCCCCACATCACATGGGCCTCGCCTCACACGGATCACTCACCCCGAGTGTGCCCCCGCCTCACAGGCTGCCCCACTCGAGTCCAGTGTGAAAATGCCCTTGCACCATAGATTCTCAACTTGGGTCTCGGGGTTCCCATGACAGGCAATAGTGGGAGTGGGGACATACCAAACATTGTGCATGGGGCCCATAAAATTGTCTAAATATTGAATCCAACTTGTTAATCATGTTCCTCCCACCAGGGTGAAGGAACATATCAAATATTTTGAGGATTGAAATCTAAGGAGGGCGACCACTCGATTTTAAGGGGTTTACCTGCGATTTTACATAATTTTTTTCCTATTGTATGGTTCAATTGAGTTGAATTTTTTATTTTTATGGTGGACATGAGAGGAGAAGCTTGATGGATGGAGTGGATTTCACCCGATAGCCTAATGTGCCCCATAGAGCTCCAAGTGTTTTGAAGGAGAAAATAAGGCTTATATTAGCTTCAACAAATAACAAACAATCTTGTTCATGCCACACTAGACAGGTTTTATTAAGCATCAGACATAGCTGACTAGGACGACATTGGTCTAGCCAGACAAGATCAGGATAGGCCTGACCTAGATAAGTTATCTTGGCTTGAACTTTTGCTGCAACCAAAGGGCCCTTAGGCTCAATTTGGTAGTTGGAATAGGCTCAGGCATACCTAGGCTTGGCCCAATGCTGCACTAGATGTAAATTACGCACAAATTTATATTGGATTTGTTGGAGATGCAACATTTGACAAACATATCTATGTTTGGTTTGGCAAATGCAACCATATTTATGTTACTAGTTTAAGTAACTTAGGAGAATTGGTGGAAATATTTGTAGGTCTCGTCTGTAATACTTACTATATGTTCTGCTCATCTATAATTTGTTCTTTTTTACTTGAGAATATTTCATAATGACTTTATCGTGCAATGATAATTGTTTAGGAGATTTCCAACTGTTAAGAAGATTTATTAGAATGGAAAGATGACCAAGAGATCCATGACAACAGACCCAAGTATTATAAAAAAAGATATCGTTTCCGATCACCACACCTACAATCCTCCTTATAAATGTGATGGGAAGAAACCCTGATGCTTTGAGACTAGCTTGTGATGAATGGGTTGAATGATAACAACAGTGGAAGAGAATCAAATAAAGAAGACACATTATATGGTTCTCTTCCTTCAGGAAGCTACTAACATGGGACAAGATGGAAAGGGAATTTTCACTACGTGCGGGAAAAAAAGATTCAACTAGAGAGCAAAATTTTTGAAAATGCTTTTGTTATCATAAATCCCTAACCCCAGTCATGTCGGTTCCATATGGTTAGATGCGAAGTACGAACTGATCGCAAATCTTAGACACAAATCATACTTTTGTGCATATGCATAATCATTATTATTATACATCTTTGTTGTCCGAGTAACAAAAGCTTTATTTATTACAGGAAATCAAAGAGGAACCGATTTCCCAATACATCGCAAGAGCCATGACCCTGACATTAGATTCCTTTTTAACAAGATTAAATGAAATATTTAACCGAGCAGTGAAATCCAGAGGCATACAGGTTCAGAAAGACCCTTGATGTATGTGAGATGGTGTGACAGTTTCAATACAAGAATGCCCAGATCCTCCCGCAATGTGATTTCTTTGGCATGATGAGGATGGCATGAACTGGTGGGTCCCAAAAATGTGCAAATCACACCCCCAGTTGGCTCTCTGAAAATACCCCTTATGCCCCCTTTGCCGTAGAGCTCAACCAAGCTGCAGACATTCATTTTGAGTCAATTGCTGGAAGGGTAGGACTTCCATGGAGCAGGTTTGACGCATGCCCATATACACAGTGCTTCTAGTGGTCACAACATAACAACACAACTTTGACCAATTTATTCTCCATAGAATGGTTTTAGTCGCTGTTTGAGTTTTGCTTCAGTTGTTCATTGTCTACATCATGGATTGGATGACTTGGTAGGAAAATTTTCCTTGGAAACTTTAACACAGCATAGTTTGGTTTTATCTTGGTTGTAGTTCAATTTTCCTCTGTGATACTCTTCTCTGATTTGCTTGTCTTGAATCCAGTGTAACTGCATTCATTCAAATGTAAGATTCTTTCTTACTATTTCATTTGTTGAGCTTCTTCTTTGTCATAATTTTGCAGATTGCGCAGCTTCTACCTCTTCAAAAGAAGTTCATGCATCTTAAATCACAGTTGGAACTTAAAGAATATGATCTTGCTCTCTTTCAGGGCAGAGCTGAGCAAAATGAACACCATAAGGTACTGCTGCTTACCTTTCCCAGACAGCAGATTTGATTAGATTGAACCTGCCGTCCAGTTCCAAGCAGGTTTATCAAAAACAGGATTTGGCCACCAAACCTGTGATGCCACTGGTTTGGTGGGACCAACCTGAAGAACCATGCTAGATCAGGTCAAACAATAAGTTTTCCTTTTTCTTTTTCTTTTTTTAATGACTGGAAATTGTTTATTTTATTTAAAATTTATAGTAATTATTGTTGGAAAGTCAAAACATACACTAAGTAAAAGTTGATTCTAAGATGTTAAGATTTTGGGTATGATAAAATTGGGGAACTGATTACCTACCAACCTGTTGTAGGTTAATGTACTACTACTTTTTGGAAGCATTTTTCTTTTGAAATATATGATATTCTCAAGGAATAAAAACTCAAAAAAAGTGTTACAGTGTACTGCTGGTTGTATTTGATCACTTCTTACAGAAGTTAATACTAAAGCTTGGAATTTGAACAATAGTTATGAATATAATGTTAATCCAAAGGTTAAATTATATTTAACCTTAACAGCTTTGCTTTTTGAATTTTGATGGTAAAACTAACAAAAATAAATGCCAAATTTGAATATAATTCTAGAATTTGAGTTGCCCTTTTTCTGTCTCAAACTCTGAAATCTGTGGCTAGAAATGTAAAACCATACTATATGTAGACAATTAATTTCAAACTAGGTAGTGTTTAGAAGGCTGATTTTTAAAAATTTCAGCAGCTTGATGACATAAAGAAAGCTAATTGCTGAATGGTGGCACGCTCTTACTTTTCCTATTAAAGCTGTCTGCAAGCCAGCTTTGTGTCGCTCTATTTCTTTTTGCCAAATTGAAACATAGGTGAACTAGTCCGGTTGATAACAACTGGATTAATCAGCTGGTTCTTGGGAAAACTGGCTGGATGGACGACTTAGTTTTACTAAAACTGCAAAAATGGTTACCTATTTAAATTGGAGCCTGTACTGACTGGTTCATGGTAAAACATACTGATCTGGTGTCTGGACAGGTTAATAATAATAATACAAAGATTACGTTGGGCAATTGGATTGCGACAACTGTTGGTTTTGGTTGAACTAGGATAAAATGGCATGTCCAGACTTTTTTTTCCAACATTTGTTTCGCATTGAAGTTCATTTTCTGGATTTTAGCCTTTATAACTGGATTTTCTTTGGTATAAAAATTCACATAATCCTTTTTTTAGTCATAATGAGTTTCTACATGCACTACAGCTAGGTGAACTTGTCAAGAAGATTGAGAAGGAGCTTAACGAAACAAAGCTGGAAGCAAAAGAAAAACGACTTCTGTATAAAAACTGTGTATCTACTGTTTCATCCCTTGAAAAATCTATCAAAGAACATGGTAAACAACGTGAGACCAGGCTGAAAGATTTAGATAAGAAGATCAAGACATTGAAAGACCAAATGCAGTCAGCTTCAAAAGATCTCAAGGTAAGGCACTTTTGGAAATGATTCCAGTTAATAGCAAACATTCATTTTGGCATTAATTGTGCTTATTTATTTTGATTTTTAAAACGAGCTTGTTTTTCAGAAATGCTGTCTATTCATTGATTGACTGACCACCCTTACTGTGACAAGTAGACAAGGTGTTACTGCCCATAACTGTGCTAGGAGACCAATCTGTAATTTATTTTGTGAATAATATCCCGAGCCACTGAGATAAGTTTCTAATGTTGCAGCAATTCCAAACTACTAAACAATTCATTTTTGACATCTTATTCGCATTGAAATTATTAACTAGAAAAATCTGTTTACTATCGTCATTTTTTTTGTTGTTGTTATTCTTGTGTAGCTTAGCCGTATATACACGTGTAAAATTGACAATGGTTTTGTTTGGAGGTGTTTTCACCTTGTTTCACAATAGTAGGAAATCTCTATTGAATCCTCACAGAGTACAGGAGGTGATAACTGACAAGTGTTTCAAAACCACACTTTTACGAATGTTAGTGAGATGTTTGATAGGCTCTCCCTCTCTCTCTGTGGTTTGGTAGATGTTTGATAGATTAAATGCAGAAATTGCGACTTTTGATCTGAACATGAAATTGACATCACATTGGGAATTGCACAACTTTCAAAAACACGCATTGCAAACTGAACTTTATATATTGTAGTTGTGGATGCCTTTATCATATGATTGGGACTTTGTGCTCGAGTCTGTATTTTGTCAATGAATTAATTCTCGTATTAGTAGTTCATGCCCTACATTTCTTGGATGTTGGTTACTAAATGCCGTCAATATAGGGCATTTTCTTTTATTTTACTTTAGGGCATGTTTGGTTTTCCAATTTCCGTTGGTGTTAATCAAGGTATTGATTTGCTTAGAAATTTTCTGCCTAAATAAAGTTCTGCCTAGTGTTCATTACTTATCAACACCTTCGTGGCTTGTTTTTGCATGAAAGTAGGGACATGAAAATGAAAGAGAGAGGCTCATTATGGAGAAGGAAGCAATCATTCAAGAGCATGCTTCCCTGGAAAATCAATTGGATTCTTTACAGACACAGATAAAGAGTCTCACCGCAGAAGTAGATAACCTTACAAGCAAGGTGCTTAAACTTACAATCTAATTCTTTTTGCTGAACACAAAATGCGCGCGCCTTTATTGCATTTTCTATTGCAGGTTAGTTCCATAAAGAAGGAATATGATCAAGCCCAATCTGAGCTCAATTTGAGTCGTTCAAAAATGAAAGAGTGTGATGCTGAGATCAGTGCTGTCGTCAAGGAGCAACAAAAGCTTCAACATAAAATTAGTGATGCAAATGTCGAGAGGAAAAAATTGGAAAATGAGGTACTTATGGTGATTATTCTGTTCCTATTTTATTTTACTTGCTTGATCTATATAGCTGTGGATGTGTTCTTGATAGAAAACTAATCTTTCTCATTTCACACAGATTAAACGAATGGAGATGGAACAGAAAGATTGCTCCCTGAAGGTAGATAAATTACTAGAAAGGCACAGTTGGATTGCAGCTGAGAAACAATTATTTGGCAAAAGTGGGACAGATTATGACTTCTCATCTCGTGATCCTCATAAATCAAGGGAGGAGCTTGAGAAACTTCAGGCTGAACTATCTGGGTGTGTGATTAGATTACTTGTGATGTTTCCTCTGATTCTTTGTTTTCTTTTCCATCCCAATGAAATAATATAATTCAACACAAATCAATGATTGGTTTTGTTTTTTTTTTGAAAGCAAAAAATTAATGGATATGCATCTCAGTTAATCTAATTGATTGCTTTCAGCCTTGAGAAGAGGGTCAACAAAAAAGTTATGACAATGTTTGAGAAAGCCGAAGATGAATACAATGACTTGTTATCCAAGAAAAACATCATTGAGGTATATTGCTGTATCTCTCAGCCCGTTAAGGAACTAGTCTTTTTTTTTTTTTTTTTTTTAAATTGAATTTATTCATGTCTGAAGTTGTTTGTTTACTGTATTCTTCTCTTTCTTAGAATGATAAGTCAAAAATCAAGAAGGTGATTGAAGAGCTTGATGAAAAGAAGAAGGAAACACTAAAAGTTACTTGGGTTAAAGTGAACAAGTGAGTCAACACTTCTCTGCTCTCATGTTCCAGTTCATATTTTGTGCTTTCTAGTTGAAAATCAAGAATGCCATTTATTTTTGTTGGTATATTTCAGTGAGCTTGAAGCTTTGAACTGAATTTGTGTTCAAACTTTGGATACAGAGACTTTGGATCCATCTTTTCTACCCTTTTACCAGGCACAATGGCTAAGCTCGAACCGCCTGAGGGAGGTAGTTTCTTAGATGGTCTTGAAGTACGAGTTGCATTTGGAAGTGTGTGGAAGCAGTCTTTGTCGGAGCTTAGTGGAGGGCAGCGGTCTCTTCTTGCACTCTCTCTCATTTTAGCTCTGCTTCTCTTCAAACCAGCACCTTTGTATATTCTAGATGAGGTACTTGTATTTTTTCCAACTCATACCTGCTACTTAATGAAATTCATTTATCAATTGTTTTCCATCCTGTTCTTCCATTTGATTGTCTTCTAAATGTCAAGCTGTTGAGCCTGTTTGGGCCTTCTTTATCTTAATGTTCACCTGTAAGCTTAACATTTAATTCATAATTTTAATCAAGTGTGCAAGAATTGGACCTATCTGTCCCTGTGTATAACATGGATATGATGAGAAACAAATTTCGGTTTATTTGCTATAAGCACTGTTATCAAAATTGAATGATTTAAGACCTAAATCGTACCCCGTATGATTAAAATCTAACCCTACACATATTCAATATGATTGCATGCCAAATCGTAAATCTGTAAAAGTTTTACATGCATCATCCTGTCATATCAAATCATAGATTTTAGTTAACGAATTTTTGGGTGTTACCAAAACATAAAAAACTGGAATTTATCCACTATTGTTAATATTATCATTGTTGTTGTTGTTGTTGTTGTTATTATTGTTGTTGTTGTTGTTATTATTATTATTCTGCTTCCTTTTTTTGCTTTTGCTCTGAAACATATGAAAGGCCCTCCATAGAGGAGATTTGGGGATTTTTTAGATTAAAACCCAAAACAAAGAAAGAAAGGCTTGTTGTCAGTCAACAGAATCAGATGCCACTTTTTCCGATGTGATTCTACACTCAGGGAAGCACAAAAGAATGTTAATTGCTAGAGGATTCTTTTCTCTTTCATTTATTTTGGGAGGTAAATTTCTTGGAAAACACATGGTGGTTTGTTTCCCTTCCCTCTAGGCATTATTTGATTATTAAAGATGGTGAAGACAATAATCTAAAGATGATGATGAGGGGGTTACTTTTTGGACGTTTCATTTCTTTTGGAATGTATAGTCAAAGATGCATAGAATGGATGGTATTGGAAACTGGGTTGAGTGATTTGAACTTTATTATGACACATTTACACTTCTGGATTTACTGTATACAGATTTAAGAATTGATAGTATTATCGTATGCATTACTGTTTTGATGCATCTTGATGGAAACTTGATGATTAGTGATATTTCTTTTTTTCTTTCTAATTCATATGCAAATTTTCAGATTTTTCCTTTTTCAAGAAAATTAGAAAAATCTTATGATTTACAATATGATTTGACCCCTGTTACTGTTACAGAAAGATTACGATTTTGACAACATTGGTTATGATAGCATATTCATGAGAAAATGGATGATTGATATGGTTTTTAATTTTTTTTTATATTGTATTTTTTATGATTTTTTATGAAAATCTGAAAAAATCTTACGATTTACGATTTGATAACATTGGTTATGAGAACTGTAACATGTGTAGGCTGTACAATACACACGAATGAAGAAATGTTTCTTTAGGTAGCTTGTGTAGAAAGTTTATTTCCCCATAAGTGGGTAGTAAGTATTTGTATATTCTTTCCAAAAGGATTAAATGTTGAAATCAGATCCATGGGCATTTGAGGCAGGCATTATTAAAAAAATGAAGAAGAAAGAAAGAAAAGAACACTCATGAGTTGTGAGTTTCTTTATCTTGGTTTGAGTCATTTTATTGTGTAAAGATTCTTCCACAAAAGTTGGGGTGATGGCATTTCTTTGACAATTTACTAGTCTAAGTAGATAGGTAGAGAAATAAATCATTATCTTAATGGAGATGTGCTGCCTCATGTGTCTTTATGGATAAGATGTAGTTTCAAATGTATAGAACATGTGATCAGCATCATATAAGCTTTATTGGAACTAATTGGGGTCAGCTACATGAATCCTGTTTTGCCATTCCACTCTATCAAGGGTCATAACTTCAGTTGGACCACAGGTCATCAAGTCTTTTCTTGCTACCTCCATCCACGTCCTTTTGGGCCTTCCTCCTGCTATTTTAGAGCCTTCAACTTGTACCCACTCCTAACTGGCACCGTTCTTGGTCTCTATTGCACATGACCAAACCATCTAAGTCTACTTTTCCTCGTATTATTGTCTGTTGATGCTACTCAGTTCCCTTGAATGCATTCATTTCTAATTCTGTCCTTCATCATCTTGCCACTCATCCATCTCAACATCCTTCTTTCAGCTACACATCCTATGAACATGTTGTTCCTTTAACTGCCCAACATTCTGTTCCATACAGCATGCAGTGCCTGCTTGAAATCCTCATTTCATAGAACAAGTGATGTGCCCATGAAATTGAGAAGTAGCTTCACGTATGCTTGGCATTGATTTCAATTTGGTTTTGGTTGACACAGGTGGATGCGGCTCTTGATTTGAGCCATACACAAAACATTGGAAGAATGATCAAGACGCACTTCCCACATTCCCAGGTTTGCCATTCTATATTGTTGATTGACTCTAGCTTGATGGGTTTCGGAACACTTATCTTTCCATTTTATACGTCCTTTGTGCTTTTGATTGATGGGGATTTTTTAAGGAACCACTATTATCTTCTTGTCTTCAAACTACACCTGAATTATAGAGGAATTTGACATTATCCTTTCAAATGTAAAAAGAATACTTCTTCAAGTTAAACCATTAGCTGTTAATTTCTTTTCATTTCCCCCCATGTAGATACGTATATCGCTTAGGATACTTTTCCTTGTGTTGATAGCCATGATTTGAATTCTTGGAATTTCATATGAGTTTAGTTTTTACAAGTTAATCCATCACACAGTGTGCTTTGATTTTTGTATATAACTGTGTTAGTTTTTCCACATGTATGAATCAGGGTATCTGTGTGCTTTTTCATCTGTATATGACACTACATATGAATGCATGTGTCGGTTAAGAAATCCTTAATAAACAATGTTCCATCAGATATGTTTGCATGCATGTGTTTATATATCAATTTTCATCAAAAGCATTCTGATTTTGTGTCTAAACATTACTTTTCAAGAGTTTGCACATCCAATGGCCTTCAATATTTATTAGTTTCTTTGATGTTTATTCCGTAGATTCCTGCTTGTTTATCTAATGTTGTTTTACATTTTTTAATCCAATTTTTACGTGAAAACTGTGAATATCGAAGCTTGGAACTATCAATGCTTAACTTGAGTTTGTGTTTTCAAATTCTTTTGCACAGTTCATTGTGGTTTCTCTGAAAGAAGGGATGTTCAACAATGCCAACGTCCTCTTCCGGACTAAATTCGTTGATGGGGTATCCACAGTTCAGAGAACTGTTGCTTCGAGACAGAACAAGTGAATCTCTCTAACAATCAGTGGACAGTTCTAACTGGTAAGTAGCTGAGAAAACCCAATTCCTTGTGATTCTCTTGCGTGATTTCCCGTGATATTCTACATGAATTATAAGAAAAAAAAAGATAGATTTGAATCATTTTTCTTTGTCAAACCTACACAAATTGGTGACTACAATATCTGCAAATAGAGTGTTGGTAGCTGTCTCCATTTGTTCGACAATACTGCATGGTTAAGCGGCATGGCAGTTGTGGTTAAAGTGATCTAAAACACTTTTTTTTCGTCGTCTTTATCTTGATTTTGGCAATTGGCATCTTTATTTATTTCACTGGTGTTATAGAATGAATGCAATCCCTTACAAAAAAATTCTTTTCCTTTCAAGACAAATTTAATTTTTGTTACTATTTTGAGATTCTGTCATTGTCTACTTTCCTTCTATTTAATGCTTCATTTGTTTCAATGAATAAACTTTCGTATAGTTTCTATCACCATTCAAAGGGTTTCTTTTTGAATAATAACAAATCATTCTGCATCTAATCGATTCAAAGGTGTCTGATTGATTTATTAGGAATTCTTTCCTTCACACTCATTTTCATTCATTTATTTTTTGTTGCAAGCACGTGATGATTGGTCAAGGGTCTGCATATGTCCATTTATGGGGTAATTTGTGGATGTGAGGATGATGAGTGTAGGCCCTATGTGTGGGCCTGGCTGATCATCACTCAGTTGCATCGGACCATGCAAGACAAAAAACACTTTGTATTTAAATGTATTAAATTTCTACCATAGGTAACACGAGCAGCCAAGGGATAGAATCAATTTTTCGACTTGCGAAATCTTTGCCTTATGAAAGGGCATCCTAAGGGTCTAAAATCAAAGGACATTTAGGGAATTTAGAAAGTACAGCTGTATGTCTATATAATTCATGATATAGGGTTTGACTTCTACAATAATTCATGATCATTTTGAATTGTTGGTGACTCACGTCCTCACATTTGGGACTCGGATTCGGCTGTCGACATGGTCACTTTGTGGATGGTGCAGATCTCTAAAATTGCAGCAATCGAGCAATTCAAACCATTCAATTAATGACGATCAAATGGTGCTTACAACTTACAAATAGGGAATGGTCCATATTCCAAGGGCAAGATCAGATGGTAAATACCATGTTCTCAATGTATAGGCTGTGCTCATCCAAAGTTGGATAAGAGATTTGGATGGTTGGATTGCCATAAAACTATGCCATGTGTACGGTTGAAGAATCACAGCCATTTTTAAAATGATCGTGAGCTATAGTAGGATAGCTGATCAAAGAACTCTAAAATTACAACCGCTTCACCTCTCCCCTCTTTGACCATTTGCATGCTGCTTCCCATCTCCATGTGCTTGCACATGCCAGCTCTGCCAAATGTAATGAGTTGAGTTATTTGATACTCCTGCAAAGTGTGATGGTTGATACCCAGGCACCCACATGTTAACTCAAAATCAGTTATAGATAGTTCTCCATCCCAAAATCAGATCGATCAGATGATCCTAACCGCTGATTAATAGACATTTGTTCGTTTGAATCTGGACAGTTTACCATTTTTCATTTCACATGTCCTTCAAATATCCACCAAGAAGCTGCTAAGGAAATCAAATGTGTCAGTCTTCATATGTGATCCATCTAAATTGGGGCCCACTTTCTTCTTTCATGCTGAACCATCTCACTTTGTAGCAGTGTTGTAACAGTTGCCAATGGTGTTTGTTTTCCTTTCTATTGCACTGATGAAATACTGAGGTTTTCCTGGTTCTTGCAGATTGGGTGAGCTCTTTGTCACCCCCTTTTACTGCAGAAATACAGATGGAGTTCTATTTTCTCACCCTTCTGTTATGCATGACTTGTATTTTTGTAATGTTCTGACACAACATATGCTGTATATGTTGGGTTCTCCCCAACTGTTATTGATCTTTTGTTTTCCCTTTTTTCTTTTTCAACCTGTTTAGTGCGAAATGCTAGTACATTTTTACCATGCACTCAGTTCTCATGCAGACATGTTGCAGGTGTGCAAGATCTGGACTGCTCATCCATCCGGCCTACCATGGACGGGCCATGGTCCAAAAGGCAGGTAGAGTAGGCGATCCTAACTGTTTGATCAGGGCCCACAAGTGGGTGGTTATGAATTTGTTTCCTTGTATCCAGGGATGAAATTTTGATCAGCCTGACTTTTGGGCCATGGCAGTTCATGGTAGCACCTGCAGGATGAGCTGCACGAAAACTGTGTGGCCATGCACAAGTAGCTTCTGTTTCTTGTATAACATGCTGTGGACGAAGGTTCAGCTTGGACTCCATCAGACCCGATCTGAAAATATAGGTTGACTTGGCTCAGTTGCAACTTGATTCGGGACTGAATGAGTCGGCAGTCCTTTGCCGAGTCTTAAAACCATGCCCTGGGGCATATAAAACATAGTGTAACCTAACCAGATGGGAAGCTCGATGGACTGTCCTGTTATTTCAGCCCAGCGGTCGGCTGTCACTCTTCCCATAGGCTAATACCAAGATCCAAGACTGAAGGCATATGATGGGCCTTACTCTAGGTTTCAAGGTGCTTGTTATATGGTACATTGGATCATGTGGTGCGCCTACCCATCCATGACATGGGTTACTGAACAATTACTATCATTCCATGGTAGTCTTGCAGGGTATGAAGTTGAGCTTCCTTGACAATGCCATGGTTTTTTACTTCTCTTTTCTTCTCTCTTTTTCTGTTTTTGAAACTACACTACCATGGAATAAGGAATCAGAAGCTACAACTTCGTAATTTTTACAAATTCAATGGATGGATTGGATTACATTGCCAAGATAATAATTACAAGAACGCCATTGTAAGAACTCAATAGGAGCTTTTATTTTCTTCTTTTAACATATAAGGAGTTCTTAGGACATTCCTGGAGTTGAGGCTGGAGAAGGTGCACCATCTGGAGTTAGTCCTGCAATTTCTTTGAGTGGCTTCCACATGAATCTTCTCCTGCAATCGTTTGTATACAATGTAAGCTACTTGATGAAGGTTTTAAAATAACTAGTTACCCAATCTTGAAATCTGGCTGTTCAAGCCCGGTAGAAAAGTGTTTCATTTTATTTCGAAATCCAATTTCTGTTGACATCCAAACCTTGGGCTGCGGGCCACAACACTTGCATTTGGAAGTTTTTGTGGCAGCATGACTGTACAGTGTCCATAGGGTGTGGATAGGGCTTTCAACGGATCGGATCATGGTCTGAATCTGATCCATTAGTTGGATCAATGGATTGGATTCAGATCGAAATCTTTGATCCGTTTAATTACCAGATTGGATTTGGATTCGGATCATTAATTGGATCAACGGATTGGATTTAGATCAAAATCTTTGATCCGTTTAATAATCAGATTGGATTTGGATGGAGTCTGATTCAATCCGGTAACTATCAGATTGTATTGATATAAAAGGAAAAAAAAAAAAAAAAACCCTAGTTTTTGATAAGATTCAGATTGGCATTGATCCACACCAAATCCTATCTATATACATAAAGTGGTATTAGTTTTGATTGGATCTGATTTGGATCAGACACTTGTGATCTGAATCATATAAATTCTTAATTAGATCGGATTCGGATCAACAATGATCCCGTTGGAATCCGCGACTGCCCTAGGTGTGGCCCAAAGGTGGCATTGGGTCAGGTAGCCCACCCGATCCAACAAGCCCAAGCAGGTTTCGGCCCGGACATGGACCTACTGGGTTGGCCTGTGGGCTGAGCTTGGCCTTGCGTGCAAGGCCCGGTCGGTCTGGGAAATTCAGCTTCGTACCCTGAAAGAGGGCAAGTCATGTTAGCAAGACCTGACCCAACTTTATATGTATGTGTGTTATATCCTGCAAATATGCTATTCTAATCCTTAGGCAACGATCCATCTTAAATGTGGATTATTGATTTCATTTCTCTAAAATGTCTAATTTTTGTGCATGTGAGGTCCACTTGATAAACAGAAGGAACAATTTAAATGGGCAATAGAGATTTTACCAAATTTCTGGATCGAGATTGGGCCTGCTATGCTAGGCCCAGGGTGGTGTCCTAAGCGTTGGTACTTGGTTGGTATGTCTTGGGCCTAGAGTGGCCCACCTAAACATCACCCATTTCCACCCCTAGTGTGGCCCACTTGATTTTTGGATCAACAGCACTGTTTGGATGCCACACACATCATAGTAGGCCCAGCTAGACTTCCTGCTAAGCTACCATAATTTAGACCAAAAAGGAAAAAAAAGAAAAAGAAAAAGAAAGAAAAGACAGCCAAACGGGCCCTTACCAGTTTCCACACTCAGCAATGACCTTGACTTTAGGGCGGAGGCTGGGAAGCAAAGCAAGGAATTGCAGCTCCGCTTTTGATAGAACCTATCCACACCAAATCATCATCATCCGACCCTCATTTATAAGATATATGGACTTTTACCAAAAAATTATTATAGAAAATTGCATTTTACCAAAGAAGTCCTGGAAATTAAATTCCAGGGAGATGCTTTTCATGAGGAGAAAGTATCAAAATGCACTCGTTTTTAGTATTTTTACTTTAAAAAGGCAGTAAAGTTGAAAATTATGGGGCCATTGTGGTCCGTGTATAACATCCAATCCGTCTAACATATGAACCCTAACATGATATTTAAACCAGGGCTCTAAATGGTTGGGTTTGGGGCAGGTTTAGCCAAAACCAGACCCACGCTAACATGCGTGTTTGAGTTAACCCCATTAGACCCATTATAGAGGGAGAGATCCACCCGACCCATTAATAAATGGGTCAGGTCTAATGGGTCTAGGCCTGAATTTGGTATGCAAGCATTTTTACCAGGTTTAAAATTGGGTATGACCAAACCCACCCATTTACTAAATGGTTCGAGTTGGGCCTCATATAAAGGAAACTAGATCCAGACCCGTTGAGCAACTGGGTTTGTTCTTTGACCCAGACCCGTACCATTTAACAAACGGGTCTTTGACCCAGACCCGTACCATTTAACAAACGGGTCAAATTTGGGTCGGGTCTAGGTACCCCATTGATCCACTGACCCATTTACAGCCCTAATTTAAACCAACTAAAAATCTGGACGATTAAATCATCAGATAGACCGCAGATGAATTTGGATGGTTTTGATAGGTGTATGTTAGTTTAATAGTGTGGCCCATCTGATCATTGGATTCGCCAGTTTTTTGGCCTGTATGGTAATCATCATGTGGTGCATCCGTTGGACGGGTTGGATGTAAGACACATACCTCGTGCACCACACAATTCTCGATTCCCTGCATTTGATGATTTAATCAACTAATTTCGGTTTGATAAAATACGAAATTCTGAGTAATTTTGCCAAAAAATTCCCTAAAATATAAAAATAAAAAATATGGTATTTATTATTATATGAAATAATATTTAATAGTTTCAACATAGGCTCCATCTAAAAAGATTACCTTAGCTTCAATGATCCAGACCACTAGTCCTTTGGCATTTGGAGGCATCAAGGAGAGTCTGTAATCAACCTCTGGCGGGAAATACCATCTTGCAATGGGCTGCCTTCCTAAGTGGGCCTGCATTCTCTCCAAATGTAGCAGAGATGTTAATATTGAAATTCTCTCCAAATGTAGCAGAGATATTAATATTGAAACAGTAGGTAAAAAGAGTTCATCCAAACCGTTGATTTGATTGCCATTTGTAAGTACCACAAAAAAAGATGACAAGACATTTTCTAATTGGTCTGTCCATCTGATGGTTCACATGGCCCACTTTGTGATTAACCCAGACCATTCACCTGGTGAGCCCCACCCTCTTTGATATGGAGGCAGGGTGAAATGACAAAGATGTCCTTATTTATTTTTGATGAAGCTGTGAATTGTGGGGCCCATGTGGTGTATATACAATATCGAACCGGTTCAAGAGATGCATGCTAGCATGATGATTAGAATGAAGCCAAAAATCAGTATGGTCCAATCATCAGGTGGCCCACAACATAAAAAACAATATCCACCATCCAAATACATCCGGTTGAACGTTTGGCTGATCGGATGGTTGGATAGACCTAATTTTTAGTATATATGATCATCTAGTGGGATGCATCTATTGGACGGTTTGGATGTTATACGTAGACCACCTGGGCCCCACAATTCTATACTCTAACACAGCTTTTAGAGAAAAATAAAAGGGGTCATTTTGGTAATTTCATTACCCAAGAAAGCTCCTCGAAATTGCACATAGTCTAGCCATTTCATGGATGGCAAATTAACGGTGGGCCCTAGGAAGGTTTCAACGGTGGTTGTTATTATCCCCACTGTTTCCTATGGTGTGGTCCATTTCGAGCTTTGCATCTGCATCATTTTTCCGTTCATGCCCTACAATGAGCTGGAAAACCGGATGGACAGTGTGGATAAAACATATACATCCTGGTGGAACCCACAGAGCTTTTCCACCGGCTATGAGTTGTATTGGTCACAACCCAAATCCTAGTCCTGGGTTTCACTGGCTCACAACGTGGGGCCCACCCATTCGCCATTGGATGAGAGAGAGAGAGATGTGGGGCCCACCCATTCGTCATTGGATGAGAGAGAGAGAGATGTGGAGCCCACCCATTCGTCATTGGATGAGAGAGAGAGAGATGTGGGGCCCACCCATTCGTCATTGGATGAGAGAGAGAGAGAGAGAGAGAGAGAGAGAGAGAGAGAGAGAGAGAGAGAGAGAGAGAGAGAGAGAGAGAGAGAGAGAGAGAACTGACAGGGCAGACGGGGTGGATCTTGGTAAGGGTAGTTTCGGGATCGCCGAGCCCACGAGCAGAGAGATCCAGGAAGTAGTAGCCCTGGTACCTCAGCCGCGTAAGATAGCGTCCCTCGTACCCTCCCTCGTGCGGCGTGTATATCGCCAACGCCTTGTGCTTCTCCACGTCGTCCAACCAACGGCCCAGATCCAGCTTCACCAGATCCCCTCCTATCAGATCCGCAATCCCGCACCTCACCGTCATTCTCTGCCTCCCAACATTCCGGACGCAAGCCGCCGACCGTGACCGCCCGAAGCTAACGTGCGCACCGTGTGAGGGCAACACCACGCTCGCCATATCCTAAAACTGGTGTATGGAGTCCATGAAGTACGTTTCTTTCTTTCGACTTCCTTTTTGTCGTGCATGGTTTTCCGTTCTACGGTCGAGAAAGAAGATAAGAAATGGACCAACTCATTCTACAATGCGCGGAGTGCGTCGTACGCACCCATTAGAAAAGAAAAGAGGAAGAGTTATATGATACTCAGGTTGCGTATGACGCTTGATACACGTGCACTGACAGATTGTATACGTGGCTCATATACTAACCCAAGCAAACCGACTAGATTGGGATGTTGGGCAGGTCAGATCAGTAAACAAGCTTGGCCCATTGATTACTTGTGTGGGCGAGGCAAGTGGGTCCAGAGAGGATTCAACCCAATCATTTTACTCAATTACTTAGATGGACCTCATTTTCTAGACTTAGCCCAACTTTCATATGATTAATGGGCCAGCCCTGTTAGTCATTATGTGGCCCATCAAACCATTATTGACACCTTTACATATTTATGCATTGGGGTATAGTGAGATTTTTCAAATTTTGAGTTTATATGTATAGATATATTTGCTTATTGGTGATGTCTGTGCATAAATAATTGGCCATCAGGATGATGTCTGGCTAACACTTGTTGATTCAGGGCTTGGTCCGCTTCTCACATGGCTATATAAATCACCATGCAGGTATGCACCATAGGCCTGATGTATATTGAGATATTTGAGATGTACCTGGACACTAATTTATGACATGATTATAATGAGATCTTACAAAGATTGGCATGATCAGTTCCATACTTAATTTGTTTATATATTGTAGTCAGGATGGATTGTTAGTTGATTAAATGGATCTTGCTTGATGATTGTATAGGCGATGAATGCTTAATCATTCATAATAAGTAAATTGAGTATGCGCACATATTTGGCTGGAATAGATATAGGTTGAAAATGTGGACGAATTGAAACTAGGTTAGAGGAATGGTTTAGGGAAGATACCGCAATGGTAGTGGTGATGCACATGGGACTTTTCTAGATTGTCCAATCAAATTTTATTGCACCATCCATACACACACACACACACATATATATATTAGTGGACTTTAATTAATAAACTCTACCAAGTTAAAATTTGTTTGATATCAAAAGTAAATAATTGCATGGCATGGCCGAAGCATTACATGCATATATGGAATTAAATATGTTAGATTGAGTGTGATGAAATCAACGATCTAGCACAAGCGAATGAAGGTTGAGAAGAATCATTTATGGTCTACTTATAAATTTAGATGTTGTCAATTCTTTAAGAATGATTATAGTTTTGAAAATCTTAAATCTATTTGATTAAAGGCACCATAGAAATCTCTTCATCCATTTTGCAATGTATCAATCGAGCTCGGATTAGATACTACCTCCATCAGGACACAGCGGGAGACGGATGGGTACTTGGCGCCTCGGTATTGGTGGAGAGCAGGTGGGGCCCACATTGATGTGATGGGTAGTGAGGTGCCCTCCTCTCCACCAATACTGAGGTGCCACGCACCCGTCCATCTCCAGCTCCGTCCTAGTGGGGGTAATACCTAATCCGAGCTAGTATCAATCTTGCTCTGGTAGACGCAAGTCATGAGCTTGGCTTGGCATTTGGGGTCTCTTGAAAGTTGATGATCATCAGAGTCTATTCCATGTGGTACACCTATGACATGCTATATGAACATAGGCTAGATACCTATGTGGCCCACCAAAATCCATGTAGATCCAAGCCCAGGATATGCATGCTGTACAGGAGAATACACTCACAGTAAGCAATAAGTATATAACGGGTTTCAACCAGCTTGATAAAAAAAAAAAAAATTTGAAAAAGACCAGCTAGGCGGGCTCGACCCAAATGGTCCAATGTTGAGACTAGCCAGTGCCTTATCCTAGGCCCGGGCCTAGCCCATGATGATTTCTGCAGAGGCCGAATCTAGCCCAAAGCTGGCTGGGCCTCCTTCTGCGAAAATTGGTACATTGCATATGTATGTGATGGTCCGAAGCCATTTCTGGCTTCAATGAATGAGGCCTGAACTCAAATTTAGGCCTGTCTGTGGTGATGGGCCTGAATTTTTCAATGAAAAAAGCAAATGGGTGGCGCTCAGGATGCTAGCCCGGCCTTTTGTCTGCATATCTATCGCTGTTTAGTAGGCTTGTCAATTGGTTGATCTGACCCGTTGGGCTATCAGGCCTGTCCATGAGCTAGGCTTGAGCCCAAAAACTAGGCACGAGGACCAGGTCCAGTCCCAAAATTAAACCCGTTTATATTTCGGGCCAAACTCAGGTGTTCTAAGAGGGCAGTAACCGAAAAATTACAATATACCAAACTATACCCGCAATGCAAAGAAGAGAAATAAAAAGAAAGAGCCTACACTCCATGTCAAGGAAGCAAAAGCAAAAACCTCAGGCTAGAGGCAAGAGAACACAAAAAGAGCCAGACGCTCACAAAGAAGGGAGGAGGTAAAGAACAAGAAGCATAGATTAACTAGTTATGATTGAGCGAATAAGCTCAATGGTGAGTAAAATCCAAGGAATTCAGCTAGAAGGCATGCTAAGTGCCTGTTTGGGTACTACTAAATAAATTACTTACAATAGTAGATGAGTAACTTGATTGAGATAAGTAAGTTTCGTCTATGATCACTTATAAGTAACTTTAACTTTATATATATATATATATATAAAATTACTTAATGATCACATCAATATAATAAGTAGAAATCAAGATAAGTTGTTTGAGGCATGCCTCTAAACAACCTAGAGATAAGAGCCTGATTTTTCTTTCTAATGATGTGAACTTGGGTTGCCAAGGGCCCGTTTGGATTGTAAGTTACTTAAGACAAGCTACTTATCAGATAAGTTATTTATCTTGGTTTTTACTTATTAAGCAGATAAGTATGTTTGGTAAACAACATATTTATCAAAGTATATTTGGTAAACAACATACTTATCAGCCAACAAGTAAATAAGTATGTTTGGTAATAACACATTGATAAGTAACTTTTCAAAATAAAATTTCAAAGAAAAAGCTAAGTCGTTGAGGCAGTTTTCCCAACAGAATGAGCTTTTCTAATCCCACGTGCTAGCAATAAAGCTCATGTACATGCCATGTATGTGCTAGCATAGCACGATTGGTCCAAGATACATTCCATCCATCAAAATGGGACCACTATATGGATACTCTGGTACAAAAATCAAGTTGATCCACTGGTCAGGTGGCCCACAGTCTGTAAAACAAATGTATGGCTCTGAAAGACTTGGCTGAAGTTTTCTAATCCATTCACTTGTTTCCAATAGTTGGTCCACATGGTGAGTGGACTAGAACCATTTAATGTAGGGCCCATCTTTGATGTGGGCCATCCACTGTGTGAGCCCCACCTTTGATGGGATAGTCCATCATTTGGGGCCTCCTTTGATATGGACGGTATGAGAGAGCAGTAATTGAGTGAACCATGAGAGAGAGCTTTGATATGCCGCGTGAATTGAGAGAGAGAAGTAGAAAAGCCAAATTGGAAGGTGGATAATTAACATTGGAGGGTGACTAACAGTGTAGGTATGTATTAACCCAAAAGAAAGATAAAAAAGAGAGCAAAGGGGTGACATGAGAGAGATAAGTAGAAAAGTCAAAAGTCAAACAGCTAAAAAAATAAAAAACTTACCGAAATAAGTTACTTTTCAATTATACTTACCAAACGAACTTAAGTGCCAAAAGTAACTTAACGTCTTAAGTTCAGTCGAAAAGTAACTTATTTAGTAGTATCCAAACGGGCCCTAAGATGGCTTAAATGAAAATAAGCCAATTGCGTGAAAAGCTGCATAGGTCATGAAAATTTTTCAAGACGCAAAACCGAAGCAAGCAACTTCTCATTATTTTGGACTTCAATGATGAAATCTAGATATTAGCAGAGTTGAACCTGCCAAGACCGAAAGAACAATGGCAAGCATTTGTCTATAAGGCCCTTAAGTAGGGTTTATATATATATATATATATATATATATATATATATATATATATATATATATATATATATATATATATATATATATCATGATGGTGGGGCACACCTGATGAGCATCCCAGATCTATACTAAAGTGGGTGTCTGGGCTTTTGCCTCGAACATGGCTCAGGCCTAGCACATACTATGTAGGCCATCCTTGGGCGGAACTCGGCCCACTTTAGATCCAACCCGTGGACAACCGTCTATTTTTTATTCAAACAATTACATGAGACATGACACAAGTTTTTCTACAACATACACGCTTTCTATTCCAACCGTACCCTATGGTCCATTAATCTAGACCATTGGTATTATGTGTCCCACTATGGATGAAAAATGCCTTAAAAATCTTTTTTATGCCAATACATGCATGTAGACATGGGTTTTCATTTTTCTAAATGTCTATATGACTATATCTTTGGACATATGTGGTCCACCTGATGAAGGGATGGATTAGAAATATTTGGAGGATAAGGAATTTTTTTCCGCCCCAATTGGGCCTATTGTGCTGGGCCATACTGGCTTGGGCCTTTGGGCATGGCCCGCCCATTGCCAACCTTAGATCCCAATGCAAAAAAGAAGAATTATATGATCATATCTCAGTCATCCACACCATTGATTCGATGGGCCACAACAAGGATAGGAGATTTGAATACTACATCAATTAAATCATTGGGCTTTTTTCTCCTTTGAACATGGACAGTTTATTCCATGAAAGATCGTTTCTGGCAAATCCCTATCCAGGTTAAGGCCCATCAGATCACTGACTGGTGGGCCACACTTGTACGGATTCAAGGCTGTAATGCATATCCTCCTCGGCCCGAGGATCATGGATCATACTAACATCATCATACGCCCTTTCTTGCATCATTTGGGTCGTTTGGCCGTTTCATCAAGACAGGAGACAAGTAATCATGTTCATGATACGTGTTAGAGAAATGTTCTGGTACAACCTTCCGTACCGTAAGCTTACCGTACTTCACCCTTTCTCTCTATGACGTGTCACACTGCTAGAAAATCTGAGCAGTTGAAAAGTCCACCGCATCATGAAGTTTATCTTCCATGAAATCAGGCCGTTCAACTCATCAGGTGGGCCAAACCTATATGTCGGATCAGATCGTCGTCTGTTCACTGATTTTGACCTTATGGTCCATTTTATGAGTGGATCGGCCTAATTTTCATGTCAGCTGATTTTCAAGATGTGACTGAGCTTTTGAACGGTGTAGATGTCCTGAACATGTGATAAGTTGGCGGAAAGGAAGGAGAGCGGATTAGTTGCAGCCATTACCGTGGGGCCCACCTTAATGTATTTATTCTATATTCACGACGTCCACCCATTTTTCCAAATCGCAGGTGGACCCTATCATTAAAAACTTTGTAGGGCCCACCGTAATGTTTATTTGCCATCAAACCTATTGATAATGTCCAATAAACATGGATGAAGGAAATAAAAAATATCAACTTGGTCCATGCTATTGTGGACCATCAATGGTCAATCACCACTGTTTCGTAGAGTATGGTCCACCTGACAATTAGATCTGATTAATTTTTGGGCTATTGCATTAAAATAATCTGGAAAAACGTATGGACGGTGTGGATATAGAATACATACAACAAGGAGGGCCCCACTGTAAGGGACGCACCGTCTTGGTTGAGGCCGGGGCCACAGCTAATCCGCTCCCGGAAAGAAGGAAGCTGCAGTAGGTGAGCTTACTGGCGATGTACTGTGTACGAACACCTGCAGTACATTTTCGGAGGGAATATTTCAGTACGTCGAGAGGGGAAGCGGATTGCGTGGTGTACTACACACCACGAACTTGGCTGGCTGGTGTATTGATGGCTGCAAGTTCTTTGGCCCCACAAAGAGGTATGTGTTATATCCAAACCGTCTGATCATTTTACGATATCGTTTTAAGGATTTCTAAAAAAAACGAGATGGATCCAAAGTTCAAGTGGACCACATTGCAGAATGTATTAGAGAGTGAATGTCTACCATTGAAACCTGCTTAGGGTCACAAATGTTTTGGATCAATCTGATATTTGGTTTTACCCTTCATCCAGGTCAGTGTGACCTTATGAACGGTTTGAATGGCAAATAAACATCATGGTGGGCCCTAGGGATATTTTAACGGTGATAATCATTGTCCCTACTGGCTTTTGTGGTGTGGTCCACCTGAGATTTGGATTTGACAAATTTTTTGTATTAAGCTCTAAAATGATCTCTTCAAATGGATAGACGGTGTGGATATACTAAATACATCATTGTCAGATCCATTTTTAATCCAAAAATCCATATATCCATCAGATTCAGATCCGAATCCGCGACCTCAAGGTGTCGATATAACATGTACATCAAGGTGGGTCCCACTCAATCATGATGGAAAAATGGATGGACGGTATGGATGTAGCATTTTGATATTTACCCATAGTGTATGCATACACCTGGGCACCTACCCTCCCATAGTAGGAACTTCCCTGAAACCTTTGTGGGGCCATCCGCGTCCGGAGACAGACAAAACCGTAGAGCTGGCAGAAGCAGAATGTGGTAGAGTCGTATCTACGCACAGCACACACTCTGCAGATTTACATGCCAATCAGGGCCGTCCATCTAGTGGATGGCTGATTTGCCCAAAACCAAACTACAAAACAATCACATGCAGCAATTTTCTTCACTTCAACTCACTCAATGTGGACGATTAAGCATTTTATTTTTCTACCGTTATATTTGAAGGTGACTGATCATGCGGCTAGGATCATCTAATCTGCCAGAATTTTAAACCATTTTCCATCCACCGAAGGGTCAACTAGATGGACGGTCTGAAATAATAGATCAATCTGACACGTGTACTTTAAAGAGATGCTCTACCATACTATGCTTCTACCAGCTGTACCTTATCAGCTCCCCAACAATAATTGAGAAAATTAATGAGAACCAATTATGAGGGCGCGGCTTCGCTGGATCCCCGGATCCACCGAGGTTGGTGGATCCCTTACCGTGCTGTCGACTTTGTGATTTGTATGTATTACATCCACGCCGTCCATTCATTTTGAAAACTCATTTTAGAGTCTGATTCAAAAAATGAAGTAGATCCAAATTTCAGGTGGACCATAATACAGTAAACAATAGTACTCAACAATTAAAAGATTCTCGTGGGTCACAAAAGTTTTGGGTCTAAGCTGATATTTGTTTGGCATCTTCGTCCATATCTTTGTGATCTTTTCAACAGGTTGGATGGAAAATAAACATTCCAGTGGCCCCCATTAAGTTTTTAATGGTGTGGATTCAATCACTACTATTTCATGTGGTATGGTCCACCTAAGATTTGGATGTGCTTCATTTTTTTGGGATAATACTCTAAAATGAGCTTTCAAAATGCATGGACGGTGTAGATATAAGGTACATATATCACGGTGCCCCCACAGTTGGGGATCACCCAAACCGCGCCCCAATCATGCAGGGGGAAATAATGAGGCATCAATGATTTGAGGCCGGGATATTGGGGCCCACCTTGTGTAGTATATCCACGCCGTCCATCCTTTTTACCAGCTTATTTTAGAGTTTGATTGTAAAGATGAAGCAGGTAAAAATCTCAGGTGGACCACACCACAGGAAACAGTGGTAATTGAATGCTCACCATTAAAAACATCCCAGGGCCCAACGTAATGTTCATTTTTCATCCAACCTGTTGATAAGGTCATACAGCCCTGGATGAAGGGAAAACACAAATATAAGCTTGATCTAAAGCTTTTATGGCCCACAAGAAATTTTTTAACGGTGGGTATTCATTCAATGCTGTTTCATGATGTGTGGTCCACCTGAGTTTTGGATATACTTTATTTTTCAATTTTTATATCATGCACTAAAATGAGCTGGCAAAATGGATGGACGGCGTGGATACACGACATATGCATCAAGGTGGGCCCCACAGTTTCAGCCTCAATGAATCCGCACTCCAATAAGTCGAGGGAATGGGAATATGATTTCTAGATGTCCCGTATTCAAGCGCCAAACAGATATGCACGCCACACGTGCCAGCTTGGCACACGTGTGGAGGATTCAGGAGACCTATCAAATGCCCCCCCTCAGTGCACGTGTCCATCGGAGAACTAAGGCGGAAAAGATAATAATAATTGGATGATCCAAACCGTCCGGTTACTGGCATGGATGGAGGAGATTAATCATGGAAGATAGATCTAGTTACACGTGTTTAAGACCGTGCATTTTGCTGGGATTTTAATACAATAGTGCAAGAAGTAAGGCTGAACGTAATGGACGGTCCAGATAGGTTATGTCAATGTCAACTGCTCTAAATGCAGGGACACACTCGAGTTGACTAGACCCGACTAGATTTCACCACGAGTCAAGAGAAAAACTTCATCTAGTCTCGACTCGGTCAAAACATGACTGAGGAAAAACTCGGCAAAACCAGTTATAAGCCTCAAAAACTCGCCAGAGTTCTTTAGTCGACTCTAATGAGCTTTTCAGGATTTTATTCTATTATTTTGCTCCTACTTGCACTGGGACATTTGGCCAGGCCAATCAATCAATCTCGAGCATTCATTAGATTCCTAACCATCTATTTCAATCCATTTATTAGTCTTCCTTTGATGGCAGTACATTTTCCAAATGTGGAAGGGATGTTGTAGACACCCCACTTTAGGCTTACAGGTTGATTGAATGGCTAGATGAATGAAGGTTCATAACCTTAATTAATAGACGAAATCCTATAACTAAACTTAGTTAACTCACCCATCTAAACTCTAATACATAGCCTAAACCCTAGCTCTGAACTCAGTCAACTCACGCGTCTAAACCCTAATCCATAGGCTAAACCCGAGGTATAGTCCCAATCAACTCACCCGTCTAAATTCTAATCCATAGCCCAAACTCCAGGTCCAAACCTAGTCAACCCACTTGTCTAAACCCTGATCCATAACTCAAACCCTAGGTCCACTCATCAATCGAGTGATGTGTGCAAATATGTGGTCTATCTGATATAAAAATCACATTCCATGCGGCTCTAAGGGGCATTTGGACGAGACTAAATGGAGGTAAATTAGGGTGATTGGAAGTAAATTGAGGTAATTAAGAGTAAAATTAGGTAAATTGGAGTAATTATGAGTAAATTGAAATAATTACGAGTAAACTTAGGTAAATTCGGGTAATTATGAGTAAAATTAGGTAGATTGATCACTTGGATTATCCGCATGTCACAATACAACTAGCTGCACTATTTTTTGCAGGATGACTTTTTATGCGCTACACACTAAGGTATAGTGCATGAAAAAGTATTCCATAACGGTAATCAGTAGTTGTCATAACTGTTGCTTGATGGGCCATGTCATTGTTGCGCATTGCACTCCCACAATGTGTAAAGGGTTTGTTTGATTAATGATAAATGATTGCAATCGATGGTAAATGAATGCACACAGGTGAAATGTGCATTTAACTAGTGTTACATAATGATAATTGGAATCAGCCTTAATGGAATGCAACAAAATCGTGTGAATTGGAATCCTCTCCAAATCAATCTAAGAATCGAAGGCAAATGCCAGAAACAATTGGATTTTTTTAAGATGTGCACATTTTATGGCCCACCTGAGGCTTAAAATATTTTTTTTAGCAAAGTATATATTTAAATCAACTTATTATAATTATCATGTCAAATGTGAAATATGTTAATTTGGAGTATTAAAATTTATTTTCAATTATAGGCACCAAAACACAAACTTTTTTATTCCATTATATTTTAATTACAGACATCCAAAAACAATCGATGATTCCAATACTAATTCGGGGTTTCAAAACTTATGTAGAGTGGGTCGTAGACTATTTCATGGCTCAAATGGACCAGAAGAAGCTTGACCAGAGACGGAAGCGATCCAGGTCCTCAGGACTGTAAATCAGTAGTATCTCGCAATCCAAGATGACTTAAGGGATGTATGATATAGTAAGTTTTGTTTTTATCATATCCTTTGATCCGTAAGGTTTTAGAAGTCGTGCCCAACATGAAAATGGCTTCGAGAAGTGTTAAAAATCGCGTGGTTGAGACAATTTATAAACATTCTATTTTTGGTCGAAAATTATGAGTTCTAATAGGAATGAGAGACATTTATAGTAAGTCGGGTTTTTTAGGTGTTTAAGTTGTAGTTGGAGTCTAATATTTCGTTATAAGGTTGGGTTTTCTATTTAAAGCATTGTATACATGATTTTATTTATTCAATCAATTATTTTATATTTTTTAGGAATTATTTTCTTTTATTTTCTCATGGATTTGATAACGCCTTGTGGATTCAAGGTATCTATCAGGTGAGGGAGACAGTGATCAACCTTACCACATCTTCAAAACTTATTTCCTATTACAGGCATCCAAACACAATTTTTTTTTAATGTATTTTAATTATAGACATCCAAACGGGATCAAAGATTCCAGTTCTCATCGATTTCATTTATCAAGTGATTTAGATTCTGGTGTATTTCAATTACAAGCATCCAAATGAGTCCTAATAGTTCCCATGGCCATTATGCAGCCGTTTTGGAATACCTTACTACACATAATGTATACATCTGAATGGAAGCTCATGTGCCAAAGTGCGAAATATATACAATATCCAAGCCATTCATCATATGGGCTCCGCTAGGTAGATGTTCTTGAGCTAGGAGAAAGGTAAAATAAGGGCCTAGAAAAAAGCCCAATGATCACTTGAGCTAGGATTAAAAAAGAAAAAGAAAAAATGAAGGGCTTAAAAAAAGGAAAAAGAAAAAAAATCGAAGATTTTTTTAAGCTATCCATTTTTGGGCTGATTTTTAAGCATGGGTGTCCAGATAAAGAGACCCACCCAATGGATGGCTCTGATCTTGAATGCATCTACAATTTACAACATGGGTGGCATGTAGATGGGATCCCTTGCATATGGGTTTAGAAAGTGATGTAGAGTGGGTGCATACCTATTTTTAGCGCAAATGGACCGAAGGAGTGGGCCTTTCAGATCTAGGCTCACTCCTACGTGGGCGTGACATAATTGGCCCCAGGCGCATTCGGATCGAAAGAAATTGTCGCTCAAAGTGTGAACCGTAAATCGACTATAACTTTTGATCTTGGTATTGTTACAGTATGCACGACTTATGAATTTTGACTAGAATAAGGCATTCGGGGCCAATTGACCCTCGTAAGTGGGTTGCATCGCTCCATTTAGCAAGAAAAAGACTTATTTTATTCAAAATATCAGTTTTATGAAAATCTTTCTATTTTTAGTAAATTTTAAATACGACATTGTTGTACCCCATTTTTAACAGGCCTATTAGAAACGATTGAGAGGAGCGGCCGATGCCTTTTGTATTTCGGAAAAATCGGTCCCTGGTCGATTTCTTTGGCCGATTCCATATGCATTCGAGAAAATCGGTTGCTGGCCGATTTCGTTGGCTGATTGCCACATGCAACTATGATATCGACCTATTTCGTTGGCCAATTGCCGTTTAAGAAGCAAGACAATGGCTGATTGTATCTTATGTATGGAAAAAGTGGCCGATTGTAACTGATTGGCGACCGATTGCCGTTCGGCAATCTAGACAGCGGTCGAGCAAGTCCAAAACTTTTGTTGGCCCAAGTTTTTAATGGTTATTCATCACTATTTCTAGCTGTATGGTCCATCTGAGATTTGGATCTTATTAAGGTTTGGGATCTCATCCTAAAACGAGATGGAAAAACAGATGGAATGCATGGATACAACAGAAATATAACAAGGTGGGCCACATACGATTGGGGTTGTTGTATCCTATAGAAAAGAAGTATATGGAGAGTAGGCAGTTGCCAGCATATGTAAGGAGGAGAAATGAATGACCTCTCTAGAAGGAAATGTAGGAGACGGTTACCGTAATCGTCAGGAAATAGAGCATTCAGATAGTTCCATTTTAAGGAGAAAGCTATAAAAAAAGGAGGATCTCAGCAGTGAAAAAGGTTCAGCACTAACCAAATTAATATATTTTTCCAAATTATCAAATCCTTTACATTTCTTAGTGTAATCGATCTATTTTTATATTTCAAGTACTTTGTATTTCTTAGAGTAAGTGCTCCAGCATCCATCAAGTCAAGATTACATTACCATTTCCAAGCTTATTCATGTTTTTCATCCATTGTTATTTACGTTTTTTAGCGTATTCGGTTCCCTTTTCTTTCTTGAGCATTAATCGTATTGTTCAATTTCGGTAGCATAATCTTTAAAATTACTTTCGTAGCAGTAGGTTTTATGACCAGTAAAGTTCTATTTTACAATTTCTTAGTAATGAAGAAAAAGCAAAGATCACCTACACGATTGAATATATATATATATATATATATATATATATATATATATATATATATATATATATATATATATATATATATATATATATATATATATATATATATATATTCTTTAAAGTAACGCCAAGAGAAATCCTTTCACTTGGAAGGTAAAGTTGCAATCCACTTTTTGAAAGACGAACCCCACCCTTCAAACATCGCCTGATCACTTTTTACTAAGCAACTGAGTGAGTGGCTAGTTGGGCGACCGATCTCTAAAGATCTCGGTCATATACAGTTGATCACAACGTATCCGCCTTCCTTGGTGCTCGGGGTCATTATTGTTCAATTAGAATCGAGCTGCAAAAATTGGTTCTGACACGCCCCCCCCCCCCCCCCCACACACACACACACACACATCACACGTGTGGCCGATGAATAAATCGGCAACAGACATATCTCTTTTATTTTAGAGTTTTAATATGTGATAAATTTTGGATAAATTTTAATTTAGTTGAGCTAGAATTCTTTAAATATTAGACAAATGTCAATAAAATATTTCAATTTTTCTTTATTCTTTTGGATTCAAGAGTCATTACATCTTGTGGATTTAAGGTTCATGTCATGCAGGAGCGACGGTGTTATTTTCTTCATTTGTTTTACATCATTCCTTGATATTATTCCTCTGTTCGTTATCATATAGAAGAGATAGTGTTATTTCTCTTTTCGTTTGCTTTCACAACCTTACCTGGTCAGAAACGTTCTACATTCAAAACGATACTGACATTGCATCAGTGATCTTATCATCCTAAGGCTAATTGAATGATAGAGACAATCAACGGCCTAATAAAGAGATTGTGGCGTAGCTTTAAGATCTCTTCTATCACTTTTACTAAGAAAATCACTTCTACTGAGAAAAAAAAAAAAGGTCTTTATTTCGTAAAAGACAGGTTCCATCAACTTCAAATGATATATGTGGCCCACCAGCGACAATCCCATGTATGAAGATAGGTACCTTCTTTTCTTATTGTCCCCACCTGATGGTGGGCCCCACTCGTGCAACGCCTATGATGTGTTGGCCACGCAATCTGTCATTTCTGTCCCTCCATTATCCCAAAGGGAGTCATTTTATTTGATACTCTGCTAGGGAGAGATGGTTCATATGAATGCGCTCAAATTTATACAACTGGCATTTGTGAAAGTCAAAATAAACCGTCCAAATCCTGGGACCCACTGTGGATAGGTCATTAACCTGAAATAAGATCGATTGAACTATCTGAACCTTTGATTAAGTGGACATTGTTTCTTAAATTCAGACCGTTTAATGAATTTTCAATTTGTCCATTCGTCAGAAATTGGGTAAGTGTAATTTTTCATTTTTGGACCCATCCAAAGTGGGCCACACAATTTGGACGGTTAACGTCAAGTTCCATGTATGACACGTGTACAATTTCTAAGTGCATGGTCATGGAGCATCAAAATCTGCTAGTGTAGTGATTTTTTTTCATTAAAACTATGTGGGGCCCACTCGCCTAATCTTGACAATCAGGGGCTTTATTTAATTTTCCAACCGTACGGTGGGCCACGCGGGTTGCCTGGGACGGAAGCTAGGTGAAGTCGGATTGTGATGTTTGTGAAAAATCCACTCCGTCCATCCATTTTGCCAGCATCCTGTTGGGCTATGAATGCGGCAGATCCAAAACTCATGTGGGCCTATACGACTAGAAACAGTGAGGATTGAACATACACTGTTGAAACATTTGTGGGGCAACATATTTTTTTTGGGGTCAGGCGAATATTTTTTTTTGTGTCCGTTCATCCCAGCGGGAATGACCGTATGAACGGTTTGGATGGCATATAGACATCACGGTTGCCCAAAAATCAGGCTACTTCCGTAACTAGGTGGGCCACAATTTCGGGAGCGGATTAGTTGCGGCCCAGCCTCACCCAACACGGTGCAACCCTTAATGTGGGGCCCACCTTTATGTATGTATTCAACATCCACGCCGTCCATACGTTTTTCCATATCATTTCAGGCAATGAGCCTAAAAATGAAGCCAATCCAATTCTCAGGTCGACCATAATATAGGAAAGAATGGTGATTGAATGCTCTGCCATTGAAAACTTCCTAGGGCCCACCACAATTTCTCTCCGTGATGTTTATTTTCCATTCAACTTGTTGATAAGGACACACAAACCCCGAGATCTTGATCTGTTTCATTTTTGAGCCATGTACTAAAAATGATCTAGCAAAACGGATGGATGGAGTGGATATAGAATACATGCATTCAGGTGGGCCCGCCTAGCTTCCCAATGCAGGAACTTTCTGCCAAAAACCTTAGCAGAAAATTCATCCGAATTTTTAGAAAACTGGCTCAAAAATCAATTAACCATATGAAAATGGGCTTAGAAAGCTGATTAGTACAAGGGTGTATGCACAGTATCTATAGATTTTTCATTATTCCCTTTCGATGGACCATCCAAGATTCTATTTTCCACAGCTTGTGTGTTTCATGGTCCTGTACAAGTCCATTTCTAAATTCATATTTATTATTGGATGGGACCTTTAGGTGGATTCAAATCTTCTAAGACAATGAAGGTATGATGATATTCCACGCCTAAGAAGATAGGCTCTGGAACACGCAATTGACAAACTGCTCATCAGGTGGGACCCACCACATTGATTAGATGGATAGGATTGCCTTGTTGGTGAGGTTTTGGACGCGGATTAGCTACTGACAGGTTGAGTAGCTATCTCGCTATGAAGTGACGTCACCAACTTATGTGGGCCTCACCGTGATGTATGTGTTGTATCCACACCGTCCATCCATTTGAAGATATCATTTTAAGGCATGGCATAAAGAATGAGACAGATCCAAAGCTTAAGTGGACCCCATCAAAGAAAACAGTGTAGATTGATCTCCTACCATTAAACAATTCTTGAGGCCAAAAGTTTTTAGGATCAAGCTGATATTTGTGTCTTCCCTTCTTAAATGTCTGTGTGAACCTATGAACAGGTTGGATCTCAAATAAACATCATGGTGGGCCCTAGGAAGGTTTCAACGGTCACGTCACTGTCCCCACTGTTTTCTTTGGTGGGGTCCACTTGAGCTTTGGATCTGTATCATTCTTTAGATTATGCCATAAAATGATCTCTCCAAATGCATGGACGGTGTGGATACAATACATACATCACGGTGGGGCCCACAGAAGTTGGTGACGTCACTTCAGGTAGCAAGATAGCTACTCAACCTGTCAGTAAGCTAATCCGCGTCCGAGGTTTTTTACCGGCGCCCATTGTTAGTGGATGTGATTACATCCGTACGCGATGGGCCGAATGTCCGCTTCTCACGTTTCGTAATTCTAATTTCGGATGTCTCATTCTCAAGCGACCAACACAAACGCCCTACACGTGGCATTTTCATGCATGTGTGTGGAATTTGTGACGTTCATCAGATGGTCCCTTTGATCATGTGTTATATACTTAAAATTCATAATGGATTACTGGGCCGATGTGTAACATATGTTCAACGAATTTTGACCGTTGGTTGCCATTTTGTAGCCGTCCAATAGTTGGAAGGCCCACCTGGTAAGGGACCAGAGATATTTTGCGGCTAAGCAACGATAAGGGGTGAGGAAATATCTACTAACGTCCTCGATCACTCACACGCATGCCAAGTTGGCACGTGTGGGGCGTCTGGGATTAGTTTTCCACCTACGGTTTATCGCGACGGAGAAAGGAGAAAATTGCAAAAAGTCAAGAAACGGATGGGATTGAAATTTTGAATTCTGGAAATGGGGAGCGAATTAGATGTTACCCTGGTAACACCTTAGTGGGTGTTACTCCTACCGTGTGGGGCCCATCTTGATGTATTTTCTATATATCTATGCCGTCTATCTGTTTTATCGTATCATTTTAGAACATGATTCAAAACCTTAAGAAGATACAAATCTCAGGTGGACCATACCACTAGAAACAGTGATTAATAACCATTAAAAACGTTTTGTGGGCTACAAAAGTTTTGGATCAATCTGATATTTATATTTTCCCTTTATCAAGACCTTATTAACATTATCAAGAGCTTTGATTGCAAATAAACATTACCAAAACCTTACCAAGGGCTCATTGGAATTTTTAATGGTGGAGCACTCAATCAAACTTTTTGCAGTGGTATGGTCCACTTGAGATTTAGATCTGCATAATTTTTGGAAAATTATCCTAAAATGGGATGTATAAACGGATGGACGGATTGGATATAAAAAATATCATCTATGTGGGCCATACGGTAGGGGTAACACCCACAAAGCTGTTCCCGGGGTAACACCTAATTCGCGCCTGGCGTCGGATGACATATAGTGAAATACTGAAGCGATTCGCGCGAAGAGATTGACATAGGGTTTCAAAGTTCACACCTGCCAACTCGGCAAGCGTACGTAATCTAGCCACGCATCATGTGCGGACCAGAGTAAACATACAATTTCACGAAAATCACATGGGTCCGATCATCAGGAGTGGCCATAACTACTCGTTGAATATGGACCGTTGGATGATTCTTTTTCTAACCATCCGTTCTTCTCATGGAAGTAAGCCCAAGACAAGCTGAATAATGGATCGTTTATGGGGCCAGGATACCTTCATGACGGCCCCACTTGACGAACGGCTCAGATCTCATATAAGTGGGCCATGTAACCACGAATGCGTATATGAAAGTGAGAGCGAGGCTAGGAGAAGAGATGGGGGCGGCTGATTAGGTGGGACCCCTGACTGTGGGGCCCACAGTGATGTATTGTATGTGTCTTAAATCCAAACCGTTCAATCATTTTGAAAGCTCATTTTTAATCCGCTCCCAGCACGGTATGTCACCTTTGTCTTATGGTAGCTGAATAGCCTATAGCACCCATGATTTTTGGGGCCCACCAAGTTGTAATGTAAAAATCTACACCGTCAATCATGTGGTAACCCTTATTTAAACCGTACATAGAAATATAATATCAATGAAAAAGATAAGTATGCCACACTAGAAGGAACAATGTAAATTTGCGTAAAAAACCTTTATGTCCATGCGTTGGGGCCACATAGTTTAGATAATGCTTTTTTTTTATATTCTTCATTTCATCCATGAAAGAAAACCACCATGGTGGTCCAGACAAACGTACGGTTGGCATTCCATCACCATTCTTCCCTGTGGTGTGGCCCCCAGGAGTTTTGTATGTGACTGATTTTTTGCCCCAATGCTAGAAATGATGAGTGAACCTGATCAACGGAGTGGATTTCATATTTACAACATGGTGGGCCCCAAAGATATCGGGTGCGCCCATGCGGCTCCATTGGATGCACGGAGGTTGGTGGTTCCCTGACTATGGGCAGTACGTGCCTTGTATCCACGCCATCCACCCATTTTTACATATCATTTTAGTCGTGTGATAAAAAAATGATGCAGATCTAAATCTCATGTGGACTGCACTTCAGGAAACAATGGTAATTAAATACTTACCATTAAAGACTTCTAGGGGCACCGGAATGTTTATTTTCCATCCAACAAGTTGAGAAAGTCACAAAAGAGGTAGATGAAGGGACCTCACAAATATCAAGTTGATCCAAAACTTTTGTAGCCCCAAGAATTTTCTAATGGTGGGCGTTCAATCACCAGTGTTTCTTATGGTATGGTCTACCTAAGATTTTGATCAACTGCATTTTTTAGATTATTCCCTGAAATGATTTTAGGAAATGGATGGACGGCGTGGATACACAGCATATACATCGAGGCAGGCCTCACAGTCAAGGATCCACCAAACTCGGTTTATCCCGAGATCTACCGTAAAACGGCAGTATGGGATTTTAGTGTAATAGCCCCAGGTCTACCCAATCGAGCAAAAAGTCTAACGTCCCATAAGTCTTATCTTTTTTACCCTCCCACATGAGAAATTACCAACTTCTTAATCGAAAAATGCCCCTCTAATCATCCATTACATTGTCTTCCAAGTACAATCCACATCATTCCAAAGGGATCAGTAGTGCTTAGGGGAGATTCAACTCCCTAAGGAGATCCACCATGCTCAAGGGGATCCAACCCCCAAGTGAAATTCACATTATTCAGAACAAACCTACAATATTCAGAGGGGATCTAATCCCAAGTGAGATCTACGTTGCTTAGGTAGGGATCTACCGTACTCAATAGAAACCCATAGTGCTGAAGAGAAATCTATTTTGCATAAGGGTATAGAGGGGCATTTTGAATAGAGAGGTTTGTAATTTCTCATGTATGGGGGCTAAAAAAAATGAGTCTCATGAGAAATTAGATTTTTTGTTAGATTAGACAGACATGGGGCTATTACAGTAAAACTTCATTAAGGAATGGGGTCCTGTCTCATTAATCATACCACGCGTGGCAGACATATGTATCAAATCGAAGGCGTGAAAATTACTCTAATGGAGTGATTTTAACCATCCAATTGTGTTGGCTATCAAGTGGACGGTTAATAATAAGATCGTTATATTTTTCAGCCATTAAGTATTTTACATAAAGCAAGGCTCCTGATAAATGGAACGGCTATGATTTTGAATCAGAAAAATCCACTCCATTTTCACTTTATGAACGGAGGTGATCTCACAAGGGTGTGTCACGCTTTACATGTAGGCCTGCAAGTAGTATTTCAGGTTTGGCGTCCGAACACTGGTCGGACCATTAAGCGTCCGACTTAAGCCTCCGACCAGATCTGTGTGGGGGTTGACCATTATCTATCTGTTTATCCAAACCGTCCATTCCTTTTCTAAGATCATGCTAAGGCATGAGCCCAAAATTGTGGCAGATCCAATATTGTAGTGGACCACACCAGAGGTGAGTCTTGCATTTAATGTGCATTTAATGCAACTAAGCTTACTATTTGGTGTGTACCACTACAGAGTTGGATCTTCCTGGTTTTTGGGCCCATGCCTTAACATGATCCTTGTGATCCACAAGTGGTGGGCCCCACCATTACTCTTAAGTCATACCATCAGATCTCCATTGATATTGACAGTGTTCTGCTCTTCTGATTTTCATATCAGGTAATCAGAACCGTGTGGCCCAACTTTCCTATGAATAAGACAGTTTACATGTATGGAAATTTGGCAGGGAAGAGCAGGTGTACCATAACTTGCGATATCGTCCATCCATCTCCTTTTATTCTGATGGAGAGGCACATGGCTCTTGTCTCTAGCGTAGAGGGTTTGTGTATATGTTTCTGACGCGTGGAATTCCTTTGACGAGTACAGCGTGCGTTGGACTGGGAGCGGATTAGCTGTTACCCGGGTGTAACACCTTAGTGGTTGTTACCCCAACTGTGTGGGGCCCACAATGATTTTTTTTTTTTTTTTTGTATATCCACGCCGTCCATCTGTTTTTTCCATCTCATTTTAATATGCGATCCCAAACCTCAAGAAGATCAAAATCTCAGGTGGTCCATACCACAAGAAATAATGAAAACTGACCATTAAAAACGTTTTGTGGGCCACAAGTTTTAGATCAAGCCTAACGTTGTAACTTCCCTTCATCCAGGTCTTCTTGACATTATCAACAGGTTGGATGGGAAATAAACATTACCAAAACTTCCGATGAGCCCTTTGAAATTTTTAATGGTGAGGTACTGAAATCAGCACTGTTTCCTGTTGTATGGTCCACCTGAGATTTGTATCTGCTTAAGTTTTGAGATTACGTACTAAAATGAGATGCCGAAACGGATGAACGGCGTGGATATACAACAAATCATCAAGGTGGGCCCCTAATTCACTCCCGTTGGGACTGAAATCTTCTCCCAACACCTGCGTAAAACACCCAACTCGGTAGGGCCCACCATGTTCTAGATGTAAAATCCACTCCGTATATCAGGTTTTATCCTCGATGTTAGAACCGATGGACAAAAATCAACTAGATCCAATAATTAAGTGGGCCACGCTACATGGAACAATGGAGATGGGATGGCAACCATACGTTTGTGTGTGGGGCCACCATGATATCCTTCATCGAAGCCGTTAATCAGGTATAACATAAAGGATGAATGGAAGATAAAACAATAAGACTGATACAAAACACAGTCAGGTTACACAGTGCGAACTTGGGGGGGTTTTGTGAGCAATTTTACATTTTCCCATTGTTGTGGCACATGTAAGCTTTTAATCAGGATGATCATTTTTTTGTACGGTCCAGATAATCTTTCTCACGTAATGAACGGAGTGAATTTTACACATACAAAATGGCGGACCCTGGTCACGTGTTGCACCATCCATCCACTTAGGGCCAAAAAATAAGGAGATCCAAAGCTCAAAGCTTAAGTGGACCACACCACACGAAAAAAGTTGGGATAATAACACCTGCCGTTGAAACTTTCTTAGGGCCCACCTTAAGGTTTATTTTCCATCTATGTTCATAAGGTCACACAGACCTGAATGAAGGGAAACACGAATATCAGCCTTTGTGGCCCGCAGGAAGTTTTAAACGGTGGGCATTAAAGTACAACTGTTTCCCAAAACGTGGTCCACCTTAGCCTTTCATTTGCTTTATTTTTGGGCTCATGCCCTAAATAAACTAGCAAAAATGGATGAATGGTGTGGATGATGGCCCACCCAATCTGCTTCCATCGAATTATCAATCGAGTCCACCCATGGCCCTAAGATGGTTTATGTTTCAAAATCACACTTAGATCAGGATCCTCTCCACCATTTGTAGAAAAGAGCGATTTTCTATCACTGCCAGTGGCCTAGTGTATTTTGCATATTATAAAATCTAACCCATTTATCAAAATTAAGTGGGGCACCTCAAAAATAAAGCCAGCTCAAATATCACATGTCCATCTTGTGAATTTGGAAGTTTTTAGTGCATCTCTATTGCTATGGTACTGCCAACCAATGATGGAGTGGACCCCACCAATTGAAAGAATTCAAGGTAGGTGAATAAGTTCACCGTATGCATGTTACATGCACGTGAAGAAGAGCTACAGAACTTTTTCTACAACTGCTCGTAGGGAGTTAGGTCTCCTTGGACAATTAGTTAATTTTCTTTTGACGGTTAGTTGCTTTGATGATGAGTTGAGGAAAACAGTGCCTGCATTTCATTCAGTGCTAATGAAAAAGCATCATGTGTACATGTATAGGCATTGAACCCAGGGCAAAACTATCACTTCATATAGAAATTTTTCACAGCGGGTTACATGGGTGATGTTTGCATATATGGCACTAGATGGAGTGCATCGAATGCCTTGTTGGACACAATCCATGCCGTGAGTTTTGACACATGTCATCTATGTTAGGACCCAATTCATGTATGATATTGATTGGTACACAGATATGCCACACAATATTGAAAGACCCAATTCTATCAACTCCACCAACCATTTTAGTTCCCCACGGTGGAGAGAGCGCATGCATGCAAACGATGAAGAGATTCGATGTCATTAAAACATTGCAGTGGGCCCTAGAAAAAGCTTTGTCGGTTGAAATTTACCTACAATGCATTGCAGTGGACCGGACCGTGTGTAAGATAAGTTCAAGCCCACAACCTCAATGTTGAAATGCATGCTCTCTACCAAGCAAGATATGTTGTCAATCTCAAAGAATAGCATAAAAGTTGAAAACATGTCTTAATCAGCAAAGTAGGAAAGGAAAATTCAAAACCTAAGAGCGCTGGCTTCTCTCGTAAAACACTTTCTTTTAGTAAAAAAGATTTAATACTCTAAAAATACTGACGGTTGATATATAGGCGGCCAGAAATTGTATGTAGGGCATACATAATTTAAATTGAACTATCCAAATATTGGCTCAAGTCATCTTCATGGTGCTCACCTTCCACACAGAAAGTCTATAGAAGTGACATGTTGGCAGGAAATAATGTACGTTGTATGTGAAAGTCAAGACATGATCGTCCATCTAATGATGGAATGATATTATTTTCCTATTTTTCTGAATGATATTATTTTCCTATTTTTCTAAGGGTTAGATTGTATTATTTCCTGTTTTTTTTTTTTAAACCAAAATCTCAATCGTGTATAGATGGGCAGAGTTCTAACATGCTAGTCTGCCTATTGATTGCACTTATTAGATGCTTTTTGCTGCCATGTTTTGGTACAAAAAATGATTTTATTTCAATCTTTACCTCTCGTCTCGCCCTACTTGGTGGGCTTAAAATATGAAATAGCATAAAATCATGCCTAAGACTGCAAAATTCATGTGCAACAACTGTAACGACCCGAGATTTTCGACTCTCGTGTATAACACGACGGCCGAATTCCCAAGTAATTTATGGAATAACTAATTTGTCAAATAATAAAATATAGTATTCAAGCACAATGGCGGAAACAATTATCATCTTATTCTATCAAACTTACTACGTCATCATCAATGTTTAAATAAAGGAACCAACCAATATCCATACTGATTAATTAAAATACAAAACCATGTTTTCTCTTGAAGACTTATTACAATTCCATAAATGTATCAACTACTCAAAGAAATATTTAATAAATGAAAACATCAACTAAGTTTCTCTAACATCGTCATCCGCCATGTGATTGTACGAACCATCGAACTCTTTTCCTTGAAAATCGGGTTCATTACCTGGATCTTCACCTGCATCATCTAAATTGTGTTTGGGATAGCGTTAAACGCTATCATAGTGGGGAATATTTCCTCCAAGACAATCAAGAATAATAATAACGGTACAGAGTAAACGCAAGCAGGATATTATCATTTAATCAAATCAAAACAACCAACTAAAAATCTTTGTTAATGCGATGCATGGAATGCATGCTCTGGCTAAGGCACCCTGGCTAGAATCACAATCCATGAAGTGGGAGACTCCCTGTTACGACTTCATGCTAGCCACTAGTCACAAGAGGTTCCTGGGACGCACAAGCCCATAGTTTTGCCCGACCACGTGAGAAACGGAACGCTCATAGCCCAAATCTACACGTGACAGTGTACGGGAGAAGTAGGACGCTCTAGCCTATTCTCAACTCCGTACACCCACATGGAGCCAAGTGAATGCATGACTTTAGTTTCACCTTTATTTAAGTGTTTTCGCATACAACCAATTTAAATAAAACTCAATGGTCACTATGGGGAGTCGCAAGCAACCCAGCATAGGCCGACAGCACGTGATTAGTGTCCATTGCACCAACCCCGGCTCATGAGAATTTGTATACCATTAGTGTCCACTCATTGTCCCGTTTTATGATTTCATCATGTCCCAAAAAGCCAATGTTGTACATCATGACCAAATTCATTAAAATACCCACGTAATGTAAATGGATCCAATCAAGCATCATATACATATAAGGATCCATTGATAAGCAAGCACTTCATTCTCTCAGTTAAGTCAAGAGATATTCTTCCATCATGGACACCTCTCATGGGTTCCATCTCTCTACATCGAATAATTTTACCAACTTAGGGACAAAGAGTATACAATAATGGGATGTCTATATAATGATCTTATACACATATTTCATATCACAATATGAAAACCAATGTTACTTGTAAAACACATATTAAGGAAATAAGGGCATAGATTTCACAAAAATAAATAACACAAATACACATGCTTCTTAGTCAAAAATCTAAAAAAAGGAATCACATCACCATATAATGATATTCATTACAAATCACACATCAAACTTCATGTTATATGGATAAGTAATTCAAAACAAAACAACTTCACATGCCACAAAAGAGACTTATGATAATCGTGATATTATTAATGAAAGGCTTGAAGGAAAATCCTCACCTTAGGATGGACTTAGAAGAAGAGGGTTGTAGAAGATCCTAGCCGCTGGAAAAATATGAGAAAGAACTCTCTCTCTCTCTCTCTCTCTCTCTCTCTCTCTTTCTCTAGGGCATGGAGGCTAGGGTTAGGAGAAGGATTTGGAGGTGCGTAGTAGAAATATGGAGAGGGATGTGCACGCGAGGTCTTGTGTAATAACTTCTTGAGGTGGGTTTCTCAAATCTCAATATTCGGATGATCTATGATCAATTCTAATCTGTTCATCTTATTAAGCTCGAAGAGTAGAGTCAGAATACGTAAATTTCTTGATGATCCACATTCTAGATTGGCCGATCCTTGAAAATGGCCTAACGGGTGCTAAAATAGGCTAGATCTCAATTAACGGTCTACGCTTGATGATCAGGGCCCAAATTTTGGAAAAATATGTAGTCATGATAGGCAAGCAATTGTACAAAATTTAGTAGTTGATTGATGGTGAGAAATGCCTAGATCTGAAATTTCAACTTTTGGCGGAAAAGGAAGGTGCTGGCTTTGTGGTTCAATGGTGTAGGATTATAGATCGGGGTCCAAACTTTGTGTAAACTCGTAGTCATATGAGTATAATAAGTGGTCCAAATTTGAGAAGCGATTGATGGTGAGAAGTGGGTAAATTGAAAGGTTCAAATTTGAGAAGAGTTGGTAACTCGTTAATTTCTAGAACGGGATAACTTCACGCATAAGAAAGAGGCTTATCAAGGTGGGGCACTCAAATCACACTATTGGTCCATGATAAAGACGATCCAAGTCATTTATATGAAGACAAATATTCGACTACGACTAATCATCTACTTTTCTCACTCGATGGACATGAAAATCAAGGGTTAAGGGGCTGATTTGACAATCGGACCACTTCTATTATGATTTAAGGGCTGAAATTTGATGTGTATGGTTAATATGTACCCAAAAGCTTAAATCCAGGGTTTTGCGTGAAAGTGATCGTCAGAAACTATAATACTTAAAAATGGCATCTTAACTTAAGTTTAACTAATGGCATTTTCGTAATTATCTAAAAAGTGCGTGATTTTTGAAATCTGATCTTTCTACGATGTTTATGGGATCATTCTAAGCAACTTTTGTAAAGGGTCCCCTATCGGATTTCCTACGGATGTCCCCCTATTCGCAAATCAACGGTAAATGTACGATAATTAAAAAAAATAAATTAAAAATGAATTTTCAAAAAGTTTCAAATAAATCTCGAAAATCTGGGGCGTTACAAACCACCCCCCTTAAAAACAAACTTCGTCCCCGAAGTTTCCTAAGCATCGTCGATAAAAGATTGAGGGCAATCTCAGTTTATGACTTCTCGTCTAACTTTCTAAACTATTCCGGGTCAGACGCGATCACAATCCACCCCCCTTAAAAATAAATCCGTACTCGACATCTATTTTTACAAGCTCCCCCAAATTTTTTTCCTATCATGCTTCCACTGCGCACTCTGATTCCTAGATGGTTCTGGATATATTGATTGGTCTCTCAAATCATTCAATCATCTAGCGCCCTAATATTTCTCAGGTTTGGGTAGGTGCTCTTATAGTCAAGGATCTAAGACGATTAGGGTTAGATAATTATCAAGGATGTCTGATCGCTAACGAAATGACTGATTAAGAGTTTAAAAGATAGATCTGGGTTTGATTAGGTTGGCATGATCGGATGGTCACTTGAATGAGTGAATAAACAAGCGGATAACAAAGTGAATGAGATATCATCGACAGTTCCTTAATAGCTGAAAGTACGACAGAAAGGTGAGGTTAGGGATACCGTATTTTAGCTCTTTATAGAATCTAAGTGGCTAAGCTTCTATGTCCTAGGGTCGTCTATACATCTATCTTATTTTAGTTATCCAAAGAAAAACAATCACAGACATTCCAAGAGAATGCACAAAAGTCGTTCAGTTAGAACAAGGATGCGATTTGTATTGTGTCGACATCACGGGTGAACAGTTCAAGTAGATTTGGATCCGATACTTAGATCTTCTACTCGCATCTGAGCATTGAGTTCATTAGTATCCATTCGAAATTCCGAGTGTCGACCCTCGGGATTTGAACGAAGATCCAATCATTTACACAATACATTAGGTATGGTTCTGCTCTCCCGTGCTGCCGATTTAGTCTAACATTGTGGGGACCTTCATGTATTCTCCAACAAAGAAAACATCAACAAAGATCACTAAATTGAAATCCAACAATACAAAACATTAAAACCTTACGAGATCTTATTTACTTTCATTGTTAGACATGGTCGAAGATCTATGTGAGGGATTGGTAAATGGCATTTTATGGTTACGATAATCTACCTAAAGTAACATAGTTGGGCCTAAAATTCATAGGGATGTATGAGAATATGCTAGGAAGTACTTCTAAGGGTGCCATATTACAATAACTAAGCCTAAACAAGGGGTTTAGAGGTTTTCAAAGCTAAGGAACTAGGATAGTGTCGAATCTGGAACACAGGACTTATAAGCGCTCTTAGAATTTTATCTCTCAAACTGAACGTCCTTTTTACCTGAAATTTGGAGGGTAATCTAAAGGTTAGGTGAAAAATCACCCTAATTTTTCTCAGAATGAAATTCCTATGGTAAGATATGATTCTAACCTCTAAAAGTCTGAAAAACGTAACAGTCCAGCAGTTTCCAGCGCATGATTTTCTCTACTAACAGAATTTTCACGATTTATCTAGATGTCGGATTGATCTAAAATTTTATGAAAGTGTTGGGTGATGAGTTAGAAATATGTATAAAATTTTTTAAAAATTTAGCAATTTCGAAAATATAATTCTTAGTAGTGATATTGCCTAAGGGTCAGGAAATTTGTCCTAACAAAAATAATTCAAAATAAAATAGTTATCCTTAAAATTTGAGGAAGATAATTCCCATGACTCAGTGTAACGCTGATCTAGATATGAGAAAATGATGAGAGCTCCAAAACTTCTAGAAAAAGTGAGAATCCACTTCCCAAAAATCCTAAAATTTCATATTTTTACGTTCATCAGCTATCCCAATGATTTTAAGGGGCCTATGTTTGAGTCTCTAGATTCATAACATCTCATGCATCCAATGGGGATGAACCTAGGTGTTTTTGTTTCTATTTCATGGGAACCTAAGCCCTAAGGGATATTTATTATGAAAATGGTTGGGCTTCTCACCCAGAGGTCCCGATTGTGCTCTGATACCAACTGTAACGACCCGAGATTTTCGACTCTCGTGTATAACACGACGGCCGAATTCCCAAGTAATTTATGGAATAACTAATTTGTCAAATAATAAAATATAGTATTCAAGCACAATGGCGGAAACAATTATCATCTTATTCTATCAAACTTACTACGTCATCATCAATGTTTAAATAAAGGAACCAACCAATATCCATACTGATTAATTAAAATACAAAACCATGTTTTCTCTTGAAGACTTATTACAATTCCATAAATGTATCAACTACTCAAAGAAATATTTAATAAATGAAAACATCAACTAAGTTTCTCTGATATCGTCATCCGCCATGTGATTGTACGAACCATCGAACTCTTTTCCTTGAAAATCGGGTTCATTACCTGGATCTTCACCTGCATCATCTAAATTGTGTTTGGGATAGCGTTAAACGCTATCATAGTGGGGAATATTTCCTCCAAGACAATCAAGAATAATAATAACGGTACAGAGTAAACGCAAGCAGGATATTATCATTTAATCAAATCAAAACAACCAACTAAAAATCTTTGTTAATGCGATGCATGGAATGCATGCTCTGGCTAAGGCACCCTGGCTAGAATCACAATCCATGAAGTGGGAGACTCCCTGTTACGACTTCATGCTAGCCACTAGTCACAAGAGGTTCCTGGGACGCACAAGCCCATAGTTTTGCCCGACCACGTGAGAAACGGAACGCTCATAGCCCAAATCTACACGTGACAGTGTACGGGAGAAGTAGGACGCTCTAGCCTATTCTCAACTCCGTACACCCACATGGAGCCAAGTGAATGCATGACTTTAGTTTCACCTTTATTTAAGTGTTTTCGCATACAACCAATTTAAATAAAACTCAATGGTCACTATGGGGAGTCGCAAGCAACCCAGCATAGGCCGACAGCACGTGATTAGTGTCCATTGCACCAACCCCGGCTCATGAGAATTTGTATACCATTAGTGTCCACTCATTGTCCCGTTTTATGATTTCATCATGTCCCAAAAAGCCAATGTTGTACATCATGACCAAATTCATTAAAATACCCATGTAATGTAAATGGATCCAATCAAGCATCATATACATGTAAGGATCCATTGATAAGCAAGCACTTCATTCTCTCAGTTAAGTCAAGAGATATTCTTCCATCATGGACACCTCTCATGGGTTCCATCTCTCTACATCGAATAATTTTACCAACTTAGGGACAAAGAGTATACAATAATGGGATGTCTATATAATGATCTTATACACATATTTCATATCACAATATGAAAACCAATGTTACTTGTAAAACACATATTAAGGAAATAAGGGCATAGATTTCACAAAAATAAATAACACAAATACACATGCTTCTTAGTCAAAAATCTAAAAAAAGGAATCACATCACCATATAATGATATTCATTACAAATCACACATCAAACTTCATGTTATATGGATAAGTAATTCAAAACAAAACAACTTCACATGCCACAAAAGAGACTTATGATAATCGTGATATTATTAATGAAAGGCTTGAAGGAAAATCCTCACCTTAGGATGGACTTAGAAGAAGAGGGTTGTAGAAGATCCTAGCCGCTGGAAAAATATGAGAAAGAACTCTCTCTCTCTCTCTCTCTCTCTCTCTCTCTCTCTCTCTCTCTCTTTCTCTAGGGCATGGAGGCTAGGGTTAGGAGAAGGATTTGGAGGTGCGTAGTAGAAATATGGAGAGGGATGTGCACGCGAGGTCTTGTGTAATAACTTCTTGAGGTGGGTTTCTCAAATCTCAATATTCGGATGATCTATGATCAATTCTAATCTGTTCATCTTATTAAGCTCGAAGAGTAGAGTCAGAATACGTAAATTTCTTGATGATCCACATTCTAGATTGGCCGATCCTTGAAAATGGCCTAACGGGTGCTAAAATAGGCTAGATCTCAATTAACGGTCTACGCTTGATGATCAGGGCCCAAATTTTGGAAAAATATGTAGTCATGATAGGCAAGCAATTGTACAAAATTTAGTAGTTGATTGATGGTGAGAAATGCCTAGATCTGAAATTTCAACTTTTGGCGGAAAAGGAAGGTGCTGGCTTTGTGGTTCAATGGTGTAGGATTATAGATCGGGGTCCAAACTTTGTGTAAACTCGTAGTCATATGAGTATAATAAGTGGTCCAAATTTGAGAAGCGATTGATGGTGAGAAGTGGGTAAATTGAAAGGTTCAAATTTGAGAAGAGTTGGTAACTCGTTAATTTCTAGAACGGGATAACTTCACGCATAAGAAAGAGGCTTATCAAGGTGGGGCACTCAAATCACACTATTGGTCCATGATAAAGACGATCCAAGTCATTTATATGAAGACAAATATTCGACTACGACTAATCATCTACTTTTCTCACTCGATGGACATGAAAATCAAGGGTTAAGGGGCTGATTTGACAATCGGACCACTTCTATTATGATTTAAGGGCTGAAATTTGATGTGTATGGTTAATATGTACCCAAAAGCTTAAATCCAGGGTTTTGCGTGAAAGTGATCGTCAGAAACTATAATACTTAAAAATGGCATCTTAACTTAAGTTTAACTAATGGCATTTTCGTAATTATCTAAAAAGTGCGTGATTTTTGAAATCTGATCTTTCTACGATGTTTATGGGATCATTCTAAGCAACTTTTGTAAAGGGTCCCCTATCGGATTTCCTACGGATGTCCCCCTATTCGCAAATCAACGGTAAATGTACGATAATTAAAAAAAATAAATTAAAAATGAATTTTCAAAAAGTTTCAAATAAATCTCGAAAATCTGGGGCGTTACAACAACCCACCTGAATTTCACAGCAGTATGATTTTTGGAATGTCCTTAATTCATTTTGGTGAGAAGGGTCATATAAACGAGTTGGAAGGCAGATGTAAACCACCTTCGGCCCACACACGACTAACAAACCCTATCCCAACTCTTCATTTTGGTGTAGCTTATTTGTGTTTTGGACCGGCCTAACATTCACCTTGGGGCAACCCACATATTATTTTAGAGAACTAATCACCCACAGGTAGAATTCGAAATATTGGTATTGTTAGAAGTTTCACTGATTGGGGATACGGAAATGATGTCGACATCACCAAGAATATTGCCAATAACCGGAAATGTGGAACAGCATTGGGGAAAATGCTGGAAATTTTCGGTGAAATTTTAGGAGATGTTAAAATAAGCATATACGAATATTTATTTATAAAAATTACAAAAACAAAAAATGCATATATAATAAATTTTCATTTAAAAGAGGCCTAAATTAAAAGTATATGTTTTTGTAAGAAATTAGTCCAACCATCTCGTCCATCCCATTTATTCATCTCACAGTTTTCTTTATCCATCCAATCATGTAACACTCCTTCTAAGCATTCATTGATATTTTAGAATATCAATAAAATATTGAAAAATTGTTGACGTCAGGAAAGCAAATGTAAGATTGTGGTCTGCATATCACCCATTTTGTGATGACAATGATATTGATATTATCATTGATAAATTAAACGCTATCTACAAACACATCTACCACTATTTACAGTACATTTAGTCACTGCATTCGGAAGAGTGATAAAAATCAATTATTTGAAAGCATCATTGGCTAGAAAATACTTGTACTGTAAATAGCAGTAGATGTGTGGGTCATTGATCAGTTCTCATTTATTAAATCTCAGTTTTCATCCTTTTCAATCAAGCAATCATTATGTATTATGTGTCTATATTTCTTTAATGGGAGGGGATTGATAGAAAATATAGGTTAGGCTCAGAATTCAAAGGTCCTATGATGGCTTTCCTGATGCACTAATTTAGCTCGTACCAGTAAAAACTCATACTATCTGAATCCATCTGACTTTTTTTTTTATCTGAATTGTTTTTGGGATGTCTATTCACCCTGGTGGGCTTCACCTGATAAATGGCTTGGATGGCATATAAACAATACAATGGCCCTAGGGAGCTTTCTTTGGGGTGCTTCTTTGTTCCTAGGTTTTCATGTGCTGTGGCCCATCTAATCTTTTTTCATCTTTTTTCATTTATGGGCTCTTATCCTAATATAAGGTGTCTCGACTGATGCACGGAGTGGATGTCAAAGACACATTATGAATGTGTCTCTAATGATGCATAGTAAATGTCAAACACATGTTGATCATGGACCCATGTATTGTAGATGGGAAGATAGAGAGCAATGATGCTGAATTCAGCCACCTCGTATGTACTACTCCTTCGTCTACCAACAATGTAATAAGATTTGATTGAATGACAAGCTGCTGTGAGAATAAACATGATGGGATTTGTTTTAAGGATAGATAATTGTAAAAATTGAGCCTATAAGTTTTAGTCGGCCTCATCTTTGGCAATGACATGTGGTCCAATCAAATCCCATCATGCCATGTCTCTTCCTTATTGTAGATGTAGGGCATTGCCCAATTTGTGTCCCAGCCAAAGCTGAGGCCCAATTGAGTAACATGTGTCCCTGTCGGAGAGGCGGCCATGCTAGTAGTTTTTCAATTGAAGAGCTTCGAAACAAGTTGGCTGTGGCTTCATTTCTAATAGCGGTCTACCATCCAATCAAACTCCACCTCATTTTATCTCTTCTATGATGGGGGTTTAGACTTACATCTGCCTAATATTACCTAATTTTAGTAATAATTGATTAAGTACATCATCAACCCACAGTAAAATCAAGTGGGGCTCCGGTCTACGATGAATGGATGGATGAAATCTGTGGGTATCCAATCTCGTGTATGACTGCGTGGAATGCAAAATCAACCCGTTGCTACCACTGGTCTTGATGGTGGGTCACAGATGACACTTATGTCAAGATTATGGAAATGGACGGTTTAGATCAATATGATAAGCATCTGCTGGAGCCCACAGGATTGCGGTCGCACACGCCTTCCCTGTGAATGAATGTATGGGTTAAAGCCATGGCGTTTCAGGATCACCAGCTTTTCTCGCCCCATGGACCCACATCCATCAAAAGATGACTGTTCCTTCTCAATGGTTCATATTCAGCTGTACATATCCACGGTGAGAATCATCCATTTAATGTAAATTTTCTCAATACAGACCGTCCAGGATTGGATAATCATTATTAACGGTTCTGATCAGCTGGCAACACGTGCTTGTGATCCTGACTGTCCACGTAAGCTCAATTGGTGCATCGTGCATGATCAAACGTAGAAATATCGCATGGCCTTTTTTTTTTCCCTTGTTAGGTAAGGTAGGAACGGATGGTGGGCCCACATGACTTTGATTGAAAACAAGCATCTTTGATAATACAGTTTGGAAAGCTTTAACATATTGTAATTAGTTTGAAAACTACGTATGACTTATTCTAATATGAGAATCTGATTTTTCTTTTATTTTATTTCTCATTTATCAGTTGAGTGATCATGTGGGGCCCACTAAGAACAATGCCCACGTCATTCAACTCATTTGGTGGGGCCCACATGTTAACGAGAAAAAAAAATGGAAGGTCAGAGAAAAACCGGCTAATTGTCAATTCAACGTACAATCATGTTCAAATCGGTAAGTAGACCATCTCGTGTTTGTGGGTTTGTACTCAACCGTCCAGATTCAATGAATAAATGCCCATAAATTAGTGGTTGGGATCATTTCCTAACGGGTGTATTAGCAGTTGGAAGAACCATGTATTCTTTAAATAAAAACTCCTACAATGAATGGATGTTTATAGATGGGGGGAGTGGATTAGGTGTACTGCGGGGCCACGTTGATGTATTTATTCTATATCCACACCGTTCATCCGATATGCCATATCATTTTAGGGTAGGAGCCCCAAAATGAAGTACATCTGAATCTCAAGTGGACCACACAATAGGAAAAGGTGGTGATTGCCATTAAAAAAAATCCTAGGGGCACAGTAATGCTTATTTGTCAACTAACCTGTTGATAATGTCACACAAACCTGAATGAAGGGAAGAAATAAATATCAGCTTCCAAAACTTTTGTGGCCCACCAGAAGTCTTTAATGGTCAATTACCATTATACATAGGTTCACCTAAGTTTTGGAGCTGCTTCATTTTTGGGCCCATGAGCTAAAATGCCCTGAAAGAACAGATGGAGTGGCTATAGAATACACACATCAAGTTGGAAGTGAAGCAAAGAACACTGTCCAATTATCTATATATATTATATATATTATTGCTTATAATATATTGAAACTGTCCAATTATCTATAAATATTATATATATTATTGCTTATAATATATTGAAATTTTAAATATTTTAATTGGAATTCTCAATTTTAACCATATTTTGTATATAATAAAAGCAAGTTTTAAATCCAATGAATTGGACCATAAGTTACAATTCACCTACTGTATTACTTCTAACATGTTAATTGCATGCCTAATCCAACACATTCAATAGCTTGGTGGCCCCACCATGAGGATCACCTTATGCAAAAGTCAGCCCTATCTACCCATCAAGTGGGTCACAAAATAGAAAACAATGTCAGGTCATTAATAAATAAATAAAAAAGACAAGTGTCAGCTACTTGATGAGTGGATGTGAATGATTTTTGTATTAGGTGATTCTCGTGGTTTGTGTCAAGCTATTGGATGAGTGGTTGGATGTCACATGCACCTGACAAGTGAGAAGTTTTCAGCTGTGTGGACAGGAACTTGTGGTCCAACCGGTTGGACTTGAGACCTTCTCACATAATATACAGGCACTACCTTTGTAAGATCTTTTTTTTTTTTTGTCTCCATCCAAGCTGCATTAAACTTGAACTTTTCACTCTCTAAATTTCTAGTGTTTCTGTTTCTTGGATCCATTTTTTAGTGTTATGGTCAATGGTCCAGATTGAGTTAAACGAAAATTTTCATGCCATTTTTTTTGGCATATGTAATTTTGCTAAGGATGGTTAGCAATGAATAAGTCACAAATATTGGTGGGTTTGGATCTATAGCTCAATGGTAGATAGACTCTGTTTTAACAATGAGACAATTGGATCGAATACCCATGTAGCATGGGCGTGTGTTTAAAAAAAATAAAAGAAAAAAAAAGCCCATAAATGCTGGTTCAGGCACTTATTGTTTGAAAGGGAATGACGGGCTCATTTCAGCTGTAGTATAATTATCACTAGTGCAAACCAACGTTCAAAAAATCACGAATTCAACTTGGGAATAGGCCAATCCACTCCATCAGATCACTCATTGATTTAGATTAGATCGTGTACTCGACTCACAGAACCCTCTCAGTTATTAGAAAACTCGGCTGATTTTGTATAGAAATTGGATGACATTTTGATACACAATAGTGGTATCAAAGCTAGGTTACCTGCCCAAGCCATGCCCAGCCCCGCATAGGTGGGAAGGAGCGAAGCCCCCATGCATGCGTGGAGAGTTCCACTTATGAGGGGGAGGGGGGGTCACTCCACCTAACAAGTTAGCCTTTTGGGTGTGACACAACACTGTTTCATTTTTCTTTCCTATTATTGTTAAATTCCTAAAAAGAGATTTATGAAAATACATCCCTTCCTATTGCAATATAATACATTAGGTTTAACCTCTAAATATGGGTCATCTTTCAATAATCCAACCAGTTTATGCCTGGTGGATAGGCAGCCAATAAAGTCGATCTCTTAAATTAAATTATTTCTACCTTCGAAATGTGGCTTGTTTGCTTCTTTTTTTTTTTTTTTTTACACACCACTCACACACTCATACTTCAGTGGGATTTCACCAGAATGGGTACTTGAACCCATGACCTCGTTTCGAAACTCTTGTGAGTCTACCATTGACACAGGAGTACAGACCCATCCTCGTGTTGAAATGTGGTTCATTCACCTTGAAAATGGATGATTATTGTACCCTTTGAGAGATTTTTCAGTCATCCCCCAGCCTAGAGAATCCCAATCACATAGACTTGCTTGGGTCATTGAAAAGAACCAACAAATTCCAATAGCTAAAATACAAGCAAATCTAATTGCAATACATCTGGATGTATTTGAGCAAACCACTACTAAAAGTAGCCCTAACTCAATAGTATACGGGATGAGAGAATCCGACAGATTTTTTTCTTTTGCAATCTCTACCAGAAAAAATATATTTGGGTCCTTATCCTTGCCTTGGTGGTGGACTACTAGGAGTTTCGACACGAAGTCTAGGGTTTGAGTACCCATATGTGGTGAAATCTCACTACAGTGTGAGTGTGAGTGTGGGGGTGTGTACGTGGGTGTGTGTGGGGTGTGTGTTAGGAAAAAAAAAAAAAAAAAAAAACTTGACTCATTTGACTTGCCAAGACTTAGAGTGAGTCAAGTATTCGAGAAGCTCACAAGGACAAGATTAAATTTTATGTGCAGGCACATGACAACAAGCCTTTTTTTTTTTTTTTTCCACTGATTTTAAGGGCCCATTTGGATACCACCAAATAGATTACTTTTTCTACTTACAGCAATAGATAAGTAACTTATTTGAGATAAGTTAGGTTTAAGATTAATGAAAAGTAACCTTTTCACTTAAGGCCCGTTTGGATACTATCAAATAAGTAACTTTTGGACTGAACTTAAGATGTTCAGTTACTTTTGGCACTTAAGTTCGTTTGGGAAGTATAATTGAAAAGTAACTTATCTCTTAAAAATTACTTATTTTAATAAGGTTTTTTATTTTTTTATTTTTTTATTTTTTATTTTGGGTTAGTACACACCCACACTGTTAGTCACCCTCCAATGTTAATTAACCAACCTCCAATTTGGCTTTTCTACTTATCTCTCTCAGGGTCACACTACATATCAAAGTTCTCTCTCATGGTTCACTCAATTACTGCTCTCTCATACCATCCATATCAAAGGATGCCCCACAGGATGGATTATACCAGTCAAAGGTGGGGCTCACACAGTGGACGGCCCACATCAAAGATGGGCCCTACATTAATTGGTGCAAGATCCAATCCACCCACCAATTAGGTTGATATGATCTTCTACATCTTTCCCAAAAATGGTTCTAGTCCACTCACCATGTCGACTGACTATTGGAAACAAGTGAATGGGTTAGAAAACTTCAGCCAAGTCTTCCAGAGCTGTACATTTGTTTTGTGGAGTGTGGCCCACCTGATTCTTGTGCCAGGGCATCCATATAGTGGTCCCGATGGATGGAATGTATCCCGGACCAATCGTGCTATGCTAGCACATGCATGGCATGTACATGAGCTTTATTGCACACATGTGAGATTAGAAAAGTTCATTATGTTAGGAAAACCACCTCAACGCTTAGCCTTTTCTTTTCATGTCAATATGTTGCTTATTATATTTAGATTTGAAATTTTCTTCCAAAAGGTTACTTGTCTATGCGTTATTACCAAACATACTTACTTATTGGCTGATAAGTATGTTGTTTACCAAACATACTTATCTGTTTAATAAGTAAAAACCAAGATAAGTAACTTATTTGATAAGTGGCTTATCTTAAGTAACTTACAATCCAAACGAGCCCTTAAAGTTACTTAATCACTGTAGCTTAATAAGTAGAAATCAAGATAAGCTACTTGAGGCACAAGTAGCTTTTCTTAAGTAACTAATGGTCCAAACACCCCCTACATAACAATCACATGGGCCAGTGGCCAGTAGAATAGCTCCAAAATCAGGGTTTTGGACCATCCGCAAGTGCATTTGGACGCACACTTTTTTGTAAACCCATAAGCTTAAGAATGCATTTTTTAAGAGCTCTAAATAAGTGATTGGGGCCCATTATTGTCTTTTATTCATGACACTTCTAGACTAGGACTCATAATTTGGAAATTTTAATTTATATTACTTAAATGCCGCAAAATGAAATTTCTAAGTAATGTATAAGCACCCACCTATCATCCATCATACCCTACCAGGGTATCATAATTCGGAACCATTAAGTGATGTTTTCTTTCTTTTTAAAATTTTATTATTATATTAGAGCAGTATACTTTTATAAATACAAAAAGTAAAGAAATGGGGTGTATGTATCAAAAGGGTGGGGTGGATATATTGTTTCTCCATAAATAATGTGAGGTCACTGGCAATTAATAGGATAGGGAAAATCTAAATATTTAATATTTTGAGCTCCTAACCTTTCAACTACTAAATGATTAGAAAAATAATAATAATAATTAAGTCAGAAATGATCCAGTGCTCTTTGGGCATTGTAAGTGATGGTGCTCCTAACTGCATGGGAGCAAATGGACATTCCAGTTGATCGATACGTACCATCCATTATGTCCAACGCACATTTTAAGATCTACCAAGCAAAAAATCAAACTGTTGAAAGTGCGTAGGTACGGATGTGCTCGGTGTGCCAGAGTTATATTTAAATCAAATGGAATGGAACACTTATAATCCTAGCATTGGAATAGCCGGATTATGACTATATTTGTAGAGATTAGTCTAACTACTTTAACCATTGATTGCCAAAGGAATCAGAGTATTTATGAAAGGAAGGGTTGGTCCTTTGGATGAGTTCTTTATGCCTTGAAGTCAATGACCTTAATCACAACAATAATATTTTGGTCATGTTTAGCGACAGGATAAATATTTAGAAAGAAATAGAAAATTAAAGCCAAAATATAAGTTTTATTAATTTGAATATAGATATTATACAATAAGCATATAAAGTAAATAAAGCATAATAAATTACCAAAGGCAGTTTAAGTAAGCAAGATGGTCGTAGACGATTGACGATCTTCTAGACTCGAACAATTGTAAGACTATCATCTAAACCTAGATGGTCGTGGTTTGGCCAACAAATTGCTATCGAGAAATTGTTTAGTAAGAATTTATGAATTTATGAGATTTAATGACAGGGTTGTGGATGATTAACTAAACTTAATTTGACTTGCTACAGTGATGCAATGGAAAAAAGTGAAGAATTAAATTTAATTAATCTAACCAATCTAACTTGCTACAGCATGGTGTTAGACAGAAGTGGAGAGGTTAAACGAAGGCAATGCTAAGATAAGATAAATGTTCATGTAGGACGAAAGATTGAGATAGGCATGGTTGAGCTAAAAATAGTTATTTGATTGGATTGGCGAAGGTCTGGAGTTCTTCATTCTGTGCTGCTTTTAGAGACTTGGATTAGGCAATAATTTTCGTATAGTTCCTTGGCTTTCGAAATCAATGTTCTGATCGCTTAACGACCTCAGCTTGGTATACTTCTATTTTGAGATGAGGCTAACTAACCATTATATTACTATGTATATTCATGTTTCTATTTCCAGACAGCTTTCTCCCTCGTAGTACACCGTATAGAAGTCTATAATTACATATGACCAATTAAATTTGGCCACGTCTCACTAGATATCACCGTCTTCACATTGTATTGAGCTATGCATACTCATTGGACGCTTCACATATGTATAGCATGTGCTTGCATGCCATGTGTCACCGGGAAGGTGACCGCTTCTAAGGTTTCGATCGTGAGTATCTTTCTGAGCATCGAACCTTCCTAGCATGACATCTATCTTCTATTGAGATGTGTTTAGTGTTAGTGTTGCCTTCAATCTGTGATCGGGGGGACTTCATTCAACCGATGGGGCTGACTCGATTGCCTGAAACTCCCTCGGATTGGTCAATTACTCTTTGGACATATTAGGCCATGTTTGGCCACCCGAACGATTAGGTCGATCGACCGATGGCTGGCACACTGTTTAGTACGATTTTGTGCGATTTGTTTCTAATTTCGGTTTAATACTATATAGTGGGGTATAATTGCGAGATTAGGGTATCCTAGATTACCAAAACATATTTAAGGGTTAAGAAAGTTCTAGGGAGAGAGAAAAGGCTAAGATTTTTCCCTTGTGGGGCTTAGATCCGGGTAAGTTGTTCTTTATCTCTTGTAACTTCATTTTCATAATGATTCACTTTGTGGCATGGTTTTTTCCCTCAAGGGTTTTTCCATGTAAAATTTGGATTGTCTCTTTCGTGTTGATTTGCTTGTTGCCATTGTGATTGCTTTGTTTGATTCTACTCTAAGTCCTCACTCTCGTTGGTTCCCAACAAGTGGTATTAGAGTATACATTAAGAGGCAAATAGAATCTGAAACGAGGTATTGATGGCATCCGGCATGAGATTCTACATAGAGAAGTATGCCGGAAAAAAAACTTCGAACTTTGGAAGGTCAAGATGAGGGGCCTCCTAGTAAGGATTGCAAGATGCACTTCTTGAAGAGTGACCAGAATTTATGAAAGAAGAAGAGTGGAAGAAGGTGGATCAAAATGCTAATATCTCAATCCAAGTGTGCCTAATGGATGAGGTCTTATATAACGTCATGATGGAGAAGACTAATACTGATACGTGGGTGAAGTTGGAGAACATCTACACAAAAATCTCTGGAAACCCGCCTGTATATGTAACTTCAGTTGTTCAACTTGAAGATAGAGGAGGGGGCCGATGTTAAGAGTCACATTAGCAACTTCAATAGACTTATTTACAAACTATTGGATGTGGATGAGATGATGAAGGATGAAGATCAAGCATATATCTTGTTGAATTCTCTTCAAGAATCGTATAAGTTGTTTAAGGACTCTTTGTGCTATGGTAGGATGACCATTAACGTTGAGATCGTCATCTCAGCCCTTCAGTCGAAGGCGATAAGATGGAAGAGCGGTGAAGTGAGTACATCTTAAGATGTACTAGTTATTAGGGGAAGGAATTCTGAGCAGAATAAGGGATCTTCTCGATCGATATCTAAATCCAAGGGTAAGGGAAATGCTAAGGTGAAGTGTTGAAATTGTGGACAGAAATGGCACATGAAGTGAGATTGTCAGAATCTCAAGTAGAAGAAAGAGAAGTACAAAGATTCTTCTAGGGAGGCCAATACTACGGAATCCATAGAGGCTATGAGTAATTATTGCAATGTGTTAACTGTATCTAGATCCAAATATCTCAGCAATAAGTGTCGCTTGGATTCAGGTGCATCGTATCACATTTGTCCTGACCGGGGTTCATTCACCTCATACAGGGAATATGTTGGTGGTTCAGTATTTTTTAGCGATAACTACGCCTGCAAGGTTGTTGGTATTGGTTCGGTGCGCATTAGGATGTTTGTTGTAGGCGAGCGCATCTTTACATATGTGAGGCATGCATGTCCCTAGGTTGAAGAAGAATTTTATATGTCTCTCTTGTTGTATTCGAGGCAATGGGGTGTAAGTTCACCAGCTTCAATCGGTTTTGTAAAGAGTCAAAGGAGACACTCATGGTGATGAAAGTATGGAGGTGCGGTCATATTTATAAGTTGATTGGGAGCACTACATCAGGTGGATCGCTACAATGTCTGTAGCGAATTCTATGTCTGTACATATATGGCACGTGTGCCTAGGCCACATGAGCATGCATTGACAGAAAGTGTTAGAATGAAGACAGTGTGCACATGAGAAGCGGTGGAGCTATGATAGAGACGAAGTGGAGATGTATGATGGAGCTTTGGAGCAATGAAGCTTCAGGATTGAAGCCATGATAGAGATTATAGGTGTTGCCTTCAATTTGTGATCAGGAGGACTTCGGTCGACCGACAGGGCTGGCCCGGTCGCCCGAAACTCCCTTGGATTGGTCAGTTACTCTCTGGACATATTAGATCATGTTCGATCGCCCAAAAGATTAGGTCAGTTGACCATAGCTAGCGTGTTGTTTAGTACAGTTTTGCACGATTTGTTTCTAATTCCAGTTTATTACTATATAATGGGGTGTAATTGCGGGATTAGGGTATCCAAGATTGTCAAAACGTGTTTAAGAGTTGAGAGAGCTCTAGGGAGAGAGAAAAATCTAGGGTTTTTATTTTGTGGGGCTTAAATCCAAATAAGTTATTTTTCATCTCTTGTAACTTCATTTTCATAGTGATTCGCTTTGTGGTATGGTTTTTTCCAGCCAACGTTTTTCCACGTAAAATACGAATAGTATCTTATGCGTTGATTTTCTTGTTGCCATTGTGACTGCTTCGTTTAATTCCACTTTGAGTCCTTACTTGCGCAGGTTCCCAACATTTAGGATCCTCTCGATCTCTCTCCCATGCTCCATGAGTTACCTTTCCTGAACTTTATACAAATATACTGACACATGGCAACATCTTCTTCATTAGATCTAGTTGTGGCAAGTTAGGTGTAAACAAGAAGATCCAATCCATCCATTAGTTGGACATAAGATTATCCGACAAAAAGAATTATTTATAACCAAGGTTTTAAGGCTACAGTTGAGCTGTTAGAAAAATGTCAGGAAAAAAAAAAAACAATGAAGGGAGGAAATCCTTCAATTGGGGCTGCGTTCAATCTAGTTGGTGAAATTGTTGTTTAATGGCCCATCAAATTAGGTCCCCACAGATGAGCAGTCCAAATATCAAATAACTTGGCTACATGGGCCAGGATTGAGTGCTTCATATCTAGAAGTATTAGGGTTTAGCACCCTTCTCCTGATACAACATGTACCTTTTGAATGGGAACTCCCATGGAGCTTACCTCCCACACAGCACACGTGTCAGAGGTGAAGGTAAGTTAGGACCGTCCATCCTCCTGGATGTCCCATGGGTGGCCCACAATTCAAAAACATCATGTACTAAAACAGAGAAAATGGATTCTTGATGTTTTCTAGCTAATAACAAAGAGGCCGGTTCGTCTCGTGTTTTCTAGAATAAGCTCATCCTACAAAGGTTGCAAGTGGGGCCCACCAATATTTGTACCATCCAACTTGTCTAGAAGGTTTAACCCAACGTGAAAGTTGGACGTCCCAAAAAAAAAAAAAAGGCTGATCCAACCATCACGATAAGTAACTTACTTGAGATGAGTAAGTTTTGGTTTATGATTAATTATATGTAACTTTTTTACTTAAAAGTTACTTAGAGCCTATTTGGATACCAGCAAATAAGTTACTTTTTTTTTTTTAATTGATAAGTAACTTATTTCAGGTTGGTAAATTTAGTGTATGATTAGTCATAAGTTACTTTTTTGCTTAAAGTATTTAATCACTTCAAGTAACTTTTTTTTAGGTTTTTTACTTTTCATAAGTTGTTGAAGAGAGAATCAAGAGAAACTAAAGAGGGAAGAAGCTGAGGAGTATGTCGTTTATCAAACATGCTTAAACACACTTTTTTTTTTCTTTTTCTTTTTTTGGGAGGGGTGGGGGTGTTAGTACACACCCACACTGTTAGTCACACACTGTTAGTCATACTTTAATGTTAGCCACCCCCATGTTGAGATTCAACACCAGGACCTCAATGTTGAGACGAGGTTATCTACACTCAGTCTACGATTGTCCTAAAGGTATGGGTGTAACATACTTATCTGTTTAATAAGTAAAAACTAAGATGAACTACTTAAGGCATAAGTAAATTATTTTAAGTAACCTACTATTCCAATGCAGTTTAATAAGTAGAAACCGAGATAAGCTACCATAAGTTATAAGTAACTTATCTTAACTTGAGATCCAAACACCCTTAGCAAATCTCACCATTCTATTGTGTGGCAGTTGGGATGGGAGATGCAATGATTGAGCCGAAGAACTAGAAATGGTAGAGCCATCTCCCTGCAGGACACGTGTCAAGGTGATGTAACTACGGGTCCACTTATATTCTGGGACCACCAATAATGGCTTATGATTTAAAAATAAAACCCAATCTACTCCATGGTATTTAATTGTTTTTGTTTTCGACTACTTTAATGGCTTGATTTGATGGACCATGGACGGACCTGATTTCGAGTACTTCCGGATCCATCAAAGGAGCCATCTTCGCACCCACGACTCGGATTTTGTAAATATGGACTGTTCATGGTGTGGCCTACCCAAATGATGGCCTATATCAATCACAACACGTGCCATCCGATGGTGGGATGAGGCCCACCATGGCAGTTGTCATGTGGGCCCCACCTTCTATCAAAACTCTGGTGCAATCCATCTGTGGTCGTAATATTAGATTCCCTGTCCCCTGAATCAGGTCCATCTCTTAATCAGGTGTTCCAAAAATAAAAGGCTGATCTGATGAGTGGACATAAACAGATCGAAGGTCCTAATCACCGAATGGACGGATTGGATATTGCATATCGCACTTTTCTGCCATGCTGGCAGGCGTGTGGCTTGCATACCTTGTTCACCCAAGTCAGTGTGACCCTTGCCGTGGTGCCCACCTTGACGTATGTATTCTATATCCACATTGTCCATCGGTTATCCAATTCTCAGGTGAACCATACTTCAGAAAACAAAGGTAATTGACCATTAATGGGCCACAAAGCTTTTGGATCAAGCTGATATTTGTTTTGTGACTTCATCTAGGTTTATGTGACCTTATTAACCGGTCGGATGGAAAATAAACATTACAACGGGCCATAGGAAGTTTTTAATAGTAGAATGTTCAATAATCACTGTTTCCTATATTATGGTCCACCTGAAATTTGGATCTTCAATCTTTTTCATTTTTGGGCTCATGCCCTAAAATTATATGGTAAAATGGAGGGGTGATGTAGATATAGAGTAAATACATCAAGGTGGGCCCCAGGGTAAGAACTACACTGTCTTTGGTGAGGCCTGGCCGCAACTAATCGCTCCCTTATCCACAACGCACATTGCTTAAAAGGAAAGAATATGGATCCTCTGCTCGTTTCACCTTTCAAATTGGACCAGCTTAGCCTGACAGTCTATCAAGCTGAACTGGCTCAATCAGAGAGGCAGCGGCAGAGGTTCTCTGCTTGATTGGAGCAGAGGATTTGGATTCTAAAGGAAAATACATCTCTCCCAATCAATTTCATAAAAACCTACTGAAAATGGAAAGAAGAAAAGTTTCTATTGATACGATAGTTTTGTCTGTTTGCTTAGATGGTAAAGAAAATGAAGGATCTTATATATCCGGCATCCATCTAAGGTTTGAGATATGATACAAATTTAGATAATATGTAATTAAAAAATTTTAAATATTGAATATGTAGTAAAATTAGCTGATATATCTAAAAATACAAAAATATTTTCATCATCCATAAATACTTAATAAACTGATAAATAGTGTAATTTTGGTAATATAATTACATACTATTAAGCAACAAATCTCAGTACATTAAAACTTCTTATGAGCTACAAAAGTTTTGCATGTCTTGCCTGCTAGCCGAGCTTGAGGACACCTAGGCATTTCAATAACATGTCTCAGGTTCAAGTGCTAAGGAAACGTACTAACCCCACTGGTGGATGGTGCATCTTGTTACTAACAGTGTGGGTGTATTGCACAGCTAACTGAGTGTATGCTTTGCATGAATGACAAAAAAAAAGCTACAAAAGTTTTGTGTCCTAATGGCATATAAATGTATGACCTGCTACTTTGATACCCCTATTAAATCTCCACTTTCTCTAAAAAAAACTCTAGCGGTTAGAGGATGGCCAATCAGTATATATAAAGGGACTTTAACACCCCCTTCAACCACATCTGTGTGAACTTATCAACAAACAACGGATTGGATGGTAAATGGACATTACAGTGGCCATAAGAAAGTTTTTAATGGTGGGCATTCAATCACCACTACTTGTAATTCCTTCCTGTGGTGTTGTCCACCTGAGAATTGACTGCGTGGACATATAACATATACATCAAGGTGGGCCCCACAGTCACAGCATGACCTGATCGAATCCGCTCACCTGTACGTGAGTGGTAGTGGACAAATTGGATGGTCTGAAATAGTTGATATGACAATGTTGAAAATGCAAGCAGGTGTATGGGAGCCTTGTGCACCCGAGTATTAATTTCATTTTCATGGTTATGATCACCGACAGCCGGTTGCCTGTCAACTTCACAGGCAAACCAAATCATGTGGGCAAGTGTCATGTATGTGGGTAGAGCCTGGGCACGGGTCCTCGACTTGTCCAAACCAATTAGACTCAACTTGAATTGATCCGACAGGAACAACTAACCCGAATCGAATATTCTATTCTACATAGGATCCGAACCAGATCAAGTCAAGTTCGGATTCTACCTTAATAGAATCAACTCGACTTGAAATCCAATGCCTATTCAATCCAAAATCCAATCCGAACCGGGTTTAGGTACAAGTTTTAAAAAAAACTAATTTTTTAAATTTTTTTTCTTCTTGTCAATTTTTAGATTTTTTTTTTGAATTAATTGATAAATTCAATCCGAACTCAGGTCCTATGACTGGGTCCGACTCGGTTTGGATCAGTTTAGGGTTGGCTAACCCAGTACCGAATCCCTTTCGACCCGGTTGAGGCCCTGTCTTTGTTCAAATCGGACCAAGAGTCCGACTCGACTCAATGCCGACCTCTATATATAGGGCAATACCTGTGCATGAGGTCACCTTACAATCAAGATTACGTTGTGCAGAAACCAGGCCAGTACCCAATCATCAAGTGGTCACCCTGGAGGGAATCAATGGACGGTTTAGATTGGACCTAATAATAATCTTGATTCATTGTCGCCATCTGGATCGGTGATGTTCTTGTTGGGGCACACCTATTGCACAACCCAGATATTCTAAACGTGTGATAACCAGTTGTATTCGATGATCCCTCCCTTCTTTCATGATGGACGGTCAAGATTCAACGAGAAAATAAATCAGCTGGTTAAGGCTGTAACTTACTATAAATTTTATGGGATACTTTCCATAGGGCTCTCAATGGGTCGGATCTGGATCGGATCCAGTTGGATCCAGCTCCAAGTCCGTATATCTGTAGACGGATTCGGATCGGATTCGGATCCAACTCGGATCCAAAATGCGATATCCATATCCTATCCATTTATTAATTGTTAGATCCATTTCCGATCCAAAATCCATATAACCATTGGATTCGGTCGGATCTAGGTCCGAATCCACCCCATTACAAATTTAAAAAAATATATGATATAAAATATATAATATAATACATTTAATTTAGTAGAAAAATGATGCAAATCCCACTATTTACTATCGTATGGTTGACATGGCCTAAAATAATTTGTAAAATGGATGGTCAGCATGAATATAACATACACACTAAGGTGACAATGAGTCGGATCTTAATCAGATTCGGATCAAACTCGGATATGTTCCTGTGAATCCATATCTGGTCCATTTAAGTATTAAGTAATCGGACCTATTTTAAGATCCATATCCGGTCCATTTAACTAATCGGACCTATTTTAAGATCCAAATCCGCATTAAACGGATTCGGAGCGAATCGGATCTCGGATCTGACCCACTCCATTGAGAGCCCTAGTCTTTCCATACAGAGTCGGGCCAATGATTTAGACTGTTCGTGTTTCCACGCATATATAATACGGACTCTGATTGCGTAGTGTAGCACACATTGCCCAAGTCGTACTATGTGCTGCCGAAAAAGTTATGTGGGCCCCACCATGATGTTTTGGTTTTTATCCATGCCGTCCATCTATTTTACCAACTCATTTTAAGACTTCTAGTAAAAAATATGGCAGTTCCAAATCTCAGGTGGACCACACCATATGAAACTGTAGTGATTGAATGCCCACATTTAAAAACTTTTATAGTGGGCTACAAAAGTTTTGGATCAAACTGATATTTGTATTTTCCTTCATCCATATATATATGTGACCTTATCAACAGCTTGAATGGAAAGTAAACATGGTGAGTGATCAATGACCACTGTTTTCTGTTTTGTGGTCCACCTAAGATTTGTATCTACCTCATTTTGGGGCTCATGCCCTAAGCTACCAAAATAGATGGACGGCATGGATAAAACACATACATCATGCTGGACCACAAAGGTTTTCCAGCAGCACACAGTACCGACGTGGATGCTGTGTGAGGCAACACGCAATCCGAGTCCATATTCCACGGCCAACATGGAGACCAAACGAACGTGCTTTGGCAAGGGACCCAGCACCAACGGCTGGCTGGTGTCAAGGCTTTGTGGGCCCCTCCATGATGTATTTATTTTATCCACGCCGTCCATCCATTTTGGTAGCTCATTTTAGGGCATAAGCCCAAAAATGAGGCAGATCCAAATCTAAGGCAGACCACACCACAGGTTAAAAAAATAAATGCACCATTAAAAACTCACTAGGGATCACTATAATGTTTACTTACCATGCAACTTGTTGGTAAGGTCACACAAACCTCACAAACCTGGATGAAGGCAAGAAACAAATATAATCTTAATCCAAAACTTTTTGTGGCCCTAAAAAGTTTGCATCAGCAAGCATTTAATCCTCACTGTTTCCTGTGGTGTGGTCCATCTGAGATTTAGATCCACTTCATTTTTTGGCTCATGCCCTAAAATAAGCTGAAGAAATAGATAGACAACACAGATAAAACACATACATCATGATTCCAGCATAGAGCTTTGACACCAGGTAGCTCGCTAGTGTTAGGGTCACTAGCTAAACTGCCCCACAAAAACAGCTGTTTTTTTTTTTTTTTTTTTGGTTAGTCAGTTATGCAACTAGGGTTGTAAATCGCCGGGTCTGTGGCAAGTTTGGCCAAAACTAGACCAACCCATTTACTAAATAGGTTTGGGTTCAAATTTTAGATCCAAACCCTTTTACTAAATGGGCAGGTGGGATCGGATTTGAGTCAACTCTATCAGAGCTATTTATGAATGTGTCTGGGTTGGGTTGAGGGATATCAACCCAAAATCAGTTATAAATGGGTTGGACTGAATTTGGAAGGGTTCAGGCCTAAATGGGTCCCTTACAACATAAACCCACTCTGTTAGCTACGCAACCCATGCACCCACCCACCAGTGGGGTTAGTCCATGTCTCCTTCGCACTTGAACCTAAGAACTGCTGTTGAAACATGTAAGCGTCTTCCAGCTGCCCCCACAAAAACAACTTAAACTGTAGTGAACTATATATCAATATGGCTTGCCTACGGCTAGCAACCCCAGTCGGCCAACCTTTTCATTCCAACGGTATATCTTTTTTGGTGGAACGAGGATTGGTGGGTACCGTCCATTCGTGCCTGCCGAGTAAGGTGGACCATGGTAAATTTGACTGAATGGTGGGACGCTTTCAAAGATACTGTGGACCATGCAAAGCATGTTTTGAATGTCGTTTCACCGGCCTATCTTTGACAGCAGCCCGCCTTTCGACTTAATCTTGCCACGTGATGTTGGTAAAGGCAGGGCAGTACCTAATCCTCTGCTTTTGTCTTCTTCAGGTAGCTAGGAGTTGTTCGCTGAGAAGATGACATCTGGATGCGAATCTTTAATACCTTGGCATGACTTGACCGTCCCGCGCCTATTGATGTCAATAAAGGCATAATGGGTGGAATTGGATTTACTAGTATATACACTACCTAGCAACTTTCTAACAAACTTTTTCTTTTTTTCTTTTTTATTTTTTTGTCATGCAACACACCCATACGGTCTATGCATCTACCTACCGATGTAGTTAGTGTGTCTCCTTAGTACTCAAACTTGAGAGCTCCTGTTGAAATGCTTAGGCATCTTTCAGCTAGCCTAGCACACAAGACACAACTTTCAAGCATGCTTTGCATAGAGTGAGCGGATTAAGTAAGGTGTGGGATGAACCTTGATGTGTACATTTTTTACACGTGTCATCCATTTATTTTGTTAGATTATTTTAAAGTGAGCCTCAAAATAAAGAAGATCCAAATCTCAGGTGGAAGCGCATTGTTATATTTTCATAATGTTTATTTGCAATCCAACTTATTAATAAGGTCAAAGAAACTTAGATGAACGGAAACTAATATCAGCTTGATCCAAAACTTTTGTGGCTCATTAATGGTCAATCACCACTGTTTCCTATGGAATGGTCCACCTAATAATTGGATCTACTTCATTTTTAGGCTCATGCTCTCAAACGATTGAGAAAAACAAATTGACAGCATACATATAAAATACATTCATCAAGGTGGGGCCCATGATAAGGACCACACAATCTTAGATGAGGCTAAAGTGCACCTACTCCGCTCCCTTGCATGGCCTCATCTCTAACAGCAACCCCCATCCAATCAAATCGTCCAACGTTGCACCTGTATGAGTATTGGTACATGCCGGGGTAATACTCAATCAATGCCCCGGACCAAGCTCCCCCACCCCTAGGTTGGACTTAAAAGATAAGCCGATCAAGCATGGAACAATATTCAAACATGATTTGTATAAATTTTATCTCAAACAGCAATCTGCATTCCAATCAAATTCTACTGAACTAGATGTTGAAAGATAACTGTCAAAGAAGGGCAATGCCCAACTCTAACCAGGGCAGATGATCATTGCACACGTGATATGCTTTTATATCCAAATAGTTGATTGTGGGTCCCACCATAAATGGATCATAATCAATATTGTCAATGGACCTAGCAATCGATTCAACAAGCAAACAGCTATTAAAAGAGGTTAGGATCGTTCCATCAATCTTATTTTTGGATACACATATGCCACGTGTACCATGTTAGTGTGCATGCATACGAATGACATCCTCTATCAGCCTATCACTGGCATAAAAAAAAATGGAGGGCCCATTTGCTTACACGTGCCCAACTTAATGTATCTTCATATGTGGTTCAAGTGCCACGTTATGGACGATCAAAACCGTTCAAAAGGTAGATCACCATAGATAAGCCATCATAAAAGTGCAAGATGCCACAAATATAGAGTTTCCAGTGCTGAACTCAAATATCTATGTTATGGACCCCTCGATCTACCTAGAGGCTGCACGTATGCACGATCCAGACTGTTCATTTGTTGGGCCCCACCTTAGATGGAGCATACCCCAAAAATCACACAGTAATCCTGCAATAGAATTGATGCTAGCCTAATGATTACAATTGTGCGGTTAGGAAGAACTCTTACAAACAACAGAGCCCACCAGATGGTTCGAACCGTCGGTTCATGATTTAATGTGGGCCCCATCCCGACAGGGGTTAGCAATGTTCCTGCAGTGCGATGAACAGAGAGGAATGGAGACTAGTCGGCTGGTGGGTATCATGTGATATGACCTTATTTTATTTGTGGAGCTATTTGATACTGTGGAGGAGTATGGTAGTTCATACGCATGCCTTAGCAATTGTACAGGCAGCATACTGTAAAATCTAATCTAAACCGTTCAAATCATGGTTGAGATTGTAAGTATTTCATAATCCAAAAATTAGATTGATTGGATGATATTAATATTTGATCAATGGGTATTTGTTTGTTAGATCCCAGCATTGAGCTAGGATCATTTTGCAATCATCCTAGCCGTTTATAAGATGGGCCTCAACAGGGATGGATAAGACCTATGAAAATCATCAACTTTAGAAGATCCTATCTAGCCCGTAAAACGATAGTTGAAGGAGATGTTCCCTATAGTATTGGAAGGGAAATATTCAAATGACAGAAAACATCTGAGAGTTTTTTTCTTTTTTTAATCTCAAGTGGTCCACACCACATTTAAAAGTTGGCATGAGACACCGACCACTGAATCCTTCTTGGAGCCTAGTAAAGCTAATTTAGATCTGGCTGATATTTTGGTTTTGTCTTCATACCAGTGGTGCCCACCTTATTATCAGGTTGGACGACATATAAACATCATATGGTGGGCCCAAAAAAGGTTTTAATGGTGGATATCCCACTCCAATTATTTGGTGTGGTGTGGTGTGGCTCACCTGAATTTTGGATTGGGCTGATTTATGTTGGGTATGGTGAAGATGAGAAGGCGTACAAGATGAACCATTTGGATATCACATTGACAAGATAGTGGGTCCCACATAAGTCAGAGTGATTTACGTGGGTTTAGAACTTATGCTTTAAGAAAAAGAACAGGACGTCGGCGACTAAGAGACGTATTAATAAGGTAGAGAGCATTAATTAAGCGGGACGACTAATTGCATGTATCACCGGCCAACCGAAGTTCCTCCAGGAGGAAGCTATGTGGGGCCCACTGAGATGATCGTGATAAATTCCACACTGCTCATCAGTTTCTAAAGATCAAAGTAAGACAGGAATAAAAAAAATCAGGCACAACAAATGTTGAAATATTTTAAAATAAAATATATTTTGGTTAAAAAATTATTTTGAAAACCAACTTTGTTTTTGTCCCATATCGAATGGGAGAAAGATTTTTTACCTCCTTATAAATAGGGTGTTGTACACCTTACTTATTTATGGTGGAAGAGAGGGAGTATAGTGACTTCGCAATGGAATACCGCACACGGGCTAGGTGTGAGGGCGTGGGCGCGTGAGGCAGTGTGGCTGTAGAGGCGCTAGTGGCGCACTTGGCACTTCGCACGTGCGCATCGTGTCACAGATGGGTCGCAACTTCACGGACCAGAGAGAGCTGCATGGCTAATTAGAGAGACCTGTGTAACTGCTTATGTAGTAACGGTCCAGACCATGCAGTATAGCTGCATGTGGCTAGCCCAACAGTCATAAACGGCTAGCTATTAAGTCTAAACAGCCAGCATGCACGTATGTAACTCCCATATGCAAAACAGTTAGAAACTGCAAAAAACGGCTAGTTTCTCACAATAGCAAAAAAACGGCTAGTGTCATTATGACTCTGGACCAAAACTGTCAGTCATCATTGCCTATATAAACTAGACAGGTCTGATTCATTCCAACACAAAAACTGCAATCAGAACTACCTCTACTGAACCAACACCCATCTGAGTCTATTAACCTCTCGGTTTGAACTGTAATCAGAACTACCTTTACTGAACCAGCACCCATCTGAATCTATTAGCCTCTCGGTTTGGTTGATACAAACCAATTCCTATTAGCAGACTTAAAATAATTTGAGTAGGGGCGAATTACGCTTTAATGAAAGCATGTTTTTCACGTACTTCAGCCTATCCTTATTTATTGATTTTTTCAAATTAATTTATTTTTAAGACCAGAAATTCTCAACATAAAAAACTTGAATGTACCATGCCACTCAAAGCAGTGGAGATTGAACACCCACCATTGAAAATTTTGTGGGGGCCACAAAAAGTTTTTGATCAGTATGGTATTTGTTTCTACCGTTCATCTTGGTAGTGAACGGTTTGGATGGAGTTAAAGTCCATTTCAATAACAGTGAAAGCTTTTTAAGTCTACACTTGTACAAGAAGTCAATGCTCATGCCTCTAGATGTCCCCATCCATACATGGCAATGAAAATTTGCCCTTCAGATAAGTATACCATGCAGATGGCATTGCCCAAAAGTCCGGGTGGTCTATTCCTCACGTGGGCCCACAAAGTGGTTTGATTTTGTGCCTGAAAATCAAAATGATGGGACCACGTAAATGGATGGCTTAGATTCAAACTTGTGTGTCATGGTACCCCATTTGATGGTCTGTAAATGAGCTTTGTACACACATGATAGACTTTCAACACCTAGCAAAGACATAGGTTTTGATATGTGGTGGTCAGTTCCCATCGAGATTGCATCCTTAGATTGATCTAAACCGTTCATCTTCTTATTACTCCCGGATAAAAACTATCGCATTATAATTATGCTTCGTTGATATTATATTAAAACCTTTAAATCTTAGATTTAAATACAAGTATGCAATTACTTGTTGATGTTCCTTAGGACGGCGTGGATGGCATAGAATCCACGAGATCGATGAACGGTTCAGATCACATTTAGATGTACTTGCAGGTGGAAACGGCCCGCGTGCATGCTGTGCTGTGGTGTAGGACCAGAACCCCAAGACCTCAATGTGGAAACGCAAACTGTGTACAGTTACGCTACGGCACTTGGGCCTATCTTGATTGATAGTTGAAAACGAGTTTTCTATTGGCGTTTTTCCTTGCTTATTGAGTTTCTCACTTGCTTGAGAGATGGCCAAACATGCTTTTTATGAAGCTTTGTTATGCCCCCATGTGTGAAAAATCAATTCATATGCCATCATGGCAAAGAGCCACAAGGCCCAATCGATGGATAAAGGGTCTCCTTATCCCGCGGAATTGGTACTGCTCCACTTGAACCAAGCTCTCTCCGGTATTGGATTTTATTGGATGGCAGGTTGTTGTTAGAAATGAGCTCGATAGAGTAGGTATTCAATGGGCATGGCTTGACTAGTAACCCAACACCGGCTCTGTAGGTCTTGCCATGATGTATGTGTTTTATCCACACCATCCATCCATGTTCATGAGCTAATTTTTTGGCATGAGCGAAAAGTGAGGCTGATCCAAAGCTCAAGTGGACCACACCACTTGAAATAGTGGGGATTGAATGCTTATTGTTTAAAACTTCTTGTAGGCCATAAGTTTTGAAACAAGCTAATATTTGTGTTTTCCCTTCACCAAGGTCAATGCGACCTTGTAAACAAGTTGGTAACAAATATACATGATCACCATGGGTCCTCGGAAGATTTCAACAATGGACATCATTCTTTCCATTGTTTCCTGTGGAGGCACAGACCCCTACGCTTGTCTTTTGGAGAACAAATAGTCGAATGCCACGTGGCCACGATTATCATGTTTAAGTAATGAAGCAGCGTACCCAACACGCCTATAAGAGCCTTGCTAAGAGAAAAGATCTTATCACGTATCTGGTTATAATACACTTAGCAAAACCATCTCCCGCAGTCCCTTTCCAAAATGAGAAATCTTCCTAGAGACGTGCGGAGAAGTTGCGGCGTTTGAAAAGATTCTGAATATTTGAATATCACATCGATACCAAGCAAACTCAACCATGGTTCAGACCCAAATCAGGAGAAACGGACACATCATTACAGTTGGGTCCAAAGCCATCCGCAAATTGTAATAAAGATAATGGAAAGAAGCTCAAAGAAAGATATGATTTATCTAATAACATATCAGTATTGGGAAGATCCGATCCATCCAACACTACAAAGATCATAAGAGATAGAGGGATCACCCAGATGTCCCATCTAATGATCATATCATGTGGTTGGGGTTCGATTGGCATCAAGAGAATAGAAGACCTACATGCAATTGGGCTCGCCATGATAATAGATTGGTATCAAGTGTCAAATCCTCGTAGCATTTCAGACCATCAATGGTAAATGCAGAAGGTGGTTTGATGTAGACCATACTGCACCTAAGAGTGATTTTAAATGGCCATGATCAATTCGACATTCGAATCAACCTTTGAGATTTTCGGATTATGGCTTGGTTATCTTCAATAAAAAAATCTTGACATTCCTAGGCCTGATCTTAAATTTGATTAGTAGGCCATGAAGATCTTCTTAGTGAGATCAACTAAGAGAAGAAAATCCGAGAAACTAGCAATTTCAAGTTTAACTAGAGTCCTTTATTTCCAATGCAAGCAAAATATGTGAAGGATTCAGGATTAACAAGGAAATCTAGTAATGGTTTTGCAGCCTCGACAATTTATAAAAGAAGTGCATGAAGAAGAGCTCGAGGCCCTACTCCAAACACATTAATCTATTTTCAATTTATTTTTCTTAACATATCATAGCCTAATTCTAGCTTACATCACTACTGCCTAGCGGCTTTCACTACAGTACCTTAAGAGTAAAAATAAATATCTACAACCTTAAGTTGTAGAATAATGATCAATTAAGTTCTGATTTAGTTAATCATCCCATCCGGTGACAACTTATTGACCACCTACCTTAATCATCTGTTTCGATAGACATATCAATTATTCATCTTTCTTTCTCTTTATTTATTTAGTTGCTCCACACTTTATCGATTGTAATGAGTCATACATTCATATATTAATAAAATCGATATTGTTTAGCCTTCTTTAATTTATCTGTATAATCTTATCCCTTTGAAAAATATTGAACTAAATTATTAGTGAAAAAATAAGTTCTTAAGTCTATAAACTCACGTTTATTGCCACAAGGCAAAAAGAATACATTAAGAAAGGGCTAACTTCTACCCTTTCACAAATCACCTAGACATCGAGTACAAATTGGTAGTTGAGAGGATAATTGGATTCTATTTTCAGTCTCCAATCTATTTGTCTCAATGCGGGGGCACACTCGGTCAAACTTTAAGTTGAGTAGACTCTGACACACCGGTCGCATTTTACCCACACACGAAAATCGAGAATAAGCCCTTATTCACACACCAATTATGGATGGCCCATGTTTTAATAATCACACCTATCAAACAATTACAACCATCGTGAACTACTTACAATCGATAATACAGCCCACTAGCTACTCCACTTGTACGATATACATAACGATTAACACTCTCGAGAACATACTAGGCAAGGGTGGAGGAACACACAACTCACACCATAAATGATGATATATTCCCAGTGACATATTTGCTACTTGCGGGATTCAAATGCAAAACCTTCCTCATTGGTACCATGTCAACCAACCAGTTTCTCTAAAAGCATGAGCCGTTAAAAGATGGTGAATCAATGAATGTCAAAGGACTAAAAATTTGAAAAATGACACCTAATTTTACAATGAGATGCCCGGTACTGGATTTGAGTGGACGCCGACTGTGTGGTCAACTCAACACCATGGAGCAACTTGGTGCAAGGACTCTGTGGGGCCCAACTTGATCAATTGTTTTATCCACGTTGTCCATCGGGTTTTCCATGTCATTTTAGGGCATGAGCCTAAAATTGAAGCATATCCAAAGCTCAAGTGGATCACACCACAGCTAGCTGCTGTGAAAGCTATGTGGATGTGGGGCCCACCATGATGTATGTGTTTTATCCACTCCATCTATCTATTTTTTCAGATCATTTTAGGGAATGACCCAAAAAATGAGGCCGATCCAAGTTGTAGGTGGACCACACCACAAACAGTGGGGATTGTATTCTCACTGTTGAAAACTTTTTGGAGGCCACGGAAGTTTTGGATCAAGCTGATATTTGTGTTTTCCCTTTCAGTCCGTGTGACCTTACCGACAGATTGGCTGGCAAATACACATTAGAGTAGGCCTTAGGGAGTTTTTAATTGTGGACTTCCAATCAACAATGCATTCCTGTGGTGTGGTTCACCAGATATTTGGGTCTATCTAAATTTTTGGGCTCATGCCTTAAAATGAGCTGAACAAAATGAATGGACGGCATGGATAGAACACATACATCATGATGAAGCCTACAGAGCTTCGACACTAGTTAGCTAGTTGGTGTTGGGGTCACAAGCCAAACTGCATCCGTGGGGCATCCTGAAACGTACGGTTGAAGTTTTCTAAGAGGGATGCATAATCAAAGGTGGGCCCTATGTGTGGACCGTCCAATCACTAATCAAACCTTTTTTGTTTATTATTATTAATTTATACCATCTTCTTTTAAAAGATAGATATAATCAGTAGGAGATTTTTGGATTTTCTAGCCACTCATCAAATAGGATTATCATATCAAAGCGTTAAGATGGATGGACAATCGAATATATGCCCCAGGTGATGGACAATCTAAATCACTTACCTTCTCTATTTTGGTGGCAACTGAAGGATGGTCAGAATCATCTAATCAAAGCTAGCAATTTTATAAAAGAATCGATGATCAAAGGTGCATCTCGCATAATAGATTGTCCACATTTTTTATTTCAGATTATATCCTGCGGTCAACGTGGAATGCTATTTTATTTTTTAATCATGGGCCCTTGTTCTTTTTTTATTTATTTGTTTATTTTTTTTTTTCGCGTTAGTACACACATCCCACTATTATTATACACACCCACACTGTTAATCGCTCTTCAATGTTAGCTACCCCACAATATTAGGACCTCATTGTTGAAATGAAGTTATCTTCACTCAATCTACCACCATCCCAAAGGTGTGGATGTGGGTCCTTACTCATGCCTCAATGATAGATTCATTGGTGTTTCAACACCAGGTCATAAGTTCAAGTACCCATTGTGGTGTAAAAAAAAATCCATTATTTCAGATTAACGGATGGACAATAAAAGATGGGCCCCACTTCAGATGGATGATAAACAAACAAGTGAAATTATATCTTAAATCTCATGCATTTACTTTCCCATCATCCCGCCCAAGTAAAGCCCATCTTACCCTTGCAGGGCGCTATCCATTCACCATGGATTGATCAAATGACTAGGGTCATTAGATGGAAGTAACTTCTTAAGGAACGGAAATAAAAGATGGGCCCAGTTGGGTAATAAACAAGTGAAATTATATCTTAAATCTCACATAGATAGACAACCAATGGATGGTGTTTTGATATTTAATTATAATTCAAAATTTGCACATTATTTGTGAAAATGGTATAGAATTACATTAGGTGGAATTGTTACCTTCATTACACAATAATTACATGTATAATTACATGTCTAGAAATATCATGACATTTTGATCATTTAATCCCATATTTGGAATCAAATTCTTCATTGGAAAAAACATTGTCTCATGTGAAACCTGTGCATTTGGCGGACTATGAAATTATAATCAATAGACTAAATTTCATAACTGATAACATCAATCACCTATGTGAATATGGAACTCAATTGTTGCATGTAGAAGACACATATGAATGAACCGCATTGATAAAACACATGCGTTAATGTGGAGCTTATAGATATAGTGGAATTTGAAATCCACTAAAAATCTTGCTCTGACAGTATCTATAAGCGAAATTTGATTATATGATACCTAGATTAGTCCAATCCTTCCTAATAACCGTTGGAATTTACATTAGACCAAATGAAATTTCATACTATATATTTGGAATCCAATAACATTATCTATTATATTCTCCATCTAGCGACAATAAATGGAAAAATTATATGTTTTTATCATACATGGACCACAGTAATAAAAAAATAATAATAATTATTTATTAATGCTTTACAGGATACTTATGCAATCGTCGTCCCATGCTCTTGCTTGCATGCTAAGTAAGCTAGAGATGCCCAATTACATGATTAGCCCTATCATACAACCCAAGCTAACTATTTATGGTTTGGCTTGAGTTACACTGTGAGCCCATGTTCCATGATCTGAACCGTTGAAAGGATAAGGGCCACAATAGATGCAGATGCCAAATTTTTATTTTATCAATTATGAAAACCCTAGCCCTTTAATTTCTGGCCAACATTGGCTGCTAAGAAAATGTAAAAGATCCAATGGCTAGGATCTTCCATAATATATTTTGAGTGAATGGGACGACATCCAAGGTAGGTTCCACCATGCCAATGGTTTGGATCAGTGGATCTTGGGTTTCGCTTGCATAAAATAGAAACCCGAATATAGTTGTCACTGGGTCGAGCATTGTATGATGCCCTCCAATGGATATCACATCACAATGGATGTACGGTTGCGTTGAAGGTAAAGCATCCAACCTTCCTACCTAAGGAATTGCCTAGAATATTAGTCTACACCTCCACGTGTCCGGTTCTAACTGCTTTCCCTGTAGGGCCCACCAGCCAACGGTCTAGATCTCGTCTACGCAAGTCATGCGTTCAGTTACAGATAAAAAGGACAGCTAGTTTTCCGTGTCCGTTAAAATAGCACTGTGGGATTATATGGCCTTAAACCTGAGGACTGCATTGTGTTCTTGTGTCCTAAGTTCATAGAAGTGGGGCCCTATTTTGATGATCCAGACCGTTGATAAGATGGGCCTGAAAATGAATACATGTTGGGATAAAAATTTCTAGATGGGAGAAAACCTGGGCCGTCCTTTTGTGACCTATGAATAGACGAATTATAAGAATTGTTTTTTAGAAAAGTTCACAGACGACATTGAATGCATCTCAGCCGCTAAAAAAGTGGGCCACACCGTAATGATCACCTGGTTACCCTGTCAAATTCATGGTTAGCCAATCGTCTGGATGAAAATAAGGTCTGGACAGCCTAATAAGTTGATTCTTCCTATTTTCTGCATATGTGATCTTTATAGTGTGGCCCATCATTTTTACGGATCTGATGGTTCATTAACGGTGTGCATCATCCGATCAACGGCCTAGATGACTCCGCCATGATCACGAGTTGAGGAAATTGGAAACCCGAGGACATGCTTGTCCTCTGGTCAAGGATAGGACAAGCACACCGTGTTCACATGCGTGTCCTCTGAAGACAAAAAAAAAAAATGGGGTTATTTAATACTCTGGCTGTGTATGAATATTGATACACAGGCACTTAGAAATGGTATATTTTGAACATGATATATCAATCTAAACTGTCTAAAATGTAGAATTCACCATATAATTAAAATTAAATAATAAAATTTCTTATTCTATCATGTATTATGATTTTCAAAACTTTTTTAATAAACCGATTTGATTTTTCATTTTTTAACCGTCCAATAAATTTCCACCAATCTGCTATCCAGATAATATAAATAAGCTTAATTTTTCGTTCACGGTACATCTAAATCGGTATTCATAATTTAAACAGTGAAATTTCAAATAAATACATCGTAGAAATGCAATTTTAAAGTGACTGTGTATCATCCATCACAGTTTGCCAGAGTATCAAAAGATGAAAGAGGGGATGCGTTGAATGACAGGTAAAGAGGAAACAAAGAGTCACCAAACTCACGTATTCCAAATTACCAAAATGCCCCTTCATAGCTAGGTACCGCTAATTTAGGGCCGAAAGTCGGGCGGGTTGGGTCAGGTTGGTGCTGAACCCTAACCCAACCCAAAGTTCCTATACCTCAACCCCAACTCAACCCAACCTAACCTCGGGTTGGGAATTCTCAACTCAACCCAACCCAAGCGGGCTCGGTCGGTTGATACATGCTAATATTTTTGTTGTTACATTAGTCTATTATGTTTCAATACACGCCTTATTTTTAGTACCTATGGTTTTATTAATTATATATGTACTTATTTATATAAAGAATTTCACTTTTCCTAAACAAATAAGTTAAAATACAAGTAAACATTATAAGCTAACTTCACTAAAGTATAATAAAAGTATAAGTAACTTGTATATCGCTCGGGTTCAAGTTGGGTCGAGCAACCCGAGACCTCAACCCAAGCCCGACCCAAACTTCATCGGGTTGATGTTTTCATAGCCCAAGCTCAAGATCGGGTTCGATACTTCTTGCCCAAGCCCAACCCAATGTTAGGTCGGGTCGGTCGGGCTGAACCCGCCCAACTTTCAGCCCTACGCTAATCTACTGAGGGTGCGTAGTACGCATCGTCTTCGCAGACCCGGACTCCGTGGTCAACCCAATACCACGAAACTACGTTGTGCAAAAAACCTGTGGGGCCCACCTTGATGTTGTGTTTATCCATGCCGTCCATCCGTTTTCCATCTAATTTTAGGGTATGATCTCAAAATTTAAGCATATCCGAAGGTCAAGTGGACCATAGTGGAGGAAACAATGTGAATTGAACTCTTACAATTGAAAACTGATGGTGGGAGACACAAGTTTTGGATCGGTCTGATATTTTTCTTTTCTCTTCATCCAGGTACGTGTGGCCTTTGGATGACAAATAAACATCACTGTGGGCCCTACGAAAGTTTCAACGGTGGAGTAGATAAAACGCATACATTATGGTGGGCCCCACGGAGTCCTTTCACTTTAATGGTGTTGGACTCACCCCGCAAACCGGGTACAATGTTCACGTGGGCTGCGTACGGTGCAATTAATATTATGAAGGAAAACTTTGGAGCGCGGTTTAGGTGGATCTTCGGATCCACTAGGTCGGCGGATCCCCAAGTGTGGGGCCACTGTGATGTATGTACCTTACGTCTACACCGTCATTGCATTTTGAAAGCTCATTTTAAGGCATTATTCAAAAGAATCCGGATCCTCTGTTAAAATCAAGCAATGAACCTCTGGTGTTGCTGATCTGATTGGTCCACCTCAGCTTAACTGTGTTCAGAGCTGCTCTGACACAGTCAGCTGAGGTAGACCAATCATAATGGTGACCAGCAGGATTTTCCTGCTTGGTTTTAACAGAGGATCCGAACCATACCACATGAAGCAGATATAAATCTTAGGTGGACCATACCACATGAAATAGTAGTGATTGAATCCACAACGTTAAAAGCTTCATGGGGCTCCAACCATTTGAAAAGGTCACAAGATCTAGAGAAAGATACCAAACAAATATCAGCTTGGCCCAAAACTTTCATAATCCCATGACAAGCTTTTAGTGGTTGAGTACCATCATTTACTGTATAATGGTCCACCTGAGATTTAGATCTATTTCATTTTTCTAATCATGCTCCAAAATAAGTTTTCAAAATGAATGGACGGCATGAATGTAACACACATCACACAGTGCACAGCACGGTAAGGAATCCACCCACCTCGGTGGATATGGGGATCCAGTGAAGCCACACCCACTTCGATGGATGGATCCTGAACGTGGGGTCCACCATGATGTACGTTCTTTATATCCTGGTCATGAAACTGTCTTGAAAACTCATTTTAGGTTATTATAACAGAAATGAAGCATATCCAAATCTCAGGTGGACCATAATGCAGGAAACAGTTGTAATCCAACATTAAAAACTTTTTGTCGGATTCAAAAGCTTTGGATCAACCTCATATTTGTGTGAGTTATTGTGACCTTATCAACAAGGTTAGATGAAAAATAAACATTTCAGTAGCCACCGTGAAGTTTTTAATGGTGAGGATTCAATCAGAAAATTTCCTGTGGTATGGTCTCCTAAATTTTGGATCTGCTTCATTTTTTAGGTGATGCCCTAAAATGAGCTGTCAAAATGGATGGATGGTGTGGATGTTAAGAACATACATCACAGTGAGCCCCACGGTTAGGGATCCACCGACCTAGGTGAATAGGGGGATCCAACCAAACCGCTCCCAAAACTTTGATACTCTGATGGAAGCAAGAACTTAAGAAATCGAGAATTATTTCGCTACTCTGGCTGAGTGTGATGGATGATACCCAGGCACTTAGAAATTACTGAAAAACTGCACACACGGTGTACAACTAAAATTTACTTCCACCGGGCTTTCTTACTATTAGATTGATGAGAAATTATTGGACGGTTAAGAATAAAAATATCCAATTGTCTTTATTTCAAAAATCAAGTATCCACTAATGATTTATAGGTATACCCACACCATCCATCCATTTTTTCATATCATTTTAGGGTATAAGCCCAAAAATGAAGCATATCCAAGGATCAAGTCAACCGCACGATGAGAAACAGGGCTGATAATGATGTCTACTGTTGAAACCTTCCCTGGCCTGCCGTGATGTTTACTTCCCATCGAATATTTTCATAAGGTCACGTAGCCTTGGATGAAAACAAAACACAAATATGAGCTTGATCCAAATCTTTCGGGGCTCTAAATAAGTTTTTAATGGTGGACGTTTAATCCTTATTGTGTGGTACATTAGACTCTTGGATATGCCTCATTTTCTAAGTTATACCCTAAAAATAATATGGAAAAATGGATGGACAAAATGGATAAACCCAAACATCACGGTGTGCCCCTTAGAGCCCGACTTTTCTGAGCTAGAAACAGGCAGGGGTAGTACCCAATCGGCATCCAAGAGAGATGAGATGCAGATATGAAATCTACAAGTCTTTTGGACAGAAGAGAGTGGCCATAGATTGTTGGCCTTCAGCCCCTTGGCTTGCCCATGTTTGGCAATGGGTACCATACCGGCCGGCCTTCTACCATAGCTCATAGCCCTTCTTTCAATAGGGCTCTCAATGGAGCGGGTCAGATCCGAGATCTGATTTGCTCCGAATCCATATAATGCGGATTTGGATCTTAAAATAGGTCCGATTAGTTAAATGGATTGGATTTGGATCTTAAAATAGGTCCGATTACTTAAATGGAGCGGATATGGATTCACAAGAACATATCCGAGTTCGATCCGAATCCGATTAAGATCACCTTAATGTATATATTATATTCATGCTGGCCATCCGTTTTACAAATTATTTTAGGCCACGTTGACCATGCCATAGTAAATAGTGGGATTTGCATCATTTTTCTACTAAATTAAATATATTATATTATATATTTTATACCATATATTTTTTAAGATTTGTAATGGGGTAGATTCGGACCTAGATCCGACCCGAATCCGATGGTTATATGGATTTTGGATCGGAAATGGATCTAACAATTTATAAATGGATCGGATATGGATATCGCCTTTTAGATCCGAGTTGGATCCGAATCCGTCTACATATATACGGACTTGGAGCCGGATCCAAGTAGATCCAATCCAGATCCGACCCATTGAGAGCCCTATCTTTCAATAAACACACCGCAATAAAGGCTTTTGGAGTATCTTATCCCCCATGTTTTGCTTTGTGGTTGACTTTGTAGTGTAAACTAATTAAAAGACGGTGATGTTTATTCAAACAAAGGCTACCTAATTAACATCAATGATTTTTAAGTTCCTTCATCAGCTGACAGCATTCATATTACATCAAAACATAAAGACAGTCCTGTTCTACGGGTTGGATGCAAAGGTCACACTATGGTGGGCCCCACACGCTGGTAATTGCATGAAATTCTGTGTACAACTGGCTTCTTATCAACTCATATCAATGATTATAAGTTCCTTCAGCTGACAGCATGCAGCATTCACATCACATTATGGTGGGCCCCACATGCAGATGATTTGCATGAAATTCTGGTGTACAACTGGCCTCCTCATACAATTCTCCTAGTTGTATTCATTTGGATGGTACCATCGATCGATCTGAACCGTCCATTAAGTTCGGAGCATGTTTTATGGACCACCGTGGAAAGTCCCATTGATCGGATGATCCGGTTCATCTTTGATATGGCCTTTTTTTAAATATATAGCCATACTATTCTCAAGCCATGGATAAGCAATGGATGATAAATTGATAATACCTAAAAAATAGACGGATCAAATTCTTGTGTAGACCTATTTTATGTAATTGTCCATATTTGGGTCCATTGATCCAATGGTTAATATTTGTTAGATTGGTGTGTTGTTTTAATGGTAGCCCATGAAATGTGCGTTCGGCCTAGATCAATGAATTAGCACTCTAAGCTTATAGTGCTCTGAGAGAGCACCTGAGCATTTGTCAAACATAAAAGCCTCAAAAACATTATCATTAGTTAAATTCAGTAAACCTTGTAGTGCAAGCATAAACTATTAATATTTGAGAAGTGATCCAGTTCCCCTCCGGCACCATAACTTATGGTGCTCATAGTTGTATTGTGGCTCTTGGACAGTCCAGTCCATCAATCTGGACCGTCTATTGAGTTCATCAAACATTTTATGTGTTGCAATATGAAAGTTAAACCGGTTAGATGGTCCAATCCAACCATCATAAGTAGGCCTTGTTGTTATAGCCCTTCACTCCAAGCCAGTGGATAAAAGTGGTTCTTTGCAACCACACAATCCATGATGGGCCCTATAAATAGATGAATAAAACTTGGTTTTTTTCTCGTATAATCATAACAGGTCATTTTATATAAAAGCCCTTTTGGGAGCTTGTAAATGGAGGTAAATGGGAAATGGAATCGAAGATGAATGAGAAATGAATGGGGAGTTAATGATTTGATAGGGGTAAATGAGAGCAATTGGAATGCACTTTAATTTTTCAATGTATTCTGAGGAACATGTGTGATATTATAAGTAAGTTTTAATATTTGAAAATAGTGTACATACATGATATTTAATGGAATAATTGTAATAAGCTCATTGAAATATATACTTTAGCCAACACAAATGTAAGGATCACAAACAAGCGACTTGTCAATGAGTTTTAACCATCAATTTTAGATGGTCAATGTTTGAATGGTTTGGGTCATTCTATTAGTGTAATTTTAGTGATGTAACTGATAATTGACTCGTTTCGAAGTATCACCAGCGTGCCACATGTACAATAGACACATGTTAGTGACACCTTTGTTTACTCGTGTGGCTCTCTAAGGAGCTCAAAAGGACATTTACTCTCAAATTTCTTGGTTGAGGGAAGATTTCATTTGAAGCTGCGCTTACTCTCATTTCATTCCATTTACTTCCATCCTAATGCACCCAAAAAAAAACATTTTACTTCCATTTACCTCCTTAACTCCCAATCCCTCAAATTTACTCCCATCCAAACATTCCTAATGTTGATTAGATTCTTAAAATAATTGGATTTGTGTGATTTTTAAATAATAGCCATGAAATCTGAGATGGACGTGGTGGACAGCTCACATCAGCTGATTGGAATATGGTGAGACTTCTTTCTTGTATTTATAGTGAACCAGTCCTTTTCAATCCATTGGAAAAAAAAATAATAATAATAAAGGAAAAGGCTTGCATATCTTGCTTAGGTATGTATATGGTTTACTTTCTCTAACGTGAGGAGCATGAAATCCAACCCGTTCATCAGGCATATCACCTTTTGTTTAACCTTAATCCCAAAAATCAGGCTGAATTTAACACTCAGCTGGGCCACCACATAAAATTATAATTAAAACCTTTTAATTCCTATGGTGTGGCCCACCTGATTTTTGGAATGCCCTAATTTTCATCAACGAGGCACATCAGATGAATAGAATGGATGAGGTATAAACCACGTAGTAGGTGTTAATTATATAAAACTAATGGTGGGGCATCCATCACAATGGTTTTCTGTAGTGTGGCCCACTTGAGTGTTTCACCATCATCAACATGAGGCAGTGTACTAGAGGAGATGGTTGACCTGAGTGGTGAGGGAGGACTCCCAAGTTAATTAAAATTTTGAGTAGATCAAAAAGTATCTATTTATATTAGCTGAAAATGTATTAGATGGGAAAGAGTATCCAAAGGATAGAAAAGATGGATACATAAACATGAAGGATAGCCCATGGTAAGGGCTGCACTGTCTTGGGTCAGGCCGGGGTCTTACTTAAACTGCTCTGGATTGAGCCCCACGGAGTCCTTACACTTTAATGGTGTTGGATTCACCCGGCAAACCGGGTGCAATGCTCACGTGGGCTGCGTACGGTGCAATTAATATATGAAGGAAAACTCTGGAGCACGGTTTGGGTGGATCCCCAACTGTGGGGCCACTGTGATGTATGTACCTTACATCTATACTGTCCATGCATTTTGAAAGCTCATTTTAATGCATTATCCAAAACATAAAGAAGATCTAAATCTTAGGTAGACCATACCACATGAAATAGTAGTGATTGCATCCACAACATTAAAAGCTTCATTGGTCACTGGAATGTTTGTTTTCCATCCAACCTGTTGAAAATGTCACACGAACTGGATGAAGATACCAAACAAATATCAGCTTTTGTTTTAATGGTGGAGTATTATGGTCCACCTGGGATTTGGATCTACTTCATTTTTTGGATCATGCTCCAAAATAAGTTTTCAGAATGAATGGACGGCATAAATGTAATACACACATCACACAGTGCACAGCACCGTAAGGGATCCACCCACCAAAACGGCCGGATCCACATATCCTTGGATATGGGGTCCACCATGATATACGTTACTTATATCCAGACCATGTAACTGTGTTGAAAACTCATTTTAGGTCATCATACCAAAAATGAAGCAAATCCAAATCTCAGGTGGACAATAATACAGGAAACAGTCGTAATCCAACATTAAAAACTTCTGGTCGGATCCAAAAGCTTTGGATCAACCTCATATTTGTGTGATCTCTTCATCCAGGTCTTTGTAACCTTATCAACAGGTTGGATGAAAAATAAACATTCCAGTGGCCCCCATGAAGTTTTTAATGGTGAGGATTCAATCAAGATTGTTTCCTATGGGCTCCTAAATTTTGGATCTGCTTCATTTTTTGGGTGATGCCCTAAAATGAGCTGCCAAAATGGATGGATAGTGTGGATATAATGAACATAAATCACAGTGAGCCCCTGAGCCCCACAGTTAGGGATCCACCGACCACGGTGAATCCGGGATCCACCCAAACCGCTCCCAAAACTTTAATACTCTGATGGAAGCAAGAACTTAAGAAATCGAGAATTATTTCGTTACTCTGGCTGAGTGTGATGGATGATACTTGGGCACTTAGAAATTACTGAAAAACTGCACACACGGTGTACAACTAAAATTTACTTCCACCGGGTTATCTTACTATTAGATTGATGAGAAATTATTGGACGGTTAAGAATAAAAATATCCAATTGTCTTTATTTCAAAAATCAATTATGCATTTCAAAAATCAATTATGCACCAATGATGTATAGGTTTATCCACACCGTCCATCCATTTTTCCATATCATTTTAGGGTTTAAGCCCAAAAATGAGGCATATCTAAGGATCAAGTCAACCACACAATAGGAAACAAGGCTGATAATGATGTCTACTGTTGAAACCTTCCCCTGGCCCACCATGATGTTTACTTTCCATTAAATATTTTCATAAGGTCACATAGACTTAGATGAAAGAAAAACACAAATATGAGTTTGATCCAAATCTTTTGGGCTCTGAAGAAGTTTTTAATGGTGGACGTTTAATCCTTATTGTGTGGTACAGAAGAGAGTGGCCATAGATTGTTGGCCTTCAGCCCCTTGGCTTGCCCATGTCTGGCAATGGGTACCACACCGGCCGGCCTTCTACCATAGCTCATAGCCCTTCTTTCAATAAGCACACCACAGTAAGGGCTCTTGGAGTATCTTTTCCCCTCATGTTTTGCTTTGTGGTTGACTTTGTAACGTAAACTAATTAAAAGACAGCTATGTTTATTCAAACAAAGGCTACCTAATTAACATCAATGATTTTTAAGTTCCTTCATCAGCTGGCAGCATTCACATTACATCAAAACATAAAGACAGTCCTGTTCTACGGGTTGGATGCAAAGGTCACACTATGGTGGGCCCCACACGCTGGTAATTGCATGAAATTCTGTGTACAACTGGCCTCTTATCAACTCATATCAATGATTATAAGTTCCTTCAGCTGACAGCATGCAGCATTCACATCACATTATGGTGGGCCCCACATGCAGATGATTTGCATGAAATTAGTTGTATTCACTTGGATGGTACCATCGATCGATCTGAACCGTCCATTAAGTTCGGAGCATATTTTATGGGCTAACATGGGAAAGTCCCATTGATCGGATGATTCGGTTCATCTTTGATATGGCCTTTTTTTAAATATATAGCCATACTATTCTCAAGCCATGGATAGGCAATGGATGATAATACCTAAAAAATAGACGGATCAAATTCTTGTGCTGTAATTGTCCATATTTGGGTCCATTGATCCAATGGTTAATATTTGTTAGATTAGTGTGTTGTTTTACTGGTAGCCCATGAAATTTGTGTTCGGCCTGATGAACGGTCTAGATCAAGGAATCGGATTGTCTAAGTGTCTCAATGCACCTAGTAGCACTCTAACTTATAGTGCCCTGAGAGAGCACCTGAGCATTTGTCAAACATAAAAGCCTCCAAAACATTATCATGAGTTAAATTCAGTAAACCTTGTAATGCAAGTATAAACTATTAATATTTGAGAAGTGATCAAGTTCTCCTCGGGCACCATAACTTATGGTGCTTATAGTTGCATTGTGGCTCTTCGACAGTACAGTCCATCAATCTGGACCGTCTATTGAGTTCGTAAAAAATTTTATGCGTTGCAATATGAAAGTTAAACCAGTTAGATGGTCCAATCCAACCATAAGTAGGCCTTGTTGTTATAGCCATTCACTCCAACCCAGTGAATAAAAGTGGTTCTTTGCAACCACACAATCCATGATGGGCCCTACAAATAGATGGATAAAAATTGGTTTTTCCTCGTATGATATTAACAGGTCATTTTATATAAGAGGGCTTTTGGGAGCTTGTAAATGGAGGTAAATGGGAAATGAAATTGAAAGTAAATGGTAAATGAATTGGGAGCAAACGACTTACAAAGCTGTGTTTAGACAGGATGGTGGGAGTGATGAAATGCATTAAAACCCAAAATACTGTGTTTGGATAAGAGTAAATGAGAGGAATTGGAATGTGCTTGAATTTTTCAATACATTCCGAGGAACATATATGATATTCTAAAAAAGTTTTAATATCCAAAAACAGTGTATATACATAATATTTAACAGAATAATTGTAATAAGCCCATTGAAATATATACTTTAGCCAAAAATGAAGAAATTTCAAGCCTTAGGTGGACTATAAATGTAAGGATGACAAACAAGTGACTTGTCAATGATTTTTAACCATCCACTTGGATGGTCAATGTTTGAACGGTTTGTATCATTCTATTAGTGTGACTTTAGTGATGTAACTGATAATTGACTCATTTCGGAGTATCATCAGCATGCCACGTGTACAGTAGACACATGTTAGTGGTTCACTCGTGCAACTCTCTAAGAAGCCCAAAAGGACATTTACCTCCATTTACCCTCAAATCTCTTGGTTGAGGGAGGTTTTCATTTACGGCTATGCTTACTCTCATTTCATTTTATTAATTTACTTTCATCCAAACGCACTAAAAAAACCATTTTACTTTCATTTACCTCCTTACCTCGCAATCTCTCAAATTTACTGCCATCCAAACATCCCAAATTTTGATTAGATTCTTAAAATAATTGGATTAGTGTGATTTTTACATAGTAGCCATGAAATCTGAGATGAACACGGTAGACAGCTCACATCAGCTGATTGGAATATATACGGTGAGACTTCTTTCTTTTATTTATAGCTAACCAGTCCATTTCAATCCATTGGAAAATAAAATAAAAATAAAGAAAAGGCTTGCATATCTTGCTTAGGTATGTATATGGTTTACTTTCTCTAGCGTGGGAAATGACTCAACATGCATGAAATCCACCCCGTTCATCAAGCATATCACCCTTTGTTTAACCTTAATCCTAAAAATCAGGCTGAATTTAACATTTAGCTGGGCCACCACATAAAATTATAATTAAAACCTTTAAATTCCTGTGGTGTGGCCCACCTGAGTTTTAGAATGCCCTAATTTTCATCGACGAGGCACATTAGATGAATGGAATGGATTAGGTATAAACAACGTAGTGGGTGTTAATTATATAAAACTAATGGTGGGTAGAGCTGTACACAAATCGAGCTAGCTCGAAAAGATTGCTCGGCTCGGCTCGAAAAAGCTCGGTTCGGCTCGATTCGGAGGGTGGTTCAAGCCATGCCAAGTCGAATATGTGGGCTTGTTGGAAATTCAAGCCAAGCTCGAGCCTAACCTGAGCTTGGCTCGTAAAGGCTCGGTATATTTTTAAGTTAAAAATTATATATATATATATATATATATATATATATATATATATATATATATATATATATATATATATATATATAATCTTTTTTTTTCTTCCAGTGCCCACTCGCCCACCTCTAACCCTAAAAAGCTAAAAAACAAAACCCACTCGCCTGCCTCTCCCTGCACTCCGGCCTGACCAGCGGCAGCGACCCCCTCCGGCCGTCCTCATCATCTCCTCCCTCTTCGGCTCCCCGTCATCTGAGTCATCTCATCTCTCTCCACTCTCTAGCCAAGTAAGATAACTAAGCTTGAAGCTCGGACAGGCTCGAACATGCTCGAATTTGGCTCGTAAGCTCGTCCAAACCAAGCCAAGCCCACCACCTGGGCTCGAGGACCAAGCCGAGCCAAGCTCGAGCCCAAGCCGCCCGCTGACCAAATCGAATCGAACTGGGCAAAGCTCAGTTCGGCTCAGCTCATGTACAGCTCTAATGGTGGGGCGTCCCATCACAATTGTTTTCTGTAATGTGGCCCACTTGAGTGTTTCACCATCATCAAAATCAGGCAGTGTACTAGAGAAGATGGTTGACCTAAGTGGTGAGGGAGGACTCCCAAGTTAATTAAAATTTTGAGTAGATCAAAAAGTATCTATTGATATTGGCTGAAAATGTATTAGATGGGAAAGAGTATTCAAAGGATAGAAAATATGGATACATAAACATCAAGGTGGGCCCCACGGTAAGGGCTGCACCGTCTTGGGTCAGATTGGGGTCTTACCTAATCTGCTCTCAATTTGACTAGGTCACATGCAACTGTTAGAGATGAGCCGAGTGCATGTACAACTTTCACATGCTTTTTTTAATGCTGTTTTCTTAACACACACATGCTTCGTTGATGCTAGGATCCACCAAGTAGACGTGCAGAAGCCTTTCAAGGAACTTCTTGTGACTAGAAGCTGTTGGGAAACCCGGCAGCGGAAGCGGAACGCCGACTGCGTGAAGCAATACGAAATCAAACAAGTAAACAAGATACAATCAATCACACACAAGCACTCACCACAAGAGCCTCCGAATTTTACGTGGAAAAACCCCTCAACGGATAAAAAACCACAGCATAAAAGCGATCCACTATGAATATCAAAAGATTACAGAGATTGACAGTCCACTGGCAAGGAAAAACAGAGAAAACTCCAAGTTCTCTCTCACACACACATCTCCCTTCTTCCTAGTACGAATAGGAAACCTTGGACACCTTAGGATACTAATCTAGGTCGGATTACAACTCCTTAAATAAGCAAAAATTCAAAATTAGAAACACCTTGCGCAGTACTGCGGACTACACAAGAAATCCGCGCGCACAGCTGATCGGTTGGCCGACCGGCCGGCCAATGCACAGACAGTCCAGGGAGAAAAAAACTGTTTCCTGCCTCACCACCGGCCGGTCGGCTGATCGGTCTGGGGCATAAGAAAACTGTCCATGGGGGTTCTTCACATACATCTGGGTCACGCCGTCCGGCCGGTCGGAGCACCCAATTCGTGCATTGTTTGAAGACTATCCCAACAATCTCTACCGAGGCTTCAAACGACGAATCAACACCATCCTTGCAACGTCATCTCATCTTCAATCATAGCTCCACTGCTTCTCGTGCCACCATCAACCATATCCTTACAAATTCACGTCCTTTTCTGCTTTTCTCATGTGGCCCTTGGGCACTTGCCACATACGAGCAACCGTAGATCTCGCTGCCTTTCCCACAACTCACCGTGAATTGTACTTCCGATCAACACGTAAAGATGGCCACACCTCAGTGCCTTCATTCACACGAGTGCCCCCTTCATCACTTCACAACAATGATCGCCGCCGATAAACACGCACCATTTCGCCTCGAGTGCACCAAGAGAATTCATCTTCATATTGGGAACGTGCTTCACATCTTCTAGGACTCGTTCGACCCCATCGAACATTCTGATACGCACGGTACCAATACCCACAACCTTATGAGTGACTCCATCGCACACAAACACCGATTCTCCACCATACTATTTATATGTCTTGAATGAACTCCGGTCAGGACAAACGTGACATGAAGCCCCTGAATCAGGGATCCACTCACTATCGTGAGATCCCTTGCCAGATACAGTCAGAACTTCACAAAAATCGCCACCATCCTCTACGGTATTGGCTCCATCTCCAGAAGAATTTACATACTTCTCTTACCTTATCTTAGGATTCTGACTATCCCCTCTCATGTGGCCCTCCTAGCCACAATTCCAGCACTTTACCTTACCTTTACCTTTGCTCTTGGCCATAGATCCCGATTTCGAATATCCTTCATGCTCAGAACTTCTTCCCCTCATAACTAGTGCCTCTAAGGAATAATGGGAAGCCATGTCTCCGCTTTTCTTTCTCATCGCCTTCGACTGGAGGGCTGAGATAACGGTCTCGACGCTTATGATTTCCCTCCCTACGCACACAGAGTCCCTGAACGACTCATATGAATCTGGAAGAGAATTCAACAGAATGCATGCTTGATACTCATCCTTCATCGGTTCATCAATCTCCACCGACTTGCAAACCAGCCTATTGAACGTGCTCAGGTGGTCCTCTACCTCAGTTCCCCCGATCATCCTCAAGGTGAACAACTGCATCAACACGTACATGCGATTCTCTAGAGATTTCTTGGCATAAACCTTCTCTAGCTTCGCCATTGTTTCAGCCGCAGTCTTCTCTTTCATGACATGATAGAGAACATCATCCGTAAGGTTTAACAGGATTGAGGTTCTTGCCTTCTTGTCGAGCCTCGTCCACTCATCATCTTTCATAGCCTCAGATCGCTTTCCAAGAGCTCCATCAAGCCCTTGCTGAACTAGGAAGGATTCAATCTTCACCTTCCATAGCTCAAAGTTATTTTTCCCGGTGAACTTCTCTATATTGAACCTTGTGCTCGATCCCATCTCTTAGTCTCAAATTCGAATATACTGCACCCCAACTTTAGCTCTGATACCACTTGTTTGGAAAGCCGGCAGCAGAAGCGGAACGCCAAACGCGTGAAGCAATATGAAATCAAACAAGTAAACAAAATGCATTCAATCACACACAAGCACTCACCACAAGAGACTCAGAATTTTACGTGAAAAAACCCTTCAACGGGTAAAAAACTACGGCACAAAGCGATCCACTATGAATATCAGAAGATTACAGAGATTGACAGCCCACTGGCAAGGAAAAACAAAGAAAACTCCAAGTTCTCTCTCACACACACATCTCTCCCCTCTTCCTAGTACGAATAGGAAACCTTGGACACCTTAGGATAATAATCTAGGTCAGATTACAACTCCTTAAATAAGCAAAAATTCGAAATTAGAAACACATTCCGCAGTACTGTGGACTACGCAAGAAATCCGCGCGCACAGCCGACTGGCCAGCCAATGCACAGACAGTCCAGGGAGAAAAAAATTATTTCCTGCCTCACCACCGGCCGGTCAGCCGACCGGCCGAAGCCCCCTGCAGACAGGTCGGTTAACCGGTTTGGGGCATAAGAAAACTGTCTATGGGGGGTTCTTCACATGCATCTGGGTCATGCCATCCGGCCGGCAATCTGGGTCACGCCGTCCGGCCGGTCGGAGCACCCAATTCATGTATAGTTTGAAGACTATCCCAACAGAAGTTAGGTGGGGCCACTATGATGTTGGTGAGGAATCCATCTCTTCTATCAGTTTTTTTAAATTATGTTAAGATATGGCCTAAAAATAATATTTATATCAAGATGATATGTCCTTTCACTTTATTCACAGACCTAATCAACAAGTTGGATGGCAAATAGACACTGTAGTGGAGCTAAGGAGTTTTTAACGGTGGGCATTTAATCACTAGTGTTGTCTGGGAGTGGTCCACCTCAGGCTTAGATCTACTTCATTTTAAAAATGCATACATCACCTAGAAATAGATAGACAACATGGATAAAAATGCATACATCATCGTGGGGCCACAGAACATAAACAAGTAGCCACCTCACTTCTGAACAGTTCTCTGTGGGCCTCACAATGATGTTTGTGTTTTATCCGCATCTTATATCCATTTTTTACAGCTCAGTTTGGATCACGAACCAAAAATGAGTCCCATCCAAATCTCAGATGGCCCAAAGCACAGGAAACAGTGGTTATTGAACGCCCATCGTTAAAAACTTTCTCAGGAACACAAGTTTTAGATATTTGTATCTTCCCCTTTCAGGTTTATGCGACCTAATCAGATGGCAAACAAAGATTACTGGCACTTCCAGCTGGACGGTGTTCTGTGGGCCCCACCGCAATGTATGTATATTTTATCCACACCCTCCATCATTTTCCCAAATCCAAATTTAAGGTGGGGCCACAGAGCACCGTCCAGTAGCGAGGACACTACTTGCAGCGTCAGCATGCAATCCGCATCATCGACCTTTTGAACGGCTCAGATGTTCTATTAAAGAATCTGGATCCTATGTCGGCCTCCAAGCAGGGGCCTTTTCATTGGACCACGTAACAATGCATTACATCAGTGTGAGTAGGTTGCAAACTTATGTGATGACGTAGATCAATTTGTGGGGCCTGTTCCACCTCAAAATGACTAATCATTGCTAAGAGGCCTCTTCCCAATATATAGCCCAATAATCTCCACAACCTCTAATTTATGTGGGACAAACCCAACAATCCCCCCCATCCACAACAGATAGAGGCTCCCGAGCACTACCCTCCTGGGTTTTGAGGCACTGGGCTCTCGGGCACTGCCCCCCTCGCTCGTGGGCTTTGAGTGTGGGCGAATGGGGGCTCCTGAGCATTGCCCTCTCTGGACTCTCGAGCACTGCTCTCCTCGCTCACGGGCGCCACCATATATCGGCTTGGCTGGGCCAGCTTTGATACTATTTGTTGGGCCGGTTCCACCTCAAAATGACTAGTCACTGTTAAGTAGCCTCTTCTCTATATAATCTCTCCAGCCTCTACCTGGTGTCAGACACACCAACACAATAAAAGGGGTCCAAACATATTTTTCCTGTTGGAGCCAAGATCCGGACTCTCCAGACAAGCCGGCAGGAAACGAATCGTTGCATGTGAAAGCGCTGGCTATTGCATGTGAAAGCTTTAAAGAGAGGGAGTTTTTTATACTCTGGCAGCACACGAGGCATGATACTCAGGCACCAAGAAATTGCACACCTAGGGTACATAAATTGCAAATAAACCTACTAATTTTTGGTATCTACTGCAGTTAATTCACGTTCCCAAAATCAGATTTATGGAACGATCCTAACCTCTGATCGGCGACGCTTTTTTTGTTGAAGTAGCGTTATTGGATGCTTTTCATCTTCAGCCGTCCAATCAATGCATACCAATATGATAGTCACTTGATCAAGTAACATTAACTCTTTTTTTTTTTCATTATACATCTAGAGTCCACTTATAATTGGACAGTTTAATTTGAATTATTTGTATTCCACGTCTGCAATTTTAAAGTAGTTTCTAAGTGCCTGCGTATCATGTAGCCCACTATTCCAGAGTATCTAAGTTTTTCTCATTGAAGAATCCTAGCTCCAGGTCCTGTCTCATTACGCGAACAGCGGAGCATGGACTAAAAAATTAAACTTTCAAATTCTTCACGTGCATGCGCTTCGCAATGGACGCGGATTGGGTACTACCCCCGCCTGTCTAGCTAGGAACGGATGTGGACTCTGAGGGCCCACAATGATATATAGGTTTTATCCACACCGTCCATCCATTTTTACATATTATTTTAGGTTAAAATAAAAAAATGAGGTAGATCAAAGTCTCAGGTGGACAACACCACAGGAATCAGTGATGATAATGACAGCCACCGTTGAAACTTTCCTAGGGCCAACCGTGATGGTTAATTTCCATCCAACCTGTTCATAAAGTCAAGTAGACATAGATTAAGGGAAAATAAAAATATCAGCTTATCCAAAACTGTTGTGGCCCCAAAAAGTTCTCAACGGTAAGTATTTAATTCACAATGTGTGGTCCACTTGAGACTTTTAACTGCCTCATTTTTAGTCTAACATACTAAAATGACATGGAAAAATGGATGGACGGTGTGGATGAAACCCATACATCATGGTGACTCCTCAGAAGTCCTGTCCGCTCCTAGCTAGGAACGGGCGGGGGTAGTACCCAATCCGCGTCCTTGGCAATTGTACACGTGGCGGGTATATAACCCAATTGCTGGACATCTAATGGACGGTTAAGATGAAAGGAAAATTAACGGTCTAAATTCAGCAAGAAATGTCCACTGATCTGAGGTTCGGAACATCTCCCACACGTGCATGTGTGACGACGACAACTGTATTTGAAACAAAAAAAAAAAAAAAAAGCTCTTGGTTCAATAATCATCTAATAGGAAGTAATGTGATCCTCGCGCGCATGGTGCCGTGGTTGATACACATGCACTCGGAAACTGTACACCTGTCACGCAATAACTCAAATCAAGCCGTCCAAATTGTGGGCCCCATGTAAATAGGGTGTAAATAACGTTAGTTGTAGGGACCCAACGTCTAATTAGTAGATACATATTTCCTGAATCGGGACCTTTGCTTATTTTCGGTTTGAACCGTAGAATAAATACCATCGGATCAGCTAGTTAGATGATCTAAACCGTCTAATTTTTTTGGTTTAATTACCCATCTACGTTGGGCCCACAATTTGGACGGATCAAAAACTAGTTACTTACTTGCACATGACGCTTGTGCGTGGATGGGTTGCTGTGCGCTTGGCAAGCTTCATTTCACGGACGTTTGTTCGTTCCCCGTGCATCCCGTCCATATGTACCTTTACACGTGGCATAATGGACAAGGGCAACCTGGCAGTGTCGTTGGTGCGGAATCCTTTACAACCTTGGTTTACCTAAAGCATAGAAAAGTCAAGCTCTGTGGGCCCACCATGTTTTCGTCATAAAATCGACTCCGCCCATCAGGCTCGATCCTTGATGCTAGGCCCCTATGTAATATAATAATCCAGATATACAGTAGATGTGGACCACACTACGGGGAACAATGGGGAGGAAACGTCAGTCATAGATTTTTTTTTGTGGGGCCACGATGGTGTTTGTCTTTCATCAAACTGTCCATCGAGTGGGGGACACAACGAATCGCGTGAACTTGATGATTTTAGTAACGATTTTACATTGTTATTTGCGTGGCTATCTTAATATCTTATCCATCTGATCTTCTAAATGTGTCGGGAAAATTAGTGTTACCACCTGTTGAAGGGATTAGATTACACATTGTGGCCCCACAAAGTTCAGTGGTGACCCCAACGTGGGATTAACCCTAAAATGATCTAGTAGGATGGATGGACCGTATAGATGTAACATATACATCATGATGGGCGCTAAGACAACTTTTTTCAAAAGGGTTTATGCACCAACCCAACCCAATTGTACCATAGTTGGGTTTAATTTGTGCAAAATTTATGCAGCCGGGTCTAGACCGTTTAAACGACCCACATCAGTCTTGGGCCGCTCCATCGTGGATTTGAATTGTCGAGGGATTTTCCAACACCCGATCTGCATGATATATGCTTAGAAAAGCAGAATACATAATTAAAACAAGAAAAATAAATGAAAAATACTCACAATGTCATATGGTTGAAAGCTTGAAGCATGTAATAGTGGAGATTTGATCTAACCTCATTACTATATCTGGATTCAACTCGAATATGATTCAGATTTATTTGTATGAACTCGAATCTGATCCATTTAATTAATCAGACTTATTTTAATATCCAACTCCACATTATAAGGATTTGAAGCTACTCTAATATTGAATCTGACCCACTCTATTAAGAGCCCTACACATATTAACTTATGATACTTCTAGTTGCTACTAGACAGTGATATGTGAGCCTCACCATGATGTATGTGTTTTATCCATGTTATTCATCAATTTTTTCATATCATTTAAGGACACAAGCCAAAAAAAAAAAAAAAAAATGGCAGATCAAAATCTCAGATAAACCACACCACAAGAAATAGTGGTGATTGAATGCTTACCATTAAAAACCAATCGAGGGCTGCAAAAGTTATTTTTTACCTAATCAACAGCCTTGCAATGGGTCTTAGAAAGTTTTTAATAGTAGGCATCCAATTACCACTGTTTTACTGTGGTGTGGTCCACCTGAGATTTAGATCTGCCTCATCTGATGCCCTAAAATCATTGTGGGGCCTACGGCAATCATCCGACAGTTGGCAATTCTATTTTAACTGTCCATGCTGTCGCATAGGTGTCGCCCACTTGATGGGCTGACCAGTCTCGTATGATATGTGCATCTTGACTGGCGCCCTTAAGCTTCATTCAGATGTACCCCACGCATGCCAATTCACCATGTGTCCTTCATGTCAAAAAAAAATGATGGCGAAGAGGGCGGCTGTGGGACAGCCAAAGCACTTGCTTGGCTGGATCTTCCATGACAGTCCATCGCCATTTACGGCAATCCAGACCGCCCAAATCATGGATCACACTACAGGTAAGAGCAGTGATAATGACATCCACCGTTGAAACTTTTCAAGGGCTTGGTGTTGTTTATTTGCCATCCGATCCATAACTTTTGCTGCTCTCAAGAAGTTTTTAATGGTGGTCGTTTAATCCTTACTGTGGGGTTCACTTAAGCCGTATGTCTGCTTCAGTTTTGGGTTTTGTTCCTCAAAATGATCTGAAAAAATAGATGGACGGTGTGGATAAACCCATACATCACGGTGGGCTCCTCAGAGCTCCAGCTTATTCCGGGGTAGTACCCAGTCCGCGTCCTCACCCGCTAGAGGCGGTTACCCGCCCTTTATTTAATCGGCGTGCATTGAAAATTGGGCGCGGATTTCCTGCAAAGCCTTGCGCAGGAAGTTCATGCACTGGGAACTAAGGTGGGGGCACATTGATGTTTTTTGATAAATCCACCCCGTCCATCCGTTTTGGGAGCTCATTTTTGTCATGAAAACAAAAACGAACCGGATCCAAGACTTAAGTGGGCCTCATTAAAGGAAAAGGTGGGTAGGTAAATTACTACTGTTGAAACGTCCCTGGGCCCACAGTGATGTTTATAGACATCCATACCGTTCGTAAGGTCACTACTACTGGGATGAACTGGAAACAGAAATATTATCCTGATTCGAAACTCCTGTGACTCCACAAATATTTCAACTGTGGACGTTCAATCCTCACGTTTTCAGCCCACTTGAGTCTTGGATCCGGTTCATTTTTGTTTCCATGTCCTAAAATGAGCTCCCAAAACGGATGGACTGGGTGGATTTATCAAAAAAGATCACTTTGGTCCCACCTTGGTCCCTAGTGCAGGAACTTCCTGCGCAAGGCTTTTGCAGGAAACCCGCGCCCTTGAAAATTGGGGATCATGTCCCGGATCCACCGACTTGGGTGGGACCCCTGACTGTGGGGCTCACTTTGATGTACGTGACTACATCACGCCGTCCATCTGTATTGAAATTTCATTTTAGAGCATGATCCAAAACATTAAGCTGACTCAAACCTTAGGTGGACCACACCACAGTCGTGATTGAATCTCTACCATTAAAAAATTCTTGGATTCCACCGGAATGTTTATTTGCCATCCAACCTGTTTATAAGGTCACAAAAACCTACCTGAAGAGAACACATATATGTCATCTTGATACAAAACTTTTGTGGCCCACATGAAGTATTTAATGGTCAATCACCATAGTTTCCTGTATTATGGCCCATCTGGGATTTGGAACTGCTTCCTTTTTTTTTTTATCATGCCTTAGAAAAAATCAAGACCAATCATCTATGATCTTTACTACAAGATGAAAGGTATGGATCTCATATATACGCACTTCATTTATCAATTCTGCCTGAAGAGCATTGTACTTCAAAGTAGGGGTGTCAATGGGCCGGGCCAACCCTATAAAATTCTAATTATTCAGGCCCGGCCCATTGACACCATCGGAGGAATTTGGATCCTTCGTCGCTACTCCGATTGGTGCAGCTTCGCCTGGCTATGTTAGTGAGCTGGACCAATCGGAGCGTAGTTTTCAACGGAGGATCCGAATTCCCTTCAGAGACATCAAAGACTCCATGCCATGACAACCAGCCAATCGATTGACATAACAAGTACACGTACATTTTCCAAAAAGATCCTAGCCATTCATCCTTAGAGAGTATTCGAGTCCATTTTTACTGGAAGGTGAGATCATCTCGGCATACAAGATGATCATGCATGTCCTGTCAATGGTAGGCCCTAACTTCTGAAGTTAGTCGCAATCTGGTCCACGTGGCCCTGCTGGAGGATTACGATTTTTCTTCAGCCGTCCCCGTTACCCGTAATACCAAAGCGAGTCGAACACAGAACGATACAGCGCAATGTACGGAATACAGCTGTACACTACAGATGCTGTTATCTTTGTACGACCAAGAATATTTGGACCGAGTCACGCGATTGAGATTCAGATACTAACGTAAATAACGTTTGATGAATCCGGACCGCTGACTCATGTGATGGTGATTGCTTGAACATACTAGTTGTTTTAAGAGCGTGTAGAATTACAATGGAAATTAGCATTTTAGGGCCTGTCTCGTCCCACGAATAAATGGTATTGAATTGCATTACATGAGATTAACAGCTCTCTTGGAGATGACATTAAACCTTCGACACATGAAGTCTCTTCCATAACTATTTTGAATATAATAAGGGTAGGTGTGCAGCACATTTAGGGCATGTTTGTTTTTCAATTATAGGATAAATGCATTGCAAATAAGTAATGATTATTTCATTGAAAATTGATGCATTACTGTTAGAGGGCTGATTCGACGTTTACTTTTTTTTAACATTAATATCAAGGATAATGCAAAATATATATGGGGTCCACCATGATGTATATGTCTTATCCACACCAACTATGTTTTGTGCAAGATGAATTTAGGACATGAGACAAAAAATGAGGTAGATTCAAAGCTTAAGTGGACCACACCATAGGAAAGAAGTAATCGAATATCTACCATTAAAAACTTCTTGGGACCATTGTTTCCTTTATTGAGGGCCATTTAAGCGTTGGATTTATCTCATTTTTCATATAATACCTCAAAATATTTTGGTAAAATGATTGGATAGAGCAGATACGTCATATACATCACGGTGGGCCCACGAATTTAAGCCCAACTTTTCGAATTAGTTTTCAAAGAGAAATTACTAATGTTTTTCTAACAGAAAAAAATTATAATTATTAGTCATTTACCAAGCATTTACAATAAAGTTGAAAAAACAAACAGGCCCTTAGGGTTTGATAGCTGAGAAATGAAATTAAATAAGTAATGATTATTTACTTTCATGTTTCCTTGGAAATACACGTTATAAAAATTCTCACATTAGGTACCGTTCTATGTACCAAAATTACATGGGCCTCGTTACGATATATATTTTTTATCTATGCCATCCATTCATTTTTCCAAATAATTTTAGGGCATGAGCTAAAAAATGAGGCAAATCCAAAGCTCAAGTGGCCCATAGTAAGAATAATTATGTCTACCATTGAACTTACTGTTATCTATAGGGTGGTCCACTTAATCTTTGGATCTGTCTCATTTTTTGGGTCATGCCCTAAAATGATTTAAAAGAATGAATGAGCGGTCTAGATATAACATATACATCATTGTAGGGCTCGTAGAGTTTTGCTTTGAAAAGTGGTTGAAATTTGCATTGTTTTCAAGGTATAATTCCATCTCTCTATCTAATGGGTGGTAAAAATCATCATTATACTTTTACCATCGACGTAGGTATACTCAACTGGTGTCACACATGATGGAGGAAAGAGGGTGTTTTTTTCCTATAGCTGAATATGAACTAAGTCGATTAGCTCGCTCGGTTCAACCTAATTTAGCTTGACATGGTTCAGCTTGAACAACTTATTTTCAAAATCCTAGCTTATTTTCAAAATCGAATCGAACTTGAGCTACATGCCAACCTGAATCAATTCGACTCGAACCTTGGCTTGGCTCACCTCGACTTGGCTTAGCTCAGTATAGGTGTAGTGTAAGGAGAAAAAAAAAAAAAAAAATCTAAGTTTGAATCTCTACCCATCCTCCTTTCCCTCCCATTTACCCTACACACATGACTGAGTGCCCTCCTCTCTTCCTCTCCTCCTCTCCCATTCTTTGAATCGAATCGGCTCGAACCTGGCTTGAGTTCGACTCAATTTAATTACCAAACTAGGCCGAGCTAACCACGTCGCCTTAATGATTAAGTCGAGACAAACTCAAGCCAGGCCCCTTGGATGAGCGAGCCGAGCTGAGCTGGGGGCAAAGTTCAACCTAGTTCGGCTCGTGTATAGTTCTACCTCTCTCCCTCTCTCTCTCTCTCTCTCGTCCCTCAAATGTTCTTCTAGAGTTGCTTGCACACCCATTATATATAGCACTCTACTACCTTATAATCTTTCATGTGCCCTCATTACATTAAAATTTTATGATCTTCTATTATGCATTTTAAATCTAATCATTCAATTATCATTCTTGTCCATTAAAGGATGATGCCCACATATACTAAGTTGTAAGCAATCAAGTTATCATCAGATACAATCAAAACCATGTTAATAGTCAACATAAAAAATTAATGGCTAGAGATGTTTATAAAGCTAAATTTAATGGCTAGAGATGTTTATAAAGCTTTCTCAAACCATTCAAGTGCTAAGTCTAGGGAAAAATATTTAACGAACATCTAATCTCTTGAATCAAAGCCATTAATTCTTAGAAAACTATTAAATTCCTTATTAGCGCATGTAAGTCTCAATGAACCTCATGGATGTGCCTAGCTACACTTGCTTTTACTTAAAATGTCCCCCACACAAGTTGTTCACATCCATCATCATAATGATGACACACAAGCATGTGTTTATCTTGTAACTTGGCTAATGGTTATAGTATATAGTATATATGTGAACGTTGATGGTTTGCATTTTTCCTTTTGTGGGCGCGAATCACCGCTTCCACGGGCTCGCCTATTTCTCGAAGGCTTTTTCGGTTTGTTGTTGGGTTTCAGTTGTTATGTTTGGATATGTTCGTATAATACTGGAGTCGCCGCTAGCTAGTTACTTCGAATCTATTGTCGGCTAGACCCTATAGAAACGTCAGAGAAGAGAGTTCGAAGATTCCTTCCTCTAAGACGACTCTTTTAAACTGCGGTTAAAGATTTGAGGTAAGGGATCACGATTATAGAGCGGGAAGGTGTTAAGCACCCACCCTGCCTGTACGAAAGCACAATCTTTACTTCACATAATTTAACTAGTCTTTGAAAGTCTGAATCAATCCTCGTACATTCTTATAGAAGATATGATGCATGAATATGAGTTTGACCAGTAAGAGTTTCTAATGGGCAGGTTTCGATTAGATCGGCAACTCGCAAAGCATACGCTCGAACTAATAGGTGCTTATGCAAGATGCATAATAGTGTGTTTGATTGGTCAGAGTTTCTGATGGGCAAGATATGAGCAAGTCGGCGAGCCGCATAGCACACACTAAGACCTGTTCAAGTGTTTGTGGTGGATGATAAGTAGGGGGTTGGAATAATGAATATTGCACTATGCTAGATGTGAATGAGACTATGCTGGTGTAAGAATAGCTAGATGGATGAAAGTGTCACAAGGGTTAGCTCGAGTGGCTATGATTGAGACTTGGGTAGTTTGAGAGACTTTAACCGGGGTTGGACCAAGGCTAAACTCTTCACTCACTCAGCTCTCCTTAGTGAAGGAATGGGCTAAAGGGGGTGGAGGAGAGCTCAGATGGACTGGGTTCTCTTGAATTTTTTCAGATGTTGAAACAAGAGAGGAGAGGGGGTATTTATTGCTAAGAGGAGTGGGAGCTCCTTTAATTAGGGGCGGGCAACACCTTGGGGGCTGCCCGTACAAACGCTCTGCTCCAGCTTCGGATAGCTGGAGCTCCGAACTTGGGGTGAAAAAACCTTAAGTTCGAGGTTCGGAGTTGCTCCAAGGTTGATGATCGGATCTAGGCTTGGACTTAGGTTCAGTTTTGGGCCATAATTAGGTGAGTTGAATGAGTTCAAGGGTCGGCCTAACCCGATAAGTTGACTTAGCGGGTTGATTCACCGAGTTGATCTACTGGGGTATTTTGGACTGGCTTTTTCTATTGGTGATTTTTCAGGCTGATTTTTAGACGTGAGTCAACTGGGTTTAGGCTTGACTTGGGTTATGGATTGGGGTCTGTATAGGTGAGTTGATTGAGTTTGGATATAGGGTTTGAGGTATAGACCTATGATTTAGATAGATGGTTCACTAGGTTTGGATCTAAGGTTTGGGGGTATGAACCTCCATTCATCTAACCATCTTGACCAGCTTTGTAGTAAAAGTTGGGGTGTCTACAATATCAGATATTGAAATTTATGGACCACAACTCTTCCTTATTAATGACCATTAACCAAAGAAAACCCTTATGTAATGAATATTCATGCACTTTCACATATTAATCAAAGCATGACCATTCATCCACGTAGAAAACCATTGGCCACATGATTTTTGACCAAGATCATCAGTATCGCATCCACATTACAGGGCACGGATTGGATACTACCCCCACTAGGATGTAGTTAGAGACAGGCAGTCTAGTAAGGCATTGTGTGGGGGCCATCGTTATACATGTGTTTTATCAAAGTTGTCCATCCATTTTGACAAATCATTATAGGACATGAGCCTTAAAAGTAGGTAGATTGAAGGCTCGAGTGGACCACACCACAAGAAGCAGTGGTTATAATGATCTCATTCAACCTGTCTCATTTTTTGGCTAATGACCTAAAGTGATTTGTCAAAATGGATGGATCGCTTGGTAGGGCTATCAATGGGTCAGATTCGGAGCGGATTAGTGCTGATCCGAATATAATCCGATTAAAAATATACCCTATCCGAATCTGACCCAAATCCGATCAAATCACGACATGCATGATCCATGCCCAATCCGTTTGTATTTGTAGCGATCCGTATCCAATCCGATTCAAACTCGAATCTTCAGTGATTTCGGTGGAGGCCTCTCTCTCTCTCAGTGACTGCGACGAAGAAGAAAAGAGTAAGGTTGCGATTTCAGTAGACGCCTCTCTCTCACCAGTTGTGAAGAAGAAGAAGAAGAGTAGGGTTGCATCCGCCCTTAGTCACGCAATGCACCCACGCTGCTAGCCGCACAACGCATGGCACCCACTGGTGTTTCCTTTTATACACATCTATTTGGATCATTATCGGATCGGATCAGAGTCAACCCGAACCCGATCCAATTAATAAACGGATCATAGATCTTGATCCGAATCTGATCCGTTGATCCGAATCCAGTTAAACCGGATTGGATCCGGATCAGATTCGGACCATGATCCTATCCATTGACAGCCCTACCACCTGGATAAAATATCTACCACCGGGATAAAATACATGCAATAGAAATGGGCAGTCCCATCAGGGGCTATGTGAGGCCTATCGTAATGTATATGATTTATCCACGCCGTCCATCCATTTTGAAAGATTATTTTAGGGCATAGACACCAAAGGGAGGAAGGTCGAAAGCTTGAGCGGACAACGCCACAGGAAGCAGTGGTGACCATGACCCCACCGTTGAAACATTCCTAAGGCCCACTGCGATGTTTATTTTCCACCCAACAACTTGATCCAAAACTTCGGTGGCCCCCGAGAGGTTTACAGCCGTATGCATTCAATTCCCTTCCTGTGATATGATCCACTTGTGTGGACACGGTGAGAACCTAGGTGGGGCCCACTGTGATGTTTGTGAGAAATCCACTCCGTCCATCCGTTTTGTGAGCTCATTTTAGGACATACTAAAAAAAAAAAAAAAAACAACAAAGAAGGCCGGATCCAAGATTCAAGTGGTCGCACTAAAGGAAAAGGTGGGCAGAGAAATTACTACCGTTTAAACCTCCTTGGGTCCACAGAGATGTGTCTTCAATCTCATTCTTTTCGGGGCTCCCTAATATGAGCTTTAAAGACGGCTGGAATAAAACACATATATCACGGTGGGCCCCACAGATGCCCCCGACAGGACCGTCATCTCTAGGTCGGTCCTAGTGGCCCCAAATCCGCTGGGCGCGGGGGGGATCCACCTATGTGGGTGGGACCCTGACTGTGGGGCTAAGAGTGATGTATGTGCCTTAAATCCACACCGTCCAACCATTTTCACAGCTCATTTTGGGTATTATCCTTAAAATGAAGTTGACCCAAATCTTAGGTGTACCATACCACAGGAAACAGTCGTGATTGTACCCCCACCGTTAAAACGTTTATAGATTCCACCGGAATGTTTATTTTCCATCCAACCCGTTGATGAGGTCACAAAGACCTAGATGAAGAGACCACACAAATATCATCTTGATCTAAAGATTTTGTGGCCCACAACAACTTTTTAATGGTCATTTACTACTGTTTCCTGTACAATGCTCTGCCTGATAATTAGATACGCTTCATTTTTTGAATTATTCCCTGAAAAGAGATTTCAATACGGATGTACGGAGTGGATGTAGTCACATTCATCAAAGTGGGCCCCACATCAGGGGTCCCACCAACCTCGGTGGATCCGGGGATCCACCAAAGCGGCGCCCCCAATCCGCGGCCCATATCACTCGCGCGATTTCCCTTCTGTCAAGTGTAGGGTCGACATTACTGGAAAAAAACAAAGGGGTAATTACGTAATTGGAATTGAGGCCTATATAGAAGGGAGGAGTCGTAGAGAGAATAAAAACAGAATAAAAACAGAGTTCGGTTTTTAGTTCAATTCCTCAGATACAGACGCGGGAGACGGAAAGGAGAGCGAAACTCTCTGAATTCGGAATTCTCCTTCCCGAATTTCTAGGTTTTTGTAGAGAAGTTATAGACGAAGGGAGAGAGAGACAGAGGGAGGGCGGGAGATTTGCTTTGATTTTTGAGAATGCAAGAGATTTGAGTGGAAATCAGAAGGTTTTGGAGGTACGTTTCGGTGATTTTTAAGGTTTTTTTCTTCCTACGTTTATTAGGATTTTTCGAAGGAGTTGGTGAAGATCTTTTTCGAATTTCTTTGGATTTTAAAAAAAGATACAGACGTTTGATATGATTTTTGAAGAATGCAAGACATTTTTGTGGATTTCCGAAGGATTTGGAGATTTCTCGAGTTTTTTTTTTTTTTTTTTCATTTTGCTGCGTTTTGGATGATTTTTTTGGAGAGAGAGAGAGAGAGAGAGAGAGAGAGAGAGAGAGAGATGATTTTTTGTTGATTTAGTGAGTTTATTTTATTTTAGTAGATAATTTTGTGACTTAGAATTTCCTGGGATCTGAGGCTTTGATTAGCAAAGAATGCAAGATATTTGTTCGGATTTCAAAGGATTTTGAGTTGTTTTGAAGATTTTTTGAGGTTTTGTTGCAGTCATGGAGGAATTTTCTGATGAAATGAAAGATATATTAGAATTTTTTTTGTTATATTTTAAAAAAATTCGATTATCTCTGCGTTATTGAATTTATATTTGTATGTGAATTTATGAAGCATTTTTTCTATAATTTCCAATGTTAGGATAAAGAAAGAGATTTTGATTGCAGGAAATTTCTAGAGATTTTTAAAAAAATATTCATTATGAGTTCAAGCCTTCAATTCTTCGAAGAAAGTTAGATTTTGTTGCACATTCCTTGTGAATTGTGATCCTCTTTTTTCTGAATTATGAGGATTTGGTGATTTCTGAATATCAAATGTATTTCTTTTCGTTGTATTTTCTTCTATTGAATTAGTAAGTGGTACACTTTTTGGATGCCAGAGCTTTATCTTATTACTAAATTTCTGAATTCTTTGGAAGATCTACTTGATTTTAAAAGAAAATTTCTGCTACTTTTGGCGTTGGAAATTTTTATAAAATTCATATGGATTGAAGAAAATTTGGAGTTTTTGTGTTCTGTCCTTTTTCTTCTTCAAAAGTGTTTTTTATTTGAATTTCTGAAGATCTTTCTAGTGAGTTTTGTTCTCTTTCCCATTCTTGGATTTTCTAATAATTTTATGTGTTCTGAAGGAATTTGTCAATAGAAAAGGAGCAGCTACGGATCTTCGATTCCTAATTCAGCTAAGGACCTCAGAGTTTCTGAAAACTCTTGAGGTTTCTGTTTTAGAAAATCTCAAATTGTGGTGCCCCCTTTTATTAGAGATCCCCTTTCCGTCTCAGAAACGGATACCTCAGCAGTTGAGGTGAATGCGTAGAGGTTTCTATTCCCGGGAAATTTGGGTTACAAGAAAAGATGGAGAGGATTTTAATGGCAGCGAGTCAGTCAGGAGGGGAATCCTTGTTCGCAACAATGAAATATGCTGTCCTACCGATTGCAAAAGTCTTCACAATGTGTTTTATGGGGTTCCTGATGGCATCTAAGTACGTTAACATCTTCCCTGCAACTGGACGGAAGCTTCTTAATGGGGTAAGAAACCACTGTCTGGATTATGTGCTTCTCAAGTTTCTTTCTTGTCTTTATTGGCTTTAAGAAAAGTAGGAGAGTGAACCAAAGGAGAAGTTTCTTGATATTTTCTTATTCCTTTTTACTATTTTGGATGAATGAGTAGTGTAAATTGCTCCAGACATCAAAAGTAATGGGTATAAATTGTCTGGCTGATCGGAAGAAATGGTTACAGTTTGTCTTGGTTATTGGATTACTACTGAGGAGAAGAATCTGATTTTTCCTTCTTTTTTTATCCTTTCTACTTTTTCTGTAAACCATTTTTTATGATAATCTGGAGTTTTAGATAATACTGAGTGCAGGAAACTTATTTTTTATTATTATATCCGCGCCTCCACCCCCCCCCCCCCCCCCCCCCCCCGCCGAATGAATGCTACCAATTGTATGGATTAGTTCTCTTTCTCCCCCTCCCCGCTCCTCTACGGAATGAATTCTACCAATTGTATGCATTAGTTCTCTTTCTCTAGCTGAATAAATGCCTAAAATTGTTTGGCCTTTTTGGATGATTGCTGTGGAGTTTTTATTTTTATTTTTTTATATTTACTTTTTTACATTTTTCTGTTTTATTTGTTTATGTTTTGGATGAATGAATGCTTATAATTGTCTGGACCTGCTCATAAAAGTTTCTTACCATTCTCCTTTGTGTTTTTAGCTTTCTTTTTCTTTTCCTTCGTTTTTTTTTCCTTTCTTTTTTTCTGGCCAAATGAATGCTTTCACAGCATGGGTCATTGGACGCCAACCAAAGTATCTTTTGTAAGATAGACGATCTCAAAGAGCTTGAAGATCTTTCTGTTCATTATCAATCATATTGTGCTTACAGTATGAGTCATTGGATGCTAACGAAATATCTTTTTGAAGATTGACGGTCTCAAAGAGCTTCAAGATCTTTCAGTTCATTATCAGTCATTCTGTTTTCCATTTTCGGAGCGAAGTTAACAAATTGAAACTGTGCAAGTGACATCTGTGATCGACATGTGTGAAGCATTACTGGGGTATTGACATCTGTGGAGAATTAGAAACTCCTTTGCAGAAATTTTAGAACCCTTAAGCTTTTCGATGGATTACAGACTTGCGGCCTTAGGGAAAGTGGAGTTTTTATTTTTATTTCTCTATAATGGCTAATGAGTTGAGCTTCTCCATTTCTGTATGTGTGGTACCATTTCAGGTCCTTACTCATGCCCCAGTGGTAGACTCACAAGAGTTTCAACACGAGGTCGTGGGTTCGAGTACCCACTGTGGTGTGAGTGTGTGGGTGTATGTGGGGTGAGAGTGCGTGTGTAAATAAAGAAAAAAGAAGAAGAAGAAGAGCTACAGTGGTTGTTCATATTTTTCCATTCACCTTTTCCTCTCATTCCTTTTTTGGTAGCGTCAAATTGGTTGAAAATGGAATGCTCAGAGGGACAGAGCTTGCCCAATTCAACAGGCCAGTCTAGACATTCTTTCTTTAGCTAAAGTGTTGAGTATCTTCTTGTCTTTGCACTTCTATTTGACAACATTCCAGTTTATTTAAATGGGGGATGGGGCAGTAATTTACACTCCTCTAGAAACTAAAAGAAGAAGATGAAAACACTTTTATGAATTGTCAATCAGTTTCAACAAATTAGGTATCTTTCAGTGTGATTGTTTTCTGCTGTTTCATTATTTTGAGAAACTTGTTTCTAAAGAGTTGAACAAGTATTTTGATGATTTCCTTTTGTTTGTTTCTACCTTTATTGGTTTCTGTTTTATGATGTGGATAACTCTTGTTTCCTTGCATCTCGCAGCTGGTCTTTTCTCTTCTTCTTCCATGTTTGATATTCTCTCAACTGGGACGAGCTGTCTCTTTACAGAAAATTGTGGAGTGGTAAGGACAAGAGCTTCTCCCTTTTCTTTTCTTTATAGAACAGTAAACTACCAGCTTGTTTTGATGAGTCTCTTGCTATTTTTCGTCAGTTATGTTGATGCCTCTCATTCGTTTCTTCAGTTAAGTTGTAAATTGCATCCTTCGGTGACGTTGAAGGGTGCAATTGCAATCCATATCAAATTTTCTTGAGTTATGTTGTAAATTTATTTATTCATTTCCTGGGTCTCTCTCTCTCTCACTCTCTCTCTCTCTCTCTCTCTCTCTCTCTCCTCATCTTTTTTCTGAAGGTTCTAACGGTGTCTTCCACTTGCAGGTGGTTTATACCTGTCAATGTTGTTATTGCCACCATAACAGGTTCCGCAATAGGGTTTATAGTTGCATCCATTGTTCGACCCCCATATCCATACTTCAAGTTTACCATTGTACAAATTGGAATTGGTGAGTTAATTCATTCTGAAATTTGAAGCCATAATATCAATATCTTGCATTTCTGAAAAAATGATGGGCAGTTTTGATTACTAGCATTAAGTTTGTGGTCTATACCTGTTTGTTTTTTCTTTGTTCATTACTGAAAGATCCTTCTTATCTTATACCTGGCTGTTTTTCCAAATGGACGTTTTGTATGTGAAAATCTATAAGATGAACAACCTAATCAGCAATTGGGATTTTTGGGAAAGAGGTGATGAGTGAACTTGAACTTCTCTCTGAACTTTCACCATTAAAAACCAAGCTGGTCACTATCAGTGGGGAGTTAAAATACCTCGAGGTGAACCCCTTGTGGGTGCAACTTTTAGTGAGATGTCTTTCAATTCCATTTTGTGATTCCTGCATCTTGTGAGGGGAATGGGGGTGAGTTCAGTTGACACCATATTTTTTGGCAATGGTTCAATGGATGATGTGTGAGCTTTCCATGACATTTTTACACAATTTGATATTGTTTCTGGGTTGAAGATTAATCTTGGTAAAAGCAATATCTCTGTTATCAATCTTGCTAGTGATGATCCCATATCTATTGCTTTGTGTTGTTGGCTGCGGGTGGGGAGTTTCCCATCTAAGCATCTCGGCATTCCTTTGGTGCCGGGCAAGGCTGAGTTGGTGCTTGGATGGTGTTATTGAGGTCTCTAGAAGGCTTGCTTCTTGGAAAAGAAAGCTTCTATCCCTCAGTGGAAAAATCACCATGGTGACATAATCCTGGCTAATTTTCACTTTATTCGTTATCTGCCTTAAGATGTCTGGTGGCCTTCTCAAATAGATTGGAGTTTTTTTTTTTTTTTTTGAAAGATAACTGACTTTTATTAGAAAACGAAAATGAAACAACAGAAGCTGGCCACTGAGAAAGCGGACCATCAATCAAACAAGAAACAGAAAGTTACATCCCTTAAGGAAATCGACATTTGCTGCCCATTCAATAATTAGAGACCTCGCCCTTTTAGAAATGGCCTCCCCTGACTTGCTTTCTCCTCAGAAACATCTAGCGTTCCTTTCTTCTCACATTGACACCTTGCCAAACTATTAAGAGACCTCCCGTAGAATAGGGAAAGGTCCACGAAACCGTAGAATAGGGAAAGGACCACCAAACAGCCAGCAGGGACATTCTCCACAGAGCACTTATTTGTTTACCCATATTGACACCTTGCCAAGCTTTTAAGAGACCTCCCGTAGAATAGGGAAAGGTCCACGAAACCTGAAGCCTGGTTAAGATATCTATCCACAGCCTCTTGAGAAATTTGAAATGAATTAACAAATGATTCGCTGTTTCTTCTTCTTCCATAGATTGGAGTTTACTAAAAAAAACTTGTGGAATGACTGTGGAGGCCCACAAATTCCATTTGGTGGCTTGGGAAAGTGTCTGTAAACCAAACAGGTGTCTTGGTTTTGATATAGAGACATGTATTGCAAATCTCATTTTTCTTGCAAAATGGTGGTCGGTTCAAGGAGTCCCTTCTAAGAGAGGTTCTTGTTGAGAAGAATGGGCTGGAGGAAAATGCATGGGATGTGAGGACTGCTTCTACAGCTACTGGATCCTCATTTTGGCACTGTGTCTTGGGCCTGTGGTTTCTGTGAAGGGTTTTCAAGGTTTGGAGTGGGTGCAGGATCCAAAGTTCATATATGGATAGACTGCAGGTGCAGAGAAGTCCCTCTAAAGATTTGTTCACCGCGGCCACTTCCAAAGATGTACGTTCACAATGCTTTCAGCACAATGGTGGCAATACGGTGTGGGATGTTTGTTTCTGGTGCGACTCCAAAGACACGGAGATTTTTGTGTTGCGTGCCGATTTCTATCCCTAGAGGCTGTTTTCATACCTGAGCAGGGATTGGACAGGCAAATCTGGACCCTGAATCTAATTGGAAGCTTTTCTGTGAATTTTATGGTGGGTTATTTGTCTGGTGAGTTGTTTTTCCTGTTGTCAAGAATGTGGGAAGTGGTGACACTGATGAAGATAAAGGCATTTTTTTTCATGGACAGTATGCCTTGAAAATATCCTCACTATAGACAACTTGAAGCATAGAGGTATGGCGCTTCCAAATCATTGTTGTGTTGTGAAAATGAGGAATAGTGAATCATCTCTTAATTCATTTCAAGGCTACATAAAAATCTGGGATGTGGTTTTTGGTGAATTTCAGATGATGAGTTGGGTGTGTCCTAGGTGCCTAGTGGAGTTATTTAGTAGCCGGGTGGCTGTTGGGTGGGAAAGTTGCTGTGGGAGATATTGTGGTTATTTCGACAATGTGGAAGGAACATCAAGATCTTCTACAGCAAGAGTTGCCTGGTGTTGGTCTTTATCTCATCAATCTTCCACCCCTTATTTGAGTGGGCTGCCGCAGACCCCAGTCTGAAAGGGCTTGCTTTTTCTACTCTATTTGTAGATTGGGATGCTTTTCTCTCATGCAACTGGAAATACCCTAAGCCTCTTGTGTTTTGGCTGCCTCCTCCCTCTAGGTGTTTTAAAGCAAATTTTGATGCTTGCTCTTTTGGGAACCCATATTGAGTGCGTGCGTGCGTGTGTGATTGCCTCTAGGTGTTTGTCTTTCACTTCTGGTCTCGTGGGTCATGTGATTCAAACTTTGTGGAGGCACCAGTGCTGCTTAGAACCATAAAGCAGCTTATCACCAGTTTCAGTTGCTCTGTGCAATTGTTGAAGGAGATTCCAAAAAATGCCATGTCTTTGGCCAGGGGCAGATCTTTCCCATAGAGACCTGCGGATTTAATCAAGCAAGTCAGGGCTTCGTGGGCTCCTAAGCTCATTTTCTCTCTCAGGTGCCTCGGGCCGCCAATGAAAAGGCTGATATGCTGGAACAAAATGGTGTGCTTAGAGCCAGCCTTCATATTGCTCGTATTTTGCTCTCTCTCTCTCTCTCTCTCTCTCTCTCTCTCTCTCATAGAAGTACCGTAATAAGAAAAAAGGGAAGAAAGTTAAAATGTCCATATTCAGTGTGCATGCGTAGGCCATCTGATGAGTGGATCAACCTTTTATATTGTGTGCCAAGGCATTCTCATAGTTGACACCATATGATGAGGTGCTTGGATTTCACATGTGTGCCATGCTGGAATGGGGTCACACAAAGGAAGCCCTCAATCTCACATAAAACAGTCGCCATAGCATTTCTCATTTTGTGTCTCTTGTACGTAGATTCTAGAAGAGCTGGTAATCTAGCAGAGTATGCAAATCCATATGTATGGGCATCAGCGCATGCTATAAATGTAGCGTACCTCAATCCTTGCATTCCAAGATGTGGACTTGAATATATGTGGGCGTAACCCGTAAGTCATACTGAACAGATGATCCTGTCTGATTGAGGCCATCTAATGGACAGTTATAATGAAAATTAGTTGACACTCCCACATTCAACAACCAAAGTCCAGGCACAAGTGGATAGGATCATCCATTCCACCTCACAAAAAAAGATATCCTATCATCTTGGTCGATTTTACAAATGTTCCTCCGTTTTAGCGTGTTGTCTAAGACCAGTATGACACTGAATCCATCCAATTCATTTCAATGAAACTGCCTTTGCTTGAATTTTGTATGAGATTCTATGAATCCACAAATCAAATCCATTCTTTATTGGGGATTGGATTTGCCCATGTATAGTTGCCAAGATAAAGAGGCAAATGCAAAGCGTTTCATCCCAATTTTTCTGATTAAAATTGTCTGTAATCAGATTAGAAATGATTTTATATGAATAATGGCGTCCCACCAAAGATCTGAGAAGTCACACCAAAGATTCTCAGAAGAATCTCTCCTATGACTGGAACCCGATCTCAGGAAGCGAAAAAGATGTATTTTTGTTCACTCGAATTATGTAGCATATATCCCTTAAAGTTCACACATATAGCTTTATATAGCCAAGTTACAAAATCCTACTTAACTCGAAAGCAGCCAAGACTATAATCAACTTGCTTAAATTATCTAAAGTTTGCAATCGAGACTAACCAAATATAAGGAACAAAGAGGAAAAAGTTTGTTTGAGAGGTTGGGTTGGAGAAGGAAGAAAAATGAGAAGAAAGTGAAGGAAGGAGGAAGGAGAAGAGATAGTTTTGAGAAAAAAGGCATTTTGTGTGTTAGAGCCACAAACCGTAACACACCTTTTGTTATATTACTAAAGAGCACCTTTACATACTTTTGAGGAGCGCAAAAAGACTCTACACAATGCATCCACACACTAACATTATATAAGTACATTGCATCACATCATCTTTCCTATACTCCCCATCAAGTTGGAGCATAGATGTTAATCATGCTGAACTTGCTAGTAAGACATAGAAGAGCATCTCGACTGAGAGACATGGTGAGGACATAAGCTAGTTGTTTCCTAGAGCGAACGAAGGGAGTTGCAATATCCTTGCTAGCCACCTTCTCCCGAATGAAGTAATAATCAATTTCAATGTGCTTCGTGCGCTTGTTAAAGATCGGGTTGCCGTCAATGCGAATGGCAGCCTAATTATCACATTACAAAGGAACGACGCTGGAAGCACTATGGCCAAGTTCCTGTAAGAGAGTGGTTTATTTTTTATTAATTTTTTTTAAGCCAAACAGGTTTACATGTTGCATGAGCCATTGCTCTATACTCAGCTTCGACAGAAGATCTTGCAACAACGGATTGTGTCTTACTCTTCCAGGTGATAAGATTGCCACCTACAAATGTACACTATCTAGAGGTGGACCGTCGATCATGTAAACTTCCAGCATAGTTAGCATCAGAGTAGCCCAAAAGGTGAAGATGACCACGCTGCTAAAAAAACAAACCTTTACCCGGTGCGAACTTAAGACACCGAAGGATATGGTATACAATTGTCAGATGCGTTATACGAGGGGTATGCATGAATTAACTAACAACACCCACGGCATAAGATAGATATGCCTGGGTAATAATGAGATAAATAAGTCGACTAACCAACCAATGATACATCTCGAGATCTCAGAGGGGAGAGCACCATCATCAGGAATGCATTTCATAATAATATCCATAGGCGTTGCTGTATGCTTGCAACCTAGCATCCCAGTCTCTAAGAGCAAATCAAGGGCATATTTTCTCTAAGATAGTACCACTCCCGGCTTTAATCGAGCAGCTTCAATACCTAAGATATATAGAAGTGCCTCTAGATCCTTGATCTCAAATCAAGTTTTGAGAAAAGATTTAATGACCATCATTCCTTCAGTATTATCCCCAGACAATACAATGTCATCCTTGTAGATAATTAGTACAACTCCTGTGGGTTGACGACAAATAAACAGGAGTGATTAGCTTGGCTCTGTATAAATCTAAAGTCTAGAAGAGCATGATTGAACTTATCAAACCAGGCACAAGGAGATTGTTGGAGACCATAAATTGATTTTTGTAGGTGCCACACAAGAGGTGAATTGTGAGAACCATGAGGCATGGAAAAACCCGAGGGTTGGTCCATATAGATCTCCTCAACAAGATCATCGTGTAAGAAGGCATTTTTCATATCTAGTTTAAATAAGGGCCAGGACAAAGTTACTGCCACAAAGATAAACATGCAAACAAGGTTGAGTTTGGCCACAAGAGAGAATATCTGAAAGTAGTCCATGCCTTATGTTTGAGTAAAACCCTTTGTGACCAGTCGTGCCTTGTAATGGTCGACAGAACCATCTGGGCGATACTTGTTTGTGTAAACCCATTGGCACCCAACAGTTCTTTTGCCCTTAGGTAAGGGAACCATCTCCTAGGTATTGTTCTTCTCCAACACATGTATTTCTTCCATCACGGCCTTAGTCTAGTTAGGGCTACTCATGGCTTCCTTTAGACTGCGCGGTATAGTAGAGGAGGATATGGAACCTACAAAAGATTGTAAGGAAGGTGAAAGATGATGGTAGGAAACAAAATTACTAATGAGATGCTTTGTACATAAGCGAGAATGTTTACGTAAAGCAATGGGAAGATCCTTATGAGGTTGAGAGTGAGAGCTTATACCTGAACCACCAACAAGAGCAAATGAGGTGGTACGTTGATGATCAACAAAAGATTTAGTTCGCTGATGATACACAAGAATAGGCTTTGGGACAGGCAAAGGGAGTGCTATATCATCATCTGGACAGAAAATTGGAAGAGGTGTGGGGTTAGAATTAGACTGTATAAACCCTCGCTGACTAGTAAGAGAATGGTGTAGAGACCTCCCTTCAGTAGAAAAGTATGGAATATCTTCAAAGAAGTTGACATCCCTTGACACATACCTCTTACAGGTCAAAAGATCATATCACTTATCACCCTTCTAAGAATTAGAGTAACCTCAGAAGGCACACTTTATGGCCCGAGGACTCAACTTGTCATTACTTCCGTCAAGAATTTGAACAAAACATGTGTACCCAAATACTTTAAGGGGCAACGGAAAAGGTTTGTCTCGTGGGTGCAAGAGTTCAAATGAAGACTTGTGTGAGGGCTTGTTTGGAGCTTGTAAATGGAGATAAATGGGAATGGAATTGGGGGTAAATGACTTACTCAGTTGTGTTTGGATGGGAGTAAATGAAATGCATTATATTTTGTTTGGATGGGAGTAAATGGGAGGGATTGGAATGCATTGGAAATTTTCAATATATTCACAAGAACATGTATGGTATCCTAAATCAGTTTTAATGTCCCAAATCAATGAACATATGTGATATTTAATAGAATGACTATAATAAGCCCATGGAAATATATACTTCAGAAAAAGAGGAGATTTTGAGCCTCGAGTGAGCCACAACCGTAAGGATCACAAAGAAGCAACTTGCCAATGTTTTTTAACCATCCATTTAGATGTCCAACCTTTGGACAATTTGGATCATTTTATTGGTGTGATTTTAGTGATGTACCTGATAACTAGACTATTTTCGAGTATCACGAGTGTGCCACGTGTATGGGGGACATGTACGTAGCGGCACTTTTGTTTGCTCGTGCGACTCTTCGAGGGAGCTCAAAAAGGCATTTCACTCCATTTACTTCTAAATCGTCTCTCATAGAGAGGATTTCATTTGCAAGCCCATTAACTCCCATTTCATTTCATTTACTCCCATCTAAACCCACTTTAATGTGTTTTACCTCCATTAACTCTCATCCAAACGGTCCCTGACAGTATTTGAGACAAAATGCGATTAATCAGGAAAACAATAATAAGGCATCATCCTAGAATTGTTTTGAAAGATTCATACCAAGGGGGAGGGCACAAGTAACTTCAAGGAGCTAGTGATTCTTTCTCTCAGCAATGTTGTTGTTTTGTTGAGGGGTTCGTGGACATGATGTACAAGACAAGATACCATGATCCCGCAAGAAAGATAAAAAGGCATTCAACATATATTTACCCCTACTATCAAAATGTAAAACTTTGATGGGGCATTGAAATTGGTTAGCCACTTCGTTCTAAGAAAATCTTGAACACATGCTTGGATTTTAGAAGATAAACCTAGGTCATCCGTGTGCAATCATCAATAAACATAATAAAGTATCGATATCCAAAAAGAGAGGTAACAGGGGTACCCCAAACATCCGAGTGAACTAACTTGAATGGGATGGGTTTCCTTTTAGATAAACTAGGAGGAAACACAACTCGGTGATGTTTGGAGAAGGAAACAATTTTTTTAACCCAAACAAGGATGGATTACACGGCAATGCCATCGGGACAATGACTCCTTATCCAAGGACAAGACACTAGATGTTATTGCAGGTGCATCATCAAAAAAATAATTTTCTCCATGTTCATGGCCCCCACCAATCATCCTTTTCGTCTGGAGGTCCTGAAAAACACAGTGAGAAGGAAAGAAAGTTGCTAAACAATTCAAGGTTCTCACAAGAGAGCTTACGAGTATGGGACCGCAGGAGCGGCATGATTGTAGGACCATGGGGCGGATTTCACACCCTGTCACGCTGATGATTTAGTCTTTAGGCGTTTTTATGTTCTTTTTCTGCTTTTTAGATGCTTTAGTGCACTTTTTGTCTTTTTTTTCGTGGCTTACATATACATTGTGAGAACCCTATTTTTTTTTATTTTTTTTATTTTTTATTATTGAATGAATAGAAATTCGTATGCCTTCTTCCTCTTTTACCAAAGAGATTAGGGTTTCATGATTGACCCTTGGGTGTTGAGGATTCCACCATGGTTTCAGATTTTCCTTCTTTTAAGATCTTCAAGGTGCAAGAAAATGTAAGAATCATCTATTTTTTCTTGTTGGGAAAATTCATACCTTCTTTTATTTCGAACTCATCTCTTCTCCATCTCTTTCGATCTTTTTCTGATTCTTCCCCTTTTGGTATGAATGGAAAAGAGGGATGACTAGCCATGAGAATCGGATCCAAACATGACTGTGGACTGGCTTATGCTAGATTTGGGATATCCTTGTATCCTTAGGTCCTCAATTTTTTACGATTTTACGTGACTTTATGTGAAGGGGCATGATCCTGATGGATCGATCTCATCTTTGTGTCGGGATTTGCATAATTCCTGTGATTGAAAACAGTTAGTTGATTAATTTTATTATTTGAATATTTTCAACCTGATTATACATGCATCTAGGGTTAAGTCATCACATGTCCTTGCATCAAATTCTCAACACCCAAGGGCCAATTCTGAAACCTTAATATCTTTGGTAAGAGAAGAAGAAAGCATATGAAATTTTATTCATTCAATAATAATTAAAATTAGGATTTCTCATAGGTATATATAAGCCACGAAAATACTAAAGTGCCTATAAGCAAGAAAAAGAATAGAAAAACGCCTAAAACTAAACAACGACACTAAAGTGCCTAAAATCAAGAAAAAATAACAGAAAAACGCCTAAAAACTAAATCTGCTTCATGGTCATGCGGTCATGATGCTCCTACGGTCCTGTTACTCGTGTACTCGTAGTGCGTTAGAAAATGAGTATGATGGGCCCGACGTCCATCTACATCAACTCCTTTGCTTCGGTACTCTGTCAGCGACGCCTCCTCTTCTGGTACACTCTAAAGGGTGCACCACTGATGTTCTCATCGGTTTGGTTGGGTAGGGATTTAGATGGATTAAGGTTTGGTTAGATGCGGGTTCTTGGAAGACAAAAGAGAAATAAAAGAAACAAGAGGTTGAGAAAAATAGAGAGAGAAGACAAGAAAAGATGGAAGATAATACCATGAGGAAGAGAGAAAAGTAGAAAATATAACTAGGGAATCGCTCCCTGTGGCTTTGCACCACCAATCCAATCACATGATGAAAATTTTGCTCAATCTCAAAGCAAAAGGAGAAGTGAGAAGTCTTTTTCATTCATAACATGCACTATATCTAGGGTGGGGACGTCCAACCCTTTATAGTATGAGAAAAGACCTTTTACAAAAAGGCGTTCTCAAATAAGTTTATCAACATAAGACGCTTAATAAATTAAAAGTTGTTCCTAGCTCCCTAATTTCAACACAAATATAAGCTATACTGAAAATAACGAAACATGTAAACAAATTAAGCAACTAAACTATTTCGTGGCCTATGGAGTCCACAATCAAGATGCTCCAACATGCGCGAGCCAACGGTCCGATCATCGTGTCCACTCGATCAAATAGTCCAATTTGTCCATCAAGTTCCTATATGCAGCTCACATGCATCTTCCTAGTGTGGGGTCTTCAAAGATGTACGAACATGCACGCGGGGTCTTCAATGTGACTATGAATGTGAATTGGTCCAAGTGGGCCCCATGTAATGGTCGTCTGGTCATAAGAAGATTGGCTTAGCCCTCCTCTGGTATGGTGCGTGGATGTCCTCATCATTATAGATCATTACTGTTTTCTAAAATGAGATAACTTATTTTTTGGAAATTAGCACTAGTTCTTAAGACTCAAGTTTAGTTGTTGGGAATTTTTTTGTATCCCCTATGTTTAATATGTTCATGTAGGACTCTTTTTGGCAGACAATTTTAATTGCCCTATGCTGCAGAAGTGTTTCATTGTCATATTTCAGAAATTTGGACAATTACTTGCATGATTTGATTATTTGATGCTTTAAACTTCCATATGTCATGCTAAGCATCTTTTTACTTAATGTGGCTGTTTTCCTATGTAGGTAATGAATTTGTTATTATTTCTTGAAAATCTATTAGCATCCTATTGTCCATTTCTTACCCTCAATCTCCTCATTTTCTAATTTTCAGGCAGTTCTTCTTCTTCTTCTTCTTCTTTTTTGAGATTTATGCAATTCTATTAATTTAGCTAGCTTTTCCTTTTTCTTTTTTAATTTAGCTAGCTGATATGCGGTCCTTATGGATAATTTGCTACATGCTTTAATAAACGTGTTGTATTCTTTTGAGGAGTTTTTTTTATTTTTATTTTTTTCCTTTTTCATTTTCTCCTCTTCTTCTTCAATACAGGGAATATTGGAAATGTACCTCTTGTCCTGATTGCGGCTTTATGTCGAGATAAATCCAACCCTTTTGGCGACTCAGCCAAATGTAGCGAGGATGGGAATGCGTATATCTCATTTGGCCAATGGGTAGGTTCTGAAACATGTTAATGTAGATGCCTAGGCATCCATACAAATTGAAGTTTCCCTTTTCACGTGTTTCTTTTATCAAGTGCTTTATTTGTTCTTTATTAATGGTGTACTCATTAAGATAGCCAGTTTATATGTTGATGCTACTTATCAGGCCTTTCAGGTTTCGAGGCAGGATCATTCTTAGGTTTGAAACACTTAAAAAGAGTTTTATTCGTTTCATGAAGAACTCCCCTCTCATTCAACATCAGAATTACAGATCTTTAGTAGCTTTCCATGGTCTGTAGTGGCTTATTCATAGATATTAACACGGGATGTAACTTGCCATTGTCTGTTGATCTCATGAAGCCATGATATGTCGGTTTCTCAAAACAAAAAAAAAGGTCATGATCTAGTGCAAAACGTTTTCACTATAATAATAATACAAACGAGTTGTGTGTGTGGCCCACTATGATTTGTTGATAACATCTGCTCTGATCATCTTGCATGCCATCCCTTTTTTGGCCATGGGCCCGATAATCATGCCAATTAATGAATCAGGTGTTTCACACAAGCAGGAACACTTGAGAGGGGGATGCTCCCCTTTGATTTGCTGTGAGCCATATCCAAGTTTCAGAATGTCATACTTTTTAGGTGTGTCATCATCTGTTGTGGATGTGTCATATCAATGGATTGGATGGCGTACACACAACATGGTGGGCCCTCTACGTGAATCAAGTGTGAGGCTTCCCCTCTCAACTCTTCCTGCTTTTGTGGCCCACCTGAGATATGTATTGGTCTGATTTTGGGCCTGTGGCCAAATGAGGGATGGCATCAAGATGGTTGAAGTGGATCTTATCAATACATCATGGTAGGGCCCACATAACTCCTTTGCACTATAATATAGTGAAAGTGTTCGCACTTGACCATTTGCCCTTTTCAATCCATCTTTCATTTCTTTCAATCTAGCAGTCTTCAAGCACTGCTTCCAGCATCTGCAATCTCTGGGGACTATTATTGTTGTTTTTCTGCAATTACATACGCCTCCAGTTAAATATAGGCATTTTTTTTTAATCATCAGCATCTTTCATATTAAGGTGCTGTTTGGTAAACTGAAAATAAGTTCGGAAAATTAATTTAAGTGCAGAAAGCTTAAAAGTGCTTAATTTTAGTAATTATAAGTACTGAAAAATCTGTTTGGTAAGCTATGTAAAAAAAGTCTTAATGTCTGAAAATAAGCAATTTTTTTGCAAAAACTTGCTTGGTAAAAGTTAATCACAAACGTCTGAAAATTGAGAATTTGTCATATTTACCCATGTTGCCCTAATTCCTACTTTTTGTTGAATATGAATGGTAACCTATTATTATCATTCCTCCAAATTTGCTACGTCAGCACTACATGCATGTGTGCTATGTTATAGACGGGCTCATATTCGTAGTGATAGCCTGCACCCACTTTGGTACTAGTCGTGCAAGAAAAGATATGTGGGACCCACCGTGATGCACGTGTTTTATCCAGTCCGGCCATCCATTTTCCGAACTAATATCAGGGTATGAGCTCAAAAATGAGGTAGATCCAAATCTCAGGTGGACCACACCACAGGAAATAGTGTTGATGGAATGCCACCATTAAAAACTTCTTAGGACCCTATGTAGTGTTTATTTTCCATGCAACCTATTGATTAGGTCACGTAAACCTGGGCAAAGAGAAAACACAAATATCTGCTTCATCCAAACTTTTGTGGCCCTAAAAAAGTTTTTAATGGTGGGCATTCAAGCACTATTGGATCCTATGGTATGGTCCACCTGAAATTTGGATCTAAGTTCATTTTAGGGACCATACCCTAGAATGATTTAGAAAAATTGATGGACGACTTAGATATGCAATACATATATCAAGGTGGGCCTACGGTGAGGGCAACACCCACTAACGTGTTACCTTGTAACTACGGCTACTCCCTTTTTACTTGGAATGCGCACCATACCTAGTTGGTATCATGCTGACAGGGCAAAGTTTTGTGGGCCAACCATGATGTATGTGCTATATCTATGTCGTCCATCTATTTTTTCAGGCCATGAATCCAAAAATGAAGTAGCTTCAAATCTCAAGTGGACCACACCGCAGGAAACAGTGGTGATTGAATACCCACCATTAAAAGCTTCTTAGGGCCCTATGTAATGTTTATTTGTCATTCGACCTTATGTAATTTTTATTTGTCATCCAACTTGTTGATTAGGTCACATGGACCTGGGTGAAGGGAAAACACAAATATTAACTTCATCGAAAACTTTTATGGCCCTCAACAAGTTTTTGATGGTGGACGGTTAATCACCATTGTTTCCTATGGTGTGGTCCACTTGAGATGTGGATTTACTTCATTTTTTGGATCATGTCTTGGAATGATCCAGAAACACTGATGGACGGGTTGGATATATATCACATACATCTAAGTGGGCTCCCACAGGTAGGGCAACACCAACTAACATGTAGCCAGGTAATGCCTCATTGCTCCTTTTTACTAGGATTATGTTACGTAAAACACGGCACATCCATCATATCTACTTAACTTGGCAGAATTCTATGGGCCCCACCATGATGTATGTGTGATATCTGCACCATCCATCCATTTTGTCAGGTCATTTTAGGATATGAAACTAAAATGATGTAGATCCAAAGTTCAAATGGTCCACACAAAAAACAGTGGCAATGGAACATCTACCATTTAAAACTTCTTAGGCCCACAAAAGTTTTGGATCAAACTGATATTTAGGTTTTTCCTTTTTCTAGGTCCATGTGACCTTATGAAGATGTTGGATGTAAAATAAATATCACGGTGGGCCCTAAGAAGGTTTTAACAATGGGTGTCATTGTCCCATTATTTTTTAGTGTGGCCCACTTGATCTTTGGATCTGCCTCATTTTTTGGCTCATGCACTGGAGTGATCTAGAAAATGGATGAATAGTGTGGATATAATGCATATATCATGGTAGGGCTTATAGAACTTTCCCACGTCACGTTGCAATACGCTTGGAAGTGAAAGGATAATAATGTCTTTTCAAAATATTGACAGGGATAATTTTGCCCGCCATCCTTAAAAACTTTAAAGCAAAATCACTTACCGCATTCAGTGATAAGCAATAAGCCAAAAGCCTATGACTGAAAAAAATCCACCGATTTTAAGTGATTTTTAACATTTAAGTGCTTAAGCTTTGTTTTTACCAAATGGTCTAAATTCTCAAAATCACTGAAAATTCTCATTTTCAGTGATAAGTGGTGTAATTAAGTTTTACCAAACAGCACCTAAGTTTATCGAACATCATTTGATCCCATGAGAAACCGATTTTTGCATTTATTTGCACTAACATCTCAACTTACTGATTCCCTGTTAGATGGCTTTGTAGTCCACTGAAAATCGTTCCATTTTGTTTCCAATCTGAAAGCTAAATCATGTTTCTTTAACATTTCTTAGAACTGACCTTCGTCTAATGTGCATGTGGCAGGTTGGTGCTATTATACTATATACATATGTATTTCAAATGCTTTCACCTCCTCCAGAAGGTTCCTTTGATGTAGCTGAAGAGCAAAAGCTTCCAATCAAATCCACTCCAGTGAATGGTTCGCCTGAGCAAATTCCCTTGCTAGCATCAGATGTGGCTGAAGCCGCTGAACCAACAGAAACAACCTCTTCAAAGAGAGGAAAGGTGAGACTGAGAAAGAAGCTTAGCTTTATATGCATTTAGTTGTGTTTCCATCTTGTGAATTTGAAAGATATGGTAACATGCTCTTTTTTGCTACTGATATGAAATGTTTCTGTGCATGCTTATGAGAATTCTAATGGCCTAACTTCTTCTTGCATGTCGAAAAAGTTCATTACCTATTAGAAAATAATCCATAGGTAGTTTCAACCAGTGTTTGTATTACCGGTATTGTTATGTGTATCGCTAACTGGGGATGCAGAAACATGTATCGATATTCGCTGATATCATTGCCGATACTAGGAAATGTATCGCTGACTGAGGGAAACATGGAAAGACATTGGAATTTTCCAATGAAACTCCAGGTAATGCTAAAATGCACTTATTTACACATTTAGGAATAAAAAATTGCAAAAAAAGAACCATACATAAGTTTCCAGTTAATAGGGGCCTAAAACATGTGTTGTTAAAAATCAGTGTAATAAATCCATCCATACATGCACTAACACATCCAGGCATCCATGCATACAAACGTACATCCATGTATACATCCATACATACATACATGATCCATCCATCTATCCATGCATAAATACATACATGCCCACATATAGAATCCATCCATGCACACACACATACATACATGCAGTGTATGATACAACAATACATCGATGGAAAGATTATTTTTGAAATGGAAATACATTTTCTAAATAAAGAGATTTTTATTTATCTTTGAAAATGTAATATGTTTATCAAGAAATGGACCCCATCGATTATCAACATACTACCATAAATGAGGGAAAAAAATAGATATCTACAAAAAAAAAAGTTAGAATTTTTTTTTTCAAATTAAACAAGTTTTTTAATTGTCTTTTAAAAAATTAAGAAAAAATTCTGAAAAATTGAAATATCTACATGAACTGGTAGATTGGTCAACTCTCATCAACAAATTAAAAATTGGGCACTCAATTAGTTAACGTAGGTGAGAAACTGGGGAAAAATCAGATTTTCCCAAAATTTTCCCAATTTCAACTCAAATCTTTCAATTTTTAACTGCAAATCCATGCCAAAAGAAAGGATTTTTTTTTTAACACTTTTTCTTACCTTCCGTATTTTGGCCCATGGAGCTTTCAAGTGTTGATTTCTCCCCCAAATGATGGATATGAAAAGATCAAATAAATAAACAGATTTGTTCTATTTTTTAGCGTTGAGATTTCCCCCCAGCACACACAAAAGATCAAATAAATAAATAAACAAAAAAATTTTCTTCTTCTATTTCATGGCCATTTACACTCTTAGGTGTCATTTGATAAACTGTATTGAATTGTATTTTAGAAATAATTTCAGGGATGTTTTAGTCAAAAGTGAAAAGAAATTTTAATGCACCACCACTTTCAGCATTTAGCCTTCGACATTAAGTGAAGGGAGGGGAGCTGAAAAATAGACCCATATTCTCAGTGAAAATTAATTTAAAGCACTTAATAAGTTGAATTTGCCAAACTATTTGAATCAGTGAAAATCACTGAAAATATCAAATTTCAGTGATAAGTGTTGAAAATAAGTTTTATAAAAAGGCCCCTTAAGCATTTCCCTTTTCCCTGTATCAAGTATTGCCGATACACTTGATACAAAGGAGATTTCAAATAGAACTTCAGGCGATATTGTAGCGAAAATGTCATGTATTGATATCTTTCCGAAATTTCGGTGCTACCTTGAAAAAAAAGGCTTTTATGAGAGTTTCCGACGATACTGATAATATTGGCGATATTAATATCGCTGATATCTGGAACACTGGTTTCGACAACCTGGATTCCCACCTGCAAGTGTGTGTTTGATGTAGAAAGCAATACAAATGATCTCTTCTATGGAATTTAGTGTAAAAAAAACACAATATCTATCTCAAGGGTGGGGGAGATGATCAATTATTTTTTACTCTCGTTTCAATTCATGGACAATCTACTTAAAGAAAATAGAACTTGTTAGAGCAAGAACTTCGAAACATAATCACAAGAATTGGAGCCAACACTCGTACACTAGGACAAAATATCAACTTCAAAGCATAGTAATTCCAGACATACTAAGAGTTGCCATAGATTATCTTTTCTAGTTCATCAAAATATCCAATAATAATATCGGATGCCAGTGTTTAGAAGAATAGGGATTCAAGCCCTTGTCGATTGGGAGGAATAAGCACCTCGCCTGACATATCAACTGTCATCATGACCCTTTGGTAAAATGTTATTGAATTCGTGTCACAGTTTATTGGATCTGTGATGCTATGTTCAGCTTTCACCAATTGACAATGTAAGAAATGATGGGCCTTAGACACAATACATTTATGGTATTGGATTGGGACATGACGTCTCGTACAACTCTCCTTAAAACTTGAAACCTGACATTTTCACAACATTATATGAGAGCATAAGGAAATCTATACTTAGGGGTTGCAATGGGCCCAGCAGCCCTGCCTTGTAGGGCCATGGGCCGGGCCAGGCCCGGGCTAATGATAGATTCTCTGGTCCAATCAAGTAGGCCACTTGATGCGGACATCTAGCCTTCAAAGCCTATCGGCGAAGAAAGCGCCCACCACAAGCATCTTCCTTGTGGTTAGGCGATGATTGAGGAGCATTGAAGACCCTACGCACGTGATTTGGCACATAGAAGACACGTGTATAGGATGGAAGAAGACTCGACTGAAGGAATGAAAGAATGCCTGACTGAAGGTGGCCGGGTGCCCGGCCAAATTTGTCGTCGGGCGCCCGAAATTCCAAGATTTTTAAGATTTTATTGCTGGACGTTTTTGGTCCTGGCCGGGCGCCCGACCAAATTGGTCACCGGGCGCCCGGCCTCCGCACGAACTGTTTTTTTATTATTATTTGTTTTTACTTAATTTTTAGGGGTATTTTGGTACTTTTAAGTTTTCTTATTGCTTATTTAAGTGGGCTAAGCCCTAAAAATGAGATTAGTTGTTGATTAATGAAAAAAATCAAACCTTTGGTTGCCTCCTCCCTCTCTCCCTCTCTCATGGTGCTTCCTCTTCCTCCTTGATCTCATTCTTCTCTTTTCTTCTTGTGCCCCTCCAACTTCTTCTAAGGTAAACTTGTTATTTCCTCTTTCTCTATTTCTATTCTCTCATAACTTCTAAATCCTAGATTTGAGATTTGATCCAAAATCCCTATTTCTCAAATTCCAAAATCCCTAATCCGAGAAATCCCTCGATCCCTCGGACTAGTGATTCACATTGGGTATTTGGATTAATATCATGCAAGATCGGGAGGTCTCATCCCTCGCCGGATCCCACTTAAGTAATAATTGAATTCCATACTCCATGGTTGTGATGATGGCCCGCTCCATTGCATGTTTTCTTTATGATTTTCTCGGTTGTGATGATTAATGCTAGAATTTTAGATTATTATTGCCTTTTATTTCCGCTGAATAATTGTGTCTATAAACATGCATCATAATTTGGTCATCCTGCATCACCACTACTGCACAAAAGGAATGTATGGTATAAAACTTTGTATGAGCGGTTCTGATTCAACATGTGTATTTTAAAGGCACTCTTAGATTCGAGGGTTATGTTTCAATGATCATAGCCATTTATACGATTCAACATGTGGATCCTAGATCATTTCACTCCTTTTGTTACAAGGTCAAGCCATTTTAGCCCAATTCAGGTTCGGGCCGGGGCCGGGGCTTAGGAGACTAGGGCTGGGCTAGCGCATGGTATGCAAAAAACGGTTATGCAACGGCCATTACGTAATGGTAATGGCAGTGACGGCAGACACCATTATGTGTTACAAGGCTGTAACAGTTGTTACAGAAAAATGCCATAAAAGGTCTCAGTATGGTACGGGCCGATTTTATTTTTATTTTTATTTTTTCCCAAATAAAAGGGTCCTTATGTCCTATGTTGTAACAGTAATGGCGGTGTCTGTTATGGCCATCGTTACTATTACTGAATACCTTGGGCTAGGACCAACCCCAGACCGGCCTATTGTCACCCCTAAATATAATACATTATATAATAGTGTCCTTGAAGGCATAAGTTGCAAAGAATTTTTTTACAAATAAAAATATACTAAAATCAGATGCATACTGTACAGGTGGTACTAAAATTTGAATTGATCAATAAAATTACAAGATATAGGTAGCACAGTCAGGTTGAGATTCAGCTTCCATGCTTCTCTAACACATGGCATTCAACATGGAATCTCGTTGATAATTCATTTACTCTGTGTACTATCATCGATGAGTCTCGCTACCATTATTCTGGTCAGTGATAGGAAAGAGCCATTATATATATATATATATATATATATATATATATATATATATATATATATATAGGGAAATGGTACTGTGAGGTCGACCTCATGGGAACTTCCCATGAGGTCGAGCTGTGTGGGCCCCACCGTGATGTGTGTCACACATCAACACCGTGCATTTGATGGGTCCTCTTTAGTTTATGGGATACCCCAAAAATCAGCCGTATAGGTAACTCAGGTGGGCCATACCATCTAACACCATGTGAAGACATGCCTAAAATATCTAAAATCACTTGGTGGGGCCCACCTGAGTTTTGGATGTGCCTGAAACCTGGTCTGACCCCTCTTACAAGTGGAACACACATAATGGATGGGCTAGATTTGTGAACCACATCTCAGTGAGCCCAATCAACGATCATGAATATTTTAATGGGTGGATAACCCCTCCCAACTGTTTTCTGTGGTGTGTCCCACCTAAGTCATTGATTGACCTGATTTTTTAGCTTGTGGCCCACCATTGAATGGTGCATCTAATTAATGGAGTAGATGTTCAAAACACATCACAGTGGGGCCCACACAGCTCGACCTCATGGGAAGTTCCCATGAGGTCGACCTCATAGTACCATTTCCCATATATATATATATATATATATATATATATATATATATATATATATATATAATATGCAATTGTGAGTCCAATATAAATGAATATCTGAGACAGGCTAAACAAGTTGCATACACTGAGATGATCTGGGGAAAAAAAAGGGATAGGGCGCTAGGAATGTCTGTGATTGGTGAAACAGGGTCGTAAAGATGGCCCCAAATAGCTGTGACAAGGCTATAATGATGATGATGCATTGATGCTGATGATGATGGCTTTCTGAACGTCCTTTAGCCATTTACATTTTGTTGTTATTTGCCTCATCAAATTTTGAGTGGCCAAATTAATGGAATAGTTTCCTTTCGAAATAACAACAACAACAACAACAACAACAATGATGATGATGGACAACAACAACAATGATGATGGAATTGTTGCTTGCCATAAGCTTTTGTTGTCATAGATAGATATACGATTCGCTGACTTCTGATTCTTTCTGATGCAGATACTTGATGCCCTAAAGTATATATTTGAAAAGTTGAAGATTAAGCAAATTCTTCAGCCTCCTATCATTGCTTCTGTGAGTTGAACCATGCATGTCTTAGAGATCCTATAAATTTACTTTTTTACCCAGTCAGCTACCATGAATTTGAGCCCATTTAGTATGCACTCATCATCATATGAAATGGTAATCCATGACAAGCATGATGTTGATCAATTTCCTTGGGATCCATCCATTTTTGGGGTGGCAAGGAAAACAAAAACTGCAATGGATTGGATTCAGTTTTTACGCCATCTCGGCCCCAAATCCAGATAGGGAGCATTCAACCCCCATTTGAAATGCATCCACTGGGATTTTGAACAGAAAGCATCCTGCTCGCCCCACTGGGACACCTGAAAGTACCTGGGGTTAATATCGTATTCTAAATTTCATGGTTGATATTGATATAAATGCTTATATCAAGGTAAATCCTGTATCAGAGAAAACTTGTTATCATTTATCTCTGTATCTTAGACACTGGCACGTGTTGATGTCCGATATGGCAATAAAGGCTAGCACTATGATACAGCCTTACTGTGGTGTGATAATACAGAAAGATGTATTATTACGTAGAGGAGTTATTTGATACTCTGGGAGAGTGCGATGGTTGATACGCAGGCACTCTGAAACTGTTCGCTTGTTGGCATACGCCGACTCACTTTAAAACCATACGAATTGTGAGGCCCAGTGTGATGACTGTGTGAAATTCACACCGTACATCTGTTGTGCTGGCTAATGATAAAACATCAGCCCGAAAATGAGGCCAGATCTAAAGCTCGAGTGGGCTACAACACAGGAAAGCTTGGAGATGGGTTACCCAGTGTTGAAATCACAAGCACCCTCTCTCTCTCTCTCTTGACTACAATTTATCTAATCTTTATTCATCTCCACTAATTTTTATCCATGACTTTGTAACAGTTACTGGCGATTTTTATTGGTGTTATACCATTTCTAAAGAACTTCATCCTTACAGACAACGCTCCATTATTCTTTTTCACGGATAGCTGCATCATTCTTGGGTATGTTGCATGCCTGCCTTACAGTTTTTCTTTTATAAATATAGCATGAGTTGGTTTCATTAAATGGAGCATTATTGTTTCAATTTTGTATTCAGCATTTATTCTTTTTTCTTTTCTTTTTTTCCTTTTTTCTTTTGAAAGATAATTTTGTATCTGGTATTTTAGAGGGACCAGAATAAAAATGATCAAGATGCAACAGGAATATGTGCCTCTATTAATTTACCATGATGCTCTTGAATTTTCCGTGCTTTCTTCACATATGCTATTCAAACTTCTCTCAAAATTATTAGAACATATCTGGACTTAATTACTAGAACCTAGGGCGATCAATGGGTGTGCGAACCCGCGAGCACCCATGACGCAGGACATCCGACCAACTCACCAAAAGCTCTAGAGCTGATGGGGGAGGCACGGAATACCCTTTTATCTCATAGCCCAAGTCAGGCCAAGCCCCGGTTGAGCCCTCCGTCGTGAGCCGCCCCACTTCCCATGGGTCCCCCTTCGCATGGTCTGCCCCACCTCGAGTGTGCTCCCGCTTCGCACTGGCCGCCCCACTCGAGCTCGGTATGAAAATGCACCTGCATTAATCACCCTCGGTGAGGAGTTTCGAACACGAGACGTCCTTCTCTGATTACCAATTTGACGTAAAACATCCGACCAACTCACCAAAAGCTTCAGAGTTGATGGGGGAGGCACGGAATATGCTTTTATCTCATAGCCCAGGTCAGGCCAAGCCCTGGTTGAGCCCTCCTTCGTGAGCTGCCCCACTTCGCATGGGCCTCGCTTTGCACGAGCCGCCCCACTCGAGCCTGGTGTGAAAATGCCCCTGCATTAACCCAACCTGATTTTAATGGATCCGGGTCCCATCTTTTGGATCCGTTAAGAAATTGGGTCAGTTTTGGGTCTCACGACTCTCACCTTTAGGACCCTGTTAAAAATCGGGTCTAGCTAGGTTCAGGTCAGGTCCATGTGATGGGCTTGATTAAATTTGGGTCATGCTGGGTCCAGTCGAGTCTCGTTAGTTCTTGATATTAGAATTATGTATATTTAATATTTGATGATTTTAGTGACAAAATGAGGTTTTTTGAGCCACACATGTAGGAGAGCCTATTTACACTCCATGCATGTGTCAAAGTGGCACGTGTGTGTGTGATCTAATCCATTCACCCAACCATGTAAATGCTCTTATTCTTCCCGAACCCAACTCGAAACCTAGATCCACAACCCAATTGGCCTGGATCCAGGTATTCAAGAATGATATGTAAGACTTGAGCCCAGTTAGCTGGGTAAGGTACTTTAGGACTTGACTCGAACCTGACCTATTGATAGCCCAACTAGAATGCAAATGCATCTCTTTATAGTATAGAAGCTAACTGAATTCTGTTTGCATTTGTACTTATACAAGGCTACAAGCAAAGGATCCGTACTTGACGATTTTATCCAAGCTTTCGAGCACTATATCCATATACATGGTGCACATGTACCAGATCCAGACTGCTCATTTGTTCGGTCCGACTGTGGATGGGCCCCACACCCCACAATTTGTAACAGTCAGATGAATACATCATTGGTCGAGGACACTTGCACATTGATTGACAACTGTTGGTTGGACTTCCAACCATCCATTTGTCATAATCAAGATTCATTCAAATGGCAATAGCTAAGTCATCTCAGCAGTTTATTTTGGGGTATGGATCAAGAAATGAAAGCGGTGTGGACATGCATCAACAGAGCGCTTACACTGAGAAGTGATATTACCCTCATACATTTCCTAATGAAATTGGAATCTTTTACAAATTCATGAAGTGTGTGTGTGTGTGTGTGTGTGTGTGTGTGTGTGTGTGTGTGTGTGTGTGTGTGTCGCTTTATTATTCCTTCTCTTTATTTGTCAAAGAAACCAGTTTTCATGCGTTTGGCTTTCAATGGTCCTCTAACAACATGTTGCTCACAGGGACGCCATGATTCCATGCATTTTACTGGCTTTGGGCGGCAATCTTGTCGATGGTAAGTTCATGTCTTCTCCAGTTGTTTCACAATACCTGAATCACAGAATCACAGTTTTCCTCTCCTAAATCTCCCTGTGCCAATGGGCTAGGTAGCCCACTGAACCCATGGACCCAGCCCCTTTTTTTTCCATGTTTGGGTGAGGCCTGATTTCCGGGCTTGGGTGATTGAACAACATCCAATATACATTAAGCGATTGTTCAGACATGTTTCTTCATATTTAATTTTAACCACCTCTTGTTTTTCTCCTTCATTTCCTACAGGACCTGGAAGTTCAAAACTTGGACTACGGACAACCGCTGCCATTATATTTGCACGGTTGCTGTTGGTTCCTCCGACAGGGCTCGGCGTCGTTATGCTGGCTGATAAGCTCGGCTTCCTTCCAGAAGGTGACAAGATGTTTCGGTTTGTCCTCCTCCTGCAGCATACAATGCCCACATCTGTGCTTTCTGGTATACTCCCAATCCCTTTCTCTCCCTGTAGTTTGACAGTGTTACTATTTAAGAAAAATAAAGGTAAAATGGTGGGATACAATACACAAGGCCTCCTAGTTTCAATGGTTGACCTTGGCCAAATGTGGGGCCCACTGTCCCATGCCAATAGGAATGAGCGGGCCTCTTTAGGGATGGTTACAATAGCACTGTTGACTGACGTTGGTTGGCATTCACCTTGAGGAATCATATGATCCTTCTGAACCCGGTACCATCGTGCATTGAGTCTGTACAGGTGGGGCCATGTTTTAGCAGGCGTTTCAAGGGGCATGTGTTTTTTATTTTGAGAAAAAAACTTTGATGCTCTAGCAGAGTGTGATGGTTGATACACAGGCAGAAAGAAATAGTAAAACGTGGCCTCCAGATAAGTCAAAAGTGTCCAACTCTTGAGCCACTGTTTATACAGATCATAAAGAAAAAATTGTTACTAATTTCAATTTTTAACTGGCCGATTGGTGGTCAAATTAACAAACGGTTGAAATGAAAAATAGTCAACAGCCCAAATTCTGCCAACAAATGTCCCTTAATCAGAGGCTAAAAGCATTCAATCATTCTGATTTTGTAAGGATGTTCTATCCATAATACTTAACTGCAATTTTGATAGCTGAATCTAAGTATGCTGCATAATATTCTGAGTGCCTGCATATCAACCGCCACACTCTACCAGAGTATTAAATAACTCCCCCGCTCCCTGCCACCCTGGACTAGATGGAGTAAGAGAACAAAGCAATCTATTCGTTATCATTTTCTTTCTTTCTTTCTTTCGTTCTTTCTTTTCTTCTTCCTTTCCATTTTAAACATGATTGTGCATGTGTTATAGGTGCTGTTGCCAATTTAAGAGGTTGTGGAAGGGAGTCGGCTGCCGTCCTTTTCTGGGTTCACATCTTTGCTGTTTTCTCAATGGCCGGATGGATGATTCTCTACCTCCGCATTCTCTTTTAATCAATGCTCCACATTCGTCCGTTTCAATGTTTATTTGAGTATGTATATCATTACTAAATCCAAATAACAAAGCTGTTGCAGGCGTAACATTTTTGGGCAATGCAGTATCTCTCCAAGTTTGGCCTGCAATATTCCCGTAATGGCAAGAGGGAATTGCAGGTGAGCCTACTCTGACTAGTGATATTCCCATGTTTGTTTCTCATTCCATTGGTGAGGTGCTGCCTTGGTTCTGTCAGGACCGACGGTTTGATAAACCAACTCATTCATCTGATGGGTCCCGCGCCACAGAAGGATTCTCAGTTTGTATGGGGGATGCCCATGTTTCAAGTGATCTGGTCCACTGATTTGGTTGGGCCCATTCCAAAATGTATCAGCGTAGTTGTTCAAGCCTTATGCCAACTAATTGGGGGGGACAGCTGGACGTATCTTGTTCTATCATTTGGCATAGTTTCAAGCAGCTGTTAGCCTGATGCAACCTTCCTCTATCTAGGCTTGGGACTGGCAATGACAGCACAAAACTTGTGCATCGAGATGACAAAATCCTGAGTCTACATTTAGTGGCCACAAGATGGACAGTTAATGAAGAGAAAGCCACGTTAGTCCTTGTTGAAGTGGGAATAGGCCAGAGATACCATGGGTAGCTTCTAGTCTTTAGAGATTTATTGTTACTTTAGCAATCCTCAATGGTAATATGATTCCATGGTCGGCTTCTTTTAGTCTCTGAAGATTTGTTGGTACTTCAGCAATCCACAATGGGAATGGAAGCAGATTGCGTCCGACTTGCTCGGAAAATAAGCTGTCTGACCAGATCTGTGGGGGCCTACATCCGTTTCTCAGATCATGTTAACAAACGGATCCAAAAATTAGTTGGACCCAACACTCAAGTGGACCCTCACCAAATAGTGAGCTTGGGTTGCATTAAATGTGGTCCACTGGAGCGTTGGATATGCCTCATTTTTGGGCCTATGCCTTAACATGATATGAGAAAAGGATGGACAGTGGATAAACAGATACATCACGTGGGCTGCCACACACAAATCTGTTCGATTGGCTTATTGTCCTAGTAGGGGTCATGCAATACGCTTCCAATGGGAATTTGGGCGTCTTGGATCACTGAACCATGGGCTGTGCTTGTGAGAACTAGAATCCTGATTTTTGAGAAAGTGGAATGATATACTGCATTTGTCCGGGGCCCACTGTGATGTGTGACTACCATCCAATCTGTTGTATGTGCATCCCAGTGTTAGGGCTACATACCAAAATGCAGCCTAATTGATCATTCAGGTGGGCCACATGAAAGGGTACCATTGGAGCAGGATGAGGGTAATGTGCCACACCCACACAGAAACTCAAGCCATTCCAGGATTTAGGTCGGCCACGTCCCGAGTTTTTTTATGGCACTGACCATGCATTGCTCCCTGTGGTGTGTACCACCTGAGATTTTGATGGTACTGGCCATACATCACATTGCATGCAATCATTAAAGAAGGGTTGTATCCACATTCGTCAGGAGCTTCTCATGGCCCACCAACAGTAGGCCCCATAACAGGAACTTCTCATGGCCCACCAACAGTAGGCCCTATGAATAACGTTGCGCATCTGGACTACATGCCTTGCTTAAATCACTGATCTTACTCGCCTAGAATGATGTTGTGGCCCATTCAGCTGTGATGGATGGACAAAGATTATCTCAAAGGTTTGAAATTGGGCTCTTTGGCTTTGAAAATGAACTGTCACCATGACCTTGTATAATCAAAGGGAAGAAATATTCAATCTGCAAGATTCTTGGGGCATTCCCAATCCGAAATGCCGTGTTTGGGTCATGGAAAAGAACCCAATTCCAATGGACTATTGCCATATGTTGGGATGTATTGGAGCAAACCTGAGTCAACCAAACAGGGCCAAAATATGACTTGTGATACCTTTGTCGATCTTGCCACTTTCCTTTCTAATCATGGATTTCTCACTTTCGTTGTAATACTCGAATATAGGGCTTTCATGGGCTTGGTTAGGACCAATCGTCTGACTAAAGGTATGGCCCTTAATAGAACAGCGCGGAACAGGATTCATGCAACCGGCCCGAGTAATGAGATAAGGCTTAGAGTTTCAGTCATCTTTCAATGGCTCCCTTAATGTATGTGCCAGGAAGTTTCTGAACAAGCGAGCTACTCCCTGAAAATGCCCCACCGGTAGGTTCTAGTGACATTGGGGCAAACTTGATTCTTTGCTCATTCCCAAGTTATTGCTAATGTGGCCAGTAACTTAGTGAACATGAGGGCTTTGCAATTATACGGGCAACACCCTCTCCTTTGACTTGGTGTAGCGTAATGTAATTTTTGTACTCCTCACTGCCCGATGAATGAAAGAAGACCGAACAAAGTACGTTGACGCTAGTCCACACCAGAATAGATGGAGTTTTCCGAAAAAACCTGCTAGTGGAGGAAGACCTCCTAGGGACAAGAGACATAGGGCTGAAGAGAGAGCCAAAAAAGGATCTTTCGTGTATAATCCTGCATAATCTCGAATGTTATCAGTTCCGGCGAGCCAGCAAGCAGAAAGAACGTCGTTTTTCGAGAACCGTCTATCCATTTATGTTTTGATCGCCAGTTCATACTAGATCCAGTTGCGTTCGATTGGAATTGAGAGAATGACCTTTACTCTTTTGACTCCCGAAGTCACTCTCATCAACTAGGAGTTGAACTACTACAATCGCTGCCTAAAGACCACTAACTCGTGTGAGGGTTTTGAGCTTGTGTTCGGGTCGAGATAGGCCTATCAAAATAGTATATATAATACTAGAAACTCCACTCGCACTCGTTGCCTATAGACGGCTCACTAATACTGGGAGATGGACCGTTTACTGAACGAACGAAGTGAGGGCCAAGGGAGAATGTCCTGCCTTTTTCTTATTTAAAGTTTCGTGATTATATCCACTTCAGTCTTCCTTTCTTTCCTCCCTGTCTTTCTGGAAGCTCCAGGTCCAGGATTTGAGCTTTGCTTTGAGTTCAGCTTGAGTTCACAGTTTCCTTCTCCACTTGCTGCTTCCTGGTTCATCACACCCTGGATTCCCAAACCATGTCTGATCGCATCTGAATGGAATGGGTCCCAGCTTTGGCCGTTCTAGGCAGTGGCAGTTCTATTGGCCTGTGATCAGAGACTAGACGTCGGGATGACAGCCATCTAATTCTGCCCAGGAGCCCTTCCCTTCCCTTCACTGATTATAGGCTATAGGCTATAGTGGGTTGGTTTGGCTATTCCCCTATGATCAGACCTGTTTCTGCCCTACTAAAAAGGTAAGGCAACCGCTTGAGGGTCTTCAGTCCTCTCCTCAAAGCCTATCTTTTCTAACATAGCGCTGAACTGCTCCATGTGACTTCTGTTTTTATTGTGGCCGCCTATGCTTTCAGAAGAAAAACTATTATGAATATCACAGACCTCCTTGGTTTTCCATTTCTTTCACTATAGAATCAATGAAGGCCTTTCTCCTACCAGGGGTCGGGGGTCCCCTGATGTTTAGGATTCAAAATCTGCTTCCTGCATGTCGGGGTGAATTTTCTTATGATTTTCTCTATTCGATACATTTAACTAAGATAACAAGGGCTTGAGATTTTTTCGAATTCGAAAGAAAGATAACTCTCAAGTGACCAGAGGGAACGGAGAGTCATTTTGGCTACCCCTATTTACTTTACCTTTCTTCCGCATGTCGACTCAGAATGCATCATGTGGGAATCCAAATTTGATAAATATGGGGCATAAAGTTTCTCTAAATGACTAACTAACTTCAATATGAATATGAGCGGGGGGAGACGGGGATACGCTGAATGGCCACCCAATCTTTTTTTTTTTTTTTTTGAATTGAACTTTGCTCTTTGTTCCCATCCTACCTATATCAAAAAGATATTTATTTCCATCCGCGCGTCATTGACACTCGATTCTGTTTGTGAGAAACAGAATCGAAAGGTAGAATAGGATTCTTCTCTGAATCAACAACATTGGATTGTAATTGCAGTGGAATTCATTCACTTACGTTCACGCCTTATGAAATGATTAACCGATCAAAACAACACCTGCTGATAACAACCAGACCTGACCTAGCTGAAAAACGTATGAGCGCGTTTGACTAATAGGCTTTTCAGCCCACTCTGTTCCTTCTCCGAATGCCACAACAAACCAAGAACCTCATCTTCAATATAGTCATAAATCGAAGCTATTTTCATCGAGCATTTCTCCCTTTTTACTATGTGTAGTCCAGCGGCTTGTAAATAACCAATTTCTCCCATAGAACAAAAGAGCTCATGCTATTATTTGGATGGAAGGAAATGAGATTTCTCCTTTCTATCCGAAATTTTGTTCTACATGTGCCCAAAGGTACTCTTATGAAAGTCAGTACCCGGTGGCTAATCTCTCTCTACAAAACCTTTTTTTTTTTTTTTAAAAACTTTCAATCAACCACTAGAATTGCCACCTCCCAGTTTGCTGAAGTCGGCCTCACGGTGTGCCTGACCGGCGAGTCTGCCATCTTCACGGATTTCCCTTTTGCAGGCTGCTCCTCATCAAGGCCTTTGACTGCTATCTTCACTTGGGCACCCTTGTAGATAGAGCTAATCAAGCATCTATGTTGGCACGATCCAATGTGTTTATTCACAGCAGTGTAACTTGTTCATTCGCCTAATACAAATCAACACCTCACAATAATGCGAAATGACACTGTTATTCACATGAGCTTTCAATGATGATGAGTTGGTTGGCCACGGGTCGGTTTACACCTAGATTTTGAACTTCGTTGCCCTTGCTAGCCCAGTGATAACCACAGTTTGAATCCGAACACCACCACGACCGTCACACAATAGGACCAGCTACTGGCCTTGATGGAATAATCTAGTGATCAAAAGTGCATGGAAACCTTTCCATGAACTTTATTTGGGCTTGTTGGCAATTGGAATCACCCCATTTTTGCATGCCACCGAAGCTATGATTTTCATTATAGTTCTAAAACTCAGACTCGAAACTCATCCGAATCAACTTGACTCGATGAGCTTTTGAATCGAGTTGTGGTGAAATTCGCTAGGGATCTCGACTTGATCGAGACCATTTGGACTCATCGAGTAGGCTCATTGGTTCTGTCCACTTGTTGTGACCACAGCCCCACCAGGCTTTTTGTACTCCTTAGCTCGAGAATCATTTTCTCATAGGTGTAGCTTCTAAGTTATAACTGAAATAGGTTATTGATACAAGTGGTTGTATGATCCTTGGTAGTGAGTTTCTAAGGCAGAGTCTCTCCAATCGATGATCCAAACAGTTGATCTGATGAGGCCCATCAACGATGGGCGACACGCCAAAGTCATCTAGACTGACATCGACCGAACAGAGTAGATTGAACTACATACAGGCCCACTTTCCCCCTCCCTGGCTAAGGCTAGGACCTTTTCAGCCTGATTAGGGCAAGGCCGGGTCTCAGCAAAGTAGGACCCACTTCTCCCCATTGCCACCCATTAGATCAACGGTTTGGATCACCTAATCGCCTGAGTATCACTCCATTTACTACTCCGTTGCCTCTATCTGTGAATGGGGCTCTTGTTTCAGAGATCCAAACCCTTGGTCTTCTGGTCCCTCCCATAGATGTGCTATCACTCACGTATTTCCTTTATAGAAGATTCCTAACATTTGAATCTAAGCCTTAGAAATGAACGGTCCAAAAAGAGAAATCCATCAATAGCCCGCATCCATCTAAAAAATTCTGGGGTCTATCGGAATTATTTTTTTTCTTTCCAGGATTATATATGCTATGTATCATCATACCAACGGTCCAGATCACCGAATCATTGGGCCATCTCGTACAAACTTGAAACTCGAGGAGACCGAAATTATCCTCTGGCCGAGGATTGTAGGGTCAGGTGAGACTCGAGGAAACGATAAAGCGCATTTATGATCTCGCGCGATTTTTAGCTAAGACGTCAAAGAAAGCAATTGGATCCTGACCTTTCAATATCTCACGAGATGAAAAGTGAGAATCAAATGGCCCACTCAAATGACCAGAGCCCAATTTCTGACCGTTGACATTTCAAAAATCAGTTAGAGATGATAAATACCACGTATTTCCCACGACTTATGTATACCATACATGTTAGTTCTGCACCGTTTAGAAAATGGTGGTGACTCATCCTCCTCACATGTATGGTATACATAAGTCGTGTTTGGGTCATGGAAAAGAACCCAATTTCAATGGACTATTGCCATAAGTTGGGATGTATTGGAGCAAACCTGTTTGAGGAGTCAACCAAACAGGGCCAAAATATGACTTGTGATACCTTTGTCGATCTTGCCACTTTCCTTTCTAATCATGGATTTCTCACTTTCCTTGTAATATTCGAATATAGGGCTTTCGTGGGCTTGGTTAGGACCAATCGTCTGACTAAAGGTATGGCCCTTAATGGAACAGCGCGGAACAAGATTCATGCAACCGGCCCGAGTAATGAGATAAGGCTTAGAGTTTCAGTCATCTTTCAATGGCTCCCTTAATGTATGTGCCAGGAAGTTTCTGAACAAGCGAGCTACTTCCTGAAAATGTCCGACCGGTAGGTTCTAGTGACATTGGAGCAAACTTAATTCTTTGCTCATTCCCAAGTTATTGCTAATGTGGCCAGTAACTTAGTGGACATGAGGGCTTTGCAATTATACGAGCAACACTCTCTCCTTTGACGTGGTGTAGCGTAATGTAATTTTTGTACTCCTCACTACCCGATGAATGAAAGAAGACCGAACAAAGTACGCTGATGCTAGTCCACACTCTGTTCCTTCTCCAAATGCCACAACAAACGAAGAACCTCATCTACAATCTAGTCATAACTCAAAGCTATTTTCACCGAGCATTTCTCCCTTTTTACTATGTGTAGCCCAGCGGCTTGTAAATAACCAATTTCTCCCATAGAACAAAAGAGCTCATGCTATTATTTGGATGGAAGGAAATGAAATTTCTCCTTTCTATCTGAAATTTTGTTCTACATGTGCCCAAAGGTACTCTTATGAAAGTTAGTACCCGGTGGCTAATCTCTCTCTACAAAACCCTTTTTTTTTTTACTTTCAACTAACCACTAGAATTGCCACCTCCCAGTTTGCTAAAGTCGGCCTCACGGTGTGCCTGACCAGCGAGTCTGCCATCTTCACGGCTTTCCCTTTTGCAGGCTGCTCCTCATCAAGGCCTTTGACTGCTATCTTCACTTGGGCACCCTTGTAGATAGAGCTAATCAAGCATCTATGTTGGCGCGATCCAATGTGTTTATTCACAGCAGTGTAACTTGTTCATTCGCCTAATACAAATCAACACCTCACAATAATGCAAAATGACACTGTTATTCACATGGGCTTTCAATGATGATGAGTTGGTTGGCCACGGGTCGGTTTACACCTAGATTTTGAACTTCCTTGCCCTTGCTAGCCCAGTGATAACCACAGATTGAATCCGAACACCACCATGACCGTCACACAATAGGACCAGCTACTGGCCTTGATGGAATAATCTAGTGATCAAAAGGGCATGGAAACCTTTCCATGAACCTGATTTGGGCTTGTTGGCAATTGGAATCACCCCATTTTTGCATGCCACCGAAGCTATGATTTTCATTATAGTTCTAAAACTCAGACTCGAAACTCATCCGAGTCAACTTGACTCGATGAGATTTTGAATCAAGTTGTGGTGAAATTCGCTAGGGATCTCGACTTGATCGAGACCATTCGGACTCGTCGAGTAGGCTGATTGGTTCTGTCCACTTGCTGTGACCGCAGCCCCACTAGGCTCTTTGTACTCCTTGGCTCGAGAATCATTTTCTCATAGGTGTAGCTTCTAAGTTATAGCTGAAATAGGTTATTAATACAAGTGGTTGTATTATCCTTGGTAGTGAGTTTCTAAGGTAGAGTCTCTCCAATCGATGATCCAAACAGTTGATCTGATGAGGCCCATCAACGATGGGCGACACACCAAAGTCATCCAGACTGACATCGACCGAACATAGTAGATTGAACTACATACAGGCCCACTTTCCCCCACCCTGGCTAACGCTAGGACCTTTTCAGCCTGATTAGGGCAACGCTGGGTCTCAGCGAAGTAGGACCCACTTCTCCCCATTGCCACCCATTAGATCAACGGTTTGGATCACCTAATCGCCTGAGCATCACTCCATTTACTACTCCATTGCCTCTATCTGTGAATGGGGCTCTAGTTTCAGAGATCCAAACCATTGGTCTTCTGGTCCCTTCCATAGATGTGCTATCACTCACGTATTTCCTTGATAGAAGATTCCTAACATTTGAATCTAAGTCCTAGAAATGAACGGTCCAAAAAGAGAAATCCATCAACAGCTCGCATCCATCTGAAAAAGTCTGGGGTCTATCGGAATTATTTTTTTTCTTTCCAGGATTATATATGCTATGTATCATCATACCAACGGTCCAGATCACCGAATCATTGGGCCATCTCGTACAAACTTGAAACCCGAGGAGACGGAAATTATCCTCTGGCCGAGGATTGTAGGGTCAGGTGAGACTCGAGGAAACGATAAAGGGCATTTATTATCTCACGCGATTTTTAGCTAAGACATCAAAGAAAGCAATTGGATCCTAACCTTTCAATATCTCACGAGATGAAAAGTGAGAATCAAATGGCCCACTCAAGTGACCAGAGCCCAATTTCTGACCGTTGGCATATCAAAAATCAGTTAGAGATGATAGATACCATGTATTTCCCACGACTTATGTATACCATACATGTTAGTTCTGCATAGTTTAGAAAATGGTGGTGACTCATCCTCCTCACATGTATGGTATACATAAGTCGTGTTTGGGTCATGGAAAAGAACCCAATTCCAATGGACTATTGCCATATGTTGGTATGTATTGGAGCAAACCTGTTTGAGGAGTCAACCAAACAGGGCCAAAATATGACTTGTGATACCTTTGTCGATCTTGCCACTTTCCTTTCTAATCATGGATTTCTCACTTTCCTTGTAATATTCGAATATAGGGCTTTCATGGGCTTGGTTAGGACCAATCGTCTGACTAAAGGTATGGCCCTTAATGGAACAGCGCGGAACAGGATTCATGCAACCGGCTCGAGTAATGAGATAAGGCTTAGAGTTTCAGTCATCTTTCAATGGCTCCCTTAATGTATGTGCCAGGAAGTTTCTGAACAAGCGAGCTACTCCCTGAAAATGTCCCACTGGTAGGTTCTAGTGACATTAGGGAAAACTTGATTCTTTGCTCATTCCCAAGTTATTGCTAATGTGGCCAGTAACTTAGTGGACATGAGGGCTTTGCAATTATACGGGCAACACCCTCTCCTTTGACGTGGTGTAGCGTAATGTAATTTTTGTACTCCTCACTGCCCGATGAATGAAAGAAGACCGAACAAAGTACGCTGACGCTAGTCCACACTCTGTTCCTTCTCCAAATGCCACAACAAACGAAGAACCTCAACTTCAATCTAGTCATAACTTGAAGCTATTTTCACCGAGCATTTCTCCCTTTTTTCTATGTGTAGCCCATCGGCTTGTAAATAACCAATTTCTCCCATAGAACAAAAGAGCTCATGCTATTATTTGGATGGAAGGAAATGAGATTTCTCCTTTCTATCCAAAATTTTGTTCTACATGTGCCCAAAGGTACTCTTATGAAAGTCAGTACCCTGTGGCTAATCTCTCTCTACAAAACCTTTTTTTTTAAACTTTCAATCAACCACTAGAATTGCCACCTCCCAGTTTGCTGAAGTCGGCCTCACGGTGTGCCTGACCGGCGAGTCTGCCATCTTCACGGCTTTCCCTTTTGCAGGTTGCTCCTCATCAAGGCCTTTGACTGCTATCTTCACTTGGGCACCCTTGTTGATAGAGCTAATCAAGCATCTATGTTGGCATGATCCAATGTGTTTATTCACAGCAGTGTAACTTGTTCATTCGCCTAATAAAAATCAACACCTCACAATAATGCGAAATGACACTGTTATTCACATGGGCTTTCAATGATGATGAGTTGGTTGGCCACGGGTTGGTTTACACCTAGATTTTGAACTTCCTTGCCCTTGCTAGCCCAGTGATAACCACATATTGAATCCGAACACCACCACAACCGTCACACAATAGGACCAGCTACTGGCCTTGATGGAATAATCTAGTGATCAAAAGGGCATGGAAACCTTTCCATGAATCTGATTTGGGCTTGTTGGCAATTGGAATCACCCCATTTTTGCATGCCACCGAAGCTATGATTTTCATTATAGTTCTAAAACTCAGACTCGAAACTCATCCGAGTCAACTTGACTCGATGAGATTTTGAATCAAGTTGTGGTGAAATTCGCTAGGGATCTCGACTTGATCGAGACCATTCGGACTCGTCGAGTAGGCTGATTGGTTCTGTCCACTTGCTGTGACCGCAGCCCCACTAGGCTCTTTGTACTCCTTGGCTCGAGAATCATTTTCTCATAGGTGTAGCTTCTAAGTTATAGCTGAAATAGGTTATTAATACAAGTGGTTGTATTATCCTTGGTAGTGAGTTTCTAAGGTAGAGTCTCTCCAATCGATGATCCAAACAGTTGATCTGATGAGGCCCATCAACGATGGGCGACACACCAAAGTCATCTAGACTGACATCGACCGAACATAGTAGATTGAACTACATACAGGCCCACTTTCCCCCACCCTGGCTAACGCTAGGACCTTTTCAGCCTGATTAGGGCAAGGCCAGGTCTCAGCGAAGTAGGACCCACTTCTCCCCATTGCAACCCATTAGATCAACGGTTTAGATCACCTAATCGCCTGAGTATCACTCCATTTACTACTCCGTTGCCTCTATCTGTGAATGGGGCTCTTGTTTCAGAGATCCAAACCATTGGTCTTCTGGTCCCTCCCATAGATGTGCTATCACTCATGTATTTCCTTGATAGAAGATTCCTAACATTTGAATCTAAGCTCTAGAAATGAACAGTCCAAAAAGAGAAATCCATCAACTGCCCGCATCCATCTGAAAAAGTCTGGGGTCTATCGGAATTATTATTTTTCTTTCCAGGATTTTATATGCTATGTATCATCATACCAACGGTCCAGATCACCGAATCATTGGGCCATCTCGTACAAACTTGAAACCCGAGGAGACTGAAATTATCCTCTGGTCGAGGATTGTAGGGTCAGGTGAGATGCGAGGAAACGATAAAGCGCATTTATGATCTCGCGCGATTTTTAGCTAAGACGTCAAAGAAAGCAATTGGATCCTGACCTTTCAATATCTTACGAGATGAAAAGTGAGAATCAAATGGCGCAATCAAATGAGCAGAGCCCAATTTCTGACCGTTGACATATCAAAAACCAGTTAGAGATGATAGATACCATGTATTTCCCACGACTTATGTATAACATACATGTTAGTTCTGCACCGTTTAGAAAAGGGTGGTGTCTCATCCTCCTCACATGTATGGTATACATAAGTCGTGTTTAGGTCATGGAAAAGAACCCAATTCCAATGGACTATTGCCATATGTTGGGATGTATTGGAGCAAACCTGTTTGAGGAGTCAACCAAACAAGGCCAAAATATGACTTGTGATACCTTTGTTGATCTTGCCACTTTCCTTTCTAATCATGGATTTCTCACTTTCCTTGTAATATTCGAATATAGGGCTTTCGTGGACTTGGTTAGGGCCAATCGTCTGACTAAAGGTATGGCCCTTAATGGAACAGCGCGGAACAGGATTCATGCAACCGGCCCGAGTAATGAGATAAGGCTTAGAGTTTCAGTCATCTTTCAATGGCTCCCTTAATGTATGTGCCAGGAAGTTTTTGAACAAGCGAGCTACTCCCTGAAAATGCCCCACCGGTAGGTTCTAGTGACATTGGGGCAAACTTAATTCTTTGCTCATTCCCAAGTTATTGCTAATGTGGCCAGTGACTTAGTGGACATGAGGGCTTTGCAATTATACAGGCAACACCCTCTCCTTTGACGTGGTGTAGCGTAATGTAATTTTTGTACTCCTCACTGCCCGATGAATGAAAGAAGACCGAACAAAGTACGCTGACGCTAGTCCACACTATGTTCCTTCTCCAAATGCCACAACAAATGAAGAACCTTATCTTCAATTTAGTCATAACTTGAAGCTATTTTCACCGAGCATTTCTCCCTTTTTACTATGTGTAGCCCAGCGGCTTGTAAATAACCAATTTCTCCCATAGAATAAAAGAGCTCATGCTATTATTTGGATGGAAGGAAATGAGATTTCTCCTTTCTATGCGAAATTTTGTTCTACATGTGCCCAAAGGTACTCTTATGAAAGTCAGTACTCGATGGCTAATATCTCTCTACAAAACCTTTTTTTTAAAACTTTCAATCAACCACTAGAATTGCCACCTCCCAGTTTGCTGAAGTCGGCCTCACGGTGTGCCTGACCGGCGAGTCTGCCATCTTCACGGCTTTCCCTTTTGCGGGCTGCTCCTCATCAAGGCCTTTGACTGCTATCTTCACTTGGGCACCCTTGTAGATAAAGTTAATCAAGCATCTATGTTGGCGCGATCCAATGTGTTTATTCACAGCAGTGTAACTTGTTCATTCGCCTAATACAAATCAACACCTCACAATAATGCGAAATGACACTGTTATTCACATGGACTTTCAAAGATGATGAGTTGGTTGGCCACGGGTCGGTTTACACCTAGATTTTGAACTTCCTTGCCCTTGCTAGCCCAGTGATAACCACAGATTAAATCCCGACACCACCATGACCGTCACACAATAGGACCAGCTACTGGCGTTGATGGAATAATCTAGTGATCAAAAGTGCATGGAAACCTTTCCATGAACCTGATTTGGGCTTGTTGGCAATTGGAATCACCCCATTTTTGCATGCCACCGAAGCTATGATTTTCATTATAGTTCTAAAACTCAGACTTGAAACTCATCCGAGTCAACTTGACTCGATGAGATTTTGAATCGAGTTGTGGTGAAATTCGCTAGGGATCTCGACTTGATCGAGACCATTCGGACTCATCGAGTAGGCTCATTGGTTCTGTCCACTTGCTGTGACCGCAGCCCCACTAGGCTCTTTGTACTCCTTGGCTTGAGAATCATTTTCTCATAGGTGTAGCTTCTAAGTTATAACTGAAATAGTTTATTGATACAAGTGGTTGTATGATCCTTGGTAGTGAGTTTCTCAGGCAAAGTCTCTCCAATCGATGATCCAAACAGTTGGTTTGATGAGGCCCATCAACGATGGGCGACACACCAAAGTCATCCAGACTGACATCGACCGAACATAGTAGATTGAACTACATACAGGCCCACTTTCCCCCGCCCTGGCTAAGGCTAGGACCTTTTCGGCCTGATTAGGGCAAGGCCGGGTCTCAGCAAAGTAGGACCCACTTCTCCCCATTGCCACCCATTAGATCAACGTTTTGGATCACCTAATCACCTGAGTATCACTCCATTTAGTAGTCCGTTGCCTCGATCTGTGAATGGGGCTCTTGTTTCAGAGATCCAAACCCTTGGTCTTCTGGTCCCTCCCATATACGTGCTATCACTCATCTATCTCCATGATAGAAGATTCCTAACATTTGAATCTAAGCCCTAGAAATGAATGGTCCAAGAAGAGAAATCCATCAACAGCCCGCATCCATCTGAAAAAGTCTGGGTTCTATTGGAATTATTTTTTTCTTTCCAGGATTATATATGCTATGTATCATCATACCAACGGTCCAGATCACCGAATCATTTGGCCATCTCGTACAAACTTGAAACCCGAGGAGACTGAAATTATCCTCTGGTCAAGGATTGTAAGGTCAGGTGAGACGCAAGTAAACGATAAAGCGTATTTATGATCTCGCGCGATTTTTAGCTAAGACGTCAAAGAAAGCAATTGGATCCTGACCTTTCAATATCTCACGAGATGAAAAGTGAGAATCAAATGGCCCACTCAAATGATCAGAGCCCAATTTCTGACCGTTGACATATCAAAAACCAGTTATAGATGATAGATACCATGTATTTCCCACGACTTATGTATACCATACATGTGTATACACATGGGTTCTGCACCATTTAGAAAATGGTGGTGACTCATCCTCCTCACATGTATCACTGATTTAAGGCCATCCAGACCATCCAAATTGTGGGTCCCATTATGGGGTGGAGAATATTTATAAGATGGCATTTATCAAGAAATCCTGACCATCTAATTGATGTCTATCAAATGGATAGTTAAGAGTAAAATAATGGGCGGTCCAGATTGGAAGGGGAAAGTCAGATGGTCAGGTTGATCTTCTAGCCCATCTTTTCGCTTATGCTCCATCCACAGTTGGGTCCGAGACCTGGATGGTCTGGATTATGCCACGTGTATGTTTGAAGAGTCACTACCACTTTCCAAATTATGAAAGACTGACATAGGAATCTAGGCCGTATAGCCATGAGCAATAACATCACATGTTAGGTGGTCCAGTAGCTGTGGGAGGTAGCGAATGTTAGAGATTTGTTCACGGAGCTTTGCTAAGCAAACGCGCGTGTACAAGTAAGCTAATGCCTATGCTACCTCATATGCCAGCGTGGCATATAGGTGAAAAATCCAAGCCATCCATCAAAAGGGTACCACTATCTAGATTCCCTATGCCAAGAATCATCTCAGTCCACTAACTACCTAGGCCACACTTATTACGGTTGTAAAGAAAATGGGCTACTTTTCTAAACCGTCCACTCATTTCTAGCATCATGGTATGTCTACTTAATGGCCCATATTTATATTTCAAAAGTAGTATCTATACAGTGGGGTCCACATGATGGATGGCTTGGATATTTCATGTATATGCCACATTGGCATTTATGGTGGCATGTGCATTAGCTGATTTGTACACGCGTGTGGGCTTCTCAAAGATCGTTATTTTACTATTTTGCCCCCTCCTTTTGAAGGTAGGCTGTACTCAAGAGAATGGTATACAATGGAGAAATGTTCCAGTGCTCTTGGAGCATTATAAGTTATTGTGCTCCTAGTTGCATTGGAACTCTTATACAATCCAATCGATCGATCTGAACCGTTCATTAAATCCAAATTACATTTCATAGGAAACCATGAAAAACTCGAACTGTTTGGATGATCTAATCCATCCTTGATTTGGCATTATTTTCTACATCCGTCCATTTTCCAAGTCATAGATGTGATTGTTACAATTGCCTACCAAAAAATGATTATTTTGAATCATAATCCATCGATGCTGATCCCTGACACATAGATGGTTCAAATTGATTATTAGACTTGTTTTTGTGTAAACAATCGTGACCGTCCATATTAAAAACCAATTATCAAATGGTTAATATTTGAAAAGTATCTGAGATTCTGGACCATGAAGGGTGCGATGGACCTAACCAATAGTCTAGATCAACGGATTGGATGGTCTAAGGTTCGCAATCTAACTAGGATGACTGTAACTTATAGTGCTCTATGACCTTTTTTCCTTCTCGAGAGCACTGTAAGCTGTAGTGCTCCTAGCTTCTTTGGGACACTTAGATAGTCTAATCAATCAATCCCAACCGTCCATTACATGAATCACACAAACTTCATGCCCTATCATGTGAAAAAATCATTAATCAAATTGGCTAATCTATCTCTAAGTTAGCCTTCTTTTACTAACCATTCATTTTTAAGCCTAAGATCGGTTAGTTAGGATTGTATAATAAAAATGATCATTTGACCCAAATGCAATCAATGATGAGCCGAGCAAATAGTTGGATCAAATTGCTGATCAGGCCTATTTTCCATAAACAACCTTAACCGTCCATTTTCGAAGATATCTATCTAACGTTTAGAATTGTCCAATCAGTGTGATTTTCACCTATTGGAGCCAATGGACGGTCTGAATTGATCGAATGGTTTGTCCAAGTTTCCAATATGTATCTAGGAGCACAGTAACTTGTCATGTACTCAAGAGCACTGGATCATTTTTTTGATTTGGTAAATAATCCATGGCGGCAATGAGCCAGCCCTATAGCCTGGCCATAGACCCCTGGCCCTAGCTATGGCCACCCTGTAATAAAGGTGTATCCCAGATGGGTGCTCAATGACAGCCGTCCATTAGGTGGGTTTCACACTATAAAAGCCTTTCCAAAAGAAATCATGTCAAATCACAAATTAGGTGGGCCACAGTTTACAAAATAAGTAGACCACAAAGAAATAATTGACCAACACCATGGCCCACCTGTTAAGTAGATTGGCTTAACTTTTGGGACAAGACACATCTACCTAGCATGGGGCCCTCAAGATGTACTGACTTATATCATACCTTTATGCAATACAGATCTGATCTCACACTTGCATGCAACATGCTAACATGGCCCATGTCTCCATGCCTAGGTGGGGTTGAGCCATTCATCAATGGCCTAGGTGGGCCCTTGTGCCAAGTTTAGGACTCACAGGTCCTAGCCTTATAAGGTTGAGCTAGGCTGCTTGGTTCATTGTTTAGATGTAAGTTTTGGGTTGTGATGAATTGATATTTGATCTTCATTAAAGTAAAATCATTTGAAGGTGTTAAGTTCATAAGAACAAAATTAAATTAGTTCTCAATGAAGAAATAACTAATAGTCCAATGTAGGTTTAGAAATTGGAAAATTGGACCTACACTTCATGGTTGTGATTGGCTTGATTTATTGGGGCATTAAGCTTAACCATTATCTTGAATTAATGGGATGAGCCCATTTCTAACATGTGTTTGCCGTGGTAATTACTGTAATGTTTGTGTTGTGATTGATAATATATAATTTTTAATTCTTGATTTCTATAATACATCCTTTTGGGTTCGTTTGACAGCAACAAAAGTTTAGTCTAAAACGTTTTTTCAAATTAAGTTTGTCCAAGTCATATTTATTGAGGTCGTGCTATAAAGTGTTATATGTGATTAATGTGAGGTGTTTGAAGATGTATGTTACCCTCATGTAAGAGAGTTTGACAATGTATAAAGGCATTGGTGATGCATGCACCATATGTATAATTTGGAATATGTGGTAGATGTATTACATGAAGGGTATTTAAAGGTTGAATGTAACATATTTACAACATAAGAAGATGGATGGTAGCACCTGTGATGTATGTGACATGCATGTCATGGAGAATAGTCTAACATGTATCACAACATGGATAAATAAGTTTTATATTTTTTTCACAAATAATGAAAGATTTTACGAGATTATAAAACTTAAATAACTTATGTTTATTTTTTATTTTTATATAAAGTAGTAGACAAATCAAAAATAAAAGTTAAGAATTAAAATGTCAAACAACCTTTAATCTAACAACTCACAAATTCTACTATTGATTTAAGCAACTTACATTCTTTTTCACAGGTCAAATTTATGAAGAGTAAGTGCATTTGGTGCATTTTAGAAATTGTGACAACCGTTGTATACTTGAGATTTTGGGATAGGCTCGAACTTATCTTCATTGCTGAAAACTACACATGCTTGGTTTACACATGTTTTCCGTCATTAACTGCAATTTAAATCCGTGCAGAGAGATTACGCCTCGTGCCCTAGCATCGACCACACAATAGTCTTAACATTGTAGTTAACGGATAGATTCCTACTTATCTCGGCTGCAGAAAAATCTATCCTCTCAGCAACACGTCCACACTACGCCACATACTGATAGTGGCCAACCTGACAATTTACTATTTTCGACCGAAGATTCTCAACGCATCGATCATACATGTGTCCATGCCAGGCGGTCTGTGTATTGAGCTCTGCAGAAAACGTTTATTTCAACATAAATTAGCCACTAGAAATGCCCTCCGTATCCCCTTAAGATCGCCGGAGGCACTCCATAATACAATGCATTGGCCAAAACACCTGTAAAAAGCTCATTTGAAGTTAATGCAATCTTATTAAAGCTGAGTTTAGGGTGGTTTTCCATTTCAAGGGATGGTACACCCAATTGTAGGAAACCCAAGGAGGTCTTAGTCATTTCATTAGAAGGCTAAGGGCATTTTCGTCATTATAAAAATACAAGGTATTTGGATTTGCCTTCTCTATAAATGAGATGACAAGAAGCAAGAGAAATTCAACAAAGTACTTCATAAGCAAAATCTCTCTCTCTCTCTCTCTCCATTACTTTTTTATATTCTCTTTCTTCTTTCATTTGTCTCTTCCCTCTAAAGTGTAAACCCTACCCTACTTTACTTCCTTTCCATACATACAAAATACATAATTACATACAGCTGCTTGCAGCTTACAAAAAACCCATGTGTTTCTTTCTTTTTCCTGTTTTTAAATTTTTTTATTATTTCAGCACTGTTGCTTTTATTTCCTCTCGACACCCCATACACACCCAAAACGGAAAATTAAAAAAATCCCCATTTCCTCTCTCTCTCTCTCTCTCTCTCGTCACACACACACACACACACACACTCACACACCCCTTTGTTTTTCCTTCTACAGCTCCAAGAAACAGGTCAAAACCCCTGAGGGCTCCAGGTCACATCACCACCCTTAAAACCCTCCTCAAACCCCCTACATTCTGATGTGACCGTTGGTTTTCTTGTTCTCCCATCTCTCAAAAAAAAAACAGAAAAATCGAAGCGAGACAGTAAAAACAGAATCTGGGTCTTGTTTGTAATGCGTTTTCCCAAGCATGTTTTCGATCTCTTTGCGGAAAAAAATTAAAAAAAGGCGCCCAAACGCTTCTTTTCTGATGTGACTGTGGGTCCCAGATTCCACAGCCGTTAAACGCCTTCGATCTCTTTTCCAAAAAAGAAAAAAGAAAAAGAAAAGAAAATAAAATAATCTGGGTTTTGTTTTACATGCATTGCTCTGAAAAGGTGCGCTCTACGCACCTCTCTCTCCTATAGCTGTCGAGCAAGAAGGAGAAATGGGTCTTGTAGAACATACATTCTTATAGGTGGGTTTTTTATTTTATCGGAAATGGTGCGCTCTACGCACCCCTCGATTGCTGGGTCTTGATACCATTCGAAAAAGATGCGCACTGCGCACCCCCTTTTTTGGGTTTTTTTTGTTGAGAAAATGTGTTTGATAATTTTCGCAAATTTCTAGGTGGGGTTTGTTTTTTTCTGCGATTTATGGAGGAGGAGAGCGGGCAGAGGAGGAGTGCGAGGTTATCTGCTCTCGACACGTGTAAGGTTGGTGGAGCGACACGTGGCGTGGGCCCCGGGAGAGCTCCGCGAGGGCGTGGTGGTGCAGCGAGGAGGGGTAGGAAACGGGCAAGGAATGGGGAAGAAACGGGCAGCGGGCAGGGACTGCCCGGGAAGAAGAGGGGCAGGAAGAAAAAGCGGCTGACGGAAGTGGAAGAGGTGACCGTTAATTCAGTTAAGGAGGAAGGTGGAGAGGTCAGTTTTTTCCCCTTTATTACTATTTTTTATTAAAAATATCTATATTTCTTTTTTTTTCTTTTTTAATTAGATAAATTAATTTTTTATTTTATATTTTATAACATGGGCTGAAATGGTTTTTTTTGGTCTGATTGGAGGATTTTTTCCTTTTTTTTTTTTATAAAGATTTTTGGTATTTGATTCGAATTGGGTTTATTTTATTTATTGAATTTTTGAACATTTGGGTGCTGGTGGTTTCAGTGATTCCAACACAATATTTAAAAAAAAAGGCATTTTAGTTCATTTTATTTTAGTTTATTTATATTTTTCTCTTGTGCTTGCTGTTTTTGGTATTCTTTCGATTTTCAACAGGTCTGATTTTTTTTTTTCTTACCATGAATAGCTGTTGACATGAAATTCAAATGCAAATACGCCTTCTTTTGATTCTTTAGTTGTATGGTACAGGAGCTGTACATGTTGCCTATGTTTTTCTGACTCAGGACCACCACCATGTGTTGGGCCCACATGCAGAAATTGTCCAATGATTCGTCCACTGCAGTAAGAAAATTATGATGGATGGATAGTGTAGTTGAATGTGGATGTTAAAATGAAAATTTCCTATGGCTTGCAATTCCACTCGATGTATAAAACGGTCAGGATCATTCTCTCAGCGCAATTACTGGACAGAGGTCATCGAAGACGGTGTTCAGAGAATGGACGGTTCTGATTGTTCAGACCGGTTCTGCATGTAGGTCCCATGTGTCGACACATGCTATGAGCTGTCGTTATGGCCGAAGTGAATGCATGCTACAGTTGTTGGTTTCTGTTTTCCTTTTTTTCTTTGTTGGGTTTGATTCTATGTGGATTTACAAGGCATTACAATGAACTCATACATCGATTTGATTATGCTCTTAGCCGTTGCCTTCAATAGACGCGGAATTTTCTTACAGAAAGTGCATCAGGCTCTGCTTTGATCTTCAAATTAACCAGAATCATGGGCCGCCTTTCTCAATAGCTTGCTTCTGCTTTTTTAGGCTTTTCTTTGATACCCTACTCGTGTTTTTGTTCGGTAGAATTGAGACGTCTAAGCAAAACACCATATGTTTTTTTTTTTTTTTTTTTTCGCATTTTGATTGCTATTTGGATTTGTATTTCTTGTTTTACCCTAAATTCCACTTGAGTTCTAAGCAAAATGGGAGTCTCTATCATGTTTTGGTACTTAAAGATTGCTCCTCTCTGCAGGCAGTAGAAAATCTGGAACATGATGATTGTTCTTCACACAACATTGGTAATTTTTTATTTTAATTGTTTTGGTTACTTAATGTATAGATGTTTATATTGTTTCTCGAGGGTCCTGTTTATGTAGAAGAAATGGCCATTTTGCTAGAAAGCGCCCCGCAACTCAAGTGCATCCCATTCCAGCTCCTTTGGTGTTTAGAATCAAAAGGATCTGGGATTTCTCTACCCAAACAGGCCCTAAGGTTTCCAAATCATATTTTGTGGTCTGAGTCAGTTTTATCGCAACAGACAAATCATCAAGTGGTGCATCTCGGTTGCAAGAAAAACAAGTACTCGAGCGTATCTTGGACATACTACAGAAGTAAGGGACATGCAGTGTGGTTTGATTTGGAGAAGTCTGTATCTTGCATAAACATTAGAGAAGCTAAACTCTTATGGCTTAACCTAAAGAAAGACTATAGACTTATTGAGCATGAGTTCCCAATACTCGTGGTGGAAATGTACGAGTTCCGGACCACTCTTTGGTGGGCCCCAACATGGATTGCCCATGGTCCAAAATCGACTTGTCTAACAACCATAAGATTCATAACTGCTCAATTTGAGAGGGGGGGAAAACCCAACTGTTAGGCATTGTTCCAATTGAGCAATTAGGCTTCTTTGGTTCACCTGGTTTTTGGACTGTGGCCAGACTGTTTCCACAGGAACTTGTGCGCAATAAGAGTACTGTTTGAACAATTTTTCTTTTTCTTGACAACATTTATTGGATTTTGCTAACATCCCACCTTCATGGGGACATTAGCAATGTCCCCATAGATTTTAAAATGGCACATGGTGTGACCTATCGTCGATCTGAATTGTTCATTCATTCATACAACTAGGAGCAACACAACGCAAAAATCATGCCAATTGGATGATCTTAAGCAACCAATCAATAGCATGGAAAATGAATAGTCAAGATTGAGCTGAGAAACAAAATAGGCCCAATCATCATCTTGAAACATCAACTAGATAGATACCTACTTTCTATTGCTTATGATTCCAAAGTAGCAATTTAGTTTGATGATTCTAACCATGTGATCTGTTGCTCATAAACCATTGACAGTTGTAACAAATTGGCCCCATTCAAAGGGTTAGGATCATCTGATCAGCGTGATTTTTGCACCATGACTTGCTTCCAATGGTAGTATTGAATGAATTGTCTGGATCGATGATTGGACACCCGTGTAATTCAAAAGGTTTGGGGATGTTGCGGACATTTGCAAAACCCATATTTATTTATTTTTAATCAATGTATCTCATTTCAGGAAAGATACTCATGAGATATTTTCTGAGCCAGTTAAGCCAGACGAGGTCTGTATTCGGTGATAATTCTTTGAAACACTATTTAAGTAATCTTTTTTCTTTTTTGAGCCACTGTAATACATTGAAATCTTTCTTCTTACAGGTTGAAGGTTACTATGATATTATTGAGAATCCAATGGATTTTGGCACGATGAGGGCGAAACTTCAAGAACAAATGTACAAGACTCTAGAGCAATTTGAGGTTATCTCCTTGTCGATCTTGTGGCCTCTTTGTTTTGGCATCTCTCAATTTTAATTTCTCTTTTCTTGCAGTGTAATGACTAATTAATCCATATGCATTAATGGATTAGTCCGCTGATTGTAGATGTCATCAGTAGCTACTATTATGAGGAAAAACTGTTTAACTCTGGCCTTTCTATATAAATATGTTGTATATACTGAAATTAGAGAGGAGGAAATGGGTAGTTGGCGATTTCCTGTTTCCATGTAAAAGGGGGCTCATATATCCCTTTCGGGTTTTGGGTGCAATTTGATTGCAGCAAGTATCATGATATTTCATGATTTAATCATGAAATATCAGAAATTTGGTGCAACCAAACACACCCTTTATTATCAATTGTTCTTTTAGGATCCAGTTTACTGCAAATCAATGGGAACAAACTCAACTTGTTTCCATTGACCGACCCCACTTCGTTTCCCAATGGGGTTCCTACTTTGACACAAAATCTGTCGTCACCAAACTTCAATCTTCTCACACATGCCATGTGACACAGATACACGGCACACCATTAAGATGCCCTCACTAAAATTCAGGCCTTTCTCCTCATTGGATAAGCCATTGGCAATCCTTTTTAAACATCCATTTCTTGTAAAGGTGTGGGCCTACCTGCTAAGCGGACTGGCCTCATTTTTGGGCCAGGGCATCTGATGATGGCACATCTGGGTCATCTGGGTCTGGCAACTGCAGATGTGCATCTGCAAGCAGCGTTCTTGTGTCCCAAGAACAAATATGGGGAAGCTCAGCTTTCCTGTCAGTCAAGACTTCAGCTGAAGAGGTCAGATCCCTTGAAAGTATTCACTGGATTCACCATCAAATATCCCTAATGCCTTCTAGGATGTCCTTAGATCATGTTGCATTCTTACCAATTCGTGATCTTTTTTATTTTAGTTAAATAAGCTTATGCATATGAAACTATATTATGGCCTGTCACCTGATTTAATATGATTTTTTTTTTAATTTTTTTTTTTTTCTGAATTCCTGTTTGTAGGAGGATGTCTTTTTGATATGCAACAATGCAATGCATTTTAATTCCTCAAGTACCTTATTTTTCAGACAAGTAAGCTCTCCTTATTTCATGAACACAACAGCTTTAATATTGAAAGGTTTAACTTATCATGAAGATATTATCTTTCCTCATGGATTGAGCAAAATAGAATGATTGGTTTTCTAGGCTCGTTCAATACATGATCTGGCAAAGAAGGTTTTTCATGCTCTGAGAACCAATCCTGAGAATTTTGAATCAGAACTTGCATCTATGAGACGAAGACCTGGGCGGACACCGAAAAGTCATGTGAGTGGAAGAGGTCAGGGTGAAGCTACAAGTGCGGGCAATCCGACCATCGATGTCTCATCAAGTGGAAGGCGGCGTTCCTCGAATGGTCAATCGGGTGTCAGGAAGAAACCTCCGAGAAGGCTCGACGGTGTGCGGTCCAAGTCATAATGTCGATGGGCAAAGTGCCTACGAGGATCTCTGCGGTATGTAATGAAAGCTGACATCAAACATGAGATCCTTGCAATGCTGATACTGATTGATTGAAATTTTGGGCTTCTAAACATATTTAGGTTGGCATTGATATGGATTAGTGGCTTTGATTCTTTTCTTTCTTCTTTCAAATATTACATTATTGGCCTCATCTTTTCGAGCTAATTACATGGTAATTATCAAACATGCTAAAGAAGTTTTATATCTAGATCTTGAAACTCGTTGAGACTGAGTCAGAACAAACCAAGGCTCCTCCCCGATGCCATAGTGGCTAATCTCGTTCTTGCATTTTCTCAGTTTGGTACTGTCTCGGGAGTTTTCAATTTTTTGAGGTTTTCTCAAGACTCTGGAAATAATAAATAAAATCGTTATTATAAATTAAGTAAAAATTAAAATTTTAAATATATGTGCAGATATTGAATTATTTAAAAGGAATGCGTTTGAGTGGTACGGGTACCACCATAAGCTTATGGCAGTACTGGGCAGATGTGGGCCTGCCGCCTGCATGATATATGAAAGCCATCCAATCCGTCCATTAGATGTGTCACCTCATATTACTTCTAGTTGCTGAAAATCATCCTGATCCCACACTCAAGTGTGCCAGAACATGGAATAATGTGAGAGGGCATGCCCGCCCTTGATTTAGACGGGGGCCAACCTGGATTCAGAAAGAGCCTGACTTTTGGCCTGCCTTTCCGTCTGACCAGCTGAAGGGTCTGAATGGCCTGGATTTCAACAGACAATACAGTGGGACCTCCACCCAAATCAAGTGTGGACTTTCCGTCCCAACTCGTTCCCTGTAATGTGGTCCACCTGAGCCCTGGGGGTATAGTGGGGTGACACATCTTATGCATGGGTTGGATTTAATACATGCATCATGTGGGCCCCATATCTGCCTGGTGCCAATGGAGTGCACTCCTTATTTAAAAATTTAAACAATTCCCTCATTAATATCTTAATACTTTCACGATAAAATCACAAGAAATTAAAAGCTTCCAAGATTAGAAAATCTCGAGATATCAACGTGATAGTATGGTTTGATTAATTTTTCGCGAAATTCCGCAAGATTTTCAAAATCTTGGTGATATTTGTTATAGTGCCCTGAATCATGTATATGTTCCAACTGAGCCACTGTAAAACTCATTGGCTCTGGCTGAAATTGAATGAGTCACAAAATGTTCTGGCCTAAGGTGAGTTGGGCTCTAGAGCTAAGCTTTGAAACCTTGCCTGGGGCTTGCCATGTCGACTTGAGTTGGCATGGGTGAGCATCCATCATTATATTTTTTTTGACATGTCTATAATCGGAAAATAAATCCTGCTAATGTATTTTTCTTCTCTGCAGGTTTTAGAGATGGCCGGAAATCTAATTTTTCTGAAGAAGAACGGCGTGATACTTATAGGCCTGGTTCTTTCAGCAGCCTCACTGAGTCAATATTCTCAACACTTCGTAATAGCCCACTTATCTATGTAAGTCCTTTGTACTTTTACGATATCTGTATGTGCGTGAGTGCAGATGGTAGATCTGTTGTTATTCAAAATAAGTAAAATAAATTGAAATATTGAAATATAATGAGGTCTCAAGTCCAACTGGTTGGACCATAATTTATGGTCCACCCAACTAATAACTTCTAACCTATCACGTCCATGCAACATCCAACCCTTCCAATAGGTTGGCTTCACAATTAGGATCAGCTTGTGCCAAAAATCAGCTCCATCCAATCATCATGTGACCCACACCAAAAGCGATAATATATAGCCACTGATAAATAAAGAAGTACAAGTATGGTCCATTTGATGAAGTGGAGGTGGCTGATTTTTGCACTAGGTGAGCCTCCTGACGGGGCCAACCTATCGGACACATGAAAGGTTGGAGGTTATCCACTGGGTGTACTTTAACTTATGATCCAACAGGTTGAACTTGAGACCACCTCAAATATAATAATCAAGCTATCATGTTCCAGACAGAGTGGTTCAAAAAAAATAACAAAAAAGAAGAAGAAGAAGAAGAAAAAAGAGAGACCACAATGGATCTCTATCTTTGTCACTACCACAGTTTTCTGTTTTCGTGAAATGTATTCAGTTTCTAGTCTATACTAAATTTATTTTCAGAATATTTCTCTGTTAGAACATGGGAGTTTGAATGCTAAAACATAAAATATCATCAAAATAAGGGGCATTGTGGAGAAGAATAAATATTTATGGAAACTTAGAATTATAAATCTTCCAAAAGTCTCCTTTTTAATCCTTTTTTGTTTTGTTTTGTTTTGTGTTGTTTTGTTTTTTGTTTTGTTTTTTTGTTTTTTGTTTTTTGGAGTTGTACACATGCAATTTGTTGCAACTAACGGAATCAAATTTGTATTATCCGTGCAGACTTTTATCTTTAAGGTGTTGATGTGAAATGCATGCATGTATAACTCTATAAAAAAAATGCCAAATGCTCTGTGAAATTCTTTTCAAGAACCATCACATACTAGAATGGAAGGGCTCGGGAGTCGTCCTTCTATAGTATGCAAGTGAAAAGTCTGAAAACGAATATAAGAAAAGTTTGGATTTGGTTACATATCTATTATCTAGTGTCCCGCTGACCACCGGTCCATCTTAAATTCAACCTTCTGTAGTTGAACCATCAATTGCTAATCTCGTACAAGGTCCGCCCATTGCTGGGCTCGCCGGCTCCAAAACTGTAAGTCGCACATGTCAGATGATGTGAACTACACATCAGCACATGGCTCGTTTTTTAATTGACTGTTTTAGTTTCACATCATTGGTAGTCGAAAGGAACATATGCTGTCACTAGCAAGTTTACCTGGATCGCTGGTCTGTCTGGTACGTGGTACGGGAATGGGTATGTGGCATGCTCACTTCCTCCTATGTGTGGTACACTAGGGTAGGATCATGCGTGATGCAGATCGTTGTTGTGAAATGATGAATATTATTATTTTGAGGCTGAATTCCCCATTCGTCATGAAAAGGGAATATCCCTGTTTGGGACTTAGTTTGTAGGTGTGAGGCCCACGGTTGGTCTATTCAGGCCATTGATCTGACGGCCGCGTCATGGATGGACCATTCCCCTAATATCTTCTCAATTGGTCAACTTTAACCTTTACATCGTGTTGTCGTGCAAATGCATGGTTAAAAAGAAATGCACGAACAAACCATATTTAATGGAGGAAAGACCAAAGATTTGATGACCAAGATCTTCCAATTTTGGAGGTTTTGGGGGAATGGTCCATCCATGATGGGGGGCCGCCAGATCAATGTCTTGGATAGACCAACCATGGGCCCCACATCTACAAAGTAAGTTCTGCAGGGGGTGGGGGGGAGGAATGGGCCCTACATCTACAAACTAAGTTCCAAACAGAGAGAGAGAGAGAGAGAGAGAGAGAGAGAGAGAGAGAGAGAGAGAGAGGGCCCCACACCTACAAACTAAGTTCTGAACAGAGAGAGGCTCTATCTCAAACGGTCCTCATCGGCATAAGCACTTTGTAAGATGATGACAAGTTTTTTGAGTCTAAAAGACCGATGTTGTAGTTTTTTATCAAGTATTCCTATGAATTTGATAACAGTTTCCTCAGTTCCTTTAGAATTAAAATTAGACCATACTTGAATGGTCCATGAGTTAGGATGTCTATGCCCACACTGACTGATCTCTATGCTCTTATTTTGATCAGATACACCCTTTCCTTTCTACATTTGGCATTACGACAGTACAGTTTTTTACTGCTATATATACTAAAAGTAGAGAGAAAGGGTCTGTCGATCAATATGGTGGTCGTAAATAGCGGCTCCCATTTTTCAAACCAACCAAAGCCCATCTTATATTACGTCATGAGCAAGATTTGGGATCTTCTACCTGAGCTAGTATACCTCTTGATGGGTTATGACGATTGACCTCTTTTCCCACATCATATCTTCTACCCTTCAAAAAAAAAAAAAAAAATCATGTCTTCTCTCAGTGTTCTTAATGCAGCAGCTTTTATCTCTAGTACTTGTTTTAAAACTATGTTCTGGACTAGGTTCTATATTCTGCTTTGCTAAAGAATCTGACTGTTGTAGTTATGTTCGAGACTTGACTCAAAACTTGGACAAGTCAACTCGACTTGGCAAGATTTTGAGCTGCATCACCAAAAAACTCGATGGCAATCTTGACTTAGTTGAGACTAAGGTGGACTTGTTGAGTCGGCTTGCTGACTCAGTTGACTCGACAGGACTCAGCATAACTCTTAAGTCATTTGGTCTGGGTGATTGCTTTTCATATTCAGATATATGTCCATTTTTATATTCATAACCTATTAAATAGCTATTACTACTTAAATATGAGTATTAAGTTAATAATTAAATATCAAATTGAGTCAAGTCTTCCTGTCAACCTGACCCAGCTGGACATCGAGTCGAGTTGTCGGGTTCTTTAACTATGGTTACAATCTGCAAGTGGATTCTGCACTCTATAGTCCTTTTCAGTAGTGTCCGAAATCAGTCTTTTGGATGTTGAGCTTGACGCAGTACAAGTCTGCAAAAAATCGAGTTCGGACTCTAAGTGAGCAGGACCCAGCAAACCGAGTCATCTTGTACATGCACCGAGTTGCTCAATGTATTCTAGAATGTTGCTTGAATTGGTGTTAAAAAATCAGCTGATAGAATGCGTTTGCTGAAGCAAGTGACCTTGGTTATTGTAAATATACATCGCACACAAAGTATGCATGTTTTCTTGTGCATCGGCAGGCATTCATGTGTTTGTTTCTCTCATCGTGCATAGAATGTTGTTAGACCTTATGCATCTCTACATGCGGCACAGGGCATTTCTGTGGGACATCTGAGCTGTGCATCAAGTGGGGCCCACCATATGATGATCTGGTGGCCCAAAAGTCCCTTATGTTGAATGTGGACCACAGCAACCCTTTCTACAGAATCCATTGTTTTTATAAAAGTGTGGCCAACCTGATGAGCGACCCACCTGATCTTATAAGCAAAATCATCTACAGAGTGGGAGCCGGATGATTCACAGCTCAGATGTTTCACACACGTGCCAGGTTGGCATGTATTGCCATTTGTAGAGTTGCGTGTGGGCTTAGTGAAACACATCATCGTACCATACATAATACCATCATTTTCCGCTCTCTGCCCACTAATTAGCTGTGTAAGCCAATCTACTTCGCTTTTGCAGATAGCGATTAGTTTCTGATCAGATCCTCTTGATCATGCAGGTTAATCAGGGCAATTTTAATTACGCTGATAGTTTGATGCGATTCGCTGCAGATCTGGGGCCCACTGCACAAATGGTTGCCCAGCGGAAGTTACAGAGATGTCAGAGTTCGGCCAGGAATCCCCAGACTCCAGCAATGCCGGCCCTCCCAGGACCCGCTGCTACTACTGGCACAGACAACGTTCCAGCTCCTCGGATTCTCCTCGACGCGATCTCAGGCCGTCCTGGCCCACTTGCCAGTGCTGCTGATAGGAATGATACACACAAGAATATCCCGGAGATGTGCCGCTGGAATCAGAGGTCCCGTGTTCCACCATCTTCTTATGTACCCGCCGCCCATTTCAGAAATTCACATGATACACGTGATGCGATCATAGAAACAGGCCGCTGGAGTCAGAGGTCTGATGTTCCATCATGTTCTTACCTACCGGCAGGCCATACCGGAAATTCAAATGATACACGTGATGCTATAATAGAAATTGGCCAGTGGAAACAAAGCTCCGATATTCCGTCATGTTCTTACCTACCAGCTGCCCACACAGGGAATTCGAATGATACTCATGATGCCATCAGAGAAACGGGCCGCCAGAATTCGAATGATACTCATGATGCCATCAGAGAAACGGGCCGCTGGAATGCAAATGATACTCATGATGTTATCAGAGAAACGGGCCGCTGGAGTGCCAGGCTCAGATATTCCGGCATGTTCGTATCTGCTAGCTGCCCATACTGGAAATTCGAATGATACACGTGATGCTGTCAGAGAAACGGGCTGCTGTAATCCAATTTCTGATGTTCCAGCATGTTCTTACCTAGCAATCGCCCACACCGGAAATTCAAATTATACACGCACCGCTGTTGGAGAAACAGGCCGCTGGAATCCAAGCTCAGATGTTCCGTCATGTTCGTATCTACCTGCTGGTGCGTCCACCGACATTGACAATGGGAATTTGAATTTTCCAGCTGCTGGGATCGGAATTGCTGGCAACGATTATATGGCTACCCACATCAGGAATTCAAATTTTCCCGCTTCTGAGGTCACAAGTTCCCACGCTGGTTATGTGGCCACCCACATCGGAAATTCGAATTTTCCAGCGGCAGTAGGTCCCAAATCCTGCCACTGATTACATGGCTGCTCACATTGGGAGCTCGAATTTTCTGGCTGCTGTGATCCCAAATTCCGGTAACGAGTACATGGCGATGATGGCTGCTTCAGGGCATGCCGGATGCTCGGGTCCCGCCTAGCAAGCTGGCATCAGATCTCTCTCAGTCAAGGCTGCTTGAATTGGTGTCAAGAAATAACAACAGTATAGATTCGCCGCCGCCATCGTCGTGGCCTTTCCAAGCAGCCATGAAGATGCAGGCTCCGAGCCAAGCTGTCGATCCCACTCATGCATTGAACTTATTTTCTTTAGAGCGGGAGAATCAAGCCGTGGCAGCGTTGGCTCATGGCTTTGGAGATAATCAAGCTTTGGCAGCACCGGCTCGTGGTTATGGAGATAATCAAGCTTTGGCAGCACCGGCTCATGGCTATGGAGATAATCAAGCTGTGGTGGCACCAGGGCTGAGTCACAACGGGTTCGGTTCAGCTTCAACTGCAGACCAGTGTTCCACATGGGGCCAGCCCGAATCATGGGGCGCCCCGCAGACTGTCCTCGACATGCCGTTCTTGCAGTCGCGGCTTGGGGAGATGAGTTTGTGGGGCCGGAATGGGCTATCAAGGCCGGAACTGCCTCCAGCTCCGACAGCTCAAGAGACGCCGTTTTTCGATGCTATGGGCGGCTCTGAGAGAGGTTTGAGCCATGGCGGCCATCGCGCCGAGCCGAGCTCTCTGGCTTTGTTGGATAACCAACAACATCCTGATCTGGCTCTTCAGTTATAATTCTACATGGTTGAAAATTTCAGAAACAAAAAAAGAAAAGAAAAAAGAACAAGAAAGAAATAAGAAAAAAGAGATAGGTTACAGATGAAATCTCTCCCTCTATTGCATTAGCTCCCTTAATCTGCTAGTCCTGGCCCACCACATGATGATGATGATGATCCAGACCGTTCATCTTGATGGTTCTGTACTATATGATCAACATGGAAAGAATCTCACTGGTTGGATTAGGTATGAGTTAGAGACTGCATTTCTGGACCTTGTTTCTAAGTCACTTCGTATGGATGATGAGATTTCACAATGAATGGAATTTTGCTCCCAAGAACCATCTAAGGTGAGGACTGATAGATGAACGGTTTGGATCAGAAAGGCTCGTTCTGTCCTGAGCAAGTTGTGACTCGGCCAAGTTGGGGGTGAATCATCTGAGTCGCTCAGTGTCAAACTGGATCGAGTCCGAGTCAACTTGTCCAAATCATCTGAACTAGACTCCTATGTTATTTTTGCACCATTTAAAAGCTATTTAGGCATGGAGGTGCAGCTATTCAAACCATCCAACTTGTGATCATGTGGGCTCACAGCTGGCGAAGGAAAATGACCATCTAGCAGTCCTATGTATAGGTTTCAAAACCCACAAGGTGGGGGCCTCTTAGGTTGTGTGTGCGCGCAATTCGGGCAAGGGTTCAAACATTGGCTCTTGGAAAAATTGTGTAGAAATGTAATGCAGAAATGAATTTGGCCCATTTTTGGACGTACCCCACGAGCGCTGCGATCCACCTTTCGTGTTCGGGCTCCAAAATTCAGTAGGTGGGATTCGCTGAATGTGCATTTATAATTTTTTTTGGTGCAAGGTTAAACATGGCTACTTGAAATTCTTGCATACTACATTCTACACAACTTCAGTTGGTCCCATTTTAGGATCTGATTTCTGATCACATGGGCTTATTTTGACTAGAAGTAAAATATCATTTTTCTAGACATTTATAGGTTAGAAATTCCAAGTGGTGCCCCCCGTTTATACCTGAATTTGGTTTATCAACTGTTAAATTATAAATGATGACATTTTTACATTATTTCAATGTTAAATTATTATAAAAATATATTGATTTTGCTGTTAAGATTGAAGATTTTCACAGTAAAATTATTAAAAAGTGCAATGATTACAATTTTTTTTTTCCTTTCTTCAAACACAATCTTAATCCTTTACATTATTGAGGTAATTGGTAAAACAAACATGCCTTAAAGTCGAGACTTCCCATGTAATACTCATCTATACTATACACAGCGTGGGTAGATTTTGGACATTTTGGCCGCCATAATTAGTTTCCTAGAGAACTTTTAATATTCAAAAGACTTGGAAGACACTTTAGATAAAGGCAAGAGCATTTCGAAGCGTGAAGATGAGGCTGGTGCTTCATGCATGCCTGGGATTTTACTGGCAAAAATCTACTCTATGACTTACATTTTACCACATAAAGCACTCTTAACCTTTCTCTTTGTAGCCCTTCCATTTCTCTTACTTCCTCTCCGAATGGCATCTCAGGTTTGCCTGAATACATAGCAATACGTTGTGAATTCAGCCTGTGATTCTCGGTTATCTCCCAGTGATTCAAATAGTTTACGACTAACCCCCACTTCTTGTTTTGGGTCTCCCAGTGATTCAAATAGTTTATAACGAACCCCCACTTCTTATTTTGGGTTGGTACAAATCGATACCATGACCTCAGTCTTGAAATGAGGCCATCTTGACTCAGTCTGCCACTTGAGATATCGATCCAGGTGTGAATAACCTATAAGACTCCATTAAGTGGGCCACACATGATCATCGGTTTAGATCATGACCGTTGGATTATTCAGATTAAGCGATTCAGTGGGCCCCACTACAGTTGTGATCATTGCAAATAGGTTTGGGGCGGGATGCTTGAACCGTGTTCCCTATACGTGGTTATTAAGCCAGATATGGAAACCTACGGTGTGGAGACCTAAGAGGAGAGAAGTGTGATGGGTAAGCTTCTCTGGCCCTCCTTTCCTATAAATATACGTCTTGGTCCCCTCACTAACATACAAGAGAAAACCCTAGTCCCCATTGAGAGGTTCTCCTAAAGGTGTTAGGTGCGGAAGACCAAGAGTTCCTCTCGGCAATACGACGGCGTCGGGAATGTCTTCCCAATCAGGTATGGCTTTAAGATTACTAGTATGGAATCTCCATTGTTGATGCATAGACGATCTGATTATTCCGCATAAAGTTTAAGTCTTACATAACCCATTTTAGAGATTTTATTCATCAACTTTCCACCATGCAAGTGGAAAGTTGATGAATAAAATATCTAAGATGGGTTATTTCAACCCTTCGATAATTTAGCTCTTTTGCTTTGAATTCAAATGGCCACTAACTTTATATAATCAAATGGCAAAAATATTTAATCCTAGAGTTTTTGGGTCATAATCTGGCTTTTCGAGTTTTTTTTTTTTTTTTTTGTTAGTCATGCAATGCACCCACCCTGCTAGCTGCGCAACACACCTACACAGTTAGTCGCATGATGCACCCACCCACTTGTGGGATTAGTGTCTCCTTTGTATTCGAACCTAAGACGTGCAGTTAAAATGCCTAGGCATCTTCCAGCTGGGCTAGCAAGCAAGACATGAACCACCTGAGGAGAGCATTATCAAATAAATAATTTAGGTCATTGAAGAACACCCAAATGCTAGAGCCCTAATATGTCATGTCTCATTGTTGTCCTCAACATGGATTTGAGTTGATTTTCTGATCCATGATAATTTCATACCATATCTTTCATCGATTATATGTCCCAAGGTTTTATAGTGTGGCTTATAAGTTTAAGCTTGCTATCTTTAATTCATACTTCTATATGTGTCAAATATATATTTAAATGGTATTATTTCATAAATCTTGTATCCATAAAATTGGAATCAAAATATTAAATAATTACTTATATTTGGTTGAGTGTGAGGTTTTGAATTTATACATTAAAAATGTTTCCAATATGGAATAATACAGTAAATACGGAATCTAATCTAATTCAATTATACCCTAATGAATTATAGAAAAAGAGGAAAAATATATGGATATAATTAAAATTATTTAGTAGTTATCCAAGGAGCAAAATGACATATTCGTAGGATGTAACACACATATGAATAATAAAAAAAAGAGAGGGGGTCATGTTAGGTCAGGTTGGTCTAAAATGACTTGAACTCATGCCTGACCCAAAAATTGATTGGGTCATGCATGCAAGGTCCAACCTGTCCCGCGGCTAAACCAGTAAGTCCAAGCCGAGGCTACCTATAGAACACATCAGGACTCTCACCTTTCATTCTTAAATTATCTTTTAATGATCTAAACTGTTTATATGATCGACCTCAACTTGAACCGCGATGGATAGAAAATGAAAATTCCTGTATTGAAATGTTTCAACCCATTAGATCATATGATTCTTTTCCTTTGGAATATAAACAATCTTTTTAGCCTTTGAATAAGGTAAAGAGTCGAAATATTTCAATCTGAGAGTTTTTCTGCTATCCCCAATCTACACCAAGGCCCACAATATTAACGGTTTGGCTCACTAGAGAAAAGATGAGGATCCAGCCAATATGGTATTCCAACTAGTGTTTTGGTAGTTCATGCAACTACTTGAATTGTGGGAGCCATTTCTGCCAGGTTGTAGTAAGACCGACTTCAGTCAGGCCATCATCCTAGGGTCCATTTTAATGTACGTGTTGTGTATTCATATCCAAATCTTTAGTGCACCCCTCCCAAAATGAAGCATATCCAAATCTCAGGTGAACCATACTGCACGAAACACTGGTGGTTGACCATTAAAAGCTTTTTCATGGGCCATAAAAGTTTTGGATCTAGCTTATATTTATGTTTTCTCTCCATCCATTCAGGTCAGGTTGGCAAATAAATATCATGGTGGGCCCTAGAAGTTTTTAACGGTCGACATCCAATCACCACTTTTTCATGTGGTGTGGTCCACCAGGATTTAGACCTGCTTCATCTTTCAGCTATTACCTAAAAAAAAAGCTAGCAAAACGGATGGACGGTGTAGATATACAATACAGTTAAGGTGAGCCCTAATTACGACCTGATGAAACTCGGTGTTACCTGATCTGATCGAATCCGCTCCGCCATTGGACCTCATGTGCACACAAATGTGCGCAAAATAGACGGTCTGGATTAATGCACGAGTATGCCATGTCACCACACTATTAGAACAGAACAGGTTCAAGTATGCCCGTGGACCTCTTACATGATAACTAGGGTCATGTATGTGAGATCCAAGCTGCTCATCAGGAATGACTCACTGTTTAGGTCCCTCCCTGCTAAAATCAGGCTGATCCGCTCATCTGACGACCCACCTGTGAAAAGATGAATGGACGGTTAAGAAAAATCGATACTTTTGGCCTACTGGAAGAGAAGTCATATTAGTTTTGAGTTTTTACCTACACTGAAGTAAACACGTTAGGCCGAAGATCATTTTAGACCACAAAATTGAAGCATATACAAAGCTTAAGTGGACCACACCACAGGAAATAGTGGGAATTGAATGACTACCGTTGAAAATTTCTTGAGGGAAGGTTTCAACGGTGGACGTCATTATCCTCACTTTTTCATGTGGTGTGGTCCACTTGATATTTGGATTTACTTCAATTTGGATCATACCCTAAATATATGGAAATGGATGGACGGCGTCGATATGACAGGTAAGGTGTTTTGTAAGTTTAATGAATGACAAATGTTCTAATGTGCCTGAGAGCTTCGCAGCTGTGTGGCCCACGCATGGAAGATCGAGGGCATTCAATAGGTAGGCCCCACCTCGATAATGCCTGGAAAAAAATACTAGACCTGTACACTAGTCTAATAGGTCATGCATTACTGTTGAAAACGAACCGTTGATATTGTTTTTCGACCGTTTATTTTCTGATAAAGGTATTATGGCCTACCTGATTTCTAACGTGAATGTTTTCTTAGATGAGTCAATCTAGAAATTCTCCTGACCTTTTGAATGGATCCCATATCACACTTATGCTTTATGTTCTCACATGTGCCGCGAAGCCCCTTCTCACAATCTCAAGCGAGCAAGTATACTTGGTTTGCCTGTTCTCTTTACTAGAGGACGCACATTGCATCCGACCCCTGGTCGGACATTTAAGCGTCCGACCAGATCTGTGTAGGTACTCATTGTGATGTATATTTTTATCCAAGCCGTCCATACATTTTATAAGACTATTTTAAGGCATAGACCGAAATTGAGGTAGATAAAGATCTTTAGTGGACCACACAAAATAGTAAGCTTGGGTTGCATTAAATGCACATAGCATAAGGCAAGTTGCATTAAATTCAAGATTCATCTCTGGTGTGGTCCAATACAGAGTTGGATATTCTCCATTTTTGGACAATGCCTTAACATGATCTTAAAAAATATATGAACGGTTTGGATAAACAGATACATCACAGTAAGAACCTAGACAGATCTGGTCGGACGCTTAAAGGTCCGACCAGGGTTCGGACGCAATCCGCGTCCTTTATATGATACTCAGTCAGCATATGGCGCTTCATACACAGGCACCTAGAAATTGTACAATTGGCATAAATTATCTCAAGATAAACCGTCTAAATTGTGTTAAAATATTTTTATAAGTCTCTTGTCAAGAATAGTATTTTTTGAAGAATTGTAACCATTGATCAGTAGAGGTTTTTTTGTTGAAAAAGGACCATTGGATATGTTTCATTTTAAGTGTCCAATAAATTTCCAACAATCCGATGGTCAGATAATCAAATATTCTTAAGTTTTGGTTAAAAATAAATATAAACTGGTAAAAATAATTTCAACAGTTTAATTATACTTATTTACATGCCACGTATGCAATTTCTAAATGCCTGCGTATCATACATCCCATTATGCCAGAGTATCGAATAGTGGCTTACTTCCAACGCACCCCCCGCCACCATACATTCCCTCCATCTCTCTTCCCTCTGCAAATCCCCCAAAAAATCCAAAAAGACAGAAATACCCCTGAAAGAAGAAGGAAAAAGACCATCTTACCCTCTCCCCTCCATCCATGGCTGCAATCTCATCTCACTCCCTTCCCTCCATTTCTTCCCATCTCTACCCCTCGAAATCCCAGAAATTACGAAAAACCCCACCTCCCATCTTCATCTCCACCAACCCATCCCACCTCAACCTCCACCAGCTGGCCCACCTCTTCGCCTCCGCTAATTTTTCCTGCCACAGATTCCCGAATCTCGACGCACGGACGAGCCGCGTCGAGCCCGTCGATCTCGGGAAGCTCCGGACCGCTGTCGACCACAGCTCGGTCGTTGTCTCGGTGTTCTGCCGGGAGGATTTCTGCGAGGGAGGGGGTGGGAAGGAGTACTTGGGATTTGGAGGGTTGTTAATGGAGCGGGCCGTTCCGGTGTCGGAGAAGAATGGGCGGTTGGTGGGTTTCGGAAGGGCGGTCTCTGATGGCGGATTGACGGCAGCTATCTATGATGTCGTGGTAAGGAAGAATTATTACTAGTGTTTTGTTAGGAAAACTTAGATGCTCGATGCTCTGGTAGAGCGTGATGAATGATACACGGGCACTTTGAAATTACTTAGAAATTGCATACATGGCATGCAAGTAATTCAAATTAATTATGGTGTCCCAGTACAGATGTATCATGAACCAAATTTTTTTATGCTGATTTGGTTGACTATCAGATTGGGGGACATTTATTGGACGGTTAAGAATGAAAAGTATATGATGGTGTTATTTTAACAAACTAGTGTCTATGAAAGTCACGCATAGTCCTGTACACAAGTTAGTAAGCTCATTAACTCGCTTAACTCGGCTCGGAAAAGCTCGACTTGACTCACTTTGATGGTGGGTTTGGGCCTAGTTGAGCGAAATTTTGAACTCGAAAGTAGTTTGAGTCAAGCACCGAGCAATGGGACTGCTAAACTCGGAATATAGCTCGAATTGGCTCGACTCGGTTTTTTATAAGTGATATAAATACCAATTTAAAAAAAAAAAAAACCTACTTCATTTTATTTCCCCCTTTCTCTCTCCCTGCCCTACCTGTGCCCCCCAAACCCAAACCCTTTCCCCCTCTCTCCCTGCCTGTGCTCATCTGGTGACCAGCGTCCGTTACCGCCCTTCCCTACCTGGCTAACCTTACAGCCTTGCTCGCCCAGTCGTCTGTCTAGCGACCGTCGCCGACTCACTACTCGTTCGGTCAGTGCTCTCTCTCTCTCTCTCATTCATACAATATAATGTATTCAGGACATCCCGTCCGGCCATGGCAGCCCAACCAGACTCGAAACCTAAATACTCGAACTTGGATTAAAAGCTCGAACTCGCTCGGTATGCTAACCGAGTAGAACATTTAGGCTCGATGCTGAGTTGAGTCGAGCACCGAGCAAGGGTAGGGGGTTCGAGTCGAGCACCGAGCAGGGCCAAGCTCGACTCGACTCGACTCGACTCATGTACAGGGCTAGTCATGCTTGACTTTAGACTACAAGGCCAATCCCCCTTTGGACTACATACTTGAGCTCCTTTCTAATGGACCACATCATACTCATGCTCCTTTATATGGACTACATACTCGCACTCCTTGAACAGTGCATTGCGTGTCTCCCTACTATCGCGTTGTGCTTCCTCCCTATATCACATGAAAGAAAAGGAGGCGAGAGAAAGAAGAGATGAGAGAAATAGAGAAGGGTCCATTCACTCGTATTTGACAAGGACCGTCGTCTGCATACCATATCCATTGTTGGATTGGGGAGGTGAATTGGCTTGTCTTCCCGCATGTGGCTGATTTAAGTGCGCCATCGAGTTCCATATTTAGCTCCCTTGTTCGATGATGTGATCATGCGATATCTCATCTATGGATGCTATGCACTTAGCCCATTTATGTCATGTTGTGGATCTCGTGAGTCGATATCAAAGTAATTAAGCGCAGACATATTGGCAGGCGGAGGATTTTTTGCTATTTTGGGGCTTGAAGGACTATATGTTATGTTATCATGGCACTGAGTTAATAGTGTGAACTTATTCTAATGCCTATTTGGGAGATGATTAGGATGAAAGCAAGTTCACTTTGGGTTATGTGTAAATGTTAAATGGAGGTGCCATTTTGTGGTGCAGCAAGAAGCAGTTCTCAACTGCGCTTTCTAGCATAGAAGCAAAATATATTGTGTTGTGTGACAGCTCAAGAGGGTGTATGGAACATGAGATTTTTGCGAGCTTTGAGTGTTGTTCTTTCAGCGAAAGGTCCTCTCCTGATAAGGATAGAAAACACATTTGCCATAGATCTCTCGGAGGATTCAAAACACCATAAAAAGTCCAAGTACAATAAGATTAATAGCATTATGTCAGAGATGGGCAAGTTGTGCTCGAGCACATTTTTGCTGGAGAGATGTTGATTGATCCCATGACGAAACCAATTGCTAGAGATATATTTGAAATATACGTAAGGCAAATGGGACTAAGGAAAGCTTAATGTCTTTCCTAAGAGTGGGAGTGTGAAAACTTTTTAAAAAGCTTTCAATTAAAATTCCCACTGATTATGATGGTAGAGGTCCCATGTTGTAGAATTTGAAACTTGCACATGTGAGATAGGATAGAGTACATGTACTCTCAAGAGTGGGCGATGTAAGTGGTTGATGTTTTGTACTAACGACTTGTTTTATGAGATGAATTTTTGAAATGTGCACACATTAATATAATATTCATGCGCAATCATCTTTACTAGCTAGAGACCATCAATGGTGGACCGTGTTCTCTGTGTTGGTCCTTGTTTCCTTTTCATCAGCAAGTGGCCTTCCCCACTCACATGGGAATTAGCCACTATTGACATGTAGCCCTATACACGAGTCGAGTTGAGCTTGGCCCTGCTTGGTGCTCGACTCGAACCCTCCTACCCCTGCTCGGTGCTTGACTCAACTTGGCATTGAGCCTAAATGTTCTGTTCGGTCAGCAGACCGAGCGAGTTTGAGCTTTCGATCGAAGTTCGAGTATTTTGTTTCGAGTTCGGCTGGGCTGCCATGACCGGACGAGATGCCCAAATACATTGTACTGTATGCATGAGAGAGAGAGAGAGAGAGAGAGAGAGAGAGAGAGAGAGCAGCGAGTCAACGACGGTCGAAGGACGGACGACTAGACGAGCAGGGTTGCAAGGTTAGCCGGGCAGGGAAGGGCGGTGACAGACGCCGGTCACTGGACGAGCACGAGTAGGGAGAGAGAAAGAGGGGGAAAGGGTTTGGGGGACACGGTCGCTAGGGAGAGAGAAGGGAGGGAAATGAAATGAAGTAGGTTTTTTTTTTTTTTTTAAATAGGTATTTATATCACTTATAAAAACCGAGCTGAGCCTAGTCGAATCAAACCGAGTCGATTCGAGCTGTATTCTGAGTCGAGCAGTCCCCTGCTCAGTGCTCGACTCGAACTACTTTCGAGTTCAAAAATTTCACTCGACTCTGCCCAAACCCACCATCGAAGTGAGTCGAGTTGAGCTTTTCCGAGCCGAGTCAAGCAAATTAATCGAGCTTAGTCGACTCGTGTACAGGGCTATTGACATGTGCATGGAAGGTATGTTCAGGATGAGGAAGCTTATTGAGATGCAACTACCTCATGTAGCTTTAAAAGAAGGTGGTGTTAAATAGACGAGGAAGTGTGAGCGCCTCTAGTCACATCTTATTGGATTTTTGTCGTGTTGAGCATATTCAAATGAAATTTGCATGTGTTAGTGCTTGTAGCCTTGTACCAAAAATAGCTCTAAGTGATTGGACATGAGACTGCGAGTCGAATGACATTCACAAGGGTAGCGGGGTTAGGAGTTAGGAGTTACTGTGTTGAGTCTGCATTCGTGAGCTTTAGGCAAGATTTCAAATTGATGAGGTTAGGAGTTACTGAGCTAGTACTCGTGCGCTTTAGGCTGACCTTTATCTCTTAACAATTCATGGCTTTTATAGAGCCATGTTAGGAGTTTTATTGAACAAAGTCATTACGCACGCGCTTTAGGTGGAATCTAGGCATTGTAGACCCGACGTATGCTTAGTAATATCTGCTTTACAGCGTGGGTGAGCGATCACATGCTTAGAGTGTTGAATTCGACTATACTCCATGACTGATTCTTTATTAGTGCCTGATTTGACATGAGCAATGCATTGTGCGAGCATATTGATCCTATAGGTGACCTTTATGCTCATCTATTAACCTCTGCATACAAGAGGATGAGATCGAGTGTCGCTACTTCAACATACACTATGAAGGTCATGATTGATTTTTCCGGGGATATACTGCTAGGAAAGCGGCTTAGTCAATTCCCAATTGCATAGTTGCATGGAGAAGACCCCTTGACATCGACACTAGGTTCCTAGTACCATAATTATGTACTTTGAGACTTATCCATTACAAGATTATCGAGTTTTGTGGGACAATGATTTGCAGACCGTTTCTTAAAATTTCATACACAATAACACTTGACCCATAACAATAACACTCAAAATGTAATATGCTGCATATTTTGCCTAACAGGTCCCACAAGTTAGTTTAGTTTGAGTGAATGTATGCCACATTGTATAAATTCTGATTGCTTGCGCTGCTGCGCATCAAGCATCATACACAGTCAAAAGTATCAAATAACTCTATGTTGTTGGGGAACTGATATATACGTTGTATGCTTTTATTAGATGGTACCTGTTTTTTGAATTTTATGTGGTTGGGGTACTGCCATTTTGCTACATGGATAGACGGTGTATGGGAATGCTTTCCATGGAAAGCTAAATTTATCATGTTTGGCACTGCCCAAGAGCTCCCAAACTGCTTGTTTGTGGATTCTCTCATCTGGGTCATGCCTGATGAATATCTCAGGTCTCACACATGTATGCCATGTTGGCACGGGGGTGCGAATGCCTCTTTTCTGAGAAGTGTTCCGGGGGCTTCTCCTTCAAACACAAACTTATCTTTCCATGAAAATCCAAACTTATCACCCAAACATGATGGAGAATTTCTTTTTAGGGAATGTCTTTCTAAGAAAATGCTTTCTTTCCATGGACCCAGAGGTGTATTTATTCAGAAGATAGGAGGTAGATGGCAATTCTCTTGCTATTGGGGAACCCTAAGGCACTGATTCCTATGCCTGTTGTGCTGCATAAAAATTGGACATGTGGCACAAAGGTATGTGATCTGTATTGTTCAGCCAGTGGTGGGTCCCACCATCAATTGGCCACTATGGAAGATCTCAACTGATCGGACAATCTTGACCATCCATTTCTGTGACTGTAAATGCACAGGAAGAGAGTATACCGGCAACAATCAGACTTGAACTAGAAAGCACCTAGCTATTTTGGTTGTTAAAGTAGCCCAATCTATGCAATATATGGATAGTGGTCCATCCATTCCTGGGCCCACCAATGAGCGATTCAGATCATGGGGTTCTGTGCCATCTAGAGCTGGGCATGGGTCGAGTCAATTCGGTTGACTCGACTTGTCCGAACCGGTTAGAGTCGACTCGAACCGATCCGACAAGAACAGATAGACCCGGATCAAGTATTCTGAATAGGATCCGAATCCAGATCGAGTCGAGTCCAGATTCCACCTTAATCGAACCGACTCAACTCGAAATCCGATTCGAAATGGATCCGATTCAATCCGAAACCCGATCCGAACCGAGTTCGGGTATAAGTTAAAAAAAATTAATTTTTACCTTTACCTTTTTACCCAACCCGATGACACCCGCTGCTGTACTGCCCTACCTGCCTTCCCCTATTCCGGCTCCGGGACTTGGAATTTTAATGATTTTTTTGCCATTTTTTAAAGATTTTTTTGCCATTCTTCAATTTTTATTTTTATTTTTTGAATTAATAGACAAACTCGATCTGACTCGGTACTTGTGACCGGGTCGGACTCGGATCGGATCAAACCTGGCTGACTTGGTTCGGATCAATTTAGGTCTGACTAACTCGGTACCGAATCCGATCCGACTCGGTCGAGGGCATGTCCTTGGCCGGATTGGATCAAGCCAGCCCAAACTCGGTCCGACTCGACTCGATGCCCACCTCTAGTGCCATCCCCCTATTGGAATTTTATCATCTGTGTATGATGGATCTTGTTTATGGTGTTTTTATGAGAGGAAATATAACTTGCACAATATATCAATGCCCCCTTCCTGGGTGGTGCACTAAAATTGGACTCACGTGGTTTGTTATTCTACCACTTGTGAATGGCCGACTGTCTATAAATTGCCTGGACTGAGCTTAACTACCTGCACAAATGGTGAAACTACCCACATTCAATGATGACCTTTGTCCATAGTCCATACTCCTTGTCCCAGCCTTCAATTTTTAGGTTGTTGATTGGATGTTTAAGATTGCATGATCAGTTACTTGATGAATAACGATACATCTTTCTTTCTGGAGCTTTTTATATCTCTACTAGATGAAAAATCCAGTAAAAATTTCTCTCAGTCTTCTCATTGGAAGAGGTACTATGAAATGCTCGACCTGAGAATATCTACACAAGGTTTGGGTTTTCATTTTGTAAGAGTGGGCCCATGTTTAGATATACAAACAGCTGATACGAGGTTCTCACTGTGTATGGACTGTACACAAAAGATCTTTCCTATGGAGAAATCCTAACCTTTCATAGGACGTAGGAAGCAGCCAGCAAATAGACGGTTAAGAAAGAACATACGGAAAATCGGAAACAGTCTTCATTCAACTGACGAAGGCTGATGAGTTTATGGATGTGATCTTCCAATCCAGGAGTTTCTTAGTGCAGGAGATACCCACTGTGGGGCCCGTAATATCAACGCTTTGGATCATTGAACCATGGGCTGCACTTGTACAAACCAAAAACCGAGTTGTACTTCAGATATTCTTGGGTCAAGAGTTCTATTATCCCTCTTCTAGTAATCTAAACATTGCCCATCGATCTAGTATGCCTCATACCATTTACATTCAGCGCCTTTCAGGTTATTCCTTCACTGCAGAGATTGGGAATTGGCCGCAGGATAGTTAAAAGAATCATAAGGTATGTGCAGAATATATTACTAATAATATGGTCTGAAAATCAGTCCAGGAAATGCGATCACTAGAGGTAAGAGTGCAAGTGTGCAACATCTGGGCCGTTCAGCTAGCATGCCCCAATGTGTGTGGTATGGTCTGAAAATCAGTCTTTGTTATCATGTGGGGTTCATCTGTATGGAAAAATGGATTGGAAAAAAAAAAGCTCCATCCACCTGATGACAGGACTAGTTTGGCCACAGCAATATACATGGAGGAGCCCATGAGGCAAATGCACATGACCCTTTGTGATCCTTTCTCAGAGTAGCAATATCCAGATTCTTCATTCCTAATACTCCATTGGGGTCTAACGTTTCTCCCATTCATACCAGGGTTCTTACCAGTAGGGGCATATATGACATAGCAGCCCTCTGCTCTGAAAAAGAGAGGTACGTGATTCCAAACCAATGATTAACATCTCTCAGGCTCAACATGAGCTCGAGTCCGAGTCAATTCAAAAGAATGGTAGTTCCTTGAGTTCGAGTCAATTCAATTTGTTCGTTCAACTTTATGCATTTTGTGACTCCTAGTCACTTATGACCGATGATTTGGAACTCGGCTGAAATGATATGACTCAGCTGAGGTTTCGGAGGAAACTGATATGGGATTATTCTCATTCACAACACCTCAGATGAGTTGAATGGGGTTTGTTGATTGGCCGTATGCATAAGGTTGACAATCCAAGGAATTTATCTTCAGCTATTTTTGCTTGTGGAAAAAGAAGAAGAAAAGCCATCTGTTCATCTCATCTGTGACCATTTACTGCAGTACTAAGATTGGGCATTGCTTGAGTCAGTTATCGTCAAGACTCTCCTTGTCAAATGTGCTGTTCTTGATAGTAGTTGCCTTCTCAATCTCATCACCTGCTATGCTGTCCCCTTCGGCATCGCCTTCATTCAACCTTTCCCAATGTGGGGGGTGGCTAACATTGAAGTGTGACTAACAGTGTGGGTGTGTACTAACCCAAAAAAAAAAAATAAAAAAAAATAAGTGCTGTTCTTGATAGTAGTTGCCTTCTCAATCTCAGCATCTGCTCTTCTGTCATCTTCAGCGATCCGATCGCCTTTATTCTACCTTTCTCTAGCGCATGTGCATATGCACATTTATTCGTGAAGCACACAAGTTCATCTGTCGGTCTACCAACCCAAGCATGCCTGACAAATACACGTGAATGCAAAGGAATTATTAGGTCCTAATGATCAGGATTCTAGTATCCTGATCTGCTCGGTATGTTCAAGTGGGGCCCATGGTTTGGCAACCCAGGCTGTTTATCTGATGGCCCAGATGGGAGATACCCTGGAAATCTTTCTGTATCTTGGGTCTTCTTCGTTCCAGATGAATGCTGTACTTTTCTCTCTTAACTGTCTATTTATAGGTCGCAGATTGAAGATTTAGGATCTCCCAATCTGATAATGGGGATGGGCCCCACTTATTGATACACACTCTCACATCATGATGATCAGGATCCAGACAATTCCTCCATGGATACATGTATGTCTTCATGCATGCTTGTGCAAGCATGTATCCATATGTAGAGAATCGCAGCCTACTTGTGTAATGCTTCCAAAACTTCCACAGGTGGTTTTTTGAAGCGTGCGGATTTGGAGAGGACGCTCTGGGGTCCACCACAATGATGTATACCCGGTCTGCATCAAACCTTGCAGAAGGCGGTCCTTTCAGTTAGACGTGTTGGCCGGATGCTGTTGTTAGTCCCACCACCGCGAAAGCCCATCTCATCAGAGACTACAGCCAGCGGCTAGAACAATCTGCATCTCTTCCATCTGTTCATATCCCACTAAAAGAATCCATGGCCAACCTCCACGCAACAACACACGACTCATCTATCGGAGAAGATTTCGTTGGAGCTTTAACAGAGGTTCCTGTCAAATGGGATTTTGATAGGAGAGCCACGGATAGAGAAACATCACTCGTTTCAGCCCTCCGCAGCATCTGCGCAGAGATTTGAGGTTTTGGGATGATTCTCTTCTTCACCATGGAAATTTCAGGTATCGATGGAGATATTTTGGTTTTTACTTACCATGAGCTTAACATCATCTGAAAACAAGAGAAGGGAATGAGAGAAGAATCTCTCTATAGCTTTGGCTGTGAATTTGTATACATTGAGCTCTCTCTTTATAATTTCTGTATCAAAGCTTTTATGGTCTTGTCCAGTGTTCGTAGTATCGGTATCACGTTACGTTTCGCACCCTTGGGATACCCTTGGGATACAGATACAGATACATATCGCGTATCATTATGGATACATTAGTTGTATTTGATAATGTATCACACTTTTTGGGAAAAATGAGAAAACATTGGGAAATTGATTGAATTTTTCAACGAAACTTCAGGGATTGTTAAAATGGACCTTAATATACACATTTAAATAATAATATGTAAAAAAAAAAAAAAGTCCGCATAATGGAGTTCCTTTGTAAAAGGATCCTTAGTTATGCACTGTCTGATTGAACTGATGCAACTATTGTTTAAATTGATTTCATAATATATATAAATGTAAGAAGACATTAATGAAAATACAATCAATTAATTGACAAAAATAAACAAGCAAGAGAGTTGATAAATATACTTATGGATGATGCAATAGATTGGGTATCCTCCAAATGCAGTTTTGACAATCCTAGTTCAACGCAATGCAAGCTATCCTATATGGCATAGATCTATATGGGGAGTCAACAAAACTTAGAAATTAGCTAACTAGACTCGACAAAATATGACCCCTTTGCACAAAAGGTTAACTACCGTACGTTGTTTTTTGTTTTTTGTTTTTTTAATTATTTAGGAAGGAGAAACTAGAAGAAAATCGAACAAAAAATTATTTTTTTAATTATTTAGGGAGGAGAAATTAGAAGAAAATCGAACAAAAAATCATTTTTTTTCCAAAAAAAAAAAAAATGGAATACTCTTGTATAGCTGGACGATATTGTCCCGGTATCGCTGATATTTGGAATATACTAAGAAGATATTGCCAATATCTCATGCGATATCGATATGTCGCATGATATTATTGATATCGACCGATAATATCGTCAATACGCAGAAACCACTGGATTTTTTGTGCTTCCAAGGCAGTTTCGTGCCGCTGACCTCCGATATCAAATACTATCGATATTGCAAACACCAGTCTTGTAACTTACATGTTTAATATATATATATATATATATATATATTATATATATATATATATATATATATATATATATATATAAGAAAAAGGTATTATGCACTCGACCTCACGGGAAGTTCCCATGAGGTCAAGTTGTGTGGGCCCCATTGTGATGCGTGATGGGCATCCGCACCACCAGTCAGATGCACCGTTCCGTGGTAGGCCAATATTGCCAATATCTCATGCGATATCGATATGTCGCACGATATTATTGATATCGATCGATAATATCGTCATTACGCAGAAACCACTAGATTTTTTGTGCTTCCAATGCAGTTTCGTGTCGCTGACCTCCGATATCAAATACTATGGATATTGCAAACACCGGTCTTGTAACTTACATGTTTAATATATATATATATATATATATATATATATATATATATATAGGAAAAAGGTATTATGCACTCGACCTCACGGAAGTTCCCATGAGGTCAAGTTGTGTGGGCCCCATTGTGATGCGTGATGGGCATCCGCACCACCAGTCAGATGCACCGTTCCATGGTAGGCCATGGGCCTAAAAATCAGTCCAATCCATGGCTTGGGTGCGCCACACCATAGACAATAGTTAAGAGTGATATCCACCCATTGAAACATTTATGATCGTTTATAGGAACAACTGAGATGTGGTTGAAAAATCCAGCCCATCCATTGTGAGTGTCCCACTTAAAAAAGAAATCACACCAAGTTTCAACCGTATCTAAAACTTAGGTGGGCCCCAACAAGTGCTTGTAGATGTTGCAAGCATGACTTTACATTGTTTCAATTGGTATGGCCCACTTGCGTTTTGGATATAGCTGATTTTTGGGATATCCCATACCCAATGGGGGACCCACCAAATGCATGGTGTGGATGCCAATCACACATCACATTGGGGCCCACACAGCTCTACCTCATGGGAACTCCCCCCCAACACACACACACACACACACACACACACACACACACACGCATAGTTTTTTTGTAATTTTGCAGATTTTTTTATTTTTATTTTTATTGGTGCCATTATGGGCCCATGGCATGGTCTCAATGGTAGGTGTTCAATCCCCACTGTTTGTTTTTGTTTTGGATCGTCTTCATTTTTGGACGTATTCACTAACCTCAGCTGGCGAAACTGATGGACGGAGTGGATGTCACATGGACATCACAGTGGGCCTCACATAGGTCCTGTCCACTGGAACTCCTAGTAGGTCAGGAGAGGTAATTCAGGTCCAAGATTATGTACCAATGTAGGACGTGCAGCTGTTCATCATGTGGGTTCCACTGTATTAGTCTATGGATGAAATCCGAATTTGGGTGATGCTCTTTGGTAGTGACCCTTCTAGTGCCTTGAAAAAGCTGTGGGCCCCACCATGATGTATGTGTTCCATTTTGCCAGCTGATTTTAGGGCATGAGCCCAAAAATGAGGCAGATCCAAATCTCAGGTGGACCACGCCATAGGAAACGGTTGTGATTGAACGCCCACTATTGAAAACTTCCTAGGGCCCATTGTAATGTTTATTTGCCACCCAACCTTTGATTAGGTAGGACAGACAGGGAAAACACAAATATCAGCTTGATCCGAAACTCTTGTGGCCTCCAAGAAGTTTTTAATGGTGGGCATTCAGTCACCACTTTTTCCTATGGTGTGGTCTACCTAAGATTTGGTTCTGCTTCATTTTTGGGTTCATGCCCTAAAAATGAGCTGGTAAAATCGATGGACGGCATGGATAAAACACATACATCCTAGTAGGGCCCACATAGCTTTTCCAGCACCAACCAGGTACTGGAGGGGTCACTCTCTGAGTCCGAACTAGCAGTTCTTTCCAACCGTCAGTTCGCTCCTGATCCCCTTAATGCCTGAACGGCCCACCTGATGAATGGCCCAAACATTACACGGATAAAGGTAGTAACCCCCATTAAAATGCCTCACAATCAAAGGCAAAAGGTCTATCAACTGGAAGGCTATGATTGCGCACATGGAATACAAATCATTCAAATCAAACGGTCCAAAATGTGGGTCCCATTTTAGATGTATTGTGAGCGAAAAATTACAAATATTTGATTGACTGACCATCCAATGGTGCACATTTATTGGACAGTTAAAAAAAATGAAAATATCCAACGGTCTTATTTCAACAAACAAGCAAATCAGAGTTTAGGATTTTTCGATCCGATTTTAGGACTTTGACTCAGTGACAGCAACTCCCACAGTTTAGTTGGTTTAAATTGAGTCAATATTTGCCTGCATATCAAGCGTCATGCCCGCCAGAGTATCAATTAACTCCGGTTTTAGAAATAATTTCGTCAAGGGACTCGGGAGTCAAAGAGCCTATTGTCTAGAGAAATGATTGCCAACAGACGTTATCGATAAATACCCTTGTTTTTACCGAAAATTACGTACGTACCTGAAAACAGACAAATGATCACCAACAGCACCGTACGTGAACATTCACCTACATAGCTTTCCTGGGGCGCGGCTTCCCTGACTGTGGGGCCCACCTTGATTTATGTGACTACATCCACGCCGTCCATCTGTATTGAAAACTCATTTTAGGGCATAATCTAAAAAATGATGTAGATCCAAATCTCAGATGGACCATAGTACAGTAAACAGTAGAATTGACCATTAAAAACTTCTTGTGGGCCACTAAAGATTTGGATCAAGATGATATTTGTGTAGTCTCTTCATATAGGTCTTTGTGACCTTATCAACTGCTTGGATGGAAAATAAACATTCCGGTGGATTCCATGTAGTTTTTAATGGTGGAGATTCAATCAAGACTGTTTCCTGTGGTGTGGTACACCTAAGATTTGGGCATGCTTCATTTATAGTACCATGCCCTAAAATGAGCGTTGAAAATGGTTGGACGGTGTTGATTTAAGGCATGTACATCACTGTGAGCACCACAGTCAGGGATCCCACCCACCTTGGGGTCTCACCTAATCCTCTCCCTTTTTCCTGCCCAACGTAACAACTTACAGAAAATCTGAGCCGTTCAATAAGTGAGACCCTCTATTGATATCTCCTATCATGAAAATCAAGCTGATCCACCCATTAGACAGGCTACAAATGATTTTGAGCCATTGGGGGCATGGCCCACCAGATGGTTGCTCCATCTTAGCTGTCTTCCTCCATTTTGGGTTAGATTGACCCTCAAGAAAAGCCAACAGATTATCCTTGAAAAGTGCTTAAGATGTCTAAAAGAATCTCCTTATTATCAAGTAAAGCATTCTCTCTCTCTCTCTCTCTCTCTCTCTCTCTCTATCTTTACCAAAAGAAAGAAGCTTTCACACATACAAAAGTTCTCTATTCTCTTCCCATCTCTTCTTTTCACCAAATTATCCAAAAAATGCCGAAAATTCGCGTTGAAATCTGCCTGATCTCGGCCCGCGGCCTTCGACGCTCATCGTCGCTCTGGAAGCTGCAATGGTTCGCCGTCGGATGGATCGACTCCGATCAGAAATACTGTTCGAAGATCGACGGCTCAGGGAGCTCGAACCCCACATGGAAAACCAAGTTCGCGGCGTTGATCGACGAATCACATCCGAATTTGCATGGTTTGTCACTTCACGTGGAGGTTTATAGTAGAGAGCCAATTTTCCTTAGAGAAAAGCTTCATGGGATTGCAACCGTCGGTTTGAAAGAGTTCTTTGCGAAGTTCGCCGGGAATTCAGATGGCCTGCGATCGGACGTTGAAGAGGTAGGTAGCTTCCAGCTGAGAAAGAAGAAATCTGGCAAGCCTCGGGGATTTGTCGATGTCTCCGTTCGGGTGTCGGAGGAGGGAGAGGGTGTTTCTTCATACTCAGGTACATTGGGTGGATGATGCTTGTAGACTCTGAGTCGACTCGGAACTCGGTCTTTCAATTTCCATGTTTGGTTTGGCCGATGGGGTTAATGGAAAAACAACTGAGTTTGTAGAAAATGATCGAGTCAGCCATTGACTCAGCTGGTTTTTATGAAATCCGAGTAAGACTCAGTGAGTCGACTCGGGACTCGGCTTGATTGATGAGTTTCTTGAAATTGAGCGAGTGGGCAAGATCTAGGCCATCCATCAGCTGGGTCTTACTTTGGAATGTGCTGTGGCTCATAAATCAGGCAGTACATATGTTGAATGTTGGTCATATTTCATTTACCATTCATTTTCTTCATAATATGCGTGGACCACCTGATGGGAGGCTCTTAATTTTGGACCACCTTATCTACGTGATGGGACCCACAAAATGAATGGCTTGGATCTCTTACACACATTGGTAAAGCAGGATGTATGATCCAAAGCACTACTCACAGCTTTGGAATGTTTTGTGCATTTGGTATTCTAGTGTATTTATATTGATCCGAACCGTTGGATCAGATCTATTCATTGTCTTCATTGATTGGGGCCCATGATTTCAGCAGCATCATGATTAATGGCCTTAGTCTACTTCACTAATCATAGGTCTTCATTTCCTTTGCAGGTAAGGAGGAAGGAGGATTTCAGCTCTCAGACCATAAAACTAACTTTTCTATACCTATAGAAAGTGGGCCACTTCCATCCTACTCAACACCCCAACCATATCAACCGTCCAATAGTGGGCCACTTCCATCCTACCCAAAACCCCAACCATATCAACCGTCCAATAGTGGGCCACTTCCATCCTACCCAACAGCAAGACCATATCAACCGTCGATCGGACGGATAGAAAATTACCCACCAACTAGTTTTCCTTATGCTCAACCGACGCCATATCCGGCGAACTACTCGAATCAATCAGCTCCGGGAACAAGCTATCGACCGCCTCGCACTCCGCCGCCCCCGCCGCCGCCTTCAAACGTCGGCTTTCTACCCACATTTCTTCCTGGAGCCAGCCAATTGCCACCAGATCACTACATAAACATGCCATCATCTAATGCGGCGGGACGCACCGGCGGGCCCGGTTTCGGAATGGGAGTCGGCGCCGGAGCATTGGCAGCTGGTGCGGTGATCTTCGGCGATGATTTTATGTCGGGTTTCGATTTCCCGGCGGGCCTTCAAGGTGGTAGTCTTACTATATCGACCGATCCTCCGTTTTAGTATTAATTATGTAATTAGCTGCTCTAATGCAATCCAGACTGTTGTCTGATCATCACAAGATTATGGTTGTGATTATTGTAATATTGTGGCATTAATAAGTACAATGGAAGTTTGTTGTGAGTGGATCTCTTGATCGGACGGTTGAGGTGCAAGGTGGGCCCAACAATCATATTCATCGGTAGAAATAGATATGGTGGGCCACACATCCTGCATTGAGATTGAGAGAGAAAATAGCCCAATTAGAGTATCATTTGTCTTTGGCCAGTGAGGATATGTATTTTAGGGAGTGTTTGAGGATGTGCATCCCAAATAGGTTTTCAGATTGGATAATGCTTCCGCGATCTAGACCGTTGATTGTATGCGATCATGGACTGTGCCCAAAAGTCTCCAAGATTAGAAGGCTCTCTGTCAATTTTGGGCCTTTTTTTTCTGCTGAATGTTGTAAGTTGTGGTATTTCTCATCTTAACCATGTATTTCGAGGCCAGGAACTCAAAGGAAAGCTTGGGGTGTGGCCCATTTTATCACTGAAGTGAGGACCCCACTTGTCAAATGTACTTGATAATTTAAGCTCTGGTCCTGAATTGTCAATGGTTAGGATCTTCCTAAATGCTTGTTTTAAGGCTGACTGCAGCCTAATTTCTTTGGAATTCCATCCGTTCCTGCTGTATCAATCCCTTTGTAATCCACACATACTTTTGAAGGATGAGGTGTAATGCACAATGCACGATCCGGTGCTCAACAAATTGTTCATATGGAGAGTCCCACGGTTGTAGCCGTTCATTTTTCATCCAATGGTTCAGATCATCAGATAGGGGAGATACTGGGCAGCCTAGGGACTTTTCTTGGTCATGTACAATGTAAAGCGACCAAAGAAATCCCCTGGGCCGCACGTTGCAAAGTGGCCCACTTGCACGGGTTAGCCATGGTGGTGTTTATCAACATCCCATCACTTTGGGTCCAGGCCACATCCAAACCCAACTCAAGGCAAGGCCTGAACTGAGACCCACCAAACGCTAGGCAGCAGACCGTGAGCCCAAGGCCAAATCCAAACCCAGGCCTAAGCCCAAGATCAAACCTAGTTAGTTTCAGCCCATTTTAGGTGGTCCACTTACAAAAACTAGTGGACCATTGGATTCAGATCAAAACCTGGTACCATGTTGGCAGGCAGGGCCATTCAAAGGTCCATATAGCAAATCAACCCTAAGTAACATGACCATACCGTGTGGGGCCCACCTTGATGTATTTTTTGTATATCCATTTTCCATCTCATTTTAGGACGAGATCCCAAACCTTAAGAATATCCAAATCTCGGGTGGACCACACCATTAGAAAAAGTGATGACTGACCATTAAAAGCTTTTTATGGGCCACAAAAGTTTTGGATCAAGCTGATGTTTGTATTTTCCCTTCATCCAGGTATTCTTGACATAATCAACAGGTTGGATGGCAAATAAACATTACGAAAACCTTATGATGGGCCCTTTGGAATTTTTAATGGCAAGGCACTCAAACACCACTGTTTCCTGTTGTGTGGTCCACCTGAGATTTGGATCTGCTTAATTTTAGGGACAACAACCTAAAATGGTCTAGAGAAACGGATGGACAACGTGGATATACAACACATCATCAAGGTGGGCCCCACGGTAAGGGTAACCTCCACTAAGGTTTTTCTCATGATTATAGAGGAAGGAGAATCACAATCAATGTCTTCAAATCCAAATCAGAACCAGTCACCAAAATGGTCAGGGTAAATGCTCTAACCACTAGACTAACAGCACGTTGACTGAGCAAATTTCGGGGACAAAACAGGTTCGACTGTTGAACCGACGGTTCGATTGGCCTGTCTACAAAAAATGGTTCATGGTGCTGTCTTAGTTTTAAGACAGAGATCACAACAGTTATGGTTTTTCTCATAAATTCCAATGTAGTGGGGCATGCAGAAATCACCTTCTTCTCAAGAATAGCCTTGGAATTTATAGGGAAAAAAAAAATTCTCTAAAATGAGAAATGAAATTGATATCATTGATCAAAAGTTAGATTAAAGTTTCTTTACAAATCCATGACTTTTATAAGCGATAATCCCTAAATTTGTAACTTCTGAAATAGTAGACTTTTTTAAAATAGTAAATGACTAGGCCACAATCTTAAAACTCAAATCCAGCCGTTGATATATATGCTTCCAACTGCTGACACCATTGTTGATGCCTGTTGGGAGAAAAATGCCTTAAAAGTCATTCTCAAGGGTACCAAAATGTGCTCTAAGCTGGTTAATCAATTCTGTTTTGCCCACTTCATTCCGTGATTCATTTCATTGAATTTATTAAAAACACTAGTTTTTGAGCTTAGTGAAGATACATTTTTTGTTCCCAAATTATCTGTGCCTTTTCAACTCTAAACTTGAATGCTTAAATTTCTAAACTAGTGTATATTTGGCAATCCTGGCTAGGTTGCCGAATTCTGTTTGGAATTCAATGATTAACAGTAAATCTCATATCAATGTGAGGTATTACCTATAACATAATGCTAGGACAAGAGTTTCTATGGCATCAAAATGTCTTCAGTTAGTACGTGGGGCCCCATGATTCAGTTATACAAACCATTCATACGACTGATTCCACGTTGGATGGCCCACCCACCAAAAATCTCACAGAACTATTCAGTACATGTTCAAATAGACAGGAAAGAAAATACAACAACAATCTACATTCAACAAAAGGCACTGAAGATTCGATTAACTGTCAATGGGCCATTCATGGTAGGGCCCATCAAGTCAATGGTATGGATCATTGCATGGGCTAGATTTGTACAAACAAAAGACAAAGGCAGGCTATAGAAATTCTAGGCCTAGCATTCTATAATAGCTCAACTGATAATCCTATAACACACCTGTGCAGAATGCTATTTTTACTTCAAGCTGTTGCTTGCAGAAGCTGCTGCTCTGGAGCTCCAAAAACTCTCTGGAGGAACTTGTCCACAGCTGAAAGGAACTCTTCCACTCTTTCTTCATGGGGCAAGTGGCCGCAGTTCTTGATTACTTCGAAACATGAGCCAGGTATAGCTTGTGATAGACGCTCAGCATTCCAAGAGGGGACGATCCGGTCATAGTCGCCAGTAATGATCAGTACTGGATTAGATCAGAAAACCAAGAAAAATCAATATAAGAATAAAATTTATAACTCCATCGTTGTAACATTTATAAACACAGTGAGCAGATCCAGTCCCACTTGATCATCCAAACCCTTACATTCATTGGGACAGACATGAATGAGCTGTAGAACAAAATTACAGCAAACTTATATGACAGTTTTCTTCAGTAAGCCCCACCATCAAGATCAACTGGGACAAAAATCATGCCAGTCGAAAAGATTTAAGCCACCCCCTTAGGCACGGCTTGGATGAGTATACATGATGTTTTGGCTTGTTTGATCACATTGTATGCTAACCTACCACCAAGTTTAGGTTTCCATTTCTCTTGGGAAAAATGAATAGGAAGACTCCTAGAAATGTTTCATTTGTTTCTTAGCGTTGTGTAGAAAATGGGTACAGGAAATGAGGAGACACGATCATTACCTGGACACGAGATCTCAGCGAGCCTTTTCGATAGTGGCGGTTTTGATTTGGTTGAAGAATCTGTAAGCATGGCTAATGTGTACTCTAACAGAGCCTTGTCCCAATGCTTGACCCTCAATGGCTGTACAGACAACAATAGCACTGGGTTAAGAATGAAACTGCTAGTAGAGGTTGTTAAACGCATATACATATGAGAGACACATGTGGGCATTTTGTATTTTTGTGTCTCCCTCTCTCCCTCTCCACTTTTTTCCTTCTACCTCACCATGTACAGTATACTCAGGTTTTCAGTTTGTACAAGTGGGGCCCATGCTTCAGTAACGCAAAAGACCAAGGCCCTTTTGGGCTCCACCGCAGATGGACCATGTCCCTAAAAATCTCCACGATAGGACAATCCCATTCAAATAGATGATTGAGAAATATAGCAACTGTCTGCATCCAAATATCTAAATTCAAATTACAAAAGACCCAACATTAGTTGCTCGTACGCTCCATACAGATTTTCAGGGCAGTGGTCTAGGTCTGGACCATTGAACCATGGGCCCACTTGTAAAAGCTCATAAAAACCTGAGCACTCTTAAGGTCATATCACTGTTTTGAAACTTGATGAGTCAACTTGGATCAGCATGAAAATGAGCTGAGTTCCTGTATAACTCGGGTGGTTACAAGGCTTGCCTGATTTTCTCAAAACTTGCTTGCTTGAGTATTGCACCAACTCAGTAGACCAGCCAAGGTTTGTGTAACACAGGCGAACTTAAGCAGAAAGGTTATGTAAAAAATATAAAAAAGAAAAACAGGAGATTTGAATCCACTGCCTCTAACACAAAAAGAAGGAACCCAAACTGGAATGCAACTTCATTGCAATATAACTTTCGGTATTAAACAATAATAATACATAACCTTCTGAAAACAAGTGGGAAATAATCATCTACTGCCATCAAGTTCAGGCTGGATCCTTGGACATCCCATCATAAGATCTGGACAGTTTGGTTCTAACATACAGGTAATAAGATGGCAAGAAAAACCACACTAATTGGATCATTCTTACATCTGACAAATAGCCTACATAGGTTAGGTGTGCAACTCGGGGGGGTTGGGTCCGGTTGAGGGTCAAACCAAGCCCAACCCAAACTCAAGAGGACCCAAACTGAACCCGACCCGACTCGAATTTCAACCCAACGTGCCGAACCAAAACCCTACCTGAAGTCCTCTACACCCGACCCAACCCAACCCAAATACATGCAATTATTCCCAACCCAACCCGAATTTTCCCAACCTGAAATCAAAATCAGGTTGGCATTTTCCAACCCGAACCCAACCTAAGGACCTTGACAACCCAACCCAAACTTGGGTTGGGTCAATGGGTTTGGGTTGACCCAAAACCAATTTGAAGCCCTAACATGGATGATTAAGATCATTTGCATACAAATAGGCCCAATCAACAATTTGATACTTCTATTCAAAATCGACCTAAATCATGGATCACTTGTGATTCTAAAGCATCAGTTTTATCAAGGCATCCTAACCATCCCATCCATCGCTTAAAAAATGAATAACCATAAAAAAGGCCATCCCACGGATGGATTTGATTATATGATCAGTTTGATTTTTTCAGGGGAACACATGAAATGTATGTTGTATCTAATGGATGGTCTAGATTTTCTAATCAGGGTATCCAAGTGCGCCGACGGAAACTTGCTAAAACAATGTGAGCTTACCCATCCCTAGCATTTCCACATACATGTGGATAATATCTAAGATGATCGGGGTTGTTGATCTAGATGGCTACTTCATAGATGAGTTTAAGGTCTACAAATTATAAACAATTGACCTTAGACAACATTAGTGGCATGCAATGGATGGTTAATAGTCGCATGAAAAATGATCAACAATCCACATTTATTGAATGAAATTTCAACTATAGGAGGATCAAGAATGTTTTATAATTTTTTAGGTTGTTTGGCATAGCGGGTGTGTGGTGGAAAGGGGGAGGTAGAGATCATTGTCTTCTTCCTCTATGATAAACCTTGAATCCATGAGGAATCTTGAATCCACAAGGTAAAAAAATCTCTAAAAGAGAAAATATTATTGTGAATAAAGAATAATAACCCTTTATCAAGTTTTGATATGGCTTATATAATCCCTTAAGCCCCAAATTTGTAACTTTCCCAAAATAGTAACTTACTAAATTGACTTCTAAATTAAAAGTGACTCAAACTCCTTCACATGACTCAAACAAGAACTTAATCATAACTGGACTTCTTCAAACCCTAAAACACCCTAAAAATAGTAAAACGCCTAATGTACTAAAAACAGTAAATTTGTTAATTTTAAACTCAAAATTAATCCCTAAAAGGACCTCATTTTATAAAAACTTCAAAGGCCAACTACCCTTTGGCATTGGCCAAGATGTAACGCTCGTCAATAGCATTCCAACAGCGTATAATATGTGCAAAATGGATAACAGGTTGCAAAGTTATGACCATCAAAAGCAACGGTGTGCGCTAGACCTCCATCGAACTTTCTAGCCTTTTTTTTTTTCATCCTAGCCATTCAGGAGATTGACATTGGCTTTATTCTACATCATTGTTTCACATCAACACGATAATCCACCAGATCAGTGGTCCCTAACACCCTGAGCATGCGTCCGGATGTGCCAATTTGTGCAAGTTGGACCCATGTTTGGTCATCCAAATCATTGATCTGATGAACCCATTGTTGAGGGGCGATGCCGCACAATGCTCCCATGTCAAAAGATCCTAAACCTTCCAATGAGCAGCCTGAAATAAAAGGTTATTGGATTTCTAGAAGTGATTGTGCCAAAATCCATCACTCTCTAGCACACATATTTTCTAACATTCTAGATATATGAATCATGGGCACATCATGACAGAGCACCCCCCACCCTCTCTCTCTCTCTCTCTCTCAGTTAAAAGACTAGGTCAGGTCCCTGGGTCTACTCGTCAAAGTCTTGACTCGTGGATTGAACCAACAAGTTGAGTCCAAGTTCCTGGTTTTGAACAACAAGTCATACAATTCCTCTGCCATAGTTTGAAAAGCCGAGAACTTGACTCGACGTTCAGCTGGGTCAGGTTGACTTGGAGAATTGGCCCAACTGAACTTGATATTTAATAATTAAAAATTAAAAATACTAGGTATAGTATTGTTATCTAAATTAGTGAAATAGACTAAGTAACAAAATAGCTATTTTAAGTTTACAACAATGTAGTTCATAACAAACTAGTTAAGTGCTCTGGCAAAACCAACCGCTCACCCCCCTACAAACTAGTTAAGTGCTTCTTATCTTTGGCAGGGGTTTCGAGTTCAATTCCCTCATTCCGCTTTTCCATTTATTGATGATGACACTATGACTCACCAAGTGACTCTGTTCGAGTCACTGTGAGTCATGTCAAGTCAATCGAGTGGTCGAGTCAACTTCAAGAGTCTCCCGAGTCAGGGTCGAGTCACAACCAGGACCAAGTTTCCAGTGACTTGGCTTGAAATCTCACTGAATCCAATTGACTCGACCAAGTTTCGAGTCGATTCAATGAGTTTTAGAACTATGCTCTCTGCTCCACATACAGCAAATCCATGGGTATTTGAACCTGAGTGTCCGGGAAAAAGCAGAATGTCCATGGAATAGTAATCACACACCTGAAAATAAGAAGCCTATCAATATAAAATATAAGGAATTCACCTTTGTATAACCATGAAGGACATGATCAGTAGCTTGATTTGCATCATAAAATGCGTTCCGCACAGCAAGTCTCCCAAACTTATCCATTATCATTCTAACCTGCAAAAAACCAAGAGGTAGTCCACTTAGGGCATCATGTAACAGCACCGCTACAATTTTTCTTAAGAAAGCCCACCTAACCTACACATCTGACCATACATGTGGCATACATGTACGTCGATCCAGATCATCCAGACTATGGGACCCATTGTGAATGAGGCATCACCTTTTTTAACCGGCAACAAACAAATAACATTTTATTTAGAAAGAGAAAAAAAATGCAGAGTCAATCAAGGCAATGGATAATGGAAACCCACAGAGATACATAGCCTGACAATCGCACCTACTAAATGATCATAAACATCCAATTGATGGCTGTCAAATGGACAACCAGAGTTTAGGCCAGGTATCCTATAAAAGATGATTGAGATCATCTGAGCAGTGTGATTTTTGGGCTATGCACATCCACAATGGAACCCATGATTTTGGACTGCGTGGATTGCCATACATGTGTGCAATGTCTGAAGTGAAGAATCACCACCATCGGCAAACACAAATTCGTACTACAGGCCAAAATTCTAATGGGGTTTCCATTTCAAGGGAAGTTACACCATCAAAATTCATTAAAACCCAAAGAAGAGAAGACGAAATGTTGTATTGGGTTGAGTAATGATACTGCTAGAGTAAATAGGCGCATGGACCGTACAATCATATGGTCCACCTGGGTGATTGCAATCTGGAACATACACTTGTAAGGCCCATCTTCTCACTTTTCTCTAGCATTGTCACCCCTTATCATATTTTGGAGTCATAGGAAGAATTCTCTCTTACCAACATTACAGCAAGGGCTGACCGTAGAATTGCAGACAAGGCTTTCTGATACAGAGAGCTGACCATATCCATCATCGTCTTCATCATTTGCATTGCCGCCCGTACAATGTACATGAAAAACTTCGATAATGTCTTCCTGATTCTAACAAATGGGTTCTCTTGAACATCCGAATTTGAGCTGCCATCCACTATCTGATTTTCTCTTGTTGTTTGATTTTCTCTACTGACTGTACGTGAAACACGTGGAGCCAAAATTGCTGGGGCCACGAGGATCAGAGCAGCGACGCGCTCGGGAGCTTCAAAGTATGCCTCAACGGCTACAAGGCAACCAGCTGAATGCCTGGGAACCCATTTTTTTGGTTAAGGGTTGGACAGATTTCAGCTGTCAGCAGACAGGAAAAGTTGCAGGAAACAGAAGACTGAGTTCTATTGTAGTGATCATAAAGGGGGGAAAAAGAAGGAAGGAGATTTAACTTGAAACTAACCAAAATACAGTTGATTTTCATGAGAATTTCCAAAATGGAAAACTGAATTTTTCAAGAATACTCAACGATCCAAAAATAAAATTGGACCATCAAATCTCAAGACAGGTGGAGTGGATTGAAACACAAAAAATATTCAAATTGAAAAATTATAAATGCTTTCAATAATAATGTAGAAAAAGTAATAAACATATAAGCAACACTTAAAAAGAAAACAAAAATAGAAAAGATATGTTCAAATCAATCATATTCTAACATTCTTATCAACTTTTAGTTAGTTTGTAGCATTCTTTCATTATACTAATAAACTATATAGAAAATGTTGACAGTTCATGAAATTTGCTATGCGTGTAGGAGTCTGGTCATCCACATACAGGTGCCAATATGGAACACCTGTGTGAGATCTGAGCTTTCGATCAGGTAGAATACACTGTTTAGATATTCTGGCCTAAGATCAGGCCATTTCACACCTCAAGTGGGTCACAGCATAAAAGACAAATGGATGGCTGGAAAATTTTGTTTTAAGCATCAGTTTACTTTGTACAGTGTGGTCCGTGTGAGGTGTGAAATGGCCTGATTTTCATGCCAGAAGATCTGAGCAGTTTTTCCAACCAGATAGAAAGCTCAGATCCAGCTCAAGTTTGGCACACCTGTGTCCCGATGGGGAATTAGCAAACCTCAACAGTTCATGCAAGGTCATGCCAGAAGATCTGAGCAGTTTTTCCAACCAGATAGAAAGCTCAGATCCAGCTCAAGTTTGGCACACATGTGTCCCGATGGGGAATTAGCAAACCTCAACAGTTCATTCAAGGGAAAGAAGTCAGGCTCAGGAAATCCCATTTCAGTTATATCTCACTTCAACATGTAAGGTTGTGTTTGGATGCACCATTAAATTGAAGTTGCACTTGTTAGTCTAAGAAAGTGGAATTTCCTTAGCATTCAAGTCAGACTCGAAAGAAACAACTGCAAGTTGAAGGCTACTTCTCATTTTGATACGAGGAAACTCCATAACAGTTTTGTCATCATTCTTTTTTTCTTTTCTTTTCTTTTCTTTTCTTGACAACTGCTGCCTAAGATAAAACATAGCTCTAAAAGACTACCTTGAAACCCAAAATCAGTCCGTTTTCAGATGAACTACAGAATTCATGTAATGTATGTCAAATGCAAATTTACTTGAATCATGAATGGTTTTCAATGGCAATCAAATCAGCTAATACAAGTATACAACAACATTGGGGTGTTGAACTACTAATAGAATTTGACAAAAACCATTTTGACATGAGCTTTGCAAGCACAGGTGGCCCCCTGGAGGCTCACCCAAGTGTTTATCCCTTCTGCCTCACTACATGATCCAAACTAACTATATACAGTGTCCTACCATATATGGCCCACATGGAAAGAAAAAAAAAATCTCACCATCCAAGCAAAAGCTTAGAAACTTGCTTTTCTGGATCATCATTTCTAATTCACAGTGTATGGATGGTGTGATCTTTGATGAGTAAGATTTTTGACATGTGGTCCACTAATGGTTGGGCCTTCTGGATGAATGGTCTGAATAATCACGTGGTGGGGGTGGAAGGAGTGATGAGGACACAAGACCCTTCAAAGTCTATTAGCGAAGAAAGCGAGCACCACAAGCATCTTCCTTGTGTTTAGGAAACCATTGAGGAGCATTGAAGACCCTACACATGTGGGTTGGTGCATAGAAGACCCCACAATGGGAAAACACATGTGTAGGAAGGACTTAAGAAGATCATGGAGCACAAATTTTGAGGAGCAACAAAAAACCTGCCAGAATGTCTTCGGGTGCCAGATTGGGCGCCCGATCGTTGCCTTCGGGCGCACCGTTGGGAGCCCAAACATTGCCTATCTGGCGCCCAAAAGTCACTGGACGTTTTTGGACGTCTTCGGGCACCCGACCGAGCGCCCGACCACCGCGCGGATTTTTTTTTTTTTTCGGTTTGCTAAAGTATTAGGGGTATTTTGGTATTTTTTCTGTTTTCTTATTGGTTATTTAAGAGGGCTCAGCCCTAAACTCGAAATTAGTTTTTGATTAATGAAAAGAAAGCCTTTTGGGTTGCCTTCTTCCTCTCTCCCTCTCATGGAACTTCATCTTCTTCCCCAATCCTCTTCTTCTCTTTTCTTCCTATGCCCCTCCAACATTCTTCTAAGCTTGATCTTCCTTCTTTCTCTATTTCCATTCTCTCACAATCTTCAACCCTAAAACTAAGAATTGACCTAAAACCCTAAATTCTCAAGTTTTCAAATCCCTAACCTGAGAAAATCCTTGATTCCTCGGACTAGCGATTCCCATTGAGTATTTGGGCTATGATGATACAATATCAGGAGGTTTCATCCCTCGTCGGATCCAACTTATGCATTATTTGAATTTCATACTTCGTGGTTGTGATGATGACCCGTTCCATTGCATGTCTCTGTGGATTTCTTAATTTATGATGGTTGATGTTGAATTTTTAGATTATTATTGTCTTTTATTTCCGCTAGATTATATGTGTTCATAAGCATGCATCACAATTAGGGCATCCTGCATCAAATTTGGTATTAGAGATTGGTTTTGCATGGTTATGTTTAGATCGAGTTACCAAATTAGAGTTTGATTTGTAGGTCTGTTTTAGAAAATTTTCAGATTTAGAAAGTTTTCAATTTTAGAAAGTTTCCTAATTTGGAAAATTTCCAGATTTGAGTCGCATTCATCTTGTGAGTCGTAAAACCATAGTGGGCAAGTTGGGTAGAATTTGGTTCGATTCTTTAGTTGCATGCCTACGAGAAGAGGAAGAGGTTTCTGACTTCAACCAATCATGAATAACGAACAGTTATCTGAGCAACTTGCTTAATTGATACAAAAGATAACCACTTTAGAAACAAGCCAAAGGCATGAATTTGCTCGCATAAACAACCAAATCACCACCGCCATGACTAAGGTTGAGCAATTAGAGGCATCCCAAAGGGAGAACCCCACTGTTGGGGATGATGCGCAATCTCAAGCGGGAGGAATCGTTGAAGAACACGCTCTCACACGTGGAACGGGTCGTGGTGTTGTGAGGGAGGCACAAGTCACATATGATTACCCAGACCGCTACGATCCAAATGAGCGTGCGATGAAGAGTGTGAGGGTGGAAGCCCCAAGTTTTGATGGGCGTTTGGATCCCAAGGCATTCTTTGATTGGTTAACTGACATGGATCACTATTTTGAATGGTATGACATGTCAGAAAACCGTCGAGTGCGGTTTGCTAAAATGAAGCCTGTGGGCCAGGCCAAATTATTTTGGACTAACACCGAGCGTAGGATTGATAGAATTGGAAAAGCCCTTGTCACACATTGGAATGAGATGAAGGAGAAGTTGAAGGAGAAGTATCTCCCTCTCTCATACAGACAAAAGCTCCTTGACCAATGGCAATCCCTGCGCTAAGGGTAAATGTCTGTCGCTGACTACATCGCTAAATTCAAAGAGTATATGATGCGATGTGACATCTAAGAGGACCCTCTGGTAATGCTTTCACGTTTCAAGACAGGCCTTCGAACGGATTTTCAGCGCGAGTTTTTGACTCGGCCCATAACAGACTTGGATGATGCGTACCAAGTTGTGTAGGAGTTGGAAGAATATCTGAGGGCTCCTGTCATTTGACGCTTTGAGTCCCGAGACTTTAATGCTAGATCTGGATCCCAGGGAACTAGACCTAACATTGGTAGTCAACCTAGGGCACAAGCAACTGTTCCCCCTAGGTCTAAGGATGAGAAGGGCAAAGGTGTCCTTGGTGCCGATCCTAGTGGGGGTAGTCAAGTGAGGTGTTATGAGTGTGAGAATATCGGTCACATGTCCAATCAATGTCCCACGAAGAACCATGGAAAAGCCTTAGTTATAGACAAGTCCCACGAGGGTGTAGATGACCAGGGTGATTATGAAGTGGAAGAATATCACCCTCAAGGAGGTCTTACTGATGAAGACGAAGTGGGCGATGAATCAACGCTTGCAATAGTCAGGCGTGTGCTATCTTAGTCTAGGAGTAGTGTCGATTGGCGTCGAAATACTATCTTCTACACTCTCGCCAAGTGTGGAGAAAAGAATTGCAGGGTGATAGTGGACAGTGGAAGTTGTTAAAATGTGATTTTCGCTAACACCTTGGACCGTTTGAAGTTGAAATCCACACCTCATCCTGACCCATACAAAGTTTCTTGGGTTGACAAAACATCCCTTCCTGTCGCCCATCAATGCTTAGTTCCCATTGAGTTCGGGTCATACAAGGAGTCCTTGCAGTGTGTTGTGATACCTATGGATGTTGGACATATTATCCTAGGTAGACCGTGGCTATTCGACAATAACGTCATGATCTTGGCCGTTTGAATGCGTGTACCTTCATGCATAACGGTAAGAAGATCAAACTTAATCCCATGCCATTAGAAAGCACATCAGGGAAGAAGAAGGATGAGAAGGTGAATGAGCTTAAGGAAGTGAGGAAATGTAAACTTAAGTCTCTTCACATAATTAATGCAAGAAAATTTGAAAAAGAGACTAAGGAGGATTCCATGGTGTATGCCCTTGTGGCAAGAGAGATTACACCCAAGGTTCCATCAGAGTTACCCCATGAGGTAACATCGGTTTTGAAGGAAGACAGTGATGTGTTCCCTGATGATTTACCGAATGAGTTGCCACCTATGCGGGACATCCAGCATGCCATTGATCTCGTCCTGGGGTCAACTTTACTGAACCTTCCTCATTACAGGATGAACCCTGGAAAGCATGCAGAATTGAAGAGGCGAATTGATGAACTTCTGCAAAAGGGCTTCATCCAGGAGAGTGAGTCCGTGCGTCATGCCCGTATTATTGACGCTAAAGAAAGACGGCACGTGGCGCATGCGTGTGGACAGTCGTGCCATAAACAAAATTACTGTCAAGTACAAGTTTCCTATACCTAGGCTTGATGATATGCTTGACATGATGGTCAGGTCCACAATTGTCTCCAAAATTGATCTCAAGAGTGGATGTCACCAAATCCGCATACGCCCAAGAGATGAGTAAAAGACATCATTCAAAAAGAAAGATGGGTTGTACGAGTGGATGGTCATGCCCTTTGACTTGACTAACGCACCTAGTACTTTCATGCGGGTGATGACACAAGTCTTAAGACCGTTCATGGGAAAGTTCCAAGTGGTTTACTTTGATGACATTCTTATTTATAGTACCACTAAGGAATCACACCTTGAACATCTGAAGCAGGTCTGTAGCATCCTTAGGACTGAAAAGTTGTACGCTAATCTTAAGAAGTGCGCGTTTATGTCTAGTCAAGTCGTATTCTTAGGATTTATCATGTCATTCAAAGGAATGCGCGCAGACCTTGAAAAGGTCAGGGCTATAGTTGAGTGGCCAGAACTGAAGAACATTCACGAGGTGCGAAGCTTTTACGGCTTAGCAACTTTCTATCGTCGGTTCATTAGGGGATTTAGCACGATTATGGCTCCCATTATTGAATGCATGAAAAAGGGAGAGTTCGTGTGGTCGAAAGTCGCAGTCAAGGCTTTTAAGGAAATTAAGGGTAAAATGGTAGAAGCTCCTGTCATGCGTCTACCTGACTTTTCTAAAGTTTTCAAGGTGGCGTGTGATGCGTCAGGTGTTGGTATAAGTGGAGTGTTGAGCCAAGAGGGTCATCCAGTAGCCTATTTCAGTGAGAAACTGAATGAGGCAAAGCAGAAGTACTCCAATTATGACAAGGAGTTCTATGCGGTAGTGCAATCCCTGAGACATTGGCGTCACTATCTCCTACCGTAAGAATTCGTCTTGTTTTCTGACAATGAGGCCTTGAGATATTTACATTCTTAGAAGAAGCCCAACCCAAGGCATGCTAAATGGGTAGCATTTCTTCAGGAATACTCGTTTGTCCTGAAACATAAGGCCGGGGTCAAGAACAAACCAGCAGATGCCCTTAGTAGAAGAGTAACGTTGCTCAATTCCTTGAGTGTAGAGGTAGTCGGGTTTGAGCAACTTAAAGATGAGTATCCCATATGTCTTGATTTTGAGAATACTTATGCGTCACTCTCTAGTGACCAGCGTAGCATGGGTGATTATGTTCTTAAAGATGGTTTCCTTTTCAAGGGAGACCGACTCTGTATTCCCCGTATGTCCCTTCGTGAATTCCTCGTCTGGGAGCTTCATTTAGGGAAGATAGCTGACCACTTTGATCGAGACAAGACCATTGCCCTCGTAGAATATCGTTTTTATTGGCCAAGTCTCAAGCGAGACGTAGCCAAAATTTTAGGGCAATGTCGTACTTGTTAACTGGCAAAGCAATGAAAGAAAAATACTGGACTATATACGCCATTGTCAGTGCCACATGCTCCGTGGCAAGACATTAATATGGATTTCGTGGTGAGACTTTCCAAGACAATAAAAAAGCACGATTCCATATTTGTTGTTGTCGATCGCTTATCTAAAATGGCGCATTTTCTCCCATGTTCGAAAACGTCGGATGCGTCTCATATTGCTCATGTCTTTTTTGATGGTGTGGTGCGTCTCCATGGTTTGCCTAAAACCATAGTGTTTGACCGTGACGACAGATTTACCAGTTACTTTTGGAAGATACTATGGCACATGATGGGTACTCGTTTACAATTTTCCACTGCATACCACCCTCAAACTGACGGACAAACTGAGGTGGTAAATCGAAGTCTTGGAAACCTATTATGTTGTCTAATGGGTAAGCATGTTGAGACTTGGGACTTAATTCTACCTATCGCTAAATTTGATTATAATGGGTCTGTCAATAGGTCGACAGGAATGAGTCCTTTTGAAATTGTCAATGGATACAAACTTAGAATGCCCATAGATCTCTTACCCATGTCTGTCACCCAAAGATCTTCAGAGTCGGCCGATGCATTCGCACGACACATTCATGAATTGCATGCATATATCAAACAGCGGATTAATCAAAGCAATGATAGTTATAAATATTCCGCTGACTCTTATCGTAGATCACAAGATTCTCAGGAAGGAGATTATGTAATGGTGAGGATAAGGCCAGAGATGTTCTCACAAGGTACCGCTAAAAAGTTACAAGCGCGTAGTGCTGGACCATTCAAAATATTGTAAAGAATTGGGTCCAACGGGTATCAGATTGACCTTCCACATGAAATGGGCATTAATCCAACGTTTAATGTGGAAGATCTAGTCTGTTCCCCTAATCCTACCATTGACCATTCTTCACTTTCGTGGCCATGCTCTGAGTTTGTTTCACAACCTATTCCACCCCTTCCCCACCCTATCATTCGAAAGGAAGAAACTGAGGAAATTGTGGATGAAGAGATAATTTCCACGAGAGATGGAGGTTTCCAAAGGTATCTTGTCAAATGGAAGAATAAACCATCATCCGAATTTACATGGTTGACTGAAGCGGAGTTGCAAAATATCGATTTAGATTTGCTAGAGCGCCACAAAAGCTTTAACTTGTCAGAGTCGAGTTTTTTCTCATTTGAGGGGAGTTGATGAGGACACAAGAGCCTTCAAAGTCTATCAGTGAAGAAAGCGCGCACCACAAGCATCTTCCTTGTGGTTAGGCAACCATTGAGGAGCATTGAAGACCCTACACATGTGGGTTGGTACGTAGAAGACCCCACAATGGGAAAACACGTGTGTAGGAAGGACTTAAGAAGATCATGAAGCACAAGTTTTGAGGAGCAACAGAAAACCTGCCAGAATGTCTTCGGGTGCCAGATCGAGCGCCCGAACATTGCCCGTCTGGCGCCCGAAAGTCACTGAACATTTTTTGACGTCTTCGGGTGCCCGACCAAGCGCCCGACCACCGCGCGAATTTTTTTTTAATTTCGTTTTGCTTAAGTATTAGGGGTATTTTGATATATTTCTGTTTTCTTATTGGTTATTTAAGAAGGCTCAACCCTAAACTCGAAATTAGTTTTTTATTAATGAAAAGAAAGCCTTTTGGGTTGTCTCCTTCCTCTCTCCCTCTCATGGAACTTCATCTTCTTCCCCAATCCTCTTCTTCTCTTTTCTTCTTATGCCCCTCCAACATTCTTCTAAGGTAAGCTTGATCTTCCTTCTTTCTCTATTTCCATTCTCTCACAATCTTCAACCCTAAAACTGAGAATTGACCCAAAACCCTAAATTCTCAAGTTTTCAAATCCCTAACCCAAGAAAATCCTTGATTCCTCGGACTACTGATTCCCATTGGGTATTTAGGTTATGACCATGCAATATTGGGAGGTTTCATCCCTCGACGAATCCAACCTATGCATTATTTGAATTTCATACTTCGTGGTTGTAATGATGGCCCATTCCATTGCATGTTTCTTTGTGGATTTCTTAATTTATGATGGTTGATGTTGAATTTTTAGATTATTATTGTCTTTTATTTCCGCTGGATTATATATGTTCATGAGCATGCATCACAATTAGGGCATCCTGCATCAAGGGGCGAGCAACTTTAGTGGGCCTCAGCATTTCTCTATTGTCATAAACCAATGTACAACACTACAAGATGAAATATTCTGCATACCCCATTAGAATTGCCTTCTTGGCGGCTAAGAAGTCAATGAAGGACAGAGTGGCAAGCACAGAAAATGCCATCGAGTATGGATTTAAAGCCACAGCATCCTCACCGTCAGAGCTTCGATGTTCGAAAGAATTCACCCGCGAAGTCAGCCCAAAAGCAGGTCGATCGAAAGCAAGAACTTTCGTACCAGATATCCGAGCAAGTGGCTTCATTACTTGATTCCATGAGAACACAGATGCTCCAAAACCATGTAGTAGAATTATGGGAAACCCGATCTTTAGAATTCTGTTGGAAAGTTGAGAAGATGTCTCATTTTGGAATGAGTAGTCCATTGGCTCTTCTTCATTACATATTTTGTGGTGTATTTGGACTCCTTTAAATTCACAAAAGAAACTGTCAGGATCGGCTAGTGACACTGGATCGAGCAGCTCATCCTGATCTATGCCAGCCACACTTCGCCTTTTCCGCTTCCTTTCGGTTCCCAACAACTGTTCTGAAAAAAATTGAAAGAACCCACAAATTACTTAACCCAGTAAAGCTTGAAATTTCATAGATGGTTATTCGAAGAGAAGTAAATCCTGCCAAAGTTGATATTGCGAGTAAACAAATCAGATGTTTATTAATGGTCTGATCAAACTCTATGGAATGATGACCCAAAAAAAAAAAAAAAAAACTGCAGTGTGTCAGGAAATACACAAAACTCCACCAGTTCTAACAGCATTTCGATATGAGCAAGCAATATGTACAGGGATGGCCCACCTTTGAGCAATTGAGATCATTTGTTCAGTGAGCTCCACTGTGGATTAGTGATGCCACTAAAAAAAAAAAAAAACTCCCACAAGACAACCCTATTCCCAACCATCTAACTCTTGACCTGAAAATGGATGGGCAAAAATAAATTTGGCAAATGGCCCATGTGCAACAGATATGAGTCCAATCAGAAGGCTGGGATTGTTCAGTGGAGGCGATCAAGGTTCAGAATACTGTATGGACATATCATATTGCTGTATAAATGTTTATCATGACAAAACTGTGATATGATACCTTCCGATGATATTGGCGATGGTATGATGCTGAATTCCATTAAAATTGTCTTGATGATACATTCTAATAAAAAGCATACAACCCCATACAAACAATTTTCGAAGCATTTCTTGTATCCTGATAAGCCATTTTACTGTATCATTAGATACATTCCCAGTATGATATGATACGTTCCAATGTTTTGAACCTTGGAGGTGACTCTGGTCCACCACCCTTCTACTATGGGGTCCACCAGATGAATGATTATGATAACTGAAAAGTGAGCATCACTCCCACAAATGCTGACCTGCAGGAGTGGATAAGTTCATAGAAAAAGTTGTATAATTCCTCAATAATTAAAAAATCATGATCTAGATATTGAATTTCATTGACCCGTCTTTCAATCTCTGTCTCACCATCTCAGATTGCCATAGAAGCTAGGGACTACTAACTTGAGCTGTATATGTAGTCCAATGCAGCCAAAGAGTATTAGTTGGAAATTTATGTTCGGACTTCTACACTGGAGGATCATATAGTTCAGGAGTTCTACTTAGTTATGACTTGTTTTTAGGATCATTTGACCTTGACGGAGATAGTTCTTAGTTCTATTACCTTTCATTTTTATAGAGAGCAAAGAAAAGCTTCATCCATTTTTATGACTCAACGGTTAATACTGCTTTGGCCAAGTTGATTCCTAAGGAGACTCGACTTCATTCACTCGTCTGCTTCAGATTGGTGACCGCCATGATTCCTCACTCGTACTCATTTAGGCTCTGCCATATGGCCCAATCTCACCTTATCAGGCATGTCTTCAGTCCTTTGCAATAATTATGATAGGTAGGACATTTGAAGTATAATTGTACACAAGAATCACAATAATCAGAACAGAGTTCCCCTAGTATACGACCACACCCAGCAAGACTGGCGCTTACTTTCTGCAACTCCTACTTTTGAGAAGTCTACTAATGACTTGGCTCCTCCTATAGAGCTAGCAACTTCTGGTTATGACGCCTGTGGTCGTTTGACAACTATTATTCATAGCCATGCCCCAAGGGCATCTAGCTTCACTCTTGCATTGTCTTCTACTCCACCTAAGTACTTCTTTTTCCTCTTCATGAGATTTTTTATTCTAGCGCTTCTAGACATGCAGCTTTGGATACCTCTATTTAGGTCCATTGCAACACTATATTTGCATTGTTGATATAGTTCCCCTTTAGTTGTCACTCAGGTTGATTCCATTAACTATTACCAATATATGTGGTTGCTTGTCAATTTCTAGTGTTCATCTGTTGGGGCATCAACAAAACCCCTGATATACATTGTTCTACCGTTCCCTAACAGCTCAAGCTTTTCGCGCAACCGGTCAGTAACATGGTATCAGAACAGGACATCCGGTGTTCAAGTCTAGAGATCTGATTGTCTCTAAATTTACTTCTGCTAGTCAACTTGCAAATCTTGGCTATGATGTTATTTTTAGATTTTTTTTTTGTGGTGTATATTGTTTTTAGTGCTGTGGCCCACCTGATGATTGAATCGACCTGATCTTTTGTCCTTATGTTAATCATGGTGGGATGCACTATGTTGAACGGATTGGATGTCATGCAAACACCAAGTGGGCCCCATGATTTTCGACTTCACCTAAAAAAGCACTTTCTTGTAATTTTAAATAGTAGAGCGACGTTTTGGTAAAATCATAAAACTTGACGATTTGAAGTAAAAATCCCAGAAAGGAATCCTACCGGAATATTCCGCACCGGATCCGCCGATGGAGGCAGCCCGCGGCCGAGTATCCAGCATCCTCTTCGAATCGGCACCCGATTTATTCGACAACTTCGGTAAAACCAGCGATTCGTTGCAAGATCGGGGAATTTGCGGAGAGAAGCAGGCAAGCTGATGCAGCAGTGAGCTCATTTCCTACGCCTATCCGAAAAAATCAGAGGTCTGGTTGGCGGGAAATTCCAGGCAAGGAATTGGCGGGAAAGGACGAACTTGCCGGCAGTTATTAGAGCAAAAGGGAAGGAGATGAGAGCGTGAACGCTCCGAGTTTTTGAGAAGGATGAGATAACGAGAAACCATAGGTGAAATTACCGGTTTGCCCCTGTTTTTGCCCTTTTTTTTTTTTGGGTCTCGAGTGAGGTCCATCCATGGCGGGGTCCACTAGAATTGCGGGAAGTCGGCCCGACGGCAATAGTCCAGACGGGCGCGGATTGTCTGCAAAAGCCTTTCCCACGAACTTCCTTAGACATTAAGTTAGGTGGGGCCCACTGTCATGTTTGTGAGAAATCCACCCGTCCATCCGTTTTGCCAAATCATGTTAAGACATCGGGCAGATCCAAAACTCAAGTAGTCTGGGAACATAAATTTTCTGTTCTTTGCAATGTTATTGGGCTACTTCATCACTGATGACACGGATTCTACCGGGTTGGCCTGATGGGCTTCCGGGCCTGTCTTGCCTCAAGCTAGGCTTGGGTTGGAGTATGAAGCTTGAGGGTTGGGTTCAGACTTAAAATTTGAGCCCATTTTTCCAAGATCACGACCCTCGTCACCACCAACAAAATCTTACAGGTCGATCTGCCTCTTCCTCGGCCATCACATCTACACATCTCTCTATTCTGGGCCAAGCTTAGGCAGGACTATTTTGGACCATCATGGGCCTGGGCTGGGTTTGGGCTTAGGTGGAACAGTGCAAGTAGAGCTTGAGCACAACTTAGCCCGGCCTTAACCTGACCCGTTGAAACCCCTGCACACTACACACATACACATATAAGTAGGGGTCATTTGTTAATAAGTAAGATTTACTTTTCACCAACTATGATTTCTTCTTCTTCTTCCTTTGTGCTTTATAGTAGAGTTATAGGATGGTTGAGGCCTGTTATTTTGTGGTGCCTGCCGAAATTTTATACATGCTTTTTATCGTAGTTATAGGTGGTGTGCTCCTACCTTCTTGGAAAAAAAAAAAAAAAGAAGTAAACGCCTAGCTCAAATTGAGAATTGAAAGAGAAATAGCAACCCACCTGATCACATGTTTATGATCTCCGCATGTAAGGTAAAATAGTCTAGTCTAGACAAAGGAGCCATTACCTGTGAATGGGCTGACATGTATATGGTATATGTGTGGCACATGTGAAGATAGATGCATGATAGCATGCAACTGCATAGATGTACATGAGTAGGTGTGTATAGGCTGATAAAAATGTGACATCAATGCTGGGCTGACATTGGTGTGATTTATGGATATTTTCTACACTTTATATTCTCCTCTTTGTTTTCATGACAAACCAACTTTGCATGGGAACAGAAAGCCATTGTATGTGTGATCTAGAAAACCAATCATATATCTTTAACATGACTAATGTGTTTATAAGTTTCATATGGCATGTATTCCTTATAATGAAGAAAGCTTGACTATGAAGAGCATTCTAATTTTTCAAAGGTTACCAATTTTATTATTATTGTTCAATGTTGAAACCCAGAATGCTCTTGGAGAGATCTTGGACAGACTATCACTTTTCCATCATGTCCAAAATTATTTAGTCTGTTGATTTTATCTTCAAAAAGAAATGAATGTCCTCCTTTATTTTATTTTTAAATTTTTGTGAAAATCAATTTCACTTTTTCGTTTTTCATTTTTTGCTTTTTTATATTTTATTTAAGATAAATTTTTTTCTATTGAATAGTGATTAGCTCAAAGATGTTGGTATATTGGAGGAAATTGAAAACAAAAAGGTAAATAATAAATCCATAAATACTAATTTAGCTATGACATCTAGGAATAAAATAATAAATGTCAGAAGTACATCATTTGTACAGGTAATGCACTCCAAAACAATTCTGCGTGTTTTTTTTTTTTTTGGTTCTTTCCTTTCGAGTTTCCTATCATTGGCTTAATGGTTTTAAGTTTCTATGGTTAAATGGGCTTGAGGATAATAGTCACTGATCTAAATCAATCAGTAAACAAATTGCTATAGACAAGTCATCACCCATTTATCAAATAAATGTTTGTCGAATTCAGGTAGTTTGCTATTACCCTTTTGAATTGTCCACAAAATGTGCATGGATCAGGTATCCATAGATTAAATTAAAATTTTATTTATGATACATCTGAAAGTGGGGCCTGCTATTTGGACACTTTAATTAATGATCCATCTAAAGTTGACACCATTTGGACAATTTATATTAAGTTAGAGGTCAGTTTACTGGATCATACCATTTGTACTATTCTTGAATTAAAGATCATTTAAATTGGGGCTCACCATATCATCAATGCAAGACAAAGTGGTGCATGTGATGCAAAGAAGTACATCCTACAAATTCAAACCTCCTTTTCTAAGGAGGGAAACAATTTAAAAACCTAAAACATAACTCTGGGAATTATATGATACTAAAGCTGCTAGTTCTACATGTAGGTGACAATACAAATGTGTCCATCGCGTTCCTCCTCTTACTCAAGTTCAGGGATCAGTTACACAAAACAGCTTGATCCATAGTTTAGGTGGGCCACATTGTAGAGAAAAATTGGATGAGACAAAAATATGTTTTTTTTGTGCCACTGTAAGTCTATTTTTCATCAAACATATTTATCAAGCGTGGTTGATAAGGATGAAGTAAAGATACCCACAAAAAATGTCTGATTCACTCAGTATGCTATTTTATAAAATTCAATTTGTGACTATTAGCTTGGTGCTCAAATATTTGCATACAACACTAGTGCTTAAATGGCATGTGTATTAAACATCTAGTCTACACAAAAGATGGGTTCCAACTGAAGATGTCATTTCACAAAACTCAGACTGCCATCAACTTAGTCACAATTCCTTTTGAGTGCTGGTTGTTGGTAAGTTTAAAACCATCCATTACTCCTATTATAAGAAATTGGATGTTTCTTATGTAAACTTTCCAACACGAATCAGAGAGGGAGATGATTGTGCGAGCCCTGGTAGGTGGGTTACATTTATGTGTAAGATCAGTTCTCATCTTACTACATTATGGTCTCATTTTGTATTAGATTTCGAATCCTCAATTATATCTGGCAACTTGTAATCAAAATACACTGTAATTCAAAATTAAGAAAGCATTTAAATTATATAATATATTTATAAGAATTTGAATTTGATTACTAAATCAACTTTAATCTCTCAAATTAGTTTAGATATATGATATTTGACAGCATGATTGTAATAAGCACATCAAAATATGTACTTTGGCAAAAAAACAAAACGACAAACTTTCAAGCCTCGGTCACTAAACAGAAGGGCCGTTAATGGGCTGGGCTTGGACTAAAGTATCAGGCCCGAGGCTGGATTCATGCCTAAGTTTTCAGCCCATTTTATAAGTGGGTTGATCTTGGATTCATCCGCTCAGAAGCCCATAAGCCCAACCCGGACAGATATTTTTCAAAACTTACTATTTTTTAATTTTTATTTTTACTTCCCCTTTCGAAAATAAATTTCCGTCTCTCGCACCAAAAGCATGCAAGTACAGCATGCTCACAGCTGCAATCAGAAGTGGATTGGATTGAGTGGGTTCACGTGTGAAAGGTCTGTAGGCCCATCATGATTTTAAGTTTATATCCACACTGACCATCCATTTCCATTTCCTGAGATCAGTTTAGAACATGAGCCCAGAAATTAGGCAAATCCGAAGCTCAACTGGACCACACCGCAGAAAGAAGTTGGATTGAACGCCTAACATTGAAAACTTCTTAGGGGCCATGGACGTTTTGGATCATGCTGATATTTGTTTTTTCCCTTCGGCTAAGTCTCTGTCATCTTATGAACAGGTTGGATGGCGAATTGGGCCCTAAAAGGTTTCAACGGTGGCATCATTATTCTTACTGCTCGTGGTGTAGTCCACTTGAGCTTTGGATATGTTTTTTTTTTTTTTTTCTCGCATCCTAAAATCATGTTAGGGCACACACAACTTTGCCACGTCAACACGCAATTTACTTTACACTCAGAGCTACGGCAATGACACTTCCACATCCGGATGGTTCTTAAATTACGGAAGCGTGGACGCAGATGGCAGTTCCTGCAATGGGGAGCTAGGTGTAGCACACCGTAATGTTTGTGATGAATCCACCCCTCTATCCATTTTGCAAGATCGGTCTAAAAAATGACTCTATCCATTTTGAACGGTCTAAAAAATGAGGCAGATTCAAATTCAAGTGGGCTGCATGACAGGAAACAATAAGGATTGAACGTCCACCGTCGAGATATTAGTGTGGCCACAAAACTTATGCATCAGGCCAATATTTACATGGTTTCAGTTCATCCCGGTAGGACTGAACATATGAATGGTATGGATGAAATATAAACATTGGACCTTAAGGTGGCTTCAACGGTCGGCATTTCCCAAGTCACCTTTTCCTGTTGTTCAGCTCAGTTGAGTTTGCCTCATGTATGGGACCATATCCTACCAATATGTTAAAACGGATGGAAGGGGTGGATTTCTCACAAACATCACAGTGGGCCCCACCTAGCTTCCCGTCCTTAAAAAGTTACCGCAAATGGGTTTTGCAGGCAATCTGCGCCCTTTAAACCACATGACATGAGTTGGTCTTTAAATGGCATGGCATGGGTGTCAAAGGCAACTAATGCCCTTTGAGTCATGTGGATTGCCTGCGATGTGGGGCCCACTATGATGTTTGTAATAAACTCATGCCTTCCATATGTTTTGCCACCTAATTTTAGTACAAGAGACAAAAAGAAGAAGAAGAAGAAGAAGAAGAGATCTAAAACTTAAGTGGGCCACATGATAGGAAATAATAGAGATTTTAATTGAGCACTAAAACATTTGTGGGCCATAAATTTTTTCTATCAAGCTAGTATTTGTGCTTTTAGTTCATCCCATGGATCTCATGAACCGTTTGGATGGCATACAAACATCAAAGTAGACCTTAAGAAGGTTTCAATGGTAGGCATTTCTCTCCTCATTCTCTACTTTTCCTTTGGCCCACTTGAGTTATGGATTTGCCTCAGATTTTTAGCTCATGTCCTTAAATGAGATGGAAAACGGATGGATGATATGGGTTTCTCACAAACATTGCAATCAACCCGCTACCTATGAAGTCCATGTCCACATAAACACATCTAATTAAAGATTGTACCTTACCTTCTCTATCATGAGACATGGATAGAGGAGAAAAGGTCGAGAGAGATGATCATGATAAAGATATTTCTAGGATATAAATCGCCATACTAGGCATAGCCAGATTAGATAGTTCAGAAAATGCCACATAGTGATCATATGCCACATATGATGTATATGAACTTTAAAAGAAAAGAGTAAAAAACATGTGCATATGGGAAACATTAAATGTCAATCTCATCAAAGTAATTCTTTGGCAAGCACTAAATGATAAAGACCCACCAAAGCAATTCTCTGTAAAAGCAAGAGTCTTCGTTAATGCGAAGACTTCAGTAAATCCCCCTACATACGTTATACATAATTATATTGCTTTCGCACGTGGACGAATGCCATAGGCTACACTTACATGGAAGATCAATGAGAGTTGCATAAGATCCCACGACCACTGCCTTTCCAAGTTTATAAAAGCAACATGGAAAGAAAAGATATGGGTCATCGTCATACAAATCAATTAATTCTCTTTTCAACTCTATGCTGACTATCAATCTTCATCCCTCATGGATGCATATATTTTCATTACATTCTAATTAGCTCTCCATTACTCACTAGTGTAATGCTACTCATAGCATGGGTTCATAGTTTTTATCCTTAGTTTCTCTCCACCCTTCATCCACGACATCCCGTTAAATCACAAGGAAGATTACTCAATTTCGAATGGAATACGGAGGGGCTTTTCTTCTACATGGTAGATGATTCCGCTGAACATCTTGTTACAAAGTTTGGTTCACACCAGACAACAACCAAAAGTCAAATCATAATTGTCTCGTTGTGTGTTTGGTTCTCACTAAGTCCTTAATCAAACCGTCACCCTACAAGCCATCTAACCAGGAAGCCCTGATTCCAACCAAGTGATGAACAATTTTTTTAAGATCCATCCTTTATCGACCGTCTCATCACAAAGCCTGATTTTCGACTAAGCAATAAATAAACAACCATCCCTCACTTCACGACCGTCTTCCTATGAAGTTAAGTTAAGTCCATGATAGGTAACGAACAGATCGTAGTCCCTTAAGCTAATCATCAATGCTCATATTATAAAATTATTAATAAAATACTTTCAACTTTTATCTTCTTTATTTATTTTCTACCGTTGAATTAAGGTTGCAATCATACAAAGATTAAAGTCATTTCAACCAAAAGTAAAAAAATAAAAAAAGAATTCATCATAAGGACTAATCCTCTATTTTATAAATCGCATGATCGTTTTAACAATCAGTGGCCAAATAGTCAAGCCAATCTTCTCAGATCTGGTCCTAATTCGACTAATTCAGCGCTTAGTGTCACCTAGGTGTTCAGTTTGATTCAAATTGAATATGATGTTGGCACACCTAGCACTTACCATATTAGCATACATCTAATCGAAATCAAGTCATTCATTACTCGTGTGGTCATGAGTTCGAATTGAACAGCTACGGGCTAGTGCCAGATTCGGCAATTCATCCGTCATGGTGTGCCTCATATATACCAATCTCCCCCATTTCTTCCATATCATGTTCAGCCCTAAACATATACAAGATGCAGTATCTTTTAAATGCTATCTTCTTCTTAGAAATTTTGAAAATGAACTTAGGTTTTTTCTTCTAAATTTTGAAGATCAACAAAAGTCATGTGCTTTGCTCTCAAGTCAGTGAAATATGTTCTCACAAAAGAAATGCTCAGTCATATCTAGGACTCTCTAAAAGAAACTTGAGTGAACTTCTTCTATTATTATTATGAAAGTTCTAGTCTCTCAAAGTTGAATCATGCTGAAGAGGACCCTACCCGCAACTTAATCCAACCCAAGTTCCAACCCAAGATGCCCAACTAGGGTGTCAATGGGCCGAGCCAGAGCCTGAAAAATCAGAATTTCGAATAGGGCCAGGCCGACAGTCCAGCCCAAAACCGTTCAAAGGGCCGGTCCACCCAATTTACAAGTGCCACACTCCTACTAACCCATTCAAACTAATGGCCTACATACTGTGGTCTTTCTTAGATTTGGATCAATCTTTCTCAGTTTTGGATCAATCTTTCTCTCTTTTATTTTATTTTATTTTATTTATTTTTATCTAAGGTCCTAAATTTAGTTGGAAAAGCTGGTGGGAAGGGTGGATTTGTCACAAACATCAAGTGGGCCCACCTAGCTAATTATGAACTTTTTGCCCAAGCCTTTTTCGCAGGCAATTTGCATTGCGAGCTTCTAGATTCTTTGCATTTTGCAAGCTGCCAAACGCGGCTAAACTTTTGAACCCAGTGCATTTCAAATATAAGCTCCCAAACGGTCCTAAAAACTTGAAGAAAGCATGTGAAAATCCAATCCACTTGTCAGAAAATTTCGCAACAGTAGATGCGTTGTATGAAATTTTATGAAGGTTTGAACGTTACTTAGGCTCAAAATTTGAAAATTAAATCTCGGACGTCAGTCATTTCTAATAAACTCACAAATATTTTCCTTGTATTAGGTCCAAAAATAATATATTATTTATTAAAAAGATATCTTCACAGTGGGGCTCCTTTTATCAGCGGATTGGATCTTCTATACGTGTGATATGTTGCCACATGTGAAGGGCAACCGCAAAAAATTGTACTCGCGCGAATAACTGATTTTTTCGAATGAAATTATGAAGCAGTTACACCAAACTGAACAAGTTCGATTTTCCTCGCGCCTAACCGTCGACCATGTATCTCCGATCCCTGGGTCTCACATACTGAGTGGACCCATGGTCGGAACCGTCCGTATTATGGAATCGGGAGCGGATTGGGTGAGATCCGGGATCCACCGAGGTGGGTGGGACCCTGACTGTGGAGCTGAAAGTGATGTATGTGCCTTAAATCTACACTGTGCAACCGTTTTGAAAGCTCATGTTAGGCATCATCCCAAAAAATGAAGCAGACCTAAATCTTAGGTGGACCACACCACAGAAAACTAGTAATGATTAAATCCCTACCATTAAAAACTTCATGGGGCCACCAGAATGTTTACTTGCTATACAACCTGTCAATAAGGTCACAAAATCTGGATGAAGAGACCACACAAATATCAGCTTGATCCAAAACTTTTGTGGCCTACTACAAGTTTTCAATGGTCCCACTTGAAATTTGAATCTACTTCATTTTTTGGATCATGACCTAAAATGAGCTTTCAAAATGGCTGGGCAACGTGGATTTAGGCACATACATCACTATGTGTAAGCTCCAAGGTCCCACCCACCTAGGGGGATTTTTATTGTATTAGCCTCGAGTTGTGGTTGTTTTTACTAAAGTTCAATTTCTTATTCGGCATGTCTTTTTTGGCTTTTTGACGAGAAATTGGACTTTCTTGGGTCTAAAATGCCCCTCTTATGCTTTGACGTTATGTGTACATCCAGAAGAGGCGTAAGTTTAGGCGTTTCAGAGGCACTCCACTCGTGAGCCCCACCATGATACATATATTACATCCATGCCGTCAATCTTTCATGCCACGTCATTTTAGGCCATGGGTCCAAATCTAAAAAAGATTCAAATCTTGGGTGGACCATATTGCATGAAGCAATGATTTCAACTGTTGAAAACTTTTCAGGGCCATCGTAAGGTTTATTTTCCATCCAAATCAATCGCTCACAGAGCTCTTTGGACTCGCCATGAGCTGAACAACCTAATGGACGGATTGAATCATCCAAGGCAGGACCCATTTAGCTAGTAAATAATAAATAGAAAAGAAAAAAAAATGGACGTGAGAACATGGAGCGAATTGGCTATACTGAGGTAACATCTTAGTGGGTGTTACTATAACCATGTGGGGCCCAACTTGATGTATATTTTCTATATCCATGCCGTTTATCTGTTGTCCTCTATCATTTTAGGACATGATTCTAAACTTGAAGAAGATCCAACTCTCAGGTAAACTATACCACTGAAAACAGTGATGAATAACCATTAAAAACATTTTATAGGTCACAAATATTTTGAATAAATCTGATATTTGTCTTTTCCTTTCATCCATATTTTTTTTTACATTATCGATGAGTTAGATGGAAAATAAACATTACGAAATCTTACTATGGCTGTTTGGAATTTTTAATGGCAAAGGCACTTAACCACCACAATTTAGTGTGTTAAGGTCCACCTAATATTTGGATATGCTTAATTTTTTGTACCCCTTCCTAAAATGGTCTGTAGAAATGGATGGACGGCATGGATATACAATATATCATCAAGGTGGGCCAAAGTAGAGCTAAGATCCATCTATAGTGCTAGGGGGAATGCACCATGCTCAGGGGGATTTCACCGTGCTTATGGGAATTCCATAGTGTTAGGGGGAATCCATAGTGCTCAGGAGGATTCCACAGTACTCAGGGGGTTTCCACAGTGCTAGGGGGAATCCACATTGCTTAGGGGGATTCCACAATGCTCATGGGGGTTCTATAGTGCCAACGGGAATCCATAGTGCTCAGGGGGATTCCACAATGCCGGGGGGAATTTCACACGGAAAATCCACAGTGCTCAAGGGGATTCCACAATGCCGGGGGGAATTTCACACGGAAAATCCACAGTGCTCAAGGGGATTCCACAATGCCAGGAGGAATCCATAGTACTCAAGGGATTCTATAGTGCCCGAGGGAACTCACAGTGCTCAGGGGGATACCACAATGCTCAGAGGGAATCCACAGTGCGCAGGGGGAATCCACAGTGGCCAGGATGACATATAAACATCACTATGGACTCAGGGAGGTTTCAACGGTAGGAATTTTCCTACCCACTTTTTCCTTTAGTGCGGCTCACTTGAGTCTTAGATTCGGTTCATTTTTTGTTGCACGCCCTAAAATGAACTTAAAAAATGGATGGACGACGTAGTATTTCTTACAAACATCACGGTGGGCCCCACCCAAATTCCCAGCGAGGAACTTCATGTGAAAGGCTTTTGCAGGAAATCTGCATATGTGAGAGGGCTTCTGCCCTAATGAAGTGACATCACCAACTTATGTGGGCTCCTACTATGATGTATATGTTGTATCCACACCGTCCATCCATTTGGAGAGATCATTTTAGGGCATGATCTAAAGAACGAGACATATCCAATTCTCAAGTGAACCCCACTAAAGAAAACAGTCGAGATAGTGACCTGACCGTTGAAACCTTCCTAGGGCCTACCATGATGTTTATTTGAGATCCAACCTATTCATAAGCTCACACACACATGAAAGATGGGAAAACACAAATATTAGCTTGATTGAAAACTTCTGACCCTAAGAAGTTTTTAATGGTAGGACATCAACCCCCACTGTTTTCTTTGTTGAGGTCTACGTGAGCTTTGGATTTGCTTCATTGTTTGGCTCATACCCTAAAATGGTCTCTCCAAATGGATGGATGGTATGGACGTAACATATGCATCATGGTGGGGCCATGGTGGAGCCCCTTTGTAACGCCCAAGAAGGCTACCACCTTTTTGTGGACATAGTGGTAGCCTTCCTTTACATGGCTTCCGAACGCAGAGCGGTGGTCAGAGGGCATTTTCTATTGTTGAATTTTCAATTTCTCGTCAAAAGGTTAAAGTAGATGAGCTAGACGAGAAACTGAACTTTTAGTAAAAATAGCCACCACTTGGGGTTAATGCAGTAAAAATCCCCCACCTCGGTGGATCCGAGAGAGCGGATTAGATGAGACTCCGGCCTCACCCAAGAGGGTGCGGCCCTTACCGTGGTGCCTACATTGATCTATGTATTATGTATCCACGCCTGTCCATCCGTTTTTACTAGATCATTTTACGGAATTATCCCAAAAATAGAGTAGATCAAATTATCAGGGTGCCACCATACCATGAGAAACAACGGTGATTGACCATTTTACCATTAAAAACTTCTTAGGGATCACCTTGATGTTTATGTAGTGTTTTTTTACCATCCAATCCATTGATAAGGTCACATAATCCTGGATGAAGGAAAAAAATAAATATCAGATTGACCCAAAACTTTTTGGGACCCATTAATGGTCAATCACCACTTTTTCTTAAGGTATGGTCCACCTGATAATTGGATCTGGTTCATTTTTGGTATAGTACGCTAAAATGATCGGGAAAAAACGGATGGACGGTATGGATAAATAATAAATACATCAAGGTAGGGCCCCACAGTAACCACATGGTCAGGGCCGGCACTGTCTTAGATGAGGCCGGGGTCTCACCTGATCCGCTCCCTATGGAATTACACTCGCGAAAGAGGACGTACGCCGTACACATATATATACCTTTGACCGTATCTTAGGAGTAAGGACGATGAAAGAAAATTTATATAAATAAATGGCTGCGAGTATTACCAAAGCGAAATCAGATTGCGTAACTCTGTTAGGCCCACCTTGAATGTATGTAATTTATCCAGGCCACTCATCCGTTTTTCCAGCTCATTTAAATGGTTGAATCCAAAATTTAAGTATGTTCAAACCTCAAGCGGACCATATCACAGGAAACAGTGGGAATAATGATTTCACCGTTGAAACCTTGGTAGGGCCAACAGTGATGTTTATTTCTCATCCAACCTGTTCATAATATCACAAAGACATGGATGAAGGGAAAATACAAATATTAGCTTGATCCAAAACTTATGTGGCGCCCAATAATTTTCAGTGGTAGACGTTCAATTCATAGTGTTTCCTATGGTGTGGTCCACTTGAGATTTGGATGTGCTTCATTTTTAGGTTATGCCATATTTTAATATATGATTTTACCTACCTGTCTCGTCTATTTTATGTACTTAGTGCTACCTGGGGTGTCTCACATGAGTCATGAATTAGGCGAAGGGTGGTTTCGCACTAATGGTGATTTATCGAATAGATACCATTTATTTCTTTTGTACCTCCCAACTTTAGTCCCGTGCTGAACACACTCTGGGGCCTTGGTCGATACACCCACCCTGGGGCTCGGATCCCGGGTGGACTTACGTAATCAACGTATAGGTACGGCAGGTAGACAAAAAAGTCTAATAAAATCCTGAGTCAGGGTTTTGACTTCACGTACTTTTAAAATTCATCTGGTGTGGTGACCTTCGACACGATTAACTTACGGATGGTAATTTTTGAAGGACCTCAGGTGGCATTACAAATGACTGGTAGGTTAGACAACTATTCCAGTGCATCTGTCCCTACTTTCCTTTTTTGTTTATAGCCCAGCTATCTTTTGAAAACACCGGGTGTTTTCCAAAAATTACCGATAATTGGTCAAAAAGATTACCACACCAGGTTTATTTAAGAAATATACGAAATAAAAACCAAAATACTATTTTTAATTAGAAATTTTCTTCTACTTGCCATACCTATATGTTAATTATGTATCTCCACCCGGGATACAAGTCCCAGGGTGGGTGTAGCGACCAAGGCCCCAGAGTGGGTTCAGCGCGGGTTAGTCCACCCGAGGTAACCAAACGCCGTGTACTACAGAAGACACACAGCGCTGTCTCCGTTTGGCTACCTTTGCAAAAGAGGGGTTAGCAGTCAGAAAGAAGGAAGTCATCTAGGAGAGGAAGAAGAGAGTCTTTGGAGAGAGAGAGAGAGAGACTTTTGGATCTTTAGGGGCCGGAGAGAGAGTCATAGAGTCTCGAGAAGGTACCTTCGAGAGCAGACGTTTTGGGATCCGCTAGGCTGGCCGGGAGAGAGGAGTTTGAGGGGTTAGAGTCAGAGGTGAAGGGTAGGGTAGGGAGGGAACTACTCTCCCACAGATGTTAGGGTTCGGATCAAAGCAACGAGCCTCAACTACGCCAATTTCCTCCAGATCCTAGGAAAATACCAGGACAAGCCACCGCTCCCTTTCATTCCCGGCTCTGACTACTCTGGCGTCGTCGTATCCGTTGGAGATGGTGTCTCCAGGTTCAAGGTCGGCGATCGGGTCTGCTCGTTCGCTGCTCTTGGAACTTTCGCGGAGATGATCGTCGCTGATGAGAAAGAACTGTAAGAGGTCGTTTGGATGCCCTAAATCCTTTAGCGGTCGTTTGGATGCCCGTAAGTTGAGTGGTAAGTGACTTACAGGTGGTGTTTGGGTGAGGAAATTCACCTGTAAGTCACTTACAACCTGTCATTTACAGGAAAAACTTCCAGGAAACTTCATGGGGCTGGGAAATGACCCAACGTTCTGATTTTTGAAAAGGGGGACAACATCTATAACCACCATTACAGCACCTGCAATCAGCTATCTCTCTCCTTCTCCGCGACTCTCTCTCTCTCTTCTTGAAGTTTTTTCTTTTTTATTCCTTGCATTTGATTGGGCTGCAATTGCGGCACCGATTCGGTGAGGCTGTGAGCCTGTGATAGTAGGGCCCACCTTAATGTATGTTGTATATCCACGCTATCCGTCGGTTTTGGAAGTTCATTTTAGGGCATGGTTAAAAAATGAGCAGATCCAAATCTCAGGTGGGCCACACCATAGGAAACCGTGGTGATTGAACCCCATCGTACAAACCTTCCTAGGGCCCATCGTAATGTTTATTTTCCTTACATAGACCTGGATGAAGAGAAAGCACAAATATCAGCTTGTTCCAAAACGCTTGTGGCCTATAAGAAGTTTTAATTGGTGATCTTTCAGTCACCACTGTTTCCTGTGGTGTGGCCCACCTGAGACTTGGATCTTCATTTTTGGGCCCCTGCCCTAAAATAAACTGGCAAAACTGATGGACAGGATGATATACAAAACATACATCAAGGTGGGCCCCACGGTCATGGCCCCATTGAATCCTAAATGATGATTTGAACGTTTCATGATCTCCCTCTTTCCCAGTCCATATGCATCGTGTGATATGATTAGTGTAATCTGATTGATGGACCGATGGACTTTCACTAGTTGAGTGTGAGCCATCGCTCTTTCTATTTTTATTAAATTTTTTTTGTTAATTTTTGTTACATCTGTCAATTTGTTGAAAATATGGGCCCCACTATGGAAGAGCAATCAAATGTATTGTTCTTTTGATGGTTGGTGTAGACCGATGGTTGAGGACATTTTATGATTAGTGTGTGCTGTCAATTCTACATACATATAGATATAAATGAATGGTTAAGAGAAGTTGATCATTGGTCCAAATTCTTCGTACATATATGATGGCCCACCCGATGATCTGATTGCCCTGAATTTTATCACATGGCATCTTCACATTCTCGTGACTTGATGAGTGGCTTGGATCTTGCACATGTGGCCTACTTCCAATGCTTATATTAAGTTGCTGCTCTGCATTGTAGGTGTTTTGAATCCGTGGGCCCACTGTTATGACCCACTTGGCGATTGATTTAACTTAAGAATTGGTTCAAATATTCATCTAGACAAATAACATATTTCGTGCCAACCTTTCTTATGTAATTATAATATTTTGGAACCATGTCCAACTCCAGAGAGAGAGAGAGAGAGAGAGAGTAATTATAATATTTTGGAACCATGTCCAACTCCAAGCTGTGCTTGGTGTCAATACATAGCTACTTACCTGTAGGCTGTAACTGACTTACAGCTTACCCAAATACAAAAAAAATGTGTTACAGCTTACATCTAAACAAGCAGCATGTGTGAGAGAGAGAGAGAGAGAGAGAGAGAGAGAGAGAGACTGCAACTCCCCTCTTTACAGAGCCAGTGCCTCTCCTCCCCACCGCTGAGATTTAAAAAAATATAATCGTTGCATCTCCCCTCTTTACATAACTATGTACTGCAACTCCCCTCTTAATAGAGCTAGTGCATCTCCACCCCACCCTACTTTTAGGATTTAAAAATATGATCGTTGTACTTGTAAGTCACAATTAAGTGAAAACATGGGTCTTGGCCATGTTTTCAAATGTAGCTTTCAGCTGTAAGAGTCGTTTGGATGCCGCTAGAATCCTTTAGGGCCTGTTTAAAATGGTGTAATTACATGTATTTTCCCTCACATCATCAATAAATGCATACACCACCATGTTTGAAAGTGAGGAGGACTTGCTTTCATGACATAACACGGAATTCGAAGCCAAAACTTTGTGGGCCCCACCATGAAATATGTGTTTTATCGATGCCATCCATTCATTAGTAGAGATCATTTTGGGACGTGGGCCCAAAAATGAGGAAGATTCAAAGCTCAGGCAGACCACACTACAGAAAACAGTGGAAATTATTTTTGGAGGCATACCCTCGAATGATATGGTCAAATGAATGGACGACATGGATAAAACATGTACATCATGGTGGGACCTACAGAGCGCCCTCTTGTTTTTCGTATAAAAAAGTTGCTGTTGTCACAGTCGTACAGCCTCCAAATACATTTGGTAAATAATAAATGCAGAAAAAACTAAAATACACTACAATTACTATGAAATACATCATTTCAAACAGACCCTTAGTGTTTGTTTGGATGCCTATAAGTTCTCAAGTTGTGACTTTTACTTGAAAGTGACTTTCAAGTATAAGCTACTTCCATGTTGCTTGTTTGGAAGTGACTTACATATTGTATCTTTTCTGTAAGTGAAAACATGCATCTTCCTCATGTTTTCAAATGCAAGTTTTACTTGGTGAAATTTCACACGCAAACGCTACCAGCAAAGTGCCTTACAGGTTGTTTGGATGCCTGCAAAATTTTAAGCTGTAAACACTTTACACTTGAAACTGTTTTGAGATATAAAGTGTTTACTATTTGTCTTGTTTGGCTTTAAGTTGTTAAGTTTTTATAGGTGGTTATTAGCTGAGAGAGAGAGAGAGAGAGAGAGAGAGAGAGAGAGAGAGCCTCTATAACTTATAAAGTACTTATAATAAGAAACATAATAAAATGCTAAGATTTTGAGAGCCTCTATAACCTATAAAGTACTTATAATCTGTAAAGGGTTTACATGCAATTAGAGGCATTAAGATAACCCTACTAATGTCTTTACTTTTAAACTCTTTACAACTAAAGGATTTTACTAGCACCCAAATGACTCCATAATTGTAAAGGGTTTATAGGTAAAAACATTACAGGTATTGTTTCAATGCTTTTAATTGTTTATAAATCCTTTACAGCTTGTAAAGGCTTTAAGGGTTATAGGTGTAAAGAGAAACTTAGCAAAAATACATGTTTCAGATTATGAGTAATCTCTTACAACTTAACGACTGGTTTTTTGTAAAGTGGATTGTAAAGGATCATTTGGATGCTTGTAAAATTTTAAGTTGTAAACACTTTACACTTGAAACTCTTTTCAGGTGTAAAGTGTTTATAGTTTGTCCTGTTTGGCTTTAAGCAGTAAAGTGTTTATGGGTAAAAATGTGTCTAAGTTTGCATAACCCTTAAAGTATTTACAGCCTGTAATGAGGTATTTACATCAAACAAGCCTTGGAGCGGTAAATCCTTGTAAAAAATTTTAAATGGCATATATTCATTTAATATGGATCATTGGGTTGAACTCATTTTAATAAAGCTCAATGCTAATCCTTATGCTAAACTAATTAAGTGAGCCACAAAAGTGAACCTACCAATTCAGATTTTTTTATGAGGGAAAATTATTATATATAAAGAGTTAATAATAAATTATCATTAAATTAATACTAATTAAAAAGATTTAAACATAGGTCTTTAATAGTTATTATACAAAACAAGTTTGTAAAGTTTCACGTAGAATTTTTTTATACAAAATGTTATTCTCCAGCGATATATATTTAAGCTCAAGCTGAATTTAAGAAAAAGTCTGACTAAATTTTGGACATCTTCTAAGGTAGTTGGAGGCCTTTCATATCATATTATTGTTAATGATTGAGAGATTCTATAACTCTTGCACATTTTCCGCCAATTTTGATTTCATTTCGGCATATCTATCTATTGTATTGCAGAGGCAGTCCAATCTTCGAATCACACCTAATTTAGAGTTAGCTTCTTCTTTGTCAGCTCACAACTAATCTTCTCACGTTTAGAGGAGTGCTTCTATTGAATTATTGTGCTTGCAGATACGTCTTCTTAAAAATCTCATCATTTAGTGGTGCATATGATCCAAATCCTCCACGGGGCAAGGGGAATATTGGAATGTCATTCATTGGGTAATGTAATTGGGCCTCCTCTTTTGCAATTTTGGCAAAAATGCTTGATATGTTTCTCATAGCATTGTCCTCTACGCATATAATATCGATTTCCTTGTGGGGTGGAAATGACCTTTGTTTTTTTTTTTTTTTTTTTTTTTTTAGCCTTGGGGTTTGACTGTAGAAAGAAAATTTAGATATTAGATACTTTTCGCGAACATTTTATAAGAAATACAAACAAATGTAAATGATATGGGATTCTTTGTTAATGCATATTGATAAATTCTTTCCAAACTTCTTCGTTATTATGCATTTACTTTCTCCTCCTAAGCAAGGCTTTGCCACTTTTATTTAATGCTTCTATTGCTAGGTTGATATGCTTGCACAACGTTTGTAGACGGTTTCCACAGATGTCCCTATTTTCAAGGATATGGAACCTTTCTTTCACCACTATTGCTATTGCATTTATTATAACAACCCAAAAACCATGTTGCACTTAAATTTTAAATTTACTTGCTCAATAAGATGTAACAACCCAAAAACCACCCCACAAGGAAATTGCACTTAAATTTATGCACTGGTCCATAAATGGAGTCCAAGTGATTACTACTTTTCAGCTATTGCTGATTGCTTTTGATTGTTGCAACATTCCTAAAAATTTTAACATTGACGGCAAGATAAGGCATAAGAAGATAGCATTTGTTTTGAATGTTTGAAAAATTTGTCAAAAAAAAAAAAGCAACGCAATCATATTTTAAACAGCGATCATTTAGTGTAAGGGAGTCAACATTCCACAAATAATAAAAAGTTATCTAAATTCAATCAATCCCACATTGTTTTTATGATGTTTAATCGAAACTTGGTCTCTCTCTCTCTCTCTCTCTCTCTCTCTGCTTACGGGTTTTGTTCTCAACACCAGCTTGGTTTGGCCCTTCTTTAACACCTTTTATTTATGTTGACATTACCACCTTCATTTTGCTCATCGCTTTAGACATGTTCGTCCTTGCCACCTTCATCTTCCTCGCTGTCTTCATTTATTATTTCTAAATCAGGGTCAATATTAAGATCATCGTTCACAATATGATTATGCAAGATACAACACGTGAATACTATCTTCACTTGTGTAATTAAAAGACAACCCCAATTTATCTAGGAGAGACTAAGAATTATATTATTTTTTCAAGGAAATTACGTTACTAAACTCATTTATTTTTTTCTTTACAAATGACGAATTGAGATTTGTGGAGCCCACATGGCATGCGTTTGACATCCGACTTATCCAACAAATGCACGCAAACATGATTATTAGGCGAACTAAAAATATGCTAGGTCTAATCATAAGGTGGGCCAATCTATAAAAAAAATAATTACACTACTTGAAATATCCAAATTCAAGTGTAGTTCATCTGATGATTTGATCGGCCTAATTTTTGTTCGTGTTATCATCATGTTAGGGTGGATGTTATATAAATACCATGTGGGCCCCACAAGTCTTGGCTTTCATTACTTTTTAAAGAAAAAATTACTTGAGGGCATTTTTGTAATTTCATCTCTAAAAAAAAACCACCACATAATTTCAAATCATTTAGGTACTAGGTAAAATCGGAATCCTCCGAGAATTATATCGTAAAAATCCCTTAAATAAAAGTGACTTTGCTTCAAATAAGGAGCATAAATGTAAACAAAGAAGTTTAGAAAAAACATCTATCATTTACATTCGTTTGTATTTCTAATATAATGCATGTAAAGATTATCTAATATCTAAACTTTTTCTTTTTATGGTTAAACTATGAGGCTTAAACTAAGAAAACAAGCCATTCGCACTTTACAAGGAGGAGATTATGTGCAGAGAGGATAGTGTTACAAAAAACATAAAAAGCACTCTCTTTGAAACTACAAAAGAGGAGGCTCAACCACATCGCCCAATATATAACATTCTAGAAGATTTGGATCATATATATTATTGGATCAATTTTCGGATGAGACATATCCATAGGCTCAAAATTCAAGGACGTGCTCCTCGAAATGTGGAAACATTGGTTTCGAGTGCTTCTATGATATAATAGACAGATATGCCGAAAGGAAATCAGAATTGCTAGGGAATATATGGAAGGTGTTGCATAATTTTTTAACCATCACTGATGAAATGACGTGGAATGCCTTCATCTACTTTCCAAGACGATCAAATTTAGCCAAGCTTTTTCTTAAAATTCAGCTTGAAATTAAATATATATGGCTAGAGAAAAGCATTCCATTATTAAAAAAAAAAATTACCAATTTTTTTTTTTTTTTTTTTTTAAATTTGTTTTGTATGATGACTATAAAAAAACTTATTCTTAAACATTTTTAATTGCTATTACTTTGATGATAGTTTATTGTTAACCTTTTATATTCAGTAGTTTTTCCTTATAAAGGGGCATTTGAATTAGTGGGTTTACTTATATAGTTCTACCTAATGCTTGGTTTAGCATCAGGATCGGCTTCAGGCTTTATTGACATGGGCTTAACCCAATGATCCATCTTAATGAAGCCCTTATATATAATTTTAGGATTTAATAGAGATTTATCGTTCCAAATTCTGTTTAGTATAAATATTTCATTATAGGATGTAAATACTTTACAGGTTATCTACATATAGACAAGTATTTACAGATAAACACTTTATCACTTAAAGCCAAATATTACACTGTAAATACTTTACACATAGAAAGAGTTTTAAGTGTGAAGTGTTTACAATTTAAAATTTCATAGACATCTAAACAACCTCAAAGTGATGCTTGAATTGAGTGTAGTAACAACAATTGTTATGGAAATGTAGAAGAAATGCCCTTAGGGGTCATTTAGCAGCATGGATTCCAAGGGATTTTGGGGATTTAAATTTTTTTGGGACATTTGTTGGCAAGGATTTTGATTCCTCCAAAATCCCTCAAAAGAGCCCTTTTGCATTCCCACCTCAAATTTGATTCCCAAAATTCACTCGATACCATAGGTTTCAAAATCCATTGGATTCCAAAGGATTTAAAATCCACATTGCCAAACTGACCTCTTAGTGATGTTTTGATGTGAATTGGGTCAGAATAGTAAGAGATCTAGATTCTAGAAATAAAAAAGAAACTGTGAAAAAAACACCGTTTAATGATAGTTTGACGAGAATTACTGTAGTTTTTTCAGGATGGTGAGAGTGGAGAGAGAAAAGATCTTGAAATAATTGCTAAAGATTCTGCTTCTTTTTTTCTTTTCTTTTCTTTTCTTTTTTTAATGGTCGAGTTCTCTACAAGCCACCCATATGGTCTAGAAGGGTTGCCCCACCGTGAAAGTTGGAGCCCTAATAATCTGGCCAATCCAACTATCGTGTGGTCTACCGCATGACTTTGAGGTTTTTAGGTGGTTGTCAATTGTTTCCTATGCTGTGCCCATCTGTTGATTGGATGGGTCTGATTTTTGGGGCATCCCATCATCATGGTCGGGCTCACTTAATGTGTGGGTTGGATGGCATACTCAAAACGAGGAGGGCTCCACACTGGTATAAGCTGGTGAACAAGCAAATTTTTACATGCAGGTGAATCACTTGTAGAATATGCTCATTATACACGGATTTTTAGAGGAACCAGCCTCATCTTTTGGTGATAATTTGGTGTAGATTATCTCTAAAAAATAGTAATAGTAATAATTTGGTGTAGATTGAGCATAGTTTTGAATTTCTTTTTCGCTTGGAATGATGAAAGGTTTGGAATAATTGTAGATGTGTGAACAATGCTTTTCGTAGACGTAATTTCGCAAGATCGGAGTGAATTTCGTGGGGTTCTCGACTTGCTGAAGTGAAATTCCTGCTTAGGTTTGGAAGTGTTAAAATTTTGCTTTTTACTGATAGTCGGATGAGAATCAATTGTGGTTTCGGATTTTTCCCCAGATGGTTGGTGGCTGGGGGAAATAATCTGTAAGAAATCGTGGAAATGTCAGAAAAAAAAATAATGATCATTCAATGATATATGAATGTCAAAAATACTTAAGCGTTTACTTTTAATTCCTGAGGTGTTTGGTTAGTATCTGCATGTTGTTATGTGAGCTCTTTATCTTATATTATATGAAGCTCCTAATTTGGGGGGCAATTAACAAATTCATTTGATTTATTGTGCTTATAATCTGTAAACTTCTGTGTTGAGGACTTGAAGATTTCTCGTGCCTGATGGATGTGATTTGGTTGATGCTGCTGCACTTCCTGTTGCATTCGGAACTTCACATGTAGCACTTGTTCATAGAGCACAGTTGAGCTCTGGTCAGGTATGTTCTGTTTTTCAATTTTGTTTTTTAGTGATCACTTGAACCGATAATTGAAACATTGAATTTGTTACTTTTAGTTCTGAATAACAAGAAGGGGCTGATTTTATTTTTTATTTTTGAAAGATAACAAGAAGAAGGGGCTGATTTTATCCTTTCTTTGGTGACGCAGGACAATGGTCTTATCAATATGATGCAGAATGAACTAAAGCGGAATTGTAAAACAATGAATAATTTAATTGAATCTACTCAAATCACAAATGCATAAATCCAAATTAGCTATAAATCATGTTCCATAACCACAACTGCAAGCAAATAATAAAGGAGCGTTAAAATCTCAAAACTCAGGACCTATGAAAGGTAGAACTTCCATCTCCAAGCACAGGGTTAATCCTACAATTCATGGGTAGGGCTCTAGGGTTCTTGGGTATGGCTGAAAATTGGGGATGGATGTGGATTAGGGTTAGGGTTAGGGTTTGGACTATTTGAGAATTAGGGATTTGGGGATTTAGGGTTATGAAAGGGAAAATTCATATTTGGATAAGAGGGGGTGGTCGGATTTGAGAAAAGGATTGGGAGTAGGCTTCAATTAATGAAAACTGATGGGAAAGGGCTAGGGTTTTAAGGAAAAGTTAGGAAAAAGGGGTTGTGGGCCTATCCAATGAGGGTTTTGGTTGGATTCATGAAAGCTTGAAAAATCTCTAATCGGATGAAGAAAACTATACAACTCACATTGATCTTGTAGAGAAGAATAAGAGGAAAGAGGTAGAGAAGATAGATTCGGCACCACACTGTTGGCATCGCACCAAAAAGAGCTCCAATCGCTGGAACTTTCATGCTCATCTCAAGCAAGAAGAAGGGTTTTCTTAATATTTATAAACATTCATTAATGAAATAAGGTTTCTCATGAAGTATATATAAGCTATGAAATAGAAAAGTGCACTAAAGTGCCTAAGAAAATAAAAAAGAACAAAAAAATGCCTAAATAAAAGAGAAGGGTTTGTTGGCCCGGTTGCGGCCCGGTCTAGCCCATCAGGCCTGAAGACACATAAAAAGTGTCCAGATGTGCTCTTGCTCTGGTCCCGCTGCACTATCTAGCCACAAAGAGAGTGCGGTCCGCCTCCTCCTCTGATACGTGCATAACGGCGGATGTAGGATGGCCCCATCATTTGGAAGTAGCTGTAACTTTTATTGAAAAAAGCAAAAGAGCATCACAAGATGGGCACCGAATTGACACTGAATCACCCTCTCATTGCTTCTTCGTTTGCAAAGGAATTAGCTAATTGAGAACAGTAGCGTCCTATTATCCAAAAACTTATTTCGCCTTTTTTTTTTTGGTTTCCTTTATCTTAATTTCTAGAGAGGTCAACTCCTTGTTAGACTGTTTAGCTAAGGATGGAGTTGTGAGAAAGAGTCTTTGTATTTATCCATCACCTTAACTGATAGTGCTTCCCTCCCTTTAATCCAATACGGTACCAGTCAAACAAGAAAGTTGGGACCCTCTTTTTCCCCCTCTTGTTTCAGTCTGTCCCTTGGTGAAGCAGTTATTGCTTGACCAAATTGACTAGGTAGATGAGATTTTGAACCTTGCATTATCCATATTCCAAATTGACTGTGAATAAATAAACTATGCCTGCTGAAGAAATGCATGAATATCTGAATTCAGGAAGATAATATATCAACGTGTACTTGGAATTTGCCTCCATCAATCTACTTCAATGACTCATGCTGGAGTGTATAATCCACAAACAGCCTCTATTATTTATCCTGGAATCTTGGGTTTTTTCTTGCTCTGTTTTTATAATCTATAATCCATGCATGAGGGTAATCATTTCACAATTACCTTATGCTTCCATCTATATATCATGATGTCTCTTGTAACTATCCACTTCTTGGACATTTTTCTTATTTGATAATCATGACAGAAAGCCTAAAAAAAAAAAATTGATAACATGACAGAGAGCTAGCCAGGTGCATGTAACTGGTTCTGATCACTAGCTGCCTGGATTTGATACCAACACATTAGATCTTTAATGGAATAAATCGATGTCGTATTTGTCACCCATTTCTCATCATAATCAATTGAGATTGTTTAGATGTTTTTTTCCTGGGTATTGGGGATGTGAAGATGGATTGATGTTGATAGAAATGCAGGTGTTGCTTGTTCTTGGTGCAGCTGGTGGTGTGGGGCTTTCGGCAGTTCAGATAGGCAAGGTTTGCGGTGCCATTGTCATTGCTGTTGCTAGGTATTTAGTAACGTGTCAGATAAGCAACTGCATAAACTTGATTAATGTCTTTCTTATTCTCCTTTTTGGCTTGCAATCCATGAACATTGATTGGTACAAGAGGATAAATAATTCAGGCTCGGAGCATATTTGGGTTTCAGGGGTGAGGAAAAAGTTCAGTTTCTTAAGTCATTGGGGGTCGACCATATCATAAACTCGAGTAAGGAAAACGTTATAGAGAGTTGTAAGGGGTTCTTGAAGGCAATAAATTCCAAAGGGGTCGACGTTCTATATGATCCGGTAGGGGGCAAGCTTGCGAAGGATAGCTTGAAGCTGCTAAAGTGGGGAGCAAATATTTTAGTGATAGGATTTGCAAGTGGAGAAGTCCCAGTCATCCCAGCAAATATTGCTCTGGTTAAGGTATACTCAATGATCTTGTAATTGCATAATTGCACAGTATTCTCTGATTTGTTCCTATGCTAGAGCTTAGAGGGCATGTTTTTGGGTTTAAACATTGGAAACAAGAAAGTTGTATATGTAGAATCACAAATTACATTTTTACCCAAAAGTAGTGATATGCCAAAATTTGTGATTTCGGGGAAAATAGGCCATGTTTTGGTTCAAATCGGAATAACACTATTACAACTAGGGCTGTCAACGCGCATGGCCTGGGGTAAGTCTCCGCCTGGTGTTGAGACAGATGGAAGCTGGATTGATTACTCGAACTCCATTGAATATTTGAATTTCTATAGATCTAATATCATAATCTTTATGTAGAAACTCAACCAGGTTTTCTAGTTCACTCGCACTTGTCATCACCGAACTTGATTTTTCTTTTTTTCTTTTTTGCTTTTAGAGTTTTTAGTTCCGCCTTAAATAACGTTCTTGTTGTGTGAGTCTTGGACTCGTGTTTCATAATACAATAGCTTATCTATTTCATTACTTTCTTTCTATGGATTTCATATTTGCTTATTGGATTATATGCCTCTGGTCCTGATTTCCCATGCATGTCTGCTGCACTTTAGAACTGGACAGTCCATGGACTTTTCTGGGGGAGCTATAAAATAAATCAGCCAAAGGTTCTTGAAGACTCTCTTAAGGAGCTGCTTTCATGGCTAGCAAAGGGCTTGATAACCATTCATATCTCGCATAATTATAGTCTAAAAGAGGTCAGCGACTTTCTTACTTATCTTAATTGCTTTTATTTGCTAACTGTTTAGTCTTGCATGCCTCCACATCCAAATATCTTGTAGGACACGATCTTCTTTTTAGTGTCTAACCTCTGAGAGAGTCACAAACCGTAACATAACAAGAACCAACCGATAATCTATCCACATCACATCCCTCAAGGTAGAAAAGAGGTCCAAAGAACATTTGAAAACTGAATGGGCTAAGAACTGAGGTCGATTGTGGTATCTATTTTATCAGTTTAAGATCCGATATGTAGCCCATCCGAGGCCACATTATATTAAAATTATTTCTTATGGGGAAGGGCCCATCACTAATAGCTTGCTTTTTTTTTTGAAACGATAAACACCCATGACCAGTAGCTTGCTATTTATACAGCCTGGTGCACTGTGGACTAAAAAGTTTCAAAAAAGAGAGAAAAGGTTCAGAGGCAATTATAAAGACTTCCGGTCTGGTACAGTGCTAACTTGGTTTTGGCCAAGTCCAATGAGATTTGATTGAGCACTTGAGAATGAAGAATGAGTCATCCAAAGCTTCAAGCACTTGACTGAGTTTCATCAGACTGGGCCTTTCTCGGATTTGTAATTGAGTTTTGAATAAGACTTTGGATATCATATTTCCCATTTTACCTGTGCTTCAGGCTGGGTAATTTGTTGAGAAGATAAAAGGAGAAATTTCTCTCTCTAACTAATTCATTGACAATTATATATTTTGAATGAACTACTTATTAATTGGTAATAAATATGGTTTATTTTTAGCGAGATTTTCCTGATAATATCCCAAGAAAAAACTCAAAAATTGAAAATCTCCTGGGAAATTCCCAAGAACGAAATTTGTCACTATGGTTGTGGGTCCCACTCCTTGGTGACTGAAACCATTCATATGAGCCCTGTTGTGTATAGTAAGGTGCATTCATTTTATTGATTGCACCCTGCTGGCAACCTGGTTAAAGGACTAACCAGACTGCAGAATGTGATTTGTTGGCCTTGTTAGTTTCAATTGTTGTTTTGCAGGCCTCTGTGGGTCCAATGGATCATCCAATCAGTGTGATCTCTGCACTGTGGGGCATCCATAATGGACTCAGTTGAACAGTTTTGGTCATGGAGTGTGGGCCCATTTACACTGGAGGACTTGATGACCAGTGGTCCTATTCATATAGATAATGATTCTTTTGTAGGTCCACCATCCTTATCTTCGTTGGTTCTCTTTGACAGGCAAACCTTGCATTCTCAGCTATCAAAGACAGGAAAGCAATTGGGAAAGTGATGATCACTTTGGACGATCACAGCACAACGAGATCTAAGCTTTGAACTTAACATCATGGAAAATCATATCCAATAGAAAGGTTCTCATTTTCTTACTTGAATTTGCACATGGTAACTCTTCTCAAGGTCACTTTGTCTGCAAGTCTTCTGTGCTGGTATATGGTTTCTACAAGGGAGCCACAATCTCTGCATCCTCCCAATGGTGGCACTTATTCTGCTGATATTGTGGTACAAAGTTGTACTATCTTTCTACCATGAGTGGAAAAAATGGGTTCCACTATCAATCAGGGTGGGTGTAGGTGTTGATTCCCTGCTTCCATATGTTCTATGTGCAGCAGCTATGACAGTCATATAATAGCAGATGATCATATATCAGAATCTATCCATGAGATAAGGAATTTCAAGATCAAGAGTCGCAATGGTACATTCAATAATGCATAATAGAATCTTATTAAAAAAAAATGCTATTTCTGGAATTCCCTTTACATCTCTCTTTGGCTATTTGTCTTCCTGTAAATGTGCCTATGGTTGTGTTTGTTTATTTGTTGTGTGCATGTTTTAAAAACCTAGACTGGAACTCGGCCCATTTTTGTGGGTTCCAACCAATCAAGCCCATTTTGGCCCTGGAATGTGCTTCATGTAAATTAATAATCAATCAAAAGGGAGAATGAGAATGGCAGCTAAGCGGATGTTAGCCTGATGGCTAGTGTTTTCAAGTAGAAGTTGATTTTGACTTCGATGGATTTAGTTACATTATTATTTTTATTTTTTTTTCATTTTTTTCTCTGCAAAACAGCTTTGCCGCCATAGTAGTAAAACTTGGTGACCCGAAACTCAGCCAAGGCAACTTGAAGTCTGTAGGAAACTCATTTCTGGTCCTGACTTGGAAAGAGTCGTCCAGTTGATCTGGTAACTTGCTCGACTTGACATGAGTCATAGTGATTCAGGTCGAGTCAGTCCATGTGAAGATTGTTTTTAATAAACCATAGAAAGAAAACTGGAGTGGAAGTCGAACCCACAACCTCCACTTGACCAACAAACATCCCAACTAGCAAGGTAGGCATGACTTTGCTGTTTTGTTTTGTATGTTTCATGCATGCAATTATTTTGAACATCCAATGAGTCGTTTTCGGGTTTTTGAACTATGATACCACAACTGACTGAGCGTTTTAAGGACCTGACAGTTTTGGTGGCTGGCTCCAGTCTGGTTTTCAAAGCATTGGTTTAAACATTCAAATGACCATGTTCTTGAACCAAATCAGGATAGGCATGCAAGAGCCGTTGTGCTTGCCTAACCCCCACACGTGCATGAACTGAACTGCTCATTAGGTGAGCCCCACCATGAACTAGGCTCTCTTGATCGGAGAGGATCAGGTTTTACCCTAACCGTGGGGCCCACCTTGGTGATTTATTGTATATCCACTCCGTCCATACGTTTCTGCCCATTTTAGGACGTGGTCCAAAAATTAAGCAGATCCAGATCTCAGGTGGACTTCACTACAGGAAACAGGTGCCTCACCATTAAAAATTCCGAGGGCCCATTGTAAGGTTTTCGTAGTGTTTATTTGCTATCCAACCTGTTGATAATGTCCAGAATACCTGGATGAAGGGAAAATACAGACATCAGCTTGATCCAAAATTTATGGCCTAAAAGTTCTTAATGGTCATTCGTCAATGTGATCTTCGTAAGGTTTGGGATCTCATCCTAAAATGAGATGGAAAAACAGGTGGACGGCCCCACACGGTTAGTAACACCCACTAAGGTGTTACCAGGTAACAGCTAATCCGTTTACCAATTGATCATTAGAGGTTGACTAGTGCACTCGACCCCACGCCACATGCCTGTGCATTTGGCAGCATGGCGTGTGGACCATTGAATTGATCCTACTAAAAGATCAAGCTGGTCTGCTGAATTGGTGGGCCACCCCTTCACATTGGACATCCTGATTTTTCTGTACATTTAGGTTCACTGTAGTGTTGGGTGCACTTGGAAGTGGGCCATGTGGGGCCCACCTTTGGCGGATCATGGACTCTGACAAAATTCTAGAATCTCATTAGTGAGATGCGCTTATGAATTGCTACATGGGAATATGTGAATGCATTTGGGTATGCGTTGGTCATCTAGGGCCCGTTTGGATTGTAAGTTACTTAAGATAAGCTACTTATCATGTAAGTTACTTATCTTGGTTTTTACTTAAGCAGATAAGTATGTTTGGTAAACAACATATTTATCAGCCAATAAGTAAATAAGTATGTTTGGTAATAACACATTGATAAGTAACCTTTTGAAAGAAAATTTCAAATCTACTTGTAATAAGCAACATATTGACGTGAAAAGAAAAAGGGAAGCGTTGAGGCAGTTTTCCTAACAGAATCCCACGTGCGTGCAATAAAGCTCGTGTACATGCCATGCATGTGCTAGCATAGAACGATTAGTCCGAGATACATTCCATCCATCAGAATGGGACCACTATATGGATGCCCTGGCACAAGAATCAGGTTGATCCACTGGTCAGGTGGGCCAGAGTCTGCAAAACAAATGTACGGCTTTGGAAGACTTGGCTGAAGGTTTCTAACCCATTCACTTGTTTCCAATAGTCAGTCCACATGGTGAGTGGACTAGAACCATTTTTGGGAAAGATGTAGAAGATCAGATCAACCTGATTGATGGCTTGGATCTTGCACCAATTAATGTAAGGCCAATCTTTGATGTGGGTCGTCCACTGTGTGAGCCCCACCTTTGATGGTACAGTCCATCATGTGGGGCCTCTTTTGATATGGACGGTTTGAGAGCAGTAATTGAGTGAACCATGAGAGAGAAAACAGACCTGACCCGGCCCGACCTGGTTTAGCATATAGGGTTGGGTAGGATTAGGGTTAGGGTTGACCTTTTTGCAAGTACGGTAGGGTTGCGTTGGGTCAGCTCAAACCAGTTACAACCTGGACCAAAACCTGAACCTTTAAAATATGTTTAGGTTTGGTCCAGGATTGGGCCAACCCAACCCATGTGCGAGCCTAACTGCCACATCCACTCTGAACTTTGGCGATCATCTCAACCTTTGGAATTAGACGGTAAACTAAGTCTTTCCTTTCTTGGTAGTTGTGATTGTGGAACACCCTTTTGCTTTTGATTCCACCATTTCTGCTCGATTTAGGTCCACTTGTTATGGTAACCGTGTAGATAAATGTTGATCATGTGATCCAATTCAGACACTGATGGACCAACTTAGATGTGCCTGCACATTGTTGCAATTTAACAGCTGTGCTCAAGATAAAAGTTGCGGAAATTGGGTCCTTCACTGCAAATACTAGCTTGGCACATTATTGCCAAGATCATCATCAAAGCATTATCCCAACTAATAGGGTTTGATATATGAATCCTCTTCTGCCATTCTAAGTTGGCCAGAGGTCTGTTTGGATGCACTACTGAATTGAATTGCAATCTAATTAAATGAAATAGTAGTGTTTCATCCATACGATCAATCTCATCAGCATCATGCCAAATCCCATGGCCATCCAAACACGGTCTGAATAAAGACGTATAAAATGTGAATGAAATATTCTACTATGCACTCTTTAAGGAATGAAAAAATAAAGATAAAAAAAATGGCATCACCATGCACATGGCACATCCCTAGTTGATTGGGAACTGTTAATCCAACGGGCCACTACTGGGGCATAAACGTGAACCTGATTGATCAACACAAACCTGATCAACCACTCGACCCAACCTGAGTTTCGGTTGGGATGTCAAGGTCCTTGGTTTGGACAACACCAAACCAATTTGAATTCAGGACGGGTTTGGGTTGAACTAATTCGGGTCAGATTTGGTCAGGTCCGGAATAATCATGTGTATTTAGGTCGGGTTGGGTCAAGTAGAGTACAGAGGACTTCAGGTTGGTTTCAGATCGGACACCTTGGGTTAGAATTCTGGTTGGTTTAGACTCGGGTTTACTCTCAACCTACCTGAGTTGCACCCATAGCCACTTTGCAGATTACCTGAAAAATCCAGTGCTCGGAGTCTAGCCGTTTTTCAGTTTCCAAATCAGTAAAACGGTTGGAGCAGCTTAAAATGGGCCTTACTATTGTGCCTGAATAATCTGAACCTGCGGTCGGATTTTTTGTTGGAGTTGACAGTGGTGAAAGCTAGATAGAATCTTTGCATTTTTGAGGAGAAGAAAGAAATTATTTTTACTACAAGGAGATACAAAGAAAATCCAGAATTACAAAGCAGAAAAACAAAGGCTACAAACAGAAAGACTCAATATTTGACTCTTTGGTTTTATCCATCACCCAATCAGTGGGGATCTGAATATCCTTGAAATCCTGTTGTCTTTCTTACAAAATCTTCCAACAAATAGCAAAGAGAATGATCTGCCAGATGACTTTCCTTTCCACTCTGAAAGGACAGATGCTCCAACTAATAAAATGCTCTTCCAATTCAGCTAGAAAGAAATCCCATTTCTCCAATGCTGTCGGACAGCACGAAGGAGAAGATGGGATCATTGTTTGAGCAAGAAACAAATCCCCTTTCTCCAATGCTGTTGGACAGCGCGAAGGAGAAGATGGGATCATTGTTTTTACACATGATGCATCTATTCGGAATTGCCGTTCCAAGTTGCTCTGCTAATATCTTCTCCCTAATAGAAATCCACCTAAAATGCACTCTATTGGAGCTTTTGAGAGGGGGTTAGCAAATCGAGATTTGGGATGTCTCATGGTTGATTGAAGCGGCTGGAAGTCTTCCATCTCTGTCTTTTGTAGCCAAAGTTTCCAAGATTGTTTCAGATGATATGTTTTTCTCTGACCAACCAAATGTCAGTTTGTTTCGTTGTGTGTAAGCTCGACAAATTCTTTATATCCCGAATAGTGGGAAAGCCAGTTTAGAGGAGTTCAGCTGATGCTCTTGAGTACTGTGTTTGATCATGTTTCCATCTTCCAATCTGCTTGGGTCACTAGGAACTACAGACATCTTTCCTCAGACTACTCAGATACCTTACATCTCCTGTTTGATTCCTTGTGTTTTGTTCAATCTTGGATTGGCTAATACAAGATGTCAAACAAACAAAACACTGGCCACTTCCAGAGTTGCCAATCCAAAATTGACCAGTCCCAAGATTCACAACACTCCAACGGCTGAGCAGACCCACCTTCTAAACGGGCCAGAAGGCGGTCCTGTTCTGAGCTGTATTTAAATCACAGTAATGGCCATTGTAGTGGCAATGCAATGAAAATTTGGAGAAAAAGAAAACGGATTCTCATTTTATGGCCTTAAAATGACTAAAATGGCAGTTACAAAATGATACAACTACTACTTTTAAAAGTAATATGAAAGCAAAACGGTCGTTGTAACAGTTAGCGGGGGCGGCTGCCATGCAGCCCTAACATGTATGAAGGAATTGTCTAGAAATGGTACTCCATTCTGGGTATCCTTGTTTTTATAGTAATTATTTTTTGTTTTAAAAAAATAATCTTAATGTATGCTGGGCAAGACATGCCTAACATCCTGTGAATACCCATACTCATGTAGTTGCCCGATTAACATATGTAATTGGGTGTAAATCTGATCTGATTGTTGGTGGGCCCGATCTCCAGTCACAAATACATGCACTCCTGTGTTTAGCTCAATCCAACTACACCCTGGCGTCTTCCTTACATTCCGGAGCCTCATCGTCTGCCTAAGCTTTGACACATCTTTGTACCGCCCGACATCTCCATAGACATTCGCGAGCAACACGTAGGTCCCACAGTGCCCCGGTTCAAGTTTGAAGATCCGGCCTGCTGCAATCTCGGCAAGTGATGCATCCCCATGGAGCCGGCAGGCTGCCAAGAGCGCCCTCCAGACTATTGGGTTGGGCTCAATTGGCATGGTTCGAGCCAATTCGTAGGACTCGTTAAGCCGTCCAGCCCGACCAAGCATGTCTACAGCGCAAGCATAGTGTTCAACTGTGGGTACCACCCCGTGGTCTGGCTCCATGCTGGCGAGGATCTCCATACCGCGACCTACCAAGCCTGCATGGCTGCATGCAGTAAGGACCCCGACGAATGTCACCTCATCAGGCTCCACATGCATGGCGCACATGCTAGAGAACACATCCAATGCCTCATGTCCATGCCCATGCAGGCCATACCCCAATATCATGATGTTCCACGACGCCACATCCCTATCCATCATCCTATCAAAAACTATGCGAGCATCCCTCAGGCTCCCGCATTTTGCATACATGTCGATGATGGCATTCTCCACATACACATCACCATCTCTCCTCATGCCACTAACAATCATGTACCCATGAATCTCCCTCCCATGCATCAATGCTGCCAGCTGCGAACACACTGGCAAAATGGTCGAGATCGTGACGGAATCCGGCTGAATTCCGGCATCCCGCATCCTATCAAATAGCCTAAGTGCCCCATCATGATCGCCAAACTGTTCATAAACTGAAAGAATTGAGTTCCAAGAAAACATATCCTTTTGATGCATCCTTTCGAAGATTTCTAGTGCATCTTCAATGCACTTGCATTTTCCATACATATCAATCAAGGAATTCGATATGATGATGTCTGAGCCATACCCAATTTTCTCAACAAACCCATGAATCTTTTGCCCATTCCTCAAATCCTCCATGGCTGTGAAAACCGACAAGACTCCGGTGACTGTGAACTTACTTGGGGCAACCGCTTCTTCCAACATCTGCTCCAAAACCTCCAACGCCTTTTCAAACTCCCCAATTTGGGCATACCCATTAATCATCGCATTCCACAACACAACATCTCTCTCAAGCAATCGATCGAACACCTGCCTTGCGTCCTCCGTGAGATTGAATTTCAAGTAAAAATTTATCAAAGCGCTCGCAACAAAAACATCTGATTCGGAGCCAACCTTAAATAATCCGGCATGGATCTTCTTCCCTTCCCATAAATCAGCAATGACCGAGCACGCATTGATCACACAAGGGAATGTGAATTTATCCGGGGCAACATTCTCTCGCCGCATTCTCAGATAGAACTCGACAGCATCCTCCGGTAGACCGTTCGCGACGAACCCAGCAATGATCGCATTCCAAGCGAAGAGATTCGGGTCGCAGGCCCGATCAAAGATCTCGAGAGCGTAGCTAGGACGATCACATTTCGAGTACATGTTGATTAAGCTGGTGACAGAAAATGGGGATTCTACGAAGCCGTTGATGATCATCCATGAATGGATTTCCTTCCCTTTCGAGAGGTTCTTTCGAAGGGCACAGGCCTGTAAGGACGAAATGCAGCTGCTTAGATCGGCGGGGACGGACGAAACATCTGATTTCTGACGGATTTTGGATTGAAAAGATTCAATCTGAGAGGAGAGATTGGCTGCAAGATGGAGGGTTTTGTTATTGATTAGTTTGTAGGAAGAGAGGGTTTTTCTGTTCATTTGAAGGCATGGATTTTGAATTGGTTGGAATTGGATTTCCCTCTAAATCTCTCTCTAATACAAAAGGGAGTTATTTGATACTTCCGGCACAGTGTGATAGATGATACACAGGCGCTTCCGCTTATACACGTGGCATAATCATGGAATCTCAACGTATAGACAACGGGCGGTTTTAGCTTGGCTAGCCCAGTTACACCACTCCCACCTTTGCTTTGGTAGGGAAATCGGATTGCGTACTGAGTATAACTCAGCACGCTTTATTGTACTGAGTAAACACGTGAAAGTATGTGGTCTATCTACGCGGTTTTTCCATTTTGGGTTGAGCCCAAAATTTGAAGTACATCCAAGTCTCAAGTGGATCACAACTTAGGAAACAGTAGGAATAATGATTTCCATCGTTGAAACCGTCCTAGGACTCACAGTAATGTTTATTTGTCATCCAACCTGTTCATAAGATCACACAGACATGGATGAAGTGAAACAATAAATGTAAGATTGATTCAAAACTTCTACAACCCTCAAGATTTTTTCACTGTTTCATGTGGTGTGGTCCACTTGAGTTTTTGATATGCTTCTTTTTTTTCTACAAACATAAAATTGTCTGTTAAAATAGATGGACAGAGTGTATAAAATATATAAATCACTGAGGGGTCCAAGTATGATTTATGTATTTTATCCACTCCGTCGATCCAGTTTACCAGATAATTTTAACTATTGATTCTAAAAATGAAGTATATCAAAAGCTAAAGTGGACGACACCACATGAAATATTGTGAATTGAACGACCGTTGAAAAACTTTTGGGGGGTCTTAGAACATTTTTGTTCATCCACGTCTTTTATATCTTATGAACAGGTTGGGTGACATATTAACAATAACTGTAGGCCCAGCAAGGTTTCAACGGTTGAAATCATTATTCTCTGTTTCCTGTGTTATGGTCCACTTGAGCTTTGGACATGCTTCAATTTTTGGCTCAACTCCTGAAATGAGCTGAAAAAACAGATGGAGGGCATGGATTTCTCACAAACATCACAGTGACCCCACCTAGCATTCTAGCATATGAAAGAAAGGAGTGGTCCCAAAAATTAAGCAGATCTGTAATGTTTATTTTCCATCCAACCAGTTGATAAGGTCAAAAACACCTAAATGAAGGGGAAAGTTTATTTTCCATCCAACCTGTTGATAAGGTCAAAAACACCTAAATGAAGGGGAAAATACAAAGATCAGCTTGATCCAAAACTTTTATGGCCTACAAAATGCTTTTAATGGCCATTCACCACTTTTTCCGGTGGTATGATCCATTGGAGATTTGGATCTGCTTAATTTTTGGAATAACATCCTAAAATGATATGAAAAAACAAGATAGGTGGAATGAACATACCAAAAAACCATGAAGGTTACCCACTAATCCACTCCCTGGAGCCACTGTGATATATGTGTTTTATCTATGCCATCCATCCATTTTTACTGATCATTTTAGGACATGAGCCAAAAAAGAGGCACATTGAAGGCTCAAGTGGACCACACTACAAGCAGTGGGGACTGGACCTATTGTTGAAAAGAGGGGATACAAAGTTTTGGGTCAAGCTGATATATGTGTTTTCCCTTCATATATGTCTATGTGACCTTATGAACAGGTTGGATGGCAAATAAACATCAAGGTTGGCCCTAAGAAGTTTTCAATGATAGGAATTCAATCCCCATTGATTCATGTGGTGTGGTCCACTTGAGCCTTCAATTTACCTCTTTTTTTTTTCTTTTTTTTTTTCTCATGCCCTAAAATGATATGTCAAAATAGATGAACAACGTGGATAAAACATATACATCATGGTGGCCCCACAGATCCTCCGACAGGACCATCCGTCTCTAGGTAGGTCCTGGTGGGGGATAGTATCCCAAATTCAAAGGAGCAATGGAAAATAAAGCTAAAACCTTTAGTTCATCCATTGTGCCTCACCCTTCAGCTTTGGGTATTCTTTTCTGCTATCCCTTCACTCAGGTGAGGCGCCCCTGTCCCTATGGCCTATTTGGAACATTGGATAAAATAGTATTGAATTGTATTGGCATACACAATGATTATATTTCTGGAAATACCATGTTATTTTGACCGTCCAATCCCATGTTTGGGATCAAATTCTTCCTTTGAAAAAATAAATAAATTTGTATTAAGTGAAACTTGCATTCAGTGAATAAGGAATTGTAATAAACAAATCAGATTTCACAACTGATGCGGGTCACTTGTGTGCATATGTAACTTGATTCTCACATCTAAAGGACGCATATGGATGGACGATAAGTGAAACTTGCATTCAGTGAATATGGAATTGTAATAAACAAATCAGATTTCACAACTGATGTGGGTCACTTGTGTGCATATGTAACTTGATTCTCACATCTAAAGGACACATATGGATGGACGACATGGAAAAAACATGTGGGGCTCACAGATGTAGAAGATTTCTAAATCCACATCATATCCTGCTGGATGATATGATACTCGGATTACTCTGATGCTTCCCATCATTTCCAAACACCGGATGCAATTTACATGGGACCAAATGCAATCCAATACCACCATAATGGGTGCCAAGAGGATGTAAGGAAATTAAAAAAAGGATTATATATATATATATATATATATATATATATATATATATATATATATATATATATATATATAGAGAGAGAGAGAGAGAGAGAGAGAGAGGAATGCTCACCTGGGCACTTCTCGTGAGAGACACTCGTGAGCACTTTTTCTTGACTCATTGCACGTAATGTGAGCTCAAAATCTGAGCCGTCCATGTGATGCAATACCTCAAAAAACTCCTGAGGCCCATCTTTCAACTTGTTCCAAAACTTTGGTAGGCCATGAAAGAAGGAAACGGTTTCACGTGCCTTGATTTGCCTCTTGCTTTCTGCTGCGGCCCACCAGCGTTTTGGATCAAGTTGAAAGATGGGCCCCCAGGAGTTTTTTGGGGTGCTGTATCACATGGACGGCTCAGATTTTGGGCTCACATCACATGCAATGAGCCATGAAAAAGTGCTCACGAGTGTCTCTCACAAGAAGTGCCCAGGTGAGCATTCCTCCTATATATATATATATTAGAAATGAGGGGCTCCGGACGAGTCCTTTTACATCTTGTCCGAGTTGACTCAGATTAGGTACCACTCAATCTGGATCAATACCCCAACTCGAAAGTCAGGCCAATTCAGCCCCAACTCGGGCAAATGCCGGCTCAACTCAGGGCCAGACACAAGCCATCCAAGTCTCTTAACCATAGCTACCATGGCTAGGAACTCCCAACCGAGGTCACTCCAATCCATGGGTCCATCACGTCGATGATTTGGATACTGAACCACGGGCCATGCGGGCAAAGTGAGAGGAAGCAGATTGCCTGTAAGTGAATCACCAGGGATATCTGTGGTGACGCAACATGGCTGGATTTGATTGGGCCACATGGCTCTCTCAGAGATGAGCCGGTCAAGCTAACTTTAAAACATGCTTTGCATGGGCCCCATCTCCCAGGGGCATGTGGCCAAACAAATCCCACCACATCGGCTCACCAGGAATATCACTGGTGATTCCATCGACATGATGTGAACATCCAAACTGCCATAAAAAACTACAAAATCATGCATCCATCCGATGAAACTCAATGAGTAAAAGAAAGACCTAGTAGAAAATCTAGTAAAAATCCTTCCATCCTTCTCACTATCCAAACTCTATGAACAAATGAAAGACCAAGGAGACAATCTAGTAAAAATCCTTCCATCCTTCTCACTATCCAAGCAGGCCCACCTACGATCACGGCAGGCAGACCACTCAATTGGAGGGGTCTACATGGGTTGCACACTAACCAAAGACTAACCACCGATCAGTGCCATACAATTAATGGTGTAAAAAATAGATGGTAGGAGTAAAAACAGTCTGAACTGCACATTTGTGGGCCCTTGAATGGCTGTTGATAAGCCTATGCATGACCCCTCAGGCTCAGTTGCGAATGCAAAGTCATGGGGAAGATAGGAAGCTATGTGCACTATGTACAGAGACACCGAGTATCATATCTACATGGGGAAACCTGCATAAATCACTCCGTGATTTTCAAGCGGCCATGCCGGGCTTCTGCTGGCTCTCGGCTTTCAGAAACCGGATGTGTTCCTGCTGCAACATCTCCCCTCCATTCACAGGATCAAAGCTGCATTTGTAGTAACTGAAAACAAAAGAGTAAAAAAAACATCAGGAAATGGAAATAGCAAGATTTAGACTTTGAGAAATGCTATTATGCGACTCCCCCATCGTACAAGTAGCAAACATTTGCCGTCGATTTGGTAGGCCATGTCCATAGGGCCAAATACTGCAGTTATCTGCGCATCCCTGACCCTCCGTTTGTTGGTTTTGTTGGTTGAATGTGAACTTTTTCTCTCAACTGTACCTTTTTTTGCAGGCCATTAATCGGATGACTAACTACCCAATCATCTCACTTTTGGGATATGGCCTATCTGTGTGGGCAGACAACGTATCAACGGTCCCAACCACAACACATGTTTGCCACATGTACCGTGAGGAGGGAACCAAATCGCATTTCCCTTTAGATTATGAAGCATGCTTTATCGGAGTTCTATCGAGTGCGATCCCCGCCATACACAAGGTAAACATGCAACATAACTGGGGCCATCAAAATCTGTTGGTTCACTGCGTGGATGGGGGCTGAGCCCGAAAATCATGGTCATTGGACATTCTGGACCATCTGATCATCACAAGTCTTGCCTGATGAATGTGAGCACCATTGCTAATTTGCTTATTTCCACTCAACTTCGTTTTAACCATCCATTTATAGCCTCTCAACATGGATGGCTGCCATTGCCCAATCGCCAACTTCCGCCTTGGCAAATCCACATGATGGCCTGGCAAATCAGCGGTCACAAGCAACATGCGCAAGTCCCATGTGTAGGCCTAGAGACATTTCTGGGCATGCTTCATGGAGTTCCTTGAAGTGCAAATTGCGCCAGGAATTCCTTCTAAATTAATAATGTAATTAAAGCAATCACGGAAAGAATTCTGGAGAGAGAGAGAGAGAGAGAGAGAGAGAGAGAGAGAGAGAGAGAGAACTGTACCTTCCGTCCATGCCAACGACCACAGCAGTGTTCTGAGCTCCGAACGCAGCAACAAAATGAGTGTCTTCTGGTAAGCGGAACTGAGCAAACGACCATTCGGAACTGAAATATTTTGGCAACACCCCTACCAAAATACAAGAAGCTTGGTTTAGACAGAAATCCCATGAAGATCATGAACATGAAGTGTGACAGATCCTGAGCTTAAAGAGGCCCACAGAATTTCGCCGGGCATACCAAGGTTTAAAAACATGAAACTGATTTGGGCCCACCCTCAGTCAAGTACAAAACATTTAACCAAGCAACATAAAAGGGGTGCAATTACCCAGAGCATACTTTATATTTTATCCACGCGTTTATAATAGTAAGACAATGGCATCCTCACCTTTCATGAAAGACAACGGATAGCTCGGATTGGAACCCATGTTTGGAGGTACCAAGGCATCAAGAGAAGTCGATGAGTTCCGACGAGCCATTACAAGCCCTTGATCACTAGGATTGTTGGATGAGACATCCCCTGCCACTCGAACTCTAAGCCTGAATACGTGTACTGTACCTTTGTCACTACACACTACCATCCATTGGATGGTTGGGGAGAGAGCAATGCTATAAATATCTGCTGGGTCTGCACCCCTACGGACCTACATAAGCATCAGAATCAGAATGAGATACTATGCATGCAGCCCAGTGACAGAAGTAGATATGCAATCACAAGAATCATATGTGAAGGACCCTGCTATGGCTACTTGTGGACTGAGGATTCCAAATCCTACTCTTCCACACATGCCAATGTGTGTGAGATCTTGGACATTGATCAAGTGGGCCTACCACGTATGTTCTGTTGCTGTAAAAATGAGTCTAGTTCAGTCTTATCAGGTGGTTCGCACACATGAAGAATGTAGACTCTTGGTCATTTTTTAGCCGTCCATTTTTTTCATGCATGTCCCTTGACTGAAGAACCAATATTTTCAGGCCACATCACATACATGGTGAAGATCTACCAGATGAATTACCTGGATCTTGCAGATGCACCATGCAGACACATATAGGAAGAGTAGGACTTTGCTCTCATGGGTAGCCATCATGTTTCTCTTATACGAAAACAGGCTGGTCAACCTGGAATTGCGCCAAGGTGGCTTGGTCCAGACTCTGGATGCCCGTGTCCAAAGTCCAAAGCGACTTGGAACTGCTCTTCTTTTTTTTTTTTCAAATGGCTATGTGAGATGAACTTGGAAATCAAAAAAATGATTTTTGAGATTTTGAGCATTGGTAAAAAGATGGCAACAAGCTAAGTAAACATTTTTGAGTATCTATAGTATGGAAACAGAAAATTCATTCCCACTGGCAATTTGTATGAATATCTTTATCTCTAATAACAAAGCAGAACTTTTTGTAAAAATTGAAGCAAGAAGTCAGATTAACTATTTCCTTATTAGAGAAAATAACTTCAGTTCTATACTTGTCGTTTTGTGGGTAATTAAATCAATTCACCACAGGAAGGCTTTAAGGTACTGTTAATGCCGTGTCCACCCAAATTCATTGTGAGATAAAAATAGACTGGACCCGATTTTATCTCACCTCAAATTCAGGTTGGAAATCAAGCTGCAGGTGAATGTTGCGTACTATAATGCTGCCTGAAAACAAACCAAAACATATGGCCATCCATTCAGCTACTGAATTTGCACCCATTCAGATTTGGGCAGACGTCCAAATGCAGCCTTAACCATGAAAGTGTCCGCCCAAATTCATCGTGAGATAAAGATATGTTGGACCTAATTTTATCTCTCGACCTCAAAAAATCCGGGTGGAAATCAAGCTGTGGGCACATTTTGCACTAGCAGTTGCTGGCATTATAATGCCCCTCCAAACACATACCAAAACAGACAGTCATCCATTCAGCTGCCAAATCTGCTCTAATATGGACAGATCCAAATGCAGCCTCAACCATTATGAGGAAGATAATTGATATGATAGTAATTAGGCACATTACCCTAAACAGGCAAGGGGAAGGCCGAAAAGGACATGAGGCAGTTAAAAAAAGAAAAAAGAAAGAAATAAAAGAAAAGAAGAAGGAAAAAAAAAAACTCAATGACCTATAGTCTAAGGTACAGTCATTAATAGAGTGGAATGGCATAACAGGATTCATGAAGCCAACCTCAATTAATTGGGATAAGGATTTGATGATGATGATGACCCTAAACAAAAAAAGAAAAAAAGAAAGAAAAAAGAGACCATCTTCAAAATGAAATCTACTGTTAAATAATTATACCTCTTGCAGGCGGGTCCCATCCATTGTGTTGAAAATTCTAATCAAAGTGCCCTTTGTGCTAGCAGTTGCAAGAAGAAGCCCATCCAAAGTCAATGTCAAGCATGCAACTCGAGAATCATGTGCCTTGATTAACTTAGTCACCTTCAAACCAAAGTGTTCAATACTAACCTGTCCCCGTTTCAAACCAGGACAAGCCAACACAAAGTTATTTGAATGATGTGAAAGACAACAGAGTCCCCTTGGATTAGCCAGAGTCTCGATTTGATGAAGAAGCTTCAGATCCTTGAAGTTGTACACAAATATCTTGTATTCAAGAACCACAACTATGCAATTTTGTCTTAATTTTGCCCCTCGAATTGCAGATCTGAATGAAAGTTCACCTATGTAGTGACAATTATGATCGTCCCAGATAAGAAGTTTGTTTGGTGGGTGTTGCATATTACTTTCACTGCCAACAAGTACCAGGATATTGCACTGAAACAGCATTTCCACGATTCTGAATCCCCCACTTCTCGTTTCCCTTCGGACTTCTTCCTTAAAAGGGTCAGACCTATAAATCCGAAAACCGCCGTTCGTGCCAGCAGCAAAGCATCCATAGTCCTGGTTCCAAGAAACTGACACTAGTTCGATTTCATTATTGTCCGTAAGCTCAGGTTCAAAAAGACCAGAAGGGAGTGACGACCGAGCATCTAATGATTCACATGCACCAAGCATCTTTGGAAATATGTACTCTATGAGATGTTGCTACTGTCAAGCTAATGGAGGATGAGCTGTTCATAAATGATGGAAGCAACCAGATAGTCATTCAAAAAATTAAATAATCTTACTTGAAAAGACGTACAAGTTGCTCCAAGAAACAAATCAGAAGATTCAATGCTTAGAAAACCAAACACACCCTGCATGTAGATACATGAAATCTTCTCGCGCACTACTAGCGCTATTTGAAAATTTACTTTTTGAGTTTTGACATGCCACTCTAGTAGATGATTGCAAGGAAAGCTATTCATAATCGTTAGGCCTATTTTAACCAGATTTCGTAGGACATTCAATAACTGAGAAGTAATTTGGATTAGGTAATGCCAATAAAAAAACATAATTTGTATCGATTAATCAATTCATACATACTGATATTCGATGAGAGCTCAATAAATCTAGAGTTATCTGTCTCAAGCATATCTTAAGCTTAATATTAACGTAATTATTAGAGGATAACCAAAGGGCCAATGGAATTTGCAAGAGTTCTCATGAGTCATGACAACGAAATCAGAGTGAATGTTCAAAAAACGAAAAAGACAATGAAAGCTGAGTGGTGTTGCAAGGTGTCACTGAACGTAATGTAGTAGCGACAAGCATTTTGAAGACATATCCCATATCATCCCTCACATGGAATCTAGTACCCAAGAAATCAAACATACTATTAGTCGATGCACTACAAATGGTGAGTTACTAAACTGGGTTGCAGCACCATCATCTGTGAAGACTGTGATCCCTAAATCTTTGAGGAGTGTAGAATAATAGCATACTGCTTTTAGCCGTGTCTTAAGAATTATTGATTTTTCTTAATGAGAAAACAAAGAGACATAAATGTTGTCTCTCGTACCATTGGAAATGCTTATGGGTTCTTATTTGCAGAGGCCGGTTCCTACATAAGACCTTGTGGAATTACTTATTCTACGGGGGTAGTGTGTGGGGTCCACCGTGATGTTTGTCTGGCATCCAACCTGTCCCCACAATGAAAGTTGGACAGCCCTAAAAACAGGCTGATCCAACAATCATGTGACGACCCACCAGTGCATGTGGAGTGTTTTGGGCGGTTGTCCAATGTTTTCTGTGGTGTGGCCCACCTAGTGATTGGATAGGTATTTTTTTGGGCACTCCATCAGCATTGTGGGGCTCACTCAGTGTCTGGGTTGGACGGCATACACACAACATGGTGGGCCCCACGCAAGTGAGTGGATAAGGCTATAAGCAGGTAACTTGACCCAGCCCAGCATACTAAATTGCCAGGTATAGGAATTGAATATACACTAAGGCTAAGTGCAACCTAGGCCAAGCAGTTGATACACATAAAAATTTATCTATACTTTTCTATTTTGTTTCAAGTTTTGGTTCTAGTTGGGTTGGGTCATCTACCACAAATCAGTGATAACCTTTATGAGTTGTTTAGATCAAGAAGGGTTAAACTAAAGCTCGACCCATTTATGTGCCACATTTTTAGCCCGACCCCTACCCGTTACCCATTTAGCTTTGCCCAAACCCGCCCCGTTTACTAAACAGACAAAGAATTATAGTTCAAAACCAACCACTAACCCATAATTCTCTTACCTAAACCCTACCCATAACCCATTTTAGCTTTGTCCAAACCTACCCATTTACGAAACACACCAGAATTATAGCCAAACCCAAACCCCCTCTGACCCAACCTGACCCACTTAAAATTCATCAAGCTCACCCACTCGACCCATTTAATTATAAATGGGTCAGTATTGACTGGCCCGATGAAGCCACCACAACCCAATTTTCAAGCATAAGAATTGAATATCAGGCAAAGGCTATGCATAACCTAGACCAAGCAATCGACACATATATAAAAGAATCCATCTAGACTTTTCTTTTTTTATTTTGTTTCAGGTTTTTGTTCTGGTTGGGTCAGGTCACCTAGCCCAAAACAGTGATAACCTTTATGGGTTGTTAAGATAGAGAAGAGCTTAACCAAAGCTGACCTATTTATGTGCCACATTTTTAGCCCAAGCCCTACCCATTACCCTTTTAGCTTTGCCCAAATCTGCCCCATTTACTAAATGGACCAAGAATTATAGCCCAAAATCAACTGACCTAAGCCCTAACTGTTACCCATTTAATCTTTGTGCAAACCGGATCCATTTACGGAACAAACCAAGATTTATAGCCCGACTCAAACACCCTCTGACCCAACCTGACCCACTTAAAATTCATCCAGCCCCACTCAACACATTTAGCTATAAATGGGTCGGTATTGACTGACCTGACCAACCCACCATGACCCATTTGTCAGGTTGAATAATGGAATATTAGGCTAAGGCTATGCACAATCTAGCCCAGGCAATCAATACATACATTAAAAAAAAAAAAAAAAAATCATTTATACATTTCTTTTTTTATTTTGTTTCAGGTTTTGGTTCTAGGTCAGGTTCTCATTGGCAACCTATATGGGTTGTTCAGATTGAGAAGGATTCAAGCGAACCTCAACTGATTTATATGCCACATTTCTAGCCCGAGCCCTACCCATTGACCATTTTGCTTTGTTTGAACCTGCCACATTTACTAAACAGGACAAGAATAATGGCCCAAACCCAACCACTAACTCATTTACTAAACACATGTGCTCATATGGCACATTTGGTCCAACCTTCTACATGTTTTCCCAAAGATAAATCTAGTCCACCCAACATGTGGGTACCAATATTGGAAATAGGTAGATGGGTTGGAAAACTTCAGCCAAGTGTTTCGACTTAATACAAATGTTTTGTAAACTATGGCCCACTTGACCAAAGGATCAACCTAATTCGTCAGCTAGGACATCAATATAGTGGTGCCTTTCTAATGGATGGATTGGATTGCAAACCTATCGTGTACATGAGCTGTGTGCTTAGCAAAGCTCTTAGATCAAACCTCCTCAATAAGTCTTCATGCCGTTGATTGGCAACCCACTAGTGCCCCACGTTTGAACTGAATAATCAAAACCATAGATGGGTGATTTGAGCACAACCCAACCTCAAGATGAGACAACCTACAACCCAACTCAATTGAAATTTTAATTTGAGGTGTGCACCCTGGAGCCCAACTTGACATGAATTCAAACCCGAATCCAACTCTAATTCCTCTATAGTCAACAGTTAACAAACCAAGCCAACACAACCCCAAGAGGAGACAACCCACAACCCAACTCGACAAGAATTCCAATCCGAAGTGCACAACTGGCAACCATTCTGACATGGATTCAAACCCGAGGTTTCCAGCCCAAATTCTTCTATGCCCAACCAAAAACCGAACCAATCGCCTCAAGAAGGGCCAACTGAGAACCTGAACCTACATGAATGCAAAGTTGCCAAGGAACCAAACCTAATTCCTCTGTACTCAACCCTAGAGGTCATTTGGATGCCTATAAGTTTTTAAGTTGTGAGTGACTTTTAGGAAAGTGACTTCTCAACCCCAGCTCCATGAAGTTTCATGGTAGTTTCCTCCCCCCTAACACCACCTGTAAGTCACTTCCCACTTACAAAACCTACAGGCATCCAAACAAACCCTAAGGGCCTGTTTGGATGCCTGTAAGTTGGGTTTGTGGGAAGTCACTTACAGGAGGTATTTGGGAAAGGAAATTCACCTACAAGTCACTTACGGGCAAAACTTCTAGAAAACTGCAAGGGGTTGGGAGTGAGAAATGACTTTCCTATAAGCGACTTACATTACATGCCCAAAGTTCGGATTTAAAGGGGGGGCTCCCTCCCTCTCCCTCTCTCTAGTTGGTGGCCAGTAGGGTTTCATGCTTCTTTTTGTTCTTGCATTTGAATGACCCTGATTCTGTGAGGCTATGACCATGGGGCCCACCTTGATATCTATTCTGTATATTCATGTCGTCCATAAGTTTTGCCAGCTCATTTTATGGCTTGGGCCCAAAAATGAAGAAGATTCATATCTCAAGTGGGCCACACCATAAGAAACAGTGGTGATTGAACGTCCACCATTAAAAAATTCCTAGGGCCTACTATAATATTTATTTGCCATCCAACTTGTTGATAAGGTCACATAGACCTGGATGACGGAAAACCAACAAATATCCACTTCTTCCCAAACTTTTGTGGCCCACAAAAAGTATTATTGGCAGGTATTAAATCACCACTGTTTCTTGTGGTGTGGCCCACCTGAGATTTGGATTTGCTTCATTTTTTGGCCCCACGGTCGCGTAGACCCAGATCATTCTTTTATGGGCGTGGCCCATCTGTGCTTTTTTTTTTCTTTTCCCTAAAACATTTTCTTTGCGTGAAGGTGGCCCATCTGATAAGTACACTAGACTGATTTTTTAGCATGTTCATCATGCCCCTTTCAACTCTTTGATTGACAAAGGAAAAGAAAATGGAATTTTTGACTCCAGATTCTTCGACCCCATTACATGCAATAAACTTAGGTTTTGCTTAATTAGGGCATACGGATTTAAATCATCTTAACCATTAGTCAATCGATGGATCATACCCCCCCAAAATCATCTTAAGCATTAGTCAAGTTATGGACCATCCAGCTTAACCCATGTTACGTGCATGCATTTTTTTAATGGAACCGTAGTCAGCATTTAGGCCACGTGTAGTTGGTTTAAGTTACTCATTCCCCATGGGTTGAAAAAAAAAAGTTACTCATTCCCCATGTATAGTTGATTTACTATCAATATTTTAAGTTTAATTTCAATGTTTATATTAAGTTATTTCTCCACATTATAAGTATTTTGAATCTGTGGGACCACTTTATGGCCCACTTGATGATTGATTTAGCCTAAGACTCCAGTCAAATATTCATCTAAATGGGCTAAACATAATGGCAAATTTGTGCCAAGCTTTCTTACGTGATTATAGCATTTTGGATGATTCCCTACTCCAAACTCTGCATGGTGGTAACTGACCTACAATTTACCCAAACACAAAAACCAACTTACTTGTAAGTGACTTACAACTTACATCCTGTCAGGATTACATGTAAGTGACCTATAAGTGACTTACCTATAAGTCACAACTTGGATCTAAACGCCCCCTAAACCGAACTGAACCCGACAAATCCCCAACCTGAATTTGAAATTGCTTAATTGAGTTGGAGTTCACCAACCTTAACCCAGAGGACCCTGACAACCAAACCCAAACTGACCCGAACCCGACCCACCTAAAAGAGGAGCTAACTCACAACCCGACCTGACATGAACTCTAACCCAAAGATCCCAACCCGAGTCCTCTATTCTCAACCCTAAAGAAAACCGACCTGACCCAATATACTCACAACCTGACCAGAGAACCCTAATGGTCCGCGTTTCAGAAAGTTGCAGTCCTAAAAGATGGGTCCCAACTAAAAAAATTTAAAAATAAAAATCAAAGCAGAGAACTCTGCAAAGTCATAGACGCGTCCATTGAAATTCCAAAGTCTAAGGAAGTGGTCCCAAAGGCTTGCAGCAGTCAAAACCCTAAATAAGAAAAAAAAAACTCCGAAAATAATAAATAAATGGAAAAGAAGAAGCAAAACATACCAATATTCTCTCTTCTCCTTCAACAAAGAGAAAGTTGAGTTAGATGAGAAAAGCAAAGATTCAGTAGAGCTTGAGAGATTCAAAGAAAGAGATGGGTAGAGGGATTCGCGGAGCTTCACAGAGAGAGATCAGTAGATAGGGATCGGCGAAAGCTAGAGAGAGAGAGGGAGGGATATGTCAGAAGAGTGGAGAGGAATCGGCTAAGCTAGAGAGAGAGAGAGATCAGCAAGGACGCGAGTTGCCGGTCTCCGCGAACCGGCGTGGACTAACTAGTCTACTGACACTACGACGGTGCTCGGTGGGCCCACCATGATGTATGTGTTTTATCCACACCGTCCATCCATTTTGTATCATTATTTTAGAGAACGACCCCAAAAAATGAGGCAGATACAAATCTTAGGTGGACCACACCACAAGAAAACAGTGGTGATTGAACGGCGACCATTTAAAAACATCCCAGGCCCCACTGTAATGTTTATTTGCCATCCAACTTGTTGATTGGGTCACACGTAAATAGATGAATGGAAAACACACGTATCAGTTTCGATCCAAAAGCCCAAGCAGTTTTTAATGGTGGGCATTTAATCAGCACTTTTTCTTAGGTGTGGTCCACCTGACATTTGGATCTGCCTCATTGTTGGGATCTTACCTTAAAATAAGCTGGAGAAATCGATGGACGGAGTGAATAAAACACATTGGTGGGCCCACAGGTCACCGTCCATTAGACACGGAAGTTACTGGCATGCGCTTCCGGTGGATCCTTGTGGGCTCCAACGTGATATATGTACCTTAAATCCACGCTGTCCATCCGTTTTTACAGCTTATTTTAGGGTATGATCCCAAAAAATAAAGCAGATCAAATCTCAGGTGTACCACATCAGTAAAGAGGAAAGAGTAGTGATTAAATACCCACCATTAAAAACTTAACTCCGAACACTTTAGCATACTTATTACCATGGGGCCCACTGTAATGTATGTGTCTTATCTATGCCGTCCATCCTTTTTAATGGGTCATTTTAGTGTAGGATCCCAAATTTAAAGTATATCCAAAACTTAATTGGACCACACCATAGGTAACAATGTAAATTGAAAACCTTTCGTTGAAAATTTATTGGGGGCCACAGAAATTTTAAATCAAGATGATGTTTGTTTTTCCCTTCATTCATGTCTGTATCACTTATGAATCGGATTGGATGAAAAAAAAAAAAACCACTGTAGGCCCTAAGAAGGTTTCAACGGTGGACGCCATTATCTCATTGTTTCCTATGGTGTGGTCCACTTGAGATTTGAATATGGTTCATTTTTGGGTTCATAGTGTAAAATTATCTAGAGAAATTGATGGACGGCATGGATAAGAACATAGATTTTTGGTGGACCTCACGGAGTCTATACATACTGAGTTACCATCCAAGCCGTTGTTAAGGTCACAGAAACCTGGATGACATAACATCTTAAATATCAGCTCGATCCAAAACTGATGGACGGTATGGATTTCTCTGGGGAATCTCATTTCGCCCCACATAACTTCTGCTAGAGGAACTTCCAGTCAGCCGAGGGAGCACTGGCAACTCGAGTCCAATTCGGACTCGGATTCGGTAGTGACCCTCCATTACCAAGCCTCGTACTCGTCGGCTCTGTAAAAAGCTCAGTGGGCCGACCATGATGTATGTTTTATCCACGCCGTCCATTCATTTTTTCAGCTCCTTTTATGAATGGTCTTAAAATGAGGCCGATTCGAGACTTGGATAAGCCCCCTCTTTTTTTATACTAAAATGATATGATAAATGAAAAAAAATGTGCGGATAAAACACATACATCATGATGGCCTACAAAGCTTTTTCAACACCAACCTGTATTGAGCTTGGTAAAGGAGGGGTCACTTAGGGCGGTAAATGGCCGGTTTAGCCAAAACCAAACCTATCATTTACTAAATGGATCTAGGTCCAAAGTTTTGACCCAGACTCTTCTACCAAATGGGTGGGTTTGGGTTGGATCTGAGTCAACCCCATCAGACTTGGGTCTAGTAGAGGGAGATCTACCCAGATTCATTTATAAATGAGTTGGGTATTATAGATTTGTTGGTGTTGGACCCATGGGGCCCACTTGTGGACAACCACTTGTGGGTGGGGCCCATAAGGATGTTCCCGCTTCTTTCGAGAGTTTGAATTTCTAATTAGAAATTTAAACCTCAGAAGAAGATGAGATAGGATAAGATAAGGTTAAACCAAGCTTATCTCATCTCATCCCTTATCTCTTTTCCCTCTATTTATAAGAGGATTCTTTCTGTAATCAAATACAAGAAGAAAAAGGAAAGGTATTAGTTATATACGGAGAGAAAAGAGAGGAATAAGAATATAGAGTTTATCTGGTCCATCCATCAGATCTGAGCCATAGATCTAATCCGGGGACCATCCTCACCGTAGAATCAGAGGGGTGATCAGACCTACTTGTTCTTGTAGCAAATAGGCGGATCGCTGGATCCACCACATATCCTCGGCTTTGCGAAGGTTCTCATCGTGTAGACCGTCGGATCCTGGTGGCCCACACTTCCGCAATTCCTAACAGTGGTATCAGAGCATTGAACGGCGGATCTCCGATTTAAAGAGGATATAATCGCAATCGAGGTAAGTGGCCTTAATTTTAGGATTATAGATTAAATTAATTTTATTCTAATAATATGTCGATCATCAAATCCATCATCTAATTAATATTCCTTTTTGTCCAAATCTCATTTTATTTATCTCTGAGGTATGGAGATTAATAAAATTGAGATTATTAATTAATTAACATATAAGAATTAAAATTTTTGTGATTAAGACCAGATTCATATGGGCCAGGGCCGCCGACCCAAGTATGCAAGGCATACTTCTTAACGAATGCCTGGCAAACCAAGTCATGGGCCCTCGTGTGAATCAAATCTAATGTTTAAGTGGGCCCTTATAGGAGACAACAATGGTTTATGACCAACTGTGGAAACCATCTCAAGGGCCCACCATTTTGGATGATTGTCATCTAAATGGTGGCATGAAGCACATAGACCAGGATCTAGATCTTTTAGAATGATCAAGATAACATAATCTGGTGGGCCATCGAATGGCCATCGAATGGACATAACATAATGGCAATAGCAAGGGCATTGGATCATGCATCCAACAAACAAATAATGGGTGGTGACCAGATCCAGATCTAGATCACCTGACCAGATCCAGATCCAGATCACTGGACCAGATCCAGATCCAGATCACTGGACTAGATCTAGATACAAATTGTTGGACCAGAACCAGATCCAAAAACATTAAAAAAAAAAAATGAAAAGAGTGCCGCTGCAAGAAATGGCAGCCAAGGCCGCCACCACCACCAGCAGCAACTGCAGCCATGGCTGCCGCCACCACCAGCAGCAGCAGCGGCAGCCATCGCCGCCGTCGCCGTCGGAAGCAGCAGCGGCCGCCCATACATCTCTCTCTCTCTCTCTCTCTCTCTCTCTCCCGTTTTCCCATGGCCTCCGCCGGCAGCAGTAGCAGCCACGCAACCATGGCTGCCGCAGTCGCCGGCAGCAGCAGCAGCCACCGCCACCACCGCCGCTACAACCAGCAGCAGCAGCAACGCCGGCCACCGCCTCCGCCGCTGCCGCTCGCAGTTCCAGCCACTCATCCCTCCTTTTTTATTTTTTTTTGTTGGGCAGTCAGCCACCATGGCTGCCAAGGTAACATCAATGATGGGTTTTTTTTCCATAAAACCCTAAAAGGAGAAGAAGAATTGAAGAAGAAGAAAGGGAAGATGGGCCTTTATGGGCCTGGGTTGGAGCTGAGATATGGGCCTTTTGGGCCAGGGCTGGAGATTCAAAATGGTCCTTTTGGACCTGACTTGAGAAATGGAGATGAGTCTTTTGGGCCTAGCTTGAGAATTGGAGATGGGCCTTTTCTGAGATAAACCTGGCTTGCTAATGGGTGATAGGCCTGGCTTGCCAATGGACCTTTTTGGGCCTGGTTTGAAAATTGAAAATTGAAATTGGATATGGGCCTATCCTTTTGGGCCATGGCTTAAGAATATTAGGCCATGGCCTGATGGTTGGGCAAATGGGTCTATTTTTTTATTGAGTTGGGCCTAATTCATAGAATTGTGGGCCTGTCCCTTATAAAAGAAAAGGCTAATTAATATTAGTGAGGACCAATAAAATAAAAAGGACCATCATTGGACATCCATATGTAAATGGATAACCTAAAATGACCATCATATATTAAGTACAAATAGAGATGGGCCGGACTAAGAAGCCCAAATCACTTAATATCAAGATTAAGTGTATCTTGTATAAGGGCCATTAATCAGCCATTTATGGACTGATTTAGACCAAGTAAAGGGAAGCGACTTGGGGTTTTTTGGCAAGATCTAACCGATGGTATGGTCCGTTTTTATAATTAACGGTCTAGATCTAAAATTAATCTGATGATAGATGTATGTATTAAAATGAAAGCATATGATTTAAATTATGGATTTTTTCTATCTCAAAATATCTTTTGGTTACTTAATGTATATGTGCATGCATTATTAAATATGTGTAAAAGTGAATGAAGATCATGATAAATATCCATACGATCACTATTGATCACGGGTCCACAAATGAACGGAACCATCATCAACTATGATGATCAACATTGATGAGAGGATCCATCATCAATGGTGAACATTAATGGTAATGATCGGATCCATCATGAATGGACACGATCAATGGGGTGATTATATTGTCCTTTAATCGTAGAACTTCTTATATATGATCAATAATCATGATAGTTTTCTTTAATCTAATGATTTATTCATTTTGGCTTTAATCTTCATATGATTAAAATTTAGCCCTACTTTCATTAGAATATGAACTCTTATCCCAAGGTTGTGCATAACCTAAGTGGGAGTTTCATTCCTTCCCTAAACGATGCATAAACCCATAATGGTGGGTTGTAGGTTATACAAATAGATAGTCATAAAAGCATCAATTTCATTTTATTTAGAGAACTTGATTGATCTGCACTACCCATACAGGTAAGTAGGCTATCAGATCCCTTATAAGATGGATTGCATACTTTTATAAACTTAAAAGTTTGAATAACCAGTAAAAATTCTGATGATTAGTGCCAATACTATAGATCATAGCTAAGTGGTGATACATGATGCGATGCAGAGATGGCCTCTAAAGCATTGATCGCTGATCAACTAAAAGGACAACATTTCGACGGCAACAACTACGAAGACTGGTCCCGTGCAGTGCGAAGCCTTCTGGATGAAGATGACATTTCACACACTCTGGATGGGGTTCAAGAGGAACCCATATTGGCTGAAAATGAAAATCTAGGTGAACATAGGGCCGCGATGAATCGCTACAACAAGTGGCGTAAACAAAATCACTCCGCCCGTAATGTTTTGATTAGCACAATGCACAAAGAACTCATACCCACGTATGAAGTGCATGAAACCGCTAAGGGGATCTGGGATGCACTAGCTAATGCCTATAAGCAGAAGTCAGATGCAAAGGTTCGGGCTATGGAATCAGAGTTCCAAGAATACAGGATGCCTGTAGGTTGCCCCATCAAGGATCATATCCGTAAGATGGAGCAGATGATAGGCGTCCTGAGGAATGTAGGGTGCAAACTAACTGAAAATCAAAAGATTATAGCTATGCACCGTTCCTTACCCGAATCATGGGCCCAAATCAAAACGATTCTAAACCATACTGATTCTATCACAACGTTCAGAGACTTTTGTGGCCATCTGGTACGAGAGGTTGAAATGAATGCAATTCAGCCAGGTTCGGCCAAGGCTTTTGCAGCAGAAACCCACAAGCGGAAAGCTAACAAGAGAAAGTTCAAAGCTCGCAAGAAGGTGAAGAAGAACAATCAGGAACAGAAGACCGCAACGCCTCCTCCAAATCCCAAGAAGGGGAAAGGAAAGAGGAAACCTAAAAAGACAAACATCACCTGTTTCGTCTGCGAAAATCCCGGCCATTATACCCGTCAGTGTGCCCAGAAAAAGACGGTAATTCCTCAGTCACTAGATACTTTGTTTGTAGGCGTTTGTTCTGAGATCCTTTCCGTTGATATCCTATCTAACAAGTGGATTTTGGATTCAGGCGCAACAAAGCACGTGACACGAGATCGTCGAGGACTCGAGGAATTTCGACCTATAACCATAGGGAGCTACATGGTGTATATGGGGAATAACGCTGCTGAAGACGTGCTAGGGATTGGTGTTTATCATCTCCGTACGCGCGTAGGGCACACAATAACCCTCCATGATACTCTTTATGCACCGGGCATGCGCCGGAATTTAATTTCTGTTTCTAGATTGTTAGTTAATAGGTTTTGACATTCGTTTTTCCGGGACAAGAGTTTCTTTAAGACTAAATAGCCTCATCTTTACATGGGAAAATTTGATTTCAGATTTATTTATTCTAAATGTAGAACATGATAATGCGCCTCTTGCTTTGTCTGCTACATCAAATGAACATGTAGTATCTGAATCTTTAAAATGGCACGCGAGGTTGGATCACATTGGAAAGGACCGTATGACAAGACTAGCTGGATCTGGTCTGTTAGGTTCATTATCCAAGGTTGATTTGTCATTTTGTGAACATTGTGTGTCCGGGAAGACTTTTAAGAAAGCATTCCCTAAAGCGACTAGGTCAAAGGGTTTACTAGAGATAATCCATACGGATATCTGTGGACCCTTAAATGTACATGCTAGAAATAGATGCCAATACTTCGTCACATTTATTGACGATTACTCGCGCTATGGATATGTGTATCTCATCTCACATAAATCTGAGGTTTTTTTATTGTTTTCTCAAATTCAAAGCTGAAGTTGAAAATCAGCTTGAGAAAAAGATTAAAATTCTTAGATTGATAGAGGTGGCGAGTATACATCTGAAACGTTTAAATCATACTGTGCAAACGTTGGCATCATCAGGCAATACACTATGGCTTATACTCCACAGCAAAATGGAGTTGCAGAGAGAAGGAACAGGACACTATTGGACATGGTCAGATCGATGATGGCACATGCAAATCTCTCTACCACATTCTGGGGAGACGCGCTTCTTACAGCTGTCTACGTCCTAAATAGAGTCCCAACTAAAGCCGTTCCTAAGACCCCATATGAGATGTGGACTGGGAGGATTCCTTCTCTAGCCGACCTACGTCCTTGGGGATCTTTAGCATATGTTTTATTGCCTACTCAGCATAGAAGTAAACTTGATAGTAAAACTATTGAGTGCGTATTCATCAGGTACCCAATGCACTCAAAGGGATACGTTCTAGTTTATGAGGATCGTAGAGGATGGACTGAGATTGAATCTCGGGACGTCACCTTCGTCAAAGACAGATACCCCAGTCGAAAGAAACAAAAGGTTTCCACCGAACTTTTTGAAATTTCTGATGTATCTCAGGAGAGTGGGAGTTCTGCTTCTGAAAATGGAGATACTCCTATAGTTCATCAGGACAGTAGGAGTACATCTCAGCAGGCTCCTGAGTTACGTCGAAGTGAAAGAGGTTTGATTCCCAGAAGATATTTCGATATCAATGGTCAATCTTTCTCTTGTGTTATGATTGACGATGATGAACCTGATTCTTATCAGGATGCGTTATTATCTCCGAATTCGGCTGATTGGGTAACTGCCATGGACGAGGAGATTGCCTCCATGGAGAAAAACAAAGTCTGGGAACTTGTAGATCTGCCTTCCAATCGCAAAGCAATTGGTAACAAGTGGGTACTTAAGATCAAAAGAAAGGCAGATGGTACAGTGGACAAGTACAAAGCAAGATTATTTGCAAAAGGTTTTACACAAAAAGAAGGTGTTGATTATGAGGAAACTTTTTCACCTGTTGCAAAATTTTCTTCAATCCGCATGATCTTGTCCATTGTCGCAAGTTTAGACTTAGAGTTATATCAGATGGATGTAAAGACTGCTTTCTTAAATGGTGATTTGGATGAAGATATTTATATGCAACAACCCATAGGTTATGTGGACAAAAAGTATCCAAAGAAAGTCTGCAAGTTGTTACGATCTATTTATGGGTTGAAGCAATCTTCAAGGCAGTGGTACATGAGGTTCCACTTAGCCATCACCACTTTTGGATTCACAATGAGTGAAGAAGATCATTGTGTATACGTGAAACGGTTTGGAAGATCTTTTCTGATACTATCTCTATATGTAGACGATATCCTATTAGCTGGTAATGACATGCAACTGTTGATGATGTCTAAAGATTGACTTTTCTCAAACTTTGAGATGAAAGATCTTGGTGAAGCCAACTTTATTCTAGGGGTTAAAATCATCAGGAACCGTTCTAGGAGATTCTTAGGCTTGTCACAAGCCACTTACATACAGAAGATCTTAGAGCGGTTTATGATGAAAAATTCAAAAGCTGTTGAAACCCCTATGGATAAAGCTACCAAGTTAGATAGGAAATCGTGTCCCCAGACAGAAGCTGAGAAATCGGCAATGTCCTCAGTACCTTATGCGAGCGCAGTAGGTAGCTTAATGTATGTTATGCTTTGCACCAGACCAAATATAAGCTATGCAGTTAGCATAATCAGCCGTTACCAGAGTAACCCGGGACAGTCACATTGGCAAGCCGTGAAACGTATATTCCGCTATCTCAGAGGAACCAAGGACTTGATGCTGTGTTATAAAGGCGCGAGTCTCGAGCTCAAAGGATATTCAGATGCCGCCTGGGGTAATGACGCCAACGAGGGAAAGTCTACTTCAGGATATGTCTTCTTGCTCGGAGGGGGAGCTATCTCTTGGTCGAGCAAGAAACAGACATCCACGGCACTTTCATCCATGGAGGCCGAATACATTGCATGCTGTGCTGCAGTTCAAGAGTGTGTATGGGTTCGCAGATTCCTACAAGGATTGGGTGTTGTTCCAGGCATACATGAGCCTATATCGTTGAGGATAGACAACACCTCGGCCATTGACTTGGCAAAGGATCCCAAACACCACCAGAAATCGAAGCACATTGAGATAAAGTATCATTGCGTTCGTGATCAAGTGAAAGATAAGAAGGTTATCCTCAGCTACATTCCTACCAAGGAAATGATGGCTGATCCCATGACGAAACCTATAGCTAGAGATCTATTTCAGGTTCACGTCAGACAGATGGGATTGAGGAAAGCTTGATTGATATGCTTGTATCATGTATCTTTGAATAATAAATTCCATTTTATTCAGTATTGAGCATTTGTTAGACTAGGTATGTAGATCATCAGCATTTTCTTTGAGATCAAGTAGGATTTCAACTATTATCGGCAGGCCGGTTACCCACTCGCACGGGTGGACCAACCCTAAATGTACAAGAGAGGTATACTTGGGGTGATGTTCATACACTGAGGTATGAACCACCCTTTATTGAAAATAATAAAGGATGAGGATGCGAATGAGTTGTATCCGCCTTCAGTCCAATAAGATTGAAGATGAGACTGACAAAGTCGAATAACATAGTCGCACCATTACTCATAATGCGAATAATGTTATGGCCTGAATCACAGCCAAGTCGTGAGGTTATGAGATGAGTCATACCTCATGTGAGATGACTTGCGTAATGTAGACACAACAGATACCTAGTATTGTCTACTTTACGGCGTCGATTGTAGCCACGTGCTTGGACCTATTACCTACAGATTGCTTTGATTCGATCTAATCATTGCAACGTGCGAGTAGCCAGTCCCATAGGTGACTCTTTGTGTCCTCAGCTACCCTCCTCTTGTGTACAGGAGGATGAGATTGAGTGTCACTACTTTAGTATACGATAACGAAAGGCCCTTAATTGGTCAGACTCGGTTATGCTAGGAAAGCGGCTTGATCAATTCCAAATTACACACCTGCGTGGGGAAGATCTCGTGACAGCTACACCAAGTTTCTAAAACTATAAATACGCACTTGAAGACTTATCCGCCGGCAGTATCGAGTTTTCTTAGACTTTTACAAACGATATTCTCTTTCAAAATATATATGTATATATATTACCTTAAAAAGAATTCAAATTGATGTTTGTAGAAAATCAAGTTTTTCAGAATAAACTCGATAAGTTGGATAAGTGCGTATGTTGGCCGAGTACTCCAGATTGGGAGTTAACTCTATCCGGTGTGGTCATGCGGACTAAGACAGGCAATGCAAAGCTTGGTTTATTGAGTGCTAGATAGGTGGTCTCTTAGTACTCAAACACCTGTGAGAAGATAACGGTGTTCCAGCTGGTCCCACGCTTCTGATTCTTTTGATCGTGATTCTTTGGTTTTGATTATTATGTGATGAGCTAGATGAACTCTCATGATGTGCCTACCCCACAATGTGATTGAGTGGGAGATGTTGGTTGTGGACCCATGGGGCCCACTTGTGGACAACCACTTGTGGGTGGGGCCCATAAGGATGTTCCCGCATCCTCCTTCTTCCGAGAGTTTGAATTTCTAATTAGAAATTTAAACCTCGGAAGAAGATGAGATAGGATAAGATAAGGTTAAACCAACCTTATCTCATCCATCCCTTATCTCTTTTCCCTCTATTTATAAGAGGATTCTTTCTGTAATCAAATACAAGAAGAAAAAGGAAATGTATTAGTTATATACGGAGAGAAAAGAGAGGGATAAGAATATAGAGTTTATCTGGTCCATCCATCAGATCTGAGCCATAGATCTAATCCGGGGACCATCCTCACCGTAGAATCAGAGGGGTGATCAGACCTACTTGTTCCTGTAGCAAATGGGCGAATCGCTGGATCCACCACATATCCTCGGCTTTGCAAAGGTTCTCATCTGTAGACACCCCACCTTCGGCTACACTGTTGGTAGAGATAGCTGGTTGAACGGAGGACCATACCCCCAAATCCCAAGTCCAAACTCAGCCAAACTCACCCTTGTAAGCCCCATTCCATAGCCCAGTTCAAGCCTGAACCCAGTCAACCCAGTCCTAAAAACCACCCTGAAAAACCCCCCATAAAAAAGGCCAGTCAAAAAATCCCAAAAAAAGTCAAACTCACTGGGTCAACTCGCTGAGTTAACCCGCTGAGTCAACCCGTCGAGTCAACCCGTCGAGTCAAAACACCGAGTCAACCCGTCGAGTCAACCCGTCGAGTCAAACCACCGAGTCGACCCGCTGAGTCAACTCACTGAGTCGACCAGCGAGTCCAACAGCAGCCCCGAGGGAACGGCCGTACTCGCTGGAAACCGAGGAGCGGCCGTACGGGCGGCCCATGGCAGGCCGCCCGGACGAAATTATGACTTCTGCCACTCTCTGCTGCTATAAATACCCCCCTCCCCTTCTCATTTCAAGAAGCCATTCGAGTCCATTTCAGCCCGAGAGCTCTGAGTCCATCTCTCCACCCTTTAGCCCATAAAACGTTCATACCTAGTAGGGTCCCAACCATCTCCAGCCATACGTACTAGGTATCTCCACACCTTTATACTTAACTAAAGAATCGTGTTATTTCACAACAAAGGTGTAGGAAGAGAACCGATGCAATATACGGCTATGGCTGAGATTTTCACGCGGATATAGAGGATAGTGTAGTTTGTAAGAATAGTTCTCTCATCCAATGTAGCAGAAATTCACAACCTCATTTCTCACTCCCTGTGTAGAGGTGTTATCTTAACTAGTACAAATAAAACACCTGGAAAGTAGAAGTAGGAGACAACCAACAGTTATACTTTCGTAAATTGAGTTAGCAGTATAACGGTTTTCTGTAAACATACTGGGGTGAGGATGTTAACTACTATCGCAAACTACATCGATCCTACCCGCCGGTTCATACTGTCCTTAAACTCCCGGTTATAATTGGTACCCAACACACAGGTTCTGTTACTTCAGGTAGCCATCATCTGGAACAGTTGAACCTGTTCTTGCAGGAGTTAGGGGGGAGACCTTATGCTTAGCTAGCCAGTTACTCAACATTACACCAAAACCACCCAAAATTAAGTGGATTTGGGTTAACAAGTATCTGGCTTTTCCCATAATTCAAGTGTGAACGAGGATCTAGTCATTTCGTACGAAGTGGGCCATCAGAGGTTAATACGTACTAACAACCTGATGGTCCTAGAAACATAAAGAACCCGTAGGGCACTAAATATTACCGCGAATGTAAAAAATAGTTTTTACAGAAGAAAATGTGTACATAAAAAGAAAAATAACATGTTTCTAAGATTTTTTGAATCGTACTACATAAACAAATTACCGTAGCTTGTTACCCTACAAACTAAACTGAACGAATTTTGGAGGTTCTTAAGGACCAAAAACAGATTTCCAAACCCACTTTAGTTGGAAACCCTTTGCCCTGTTGGCCGAACATAACGGAAAGGCCAAGAAAGAGAACACCTCACAACTAGCCCAATAGTAGGAGAAACCTTTAAAGGCTAGTAATCCGAAACCCCGGAAGTGGCTAATCTAAATAGTTAATAAAAGATGAAGTGTTTCACCACTATCGAACTTGTACGAGGTATACAACCTCCTACTCGAACGCAGAACATAGAGTTTAACCCAGGAACCCAATCTTCTCCAACCCGTTCTTCACACGGAAAGAGGGATTGTGATTCCACTCTAAGTTGGGATCGGTTACTCCAAAGTTCAGTAACTACCGAACTCAACATAAAACTAATTTAAGTAACGAGAATGTACTTGGGTAGATAAAAGTCTATTAATCACAACAATATGAGTCGAATTTGGCTATGTTTACGTGGGTTGTAGAGGAGATCGCATCGAAAGCCACATTACTGATCCTACCTGGATCATTTCCAACTCGAACTCCTCATAACGAACGTAAGCATCACCCAGGTAAGGAGGTTGACTTCAACCCTACCAAGAAGGTTGATCTTAATATGCACAAACTCAAACTTCGTGATTAACGGCAACTATTAACAAATACCTAAACTAACAAGAACATTCTACAGAACCTGACGACTTAACACCCTGTTAGAACACACACACACAACTAAGGTCGTGTTTAAAGTGTTTGTCAAAGTTTCAGAAAACTCAAGTAGCGGAGAGGAAGAAATTAAGGTTCCGGAGTTGAAAAGAACACTCCGATCGGTGTGCACATGAATACAATAGAAGAAAACTCTCCTGTATTTAAGGAGTAAAAAAGGAAAACAACCGATCAGAACCTTAACAACCAGATCTACATAGGGTTCTGACACGTAAGAGCCGGTTAAGTAGTTCTTTAGGGTACGAAGAAGCCGAAGGAATAAGTACTTAAGGGGTAATGTGTAGTAGAGATGTTTAATCGCGTACCCACTTCAGTCAGGAAGTATCTTTTTCGAATATTGACGATTTAAAGCATCGGTACTACACCCGTACGTAAATTATTCAGGAATTTGGAGAGGGTTGTAACCTTCTTCCAGAGTAAAAGGAAAACCCGTTTTAGGTACTATTCCACGGAATTGTACAAGTAAAACACTCATCCCTTCTTGAAAAATTACTTGAGGGATCTTAGAGTCAGGTACACGGTTAACTAGAACCGGAATTACGTACTTCGGTTGGAAATCGAAATAGAAATTCCCATTATCCTTTATTAAATTCAGAGTGGTGTAGTAGTCAGTGTAAACGTTTCACGTAACATCGATAGTGGAGTAGTTTGAGGAATTCTACAACCATCCGTGAAAGTGACAGATCAGGTACCTTAGAGCCCTCCTCAACCTAATGAGGGCTAAAATTTAGATGAAGGGACGTAAAACACCTTTTTGATACGTACTCCCTCACAAACAGGAACGACCAACGTTCATTAGTGCATTACAAGACCCAGCCCCTTGTAAGAGTTGGTGTAAGAGAGAGCAAAGTCAAACTAAACCGGGTCTAAAACTAATCGGTATTCTAACCCAACTAAATGTAGGTATGAAAGTCTGTTTTAACTTTTTAAACTTACAAAAAATTGTGCACCAAGAGATAGTTAAGGAAGTTAATAAGGGGGAAGTGATTACTCAGTCAATAATCTTAGGGCTTGGGTTACACCGTACGTTTAGGATTTTCTTATTTTGTTCTTTCTTTCTTCTTAAGAAGGAAGGAAAGAAATGAGGAGAGATTCTGGCTTCGTGTTCCACAGAACGTTACCGACTCGGTCTTCGTTCCTATCTCTAGCTAAAGAGGACCAATTATCCCCAAGTCTCTTGAAGGGTGGGTGAGAAACTCAGAAAACTCTTTTCACATCTTTTTCTTCTTTCTTCTTATCCTAACTCTTCTCTTTAGAGATTCGTGTTCCACTAGATTCTACCATCACGGCTGGTTATCCTTAGTTCCGCTGAGTTCCGGTTGGATAGTCTCTAGGTTTTTCCTCAGAGGTGGGTGAGATGTTCTCTACTTATACTATCCTTTCTTATCCTCTTCCTCTTCTTATCCAATCTTTCTATTTTGGACTAAACTCTTGAATTCTACGGATGAAGAAGAAGTTGAAGGATTTTTAGGGACGTTTTCTTTTTTAAGTTTTATTTTGTTTGATTCAATTATGATAAGGTTTTTTTTTTTAAAGTTATCTTTGATAGAAGTCTTTAAGACATTTTGGCAGTCAGGGGCCATTGCCGCGGTTTTGAACAAGCGAAGGGGTTCACATCCCAACGCTACATCATTAATAGAGCCATGCTGGTTCCAGCTAGGTGTCCCTGAATACATCCTTAGGTGTTTTGTGAAGGTTATCAAGATGATTTCTCGATTGTTTGTCTAAACTACATTTATCATTACAACTTAATTTGACTTCTATTTGTTAATTATTTTCCGTGATCCCCAAGTCCTAGGTGAACATCGTTAGGAACTACGAGTTAAGCGACACCAAAGAGTGAAAGAGTCGATCTTAGCTTTAATTCAAGATAGATCAGTCTACTATCTCGCCAATTTTGTTAGTTGGACTGTATACATACTAGGTTGTATATGATTCACTCAATGCAAGCCAGGACGAGCATACTCAATTGCATAGGTCAGTCCCAATTCCAATAGGTTAAGATCACAATCATAATCATCATTAAATCCTGTCACAAGACAAAACTAGATCATGATTTGAACTTGATCCAAATCACATACACAGTCTCACATACTTCAAAATTTCCAGAAAAGGTAGACTTTTGGTATGAAGCTCCACATGAAGATCATAGATCTAGAGCGTATTTCAATTATCCTCGGATCATACAGGTCTAGACTAGCTCAAAACAATTAGAACTAAGCAATTCTTCCAAACATCCATGAGTCATCATAAGATATAGAAAAATTACTCAGTACTTGATTTAAACTTCAAACCATTGTTCTATCAATAGAAATCCAACTTAAAACCAATCAAATGAATTGAAACATCTTAGATTCACTACAAGCTTCACCTTTTAGCCCTAGCTAAGAGGTTTAGCCGTTCATGAATCCAGGAAACATGAAAACAACTAAACAAGGCATAAACTAGAAAGCAAACTAGGAGGAAGTTGTAAGAACTCCAAAATCGACTTTCGCCGTCTCACCCATGCTCATTGTTTCTAGATGCCCTAGGAACATCCCTAGGTGTCCCTTTTATAGTGGGGAAGTGTAATACACCCCACCTTCGGCTATACTCTGTTGGTAGAGATAGCTGGTTGAACGGAGGTACCATACCCCCAAATCCCAAGTCCAAAATCAGCCAAACTCACCCTTGTAAGCCCCATTCCATAGCCCAGTTCAAGCCTGAACCAGTCAACCCAGTCTTAAACACCACCCTGAAAAATCCCCCATAAAAAGTCCAGTAAAAAAGACCCAAAAAAAGTCAACTCACTGAGTCAACTCGCTGAGTTAACCCGCTGAGTCAACCGTCGAGTCAAAACACCGAGTCAAACCCGTCGAGTCAACCCGTCGAGTCAAACACCACCGAGTCGACCCGCTGAGTCACTCACTGAGTTCGACCAGCGAGTCCAACATCAAGCCCCGAGGGAACGGCCGTACTCGCTGGAAACCGAGGAGCGGCCGTACGGGCGGCCCATGGCAGGCCGCCCGGAAAAATTACGAGAATTCTGCCACTCCTGCTGCTATAAATACCCCCCCTCCCCTTCTCATTTCACCAGACCACTTCAGCTCAGAGAGAGCCCGTCGTCTGAGTCATCCTCTCCACCCTTTAGCCCATTCTTCCACCAAGGAAGCCCGAGTGAGGAGAGGCCTAGCCCTGGTCCAGCCCAGCCTGACCACTGGTCCAAGCCTCCCAAGCCATCCAAGTCTTGATCCAGCCACTCGAAGCCAACCTTGCGACACCTCCGTCCATCCAAGCTACTCTTTTTCCAGCATCATCTCATTTGCATCTAGCATAAGTGCAACATTTACTTTTCTTCCAACCCCCCTGCTTCACTACAAGCACCTTGATTCGTCAAGTACACACTGCATATGTCTTTATATTAAGCACCTGTTCAGTTCGAGCGTATGCTCTGGGCTTGCCCGTTGTTGGAACCTGCCCATCAGAAACTCTTACTGTTCAGACCTGCATTCATGCTTCACCATAAAACACCTTGATCATTCAAGCACACTGCATACGTCTTACATTAAGCACCTGTCAGTTCGAGCGTACGCTCTGGGCTTGCCCGTTGTTGGAACCTGCCCATCAGAAACTCTTACTGTTCAGACCCGCATTCATGCATCATGTCATCCATGAGAATATACGAGGATTAAACTAGACTTTCAAGTATTCGATCGATTCTGTGAAGTAGAGACCGTACTTCGGTACGGGCAGTGTGTGGGGTGCTTAACCTCTTCCCACCCTGTAACCGTGATCCCTTACCTTGAATCTCTGACCGCAGATCAACAGGAGTCATTTTAGAGGAAAGGAATCTTCAGATCCCCTTCTCTAACGTTTCTACGGGGTCTAGCCGACTGTAGATTCGAAGTAACTGGCTAGTGGCGACTCTGGTCTTATATAAATTCACTTAAACACATCCAGCTCAATACGACAACCAAACGAAGCCCTCGAGAACGAGGCAAGCCAGTGGCACAAACGGCGATTTCGCACTCACGCACCCTCATCTCTCTTCTTCTTCCGAAAGGAAAGGGAAGGAGAACGACGTCGTGTGGGAGCGCGGAGAAATCGGCGAGGGTCCACAGAATGGCGACTCTGCTGGGGATAGCTAGTCCCACTAGTCGTGATCCAACTTGAAAACAGAATCCTTCCCGTACTTGAAAGTCATTAATCCTCATACAATCTCATCTGCATAGCATTCTACCCAAACCCAAACACAAAAAAATAAAAATTCCAAAAAAAAAAAATAGAAAATCCCAAAACCCAAAAAGAGTAGAGTACAGTCCTCACCATTGCGCCTCCTCGGGCTCAACGTACGCGGAGACAACTTCCCTTCCGCAGCATAATCCGCACTCGGGCTCAGCAAGCCATGTCCGACCACGAAGAAGAAACTCATCACTTCCCTGCTCTCGAAATAGCCGAAGCGCAACCTCCAGCGCAACAGCCCGTTGACACTACGCCAATCATACAAGAATTGGCACAAGGAATGAGAGCAATGCAAGAAATGCTCTTGCAATTCATGCAAGCACAAACCACCGCAGCAGCCAACAATCAGGTTGGCCCAGTTCAGCAAGCTCAGCAGCCATGCCGGGTCCTCCCGGCCTCCAGTTCAAATCAAGCACAACCATCGGAGTCTGCCCAAGACTACCGACAGCAGCCATCTCAGCCCTTCGCTATGGGGCATCCTTCTCAATATCTTCCTGCGACGACAAGGCCATCTCAGAGCACCTCCGTTGCAGGAACATCCAGTCAGCTTCCAGTCAATCTTGCAAACAACAATCTCAGTAGATCTCAGCACGTCCCCGCCGATGGGACACCTTTTCAATTTCAGCACATCCCCGCCGATGGGATTTCAATTCAATTTCCAGCAACAGGGACAGCACTGGCGAATGCCCACAATGGGGGTCAGTGTCAAGCCCACATCAATCAGCGGACAGTGGCGAATACCCAACAAGGGGGTCACTTCCCAGCATCTCAGCCTCCTGCAAACAGGAGCACTTTCAATTCCAGCACATCCCCGCCGATGGGATTCCCAGTTAATTTCAGCAATCTTCATTCAGCAAATCCGTTAATTTCCAGCAATCTCAATTCAGCAAAATCCAGTCAATTTCCAGCAAGTTCCAGTTCAACCTTCAGTACAGTCTCCAGTTCAGTTACCATCATTTCAAGCACAAGTTCATCAGAATCCAGTTCAGTCATCAAACCAATTTCAGCAACCGCGGTTGCTTTTCAGCAAGCCCATAGGGTCGAAGACATCGACCACTATGCCGAAGAAGAACGTGCCTTATTCCAGGAGGCACCAGTCGCTCGAACAGATCACTCAGGACTGGACGAGTTGCGGGAGCAGTTCCAGATCTTGCAAAATCAGCTTCAGCGACAGCAAGGAATCGACTTACCTTCGACCAAGTTCAGAGACTTGTGTCCTTTCCCAGATGCTCGGGTACCTCAAAACTTTGAGGTTCCAAAGTTCAAAAGATACGACGGCAGCGGTTGTCCCACAGCACATCTCAAGGCCTTCTGTGGAGAGCTGAGTGCAATCTCAGGAAACGAAGGGGCCCTCATTCGATTGTTCCAAAAATCTCTGAAGGGCGATGCCCTAGATTGGTACACTTCATTGGACTGCCACCGCATCAGAACATGGGAACAGCTCTCCCAGGCTTTCGTCGACAGATTCGCATATAATCTCAACATGGCACCCAGAAGAGCCGACCTCGCAGCACTCAGGCAAAGGAGTGATGAAACACTATCAGCTTATGTGGGACGTTGGCGAGCTATGGCAGCCAGAATGCGGACACCCATCGACGATGAAGAACAAATCTCCATGATTGTTCATTCAACATACCCAGGCATATCCGGGTATCTCATCTCGCATCCATATGCGAATTTCTCACAATTGATCCGTGCTGGAGAGCAAGTTGAAGCAGGAATCCGGGCCGGGACGATCTCCCCATGGCCTCATCAAGCCACTCCAGTCAAGAGGAACAGAGTGGAAGGAAGACCTATCGGGCACGGGAATGGAAACCGCAATGGTTCTCCTCCCCGCCCAACAGAGGTAAACAACATCAACACCGCTGCTCAAGGAAATCAACGTGCTCCCCCACAAGGACGTCAACAGTATCAGCAGAATCAAGTTCAGCATCAGCCTCAGCGATATCAGCCACAACCGAATCCTCAGCCACAGCCACCTCGACAACAGCAGCAGTTCAGGGGAAATGGCCAATACTCATACCAGAACAGGCAGAATTACAGGGAGTTCAGGAAGTTCACTCCACTCAGTCAACCACTTAGTCAAATCATGACTACGCTGGTACAAAAGCAGTTACTCACTCTGATGACACCTAGGCCTCCGCCTCATCCTCTGCCTCCAAATTACCGAGAAAATGAGTACTGTGCCTACCATCAAGGACGTGGCCACGCCACTGATCGATGCTATACTTTGAAAAATGCCATACAAGACCTGATTGATGACCGCAAGATCGTCATCTCGGTCCCTGGAACTTCTCCAGCAGCTTCCACCAACATCCTTCAGAATCCTCTGCCTCAGCATCCAACGGACCCCAGTTCGTCTCGTGGCCCTGCCGTCAATAGTATAGAAGAAGGGGACCATATCGATCGCTTCTTCTCCCCTATTCAGTCCATTCATGCCTACACCTATGAGCCAACAAATCCTCCTCCAGTCTTGCAAGGGGCAAGTCCCTTTCTTCCTTCAATCTCCGAGCCAGTAGTGCTTGAAGGAGCACCTCCATACGATATACCAGTTGTTCAAGGGGCACCTTACAACCATTCAAGATGGGAACCAGTCGTCCTGGAAGGAGCACAATCATACATTGAGCCCACATACGAACCTGTCATCTTGCAAGGGGCAACTCCAGAACAATCCAATCCGCAATGGAAGGATTACACTCATCAGCAGCAAGAGCCCGTTGTCTTGGAAGGATCTCTTCCAGTCAAGCCTGTCATATTGCAAGGGGCAAGTCCCGGAGGCATATCAATCACGCTACGGCAGCTCGGACGAACAGAGAAACCTCCTGCCATATCAAGAGGACCAGTATTCATTCCATGGGAGCCTCCTGCCCCAGGAACAGTCAAGCCAGGACCACGACCTTATGTGGTCTATGAAGACAAGCCTCGATACTACCCCTTCAGCACAGGCAACAATGTAGTCCTCAAGGCAAAAGCTCCATACGAGGAAGATCTGGTACCCACAACGGCACCGTTGCAAGAACCAGTGGTCCTAGAAGGCAAAAGGGAGGAAAACTACAAAGAGGTTCCATGGCACTATCCAGAATGTGCGGAAGTGGGGAACATGAATCCCAATGGGCGTTGCATCCGAAGAGATAATCAGAATAGAGGAGATACCAAAGGCGCTCTCTCAGGCCTCGGCAACAAAAATGAAGCCGCATACGATGTAGCAACTCAGCTCAAGTCAATCCCTGCACAAATCTCAGTATGGGAGCTACTCTGCACATCTCGCATACACCGAGAGATGTTTGCCAAGACCTTGAATGATGCTCATGTCTCCTCCGATACGGCACCAGAGAATGATAGCTTTGATGATTGGACAGCTCCTGGCTCCGCGCGCCATCACCTTCACCGATAATGAGTTGCCACCAGAAGGACGCGATCATGGGCGATCCCTCAACATAGCCTTACGATACAAAGACCTCTGTGTTCCGCTGGTCCTTATCGATAATGGCTCAAGCTTAAATGTCTGCCCACTCAAGACTGCGGAACGTCTGGGAATCAGTCCTTCTTCATTTCGACCCAGCACCATATGCGTCAGAGCATTCGACAACACCCGCCGATCAGTGGAAGGGGAAGTCGACATAGAGGTACAGATAGGCCCGGAAGTCTCCACCATCACATTCCAAATCTTGGATATATCAGCCTCTTTCAACATGCTGCTCGGACGGCCGTGGCTGCACAAGGTTGGAGCTGTGCCATCAACCTTACATCAACGGGTGAAGTACATCTGTGGAAATCAAGTGATCTCTATCCACGCAGAGAAGGAGCTCATCATTCCTTCCAATGCTGCTGCCACTGAACCAGACATCCCGGTCATCGATATCCAGCACTCTGAAGAAGACATCCCATTTCACAGTTTCGAATTTGAGACTGTGAACTCTATCGCCAATCCAGAACCGATAAGGGTGGACCGTGTCTTCTCACCGGCAGAGCGTCTGAGCCTCAAATACCGAATGAAGAATCACTTCAAGTCCAGAAAGGTACCGCTGTATATAACCAACGCAAATGGGGACTCGGATACAGGGCAACCTTCATGGACAAGAGAAGGAAGAAATTTCGGTGCTCACCCATCCAATTCGTCAAGCCAGGAGAACCTTGCAAAGATCCAGGAGGGAATCAACCGACTGCACTACACAAAGGCCTCCCGATGAGCCTAGTTTGGGCCACGTGGCCCCCCATTCGATGGGATCAGATTCTCGAACCCTCTAAGCCTCCAGAAGAAGGAGGAAATGATGAAGACGAAGAAGGAAGACAAATACAGCAGCTTCAGGACCAGGTTACTCTGACACCTGCTCCCAACCAGGGGCACAACTTGCCACTTCACAGGCAACTGCCACTCAATCAACCAGGGGCACAACCTGCCCACTTCAATCAGCCAGGGGCACAACCTGCCCACTTCAATCAGCAAGGGGCACGACTCGCCCATCTCATCACCAATTAGCAAGGGGCACGACTTGCCCATCTCTGCAAAGTCAACATCATCAATCATCAGCCAGGGGCAGAAGCAGCCCATCCATTGGACCAAGAAAGGGAAGTGGCCAGCCCTAGATTGGTCTGATGTCCAGGTTCCAAACTTGTGTCTAGCTGTGGAACCAGACGAACTGCAATGCGAGGTAAGTGATCCGGGAGGGACTGAGTACGACTCAGATCTCGAACCTGACCAGCAAGAAGTCATGGTCATTGGGCCAGATCGTGACTCTTCGCCCAAATCATCAACCCCCACCTCTTCAGGGGAGGAAGTGTGGGGTCCTGAATGGTCATCTGTTCCCCTCACTTTTGAATCAGCCAAAGAGCCATCTGAGGGCTCTGGCTTCCAAAAAAAAAACGCCTGTTTAAGCAGCGACCGGAACTTTGGAACAAGTTGGGATCAATCATGGTCTGCAATGCCCGCTTGTTCAAAGTCCCGCGAATTTCGAAAAGCCAAAAAAATCAAAAACTTTCAAAAACCAAAAACATCTAGCATTCTCAATTTCAGAAAAATCTCAAAAATCAAAAAATATTTCTTTCCCTGCATTCAATAGTGTGCCAAGTTCGTCTAAAGAGTCGCATGAGTTTGAAGTCGAATCATATGATTTCGACATCGAATTAGACTTTGAGCTCATGGGTCTGGACGAAGCTCGGGACGAGGAAGATGATGATCCAGCTCCCGAACTAGAGGATCTCCTCAAAAAGTTCGAATCTAAAGCCAATGTTGTAGCCGATGATTTCGAGATAGTAAACTTGGGGACGCCTGAGATCCCTAGGGAAGTACGCATTGGAAAATCGTTGCCACCTGAGATGAAACAGAAAATGATAGAGTTCCTAGCTCCAAGATTGTCCAACTTCGCGTTCTCATATGAAGACATGCCGGGGCTCGATGAAGAGCTCGTTGTACACCATCTGCCAACCAAGGCAGATATGAAGCCAGTGAAGCAAAAACTTCGAAGAATGAAGCCAGAATGGGCTCTGAAAGTCCGAGATGAAGTCATCAAGCAGTACAACGCGGGATTCTTGGTAGTCTCCAACTACCCTGAATGGCTCGCCAACATCGTGCCAGTACCAAAGAAGGACGGCAAGGTTCGAATGTGCATCGACTTCCGAGATCTCAACAAAGCCAGTCCAAAAGATGACTTCCCTTTGCCACATATCGACACTCTAGTCGACAACACTGCAGGATACAAGATCTTCTCATTCATGGACGGGTTCTCAGGTTACAATCAGATCAAGATGGCCGTCGAAGATCGCGAGAAGACATCGTTCATCACTCCCTGGGGAACCTTCTGTTACAGGGTAATGCCGTTCGGTCTGAAGAACGCAGGAGCAACATATCAGCGAGCAATGACAGCACTATTCCACGACATGATGAACAAAGAGCTCGAAGTATATGTGGACGACATGATCGTCAAATCTCGCACAATTGAAGGACACTTTGAAGATCTGAAGAAGTTATTCAACAGATTAGAAAAGTACAAGCTTCGCCTCAACCCTCAGAAATGTGTCTTCGGTGCAATGGGAGGTAAGCTCCTCGGCTTTATGGTGAGCGAGGATGGCATCAGGGTCGACGAGACCAAAACCAGAGCAATCATCGAGATGCCCCCTCCTAGAACAGAGAAAGAAATTCGTGGCTTCCTCGGCAGAATTCAATACATCAGTCGCTTCATCGCACAGCTCACACCTATCTGTGAGCCCATATTCAAGCTCCTTCGGAAGAACGTCCCAAAAGAATGGAATGATGATTGCCAAGTCGCCTTCAACCGCATCAAGAAATATCTCATGAATCCTCCAGTCCTAGTGCCTCCCACTCCTGGACGACCACTATTGTTATACATCTCGGTAGCAGCAGAAGCCATTGGCTGTGTCCTCGGCCAACACGACGAGACCGGGAAGAAAGAACAAGCAATATACTATTTGAGTCGAAAGTTCACCGACTACGAGACCAGGTATTCCCCGATCGAGAAGACTTGCCTCGCCCTAGTCTGGGCAACTCAGCGACTCCGTCAATACATGATTGCATTCCCTATTCTCCTTCTCGCTCACATGGATCCGCTCAAGTACCTGTTCGAGAAACCGGCACTCACTGGAAGGATAGCTAAATGGCAGCTACTCTTGTCTGAGTTCGACATCACCTATGTCACTCAAAAGGCAATCAAGGGACAGGCCCTCGCCGATCATCTTGCGGCTCACTCTCTCCTGGACTATCAGCCGCTCAAGACATTCTTCCCTGATGAAGATCTCTTGCTCATTGAAGAGGAAGAAAAGAAGAAAAAAGATGAATGGACGTTATTCTTCGACGGCGCAGCAAATTCTAAAGGGAGTGGTATTGGAGCAATCCTCTACTCTCCAGATGATGTCCCTATTCCTATCTCGAGGCGCATCGCATTCGAGTGCACCAACAACATGGCAGAGTACGAAGCATGCATCGCTGGCTTAAGGGAAGCCATAATCTTGGGCGTCAAGAAGCTACGAGTATTTGGAGACTCACAGCTTATCATCAATCAGACCAATGGCGAATGGAAGACCAAAGACGAGAAGTTGATACCATATCATGTGTATCTTGACAATCTGATCGAAGAATTCAAGGAAATCACCTTCTCATACATGCCCAGAGCCAAGAACCAGTTTGCAGATGCTCTCGCCACGCTCGCATCAATGCTCGAGATCCCAAAAGGAGCTTCAGAATGGGAGCTCACAGTCGAAATTCAAGAAGAACCTGCTTTTTGCCTGCAAATAGAAGAAGCCGAAGCTGTCCCTGACAAACCCTGGTATGCCGACATCAAGCAATATCTCGAAACCCAGGAGTATCCAGAATCAGCAACAGCAACAGATCGCCGAACCATCCAACGTTTGGCCGGCCAGTTCACCATCAGTGGCGAAGTTCTCTACAAGCGATCCTATAATCACATCCTCCTCCGATGCGTCGATGAAACAGAAGCTGCAAAGATCATGAAAGAAATACACGAAGGAATCTGTGGCCCACACATGAATGGGCACATGATGGCAAAGAAGATTCTACGACTCGGCTACTACTGGCTCACCATGGAGACAGACTGTTGCCAGCACGTCAGAAAATGCTTCAAGTGTCAGGAGCATGCAAATCAAATCCATGCCCCATCATCAGAGTTATACAACCTGACCACCCCCTGGCCCTTCTCCATGTGGGGACTCGACATCATCGGCAAGATCAGTCCCAAAGCATCAAATGGTCACGAGTACATACTTGTGGCAGTCGACTACTTCACCAAGTGGGTAGAGGCAGCCTCATACACCACGATTGCAGCATCTCAAGTGATCAAATTCATGAAGAACAACATCATATGCCGGTATGGAATCCCCAATGCTATCATCACAGATAATGGAACCCCGTTCGTCAACAAGAAGATGGATGACTTCCTCAGCAAGTTCAAGATCCAACGTCATCGATCAAGCCCCTACCGTCCCCAGATGAATGGTGGGGTAGAAGCCGCAAACAAGACAATCGTCAGGATACTCGAGAAGATGGTCGTGACCTATCGAGATTGGTCAGATATGCTCCCATATGCACTTTGGGCCTATCGAACGTCTGTACGGTCTGCTACGGGCGTTACTCCTTTCGAGCTTACTTACGGAATGGAAGCAGTTCCTACCAGTCGAGGTGGAAATACCATCACTACGAGTGTTACTCGAAAGCGGAATTGAAGAAGGAGAATGGCAACGGGCCAGATTCGATCAGTTGCAGCTAGCAGATGAAAAACGCATGCGTGCACTAAGTCATTCACAGTGCTATCAGAAAAGGATCGCTCGGGCTTACAACAAGAGAGTCCGAAAAAGGAGCTTCAAGGTAGGCGACATGGTCATGAAGAAGATTCTACCGTCGCACCTTTCAGATCCCAGAGGAAAGTTCAAACCCTCGTGGGACGGGCCACTGATCATCAGAGAAGTACTTCCTGGAGGCGCCCTCAGACTCACCAGCATGAGAGGGGTGGACCTTCCTGAGCCAACCAACGCCGACAACGTGAAGATCTTTCACGGGTAAGTCATTCTGACCTTATCAAGAGTTACTTTAATAGAGCTGAAGTCAAGAGGTCGAAGCTAAGACCTCTGAGAAATCATTTCCGTCCACCAATAAGTGTTTCAAATAAGGAGATTCAAAAAAAAGAAGAGACAAAAAAAAAGAAGGAAGAAAAAAGAATACAAAAAAAAAAGAAAAAAAAAAGAGAAAGAAAAAAGGAAGCCAAAGAAAGGCACTCAAGAAAAAAAATCAATCCAAGAAACACAGTCATCCATCCATTCATCTCAGAGGAGTCTTTAGCAAAGACCGACAGCTCTATCATCGTAACTTAGGATAAGGGCTGAAAGACTGCCATCGGCCGGCAACGACGGAATCCCGACCTCTAGCCGCCGCAGTTATCCAGAGATCCAGAAAAGAAAAAGAAAAAAAAAAAAGAAGAAAAAAGAAAATGTGTGCCTAAACAAAGAGGGCGGAGTGAAAACCCGAAAGGGCGCTCCGAGTAAAAACAGTGGGCATACAGCGGACTTGGTGAAAACCTGAAAGGGCGCCAAGGGTAAAAACAGCACAGCTGCCAAGGGGCAGGCAAGACCAAATACCCGGGACGTGGTGAAAACCTGAAAGGGCGCCACGGGCAAAAATGACGGGAAAAAGCCGGCTGTGGTGAAAACTCGAAAGAGCACTACAGGCAAAAATGGCTCAAAATGAAAAAAAAAGAAGAAAAAAAAAGAGAAAAGAAAAAATAAAAGTGCAGGTACCAAGAAAGCAGACGGTCCAGATCAGTTCAAGCGGTTACAGTTCAAGAACAAGAAGAAGCGCGGTCAGGAGCGAAGAACTCTACAGACTCTGACAATCTCAGGAAGCAAGAGTTTCCGTTGCCTACATCTCTAGGGAACCAAAGGATCAAGCAAGTCAAATCTCGAGATATCGGTCAAATCATTGACCGAGCCCCAGTTCTGATTCCTATATCCCGACACAAAATCCAGACACACTCACAAGACAACTCATGGCACAGTAGATTTTCAAACAGTTTTTTCTCTTTTCAATTAAATGCATTATATTTCTCTTACACATATCATCTTTTTCAAAAATACAAAAAAAAATGCATCATCATCAATCATATATGCAATAATCAGTGTGCAGGGTAGCCAACACAATCAATCTCTACCCTCCTCCTCGGCCACATCAGGTGAGACCTCTGACTCATAAAAAGATAGTCTCGCTCTCAACCTGCTCACCTCCATACGCAGGTAATGCGCCTCATCGCGCTCAAGGGTACGGATCGCTGTCTCCTCATCAGACAATCTCTGATCGGCAGCCAATCTCCTCGACATCATCTCGCAATGATACCGAAGTGCAGAGATCTCAGACAGCAGATGGCCATGAGTGGCCAAGAGGAAGCCAGGATCGACAAAAGGGCGCTCCTCAAAAGGTTCATATGAACCAGATGAAGAGCCAGCATCTCCAAGAATATCCTGCTCATCCTCATCAGCAGTCTGGTGCCAACAAGGGATACGTCGATACAAAGACTGCTCAGCAGCCCAGTACTGATATGGGGCGGTCGCCATCGGAAAAGTCCGCAGCTCAAATCCCAACAAATCAGCTGTCAAATAACTCGCCCAAGAACAATCAATCTGGGTCCTGAAGTCAGAGGATCTAGGTGGAAGTGCCCGACGCCCGATACCCGTAAAAGCGAAAAGAGGAACATCCTGCTCATACCCAAACTGCCGCAGGAACCGAATGGGGTGATAAGAGAAGTAGGATCGAAAGCCTACCAACATCAGAGGAAGGCGGTGTGCATCGCAAAGCACTGGAGGAAGTGAAAGCCAAGATGACTCCCAACGAACGTTCCAGTCACGAAGTTCAGCAAACATCCTGCGATACAAGGGCTCGCTCATCCTAGCCGTATGCGGAAGGAACTCGATGATATAACGCATAATGTCAGAGCTAGGGATGCCAGGAAGAGGTACAGGAACGGTCAGAGAAAGACGCTCCCATAGCCATACCTGGTCACAGAAAGTAAAAGAAGTTCAGCTAGAGCAAAATAATTCCTAGCAAAGCAAGAAGAAAAAAAGGTGCAGAAAAGATACCTGAAGGAAAGCACAACAGCCGCGAAGGACACGAGTGCGGCCTAGGGCACAGTCGGTCAGCCCATCAAATAGCTCGGCCAAGATGAGAGAAATGATCCCCTGCCGACGGACAGCTCGGCTCATCACCTCAAAAAGCAAAGGAGTCTGGGACCTGCGCCATCCCGAGAACAGCACCTCAGCAATCAAACAGAACATCAGTGCGTTCCGAGCAAAGGTGGAACCGGCCGTACCCTGAGGACCCGAAAAAAGATCATACAGCAGGTCCAAAGAGAACACTACAGCATCCTGGCCACTAGCTGCAGGCCGAACAAGATAGGGGATCCCAAACCAGTTCTGCGGTGTAGCAGTCTTCGGCGATGTCTTCGGCGAAAAGTACTGAGTATAATCCAAGGGTAAGCCTGTCAAGCGTGCAAGCTCCTCCAAAGAAGGCCCCATCTCCATATCATTGAACGCAAACAAGTTCAACGAAGGGACCCAGTCAATCAAGGCAGCTCCGAGCATCCTCCAGTCAATGTCAACTCTAGCCATATGAATCAGACTGCCAAAGCCATAAGACTCCAAATCTCGAATCTCATAAGCTGACAAGCTATCAAGCCAAGCAAGCAGTCGTGGCGAGCAAGAAGAACGAGGAAGCAGCTGACAAGTCCTCACCGGTATCCCCTCCAGCACAAAAGGCCCAGAAATCGAGGACAACTCATCGAAGATCAGAAGGTCAACAGGCGAAGGAGAAGGAAAAGCTGGAACCTCTGCAGACTCGACAGCCCCTGACCTGCCCTCAGTGATGGCTATGTCTGATATAGTCGCATCGCTGTCTGAAACTGTCATAACCTCAGCCGCATGAGAAGACTCGCCCACCTCATGAACAGAGTGCGCAAAGGGCCGATGACCAAAAGAAGGATAATGCTCACAACCAAAAGAGCCATCAGTGAGGATCACATCGCACATCGTGGCATCCTGGCTAATCTGACCGTCAAAGAATACATCTGAACCATCAAAAAGGGTCCGAGCAGCCCCGATCGAAGAATCAACGGTCAGATCTGGACCTGCGGCCCCCTCCAACAGAAAATCATGAATCCAATCATCATCCTGACCGATCAAAGGGATCATCAAGGCATCCACACCGTCCATCATCAGGGGGACATCATCAATGATCACATCAAGTCCACCCAAGCAAGTATACCGCACATCTCGGCCCTCATCCAGAGCATCCAAACCGTCAAAGGTACCATCTGAGCCATCCATACCATCCAGACATGAGATCAGCCCATCTATGTCCCTCATAGTCCCATCATCACCGTCCATCACATCATCCATGGGACCCACATTCAAGGGATGCATAGCCTCACCTATGTCCCATCCCATCATCTCATCCATACCATCCATTTCTCCCATAATGAGGGCCCCATTCAAATCAGAAAATCCAGCCATCCCACCATTAATGGAGCTATTCAAAGCTCCACCAACTCCATTCCCTAACCCCTCATCAATGCTTCCATTAAATGCACCATCTATACCCTCCATTAAAGGAATCCCTCCATCATTAAAGCCCTCACCAAGTGCTGGAGTGTGGGACCCACCGACCTCTCCCACTATGGCCCACAAGTCATCATCCAAAGCTGCCCAAGAAAGGACAAAATGGGAAGAGGACAAGATGAAGAGAAAAGACAAAGGGAAGAGAAGATTCATGGCTGAATCGAAAAAACAGGCACAGAGAATGTGGGGGACAGGAAAAAGGGACAGCAGAGGATGTCCGAACCAGGGCCAGCCCAGGCCGCTCAAGAGGCGAGCCTTGGGCGGCCTGCCCTGGGCCGCCCGTACGGACGCAGATCCCCTCTCTCCGCGGGATTGGCTCCAGGGCTTTTGGTAGGTGAGGCTGACAGTCCACGTCAGCAGATGGCGCTCCGTGGGCCGCCCAAGGCTCCGGTCCACTCCCGATTTCAACTGAAGATGATCAAGATCATACAAAAGGTGCCCCATTGGTCCAATCATGAAGCAATGTGACCGGAATAGGGCTGATCAAGCCAAAGAGAAGGAAAGGTGATCAAGTGGGGGCCACAAGCAATCCAAGCCATTCAAAGACTAGATCATCACGATCTAAACCATTGAAGAACCTACATGAGCCATGAAACAACAAGATCAAAGGTTTGATCATCACAAGAAGGGCCAGAATCCAAGATCTAATCATCAAGTGGGCCCACAAAGCCAAATCAAGCGATCAGAGACGTTCAAGCCATCATCCACACCATGAGAAGCATTCCTAGCCTCACAAATCATCAAAAGAGATGCCCCAAAGTAAAACCAAGGTTTCAAATGGGCCCACAGGGCCGAATCTATCAATCTAAACCATTCAAGGGCTAGATCAGCAGAATCCAAACCATTGGAAAGCTTACACAAGTCATGGAGCAGCAAGATCAAAGGTTCGATCATCAAAAGAAGGGCCAAAATCCAAGATCTAAACATCAAGTGGGCCCACAAGGCCTAATCAAGCAATCTGAACCATTCAAGTCATCACCCATGCAACTAAGCAGTCTCAAATCATGAAGGAATGAGTCAAGAGTCAAAGCATCCAGACATCACCAAGGAATTTGGGAGAAATCAAAGCCTGTATATTCATCCAAAAGGGCTTGATACAAAAGGGGACAAAAACAAAAGTACAAGGCCATATAAAGCAGAGCCAGCTACAAGTCACCAACATAATCATCATCGCCCCTCCTCGCGTCCCGCTCCCGACGATAAAGATCCATCAAAGGAGCAGTCACTGAACCTCCAGCATACCTGCGACGGCCACCTGGAACATAAAGCGAAGGAAGCAAAGGCCCCTGGCCAAATAGCAGATACCACTCGTCATAATCACGATCCGGGATCGTGAAACGGAAGCCAGGCTGGCCCACCAGAGCCTCAACTCTCTCATCAGCTGGCATCCGAGCAGCTGGAGGAGGTGCAGAACAGGGGACCCGAGCTACCCCAGTGACTTGCCGAAGCAATCTCTCTCCCAAGTACCATTGGAAGGACTCAGCGTCAGAAAGCATAATGCGGAGACATGAAGCATCATATGCCTCCACGCGCTGGGGTGTGTAGTAAAGAGGGAAACTAGCGTACGGCATCCGGGCAAACTGCAGCAGAAGAGGTTACCACGATCAGTTACAAGTACAGTACAAGGACAAAGACAAGCAAGATACTTACGTCCTCGACGGTCAGCCCGTCTATATCAGCACGCCAATTGTCCCCGGGAACTCGGGAGTTCCGCTGACGATTCTGCTGATGCCAGTACATGTGGCGATACTGAGCGGGTTCAATGTCATCTCGCATCCTCGGCGCAAGATGCGGAAAATGGTCATAAAAGCAGGTCTGGATGAAAGTACATTTAATGATCAGAGAGAGAAAGGAGGCAAATGGCTCCAAGGAGGATGAAAGAAGAGGTACCTCAACAACAGGCCAGAAGCCTGTGAAGGACCGGCTATGCCGACAGGTCTTGTCCAGACCTTGAAAGAGACGGGTCAGGATGGCCCCATTCCAGTTATAGGGGTGATGAAGATCCTCGACTAAACGAAGAAATTTAGGATCAACTCTCTCATTCGCATGGCAAAAAAGAAAGGATCCAAAAGCATAAGTGATCATGGCCCGCGCCTTGTGGAGGGCCTCTCGCTCGGTGGTAGGGACGACGGAAGCAAAATTGTTGTAAAACCATCGCATCTTCACTTGATGGCCTTGGAATTCACCCTCAGGAGGGACGTCACCGACAAGCCGTAGCCAATCAGTGGAAGAGAGGGGAGCTAGAGAGCTCACTTGAGGGACAATTGCCCCATGAAAAGGGAAGCCTATCTGCATGTAAATATCCAAGGGGGTTATTCCCCATTCTCCACAAGGAAGCTGGAAGGTGTGGGTCTCATCCCGCCACCTCTCACAAAGGGCCGCAAGCATCATGCGGTTGGCGTCGTTATTATGGAAGCGTAGGGTGAGGAGGCCAGCAAAAGGAGTACCATCTAGTACTCGCTCAAGCAAGGGCTGTGGCTCCTTCATCCAATTGTCCCAGCGATCCCTGGTACCCTCGACCCTTGATGGCAGGAAGAGGTTGATGCTCCATAGCTAGGGAACACATGTGGTCCCCCCGGCGGACAATGAAAGCAGGATCATCCTCGTCAACCACTTGGTGGCCCCTAGGTACCATCCGCCATGGAATCCTACAAGCTTGGCAAGGTAAGTCCCTATCCTTTACCCATTAAAATCCAAATTCTCATCCAAGAAACCCATGGGATTGGACTCACATTCAAATGCAAAATCTAAAGTCCAACTCCATGTGTCACTTAGGATATGTGTTGGACCCATTGGAAAAAGTAAGGCCTGCCTTAAAGAAGGTGGCATGGCATGCCTCAGGTAAGAAAAGTCCATCATCCAAGGACACATTTTGGACAACAAATGCACTCAAGTGCCATGAAATCAACTAAGGATGAGAGTCCTACTGCACATGAGAAGTTCCTCTTCAAAGTCCACATGTGGCCAAGGATTGACTCACTTTTATGCCAAGGTCATGATTCTCACTTAGGATGTCTCCATCTTTTTACACATATGCATGGACAAGTGGGGAATAGAAAGGAAACGGGTCCCCAAGAGCAACCCAAATGCCTCATCTCAATGGATTGGAGAAAGCACATAGCCCACTTTGAAGAATATGAGAACCCATTCATGGGTTAACCATGGGCAACCTTATGTGCCTCATCTTGATGAAAGTTTTGACCATGAGAATACAACAAGGAGGTCTACCCACAAACATATGAATCAAAGAAGCTAAGGGTAGAAAGTTGATGCACATAGCCCACATGAAGAATCAAGGTTGAAAATGCCCATGAAAAGGCAAGTTTGGGCAACTTATGTGCACCAACTTGTTCACCAAAAAGGGAGACCATTTGAGCACAAAAGAGCATGGCTTGATGAGTCACCCAACCATCATGAAAATGGATAAGAATGTTACACATAGCCCACTTGAATATCAAAATCCAAAATGTCCCAAGGCATGGGACAAAAATGGGCAACCTATGGGTATCATTCTTTCCCACAAATGGAAGAAGAAATCACTCATATTTGAATGATGATGGGTGATCCACCAAGCCCCCATAGAAAAGTTCAAGGAGCTATGGTTGTATGGACACTCACTTGAGGATCATCCAGTTGAGGTTGATAACATTAAAGGGAAACTCTTGAGAATCACATTCCTACCACAAAGGAAGCCATTTGAACTTAGTGAGATTGTGGGAACAACTCACTCATGGGACTTGTAGATGGTCAAGTAACTCAAGTCCTCCATCCATCAAGAGAGAAAGCATGAAATAAAAAATCCACATGGACAAAGTGTAGTGGGGCACACATGGTTCAAAGAAGTGCCCAAGTTTCAATGAAGGCCCAAAAGCCCATCCACATGAAAAACTTCAAGGAACCCACCACACTTTGTACAAGGATGTACATCATAATCAAGAAATAGTGGAAGACTTGGGCTACTTGTCCATATAAGCCCAACTAGGAAAACTAGCCCACTTGAGATCCAAAATGAAGAATGGGCTAGCCACCTTGATCCATACACATGTAAAGAAAGATGGGGTCACCCAAAGTGAGCCCCATGAGCCCAAAACTTGAGATGGGCCCTACCATGCCCATGGGCCCAAATCTTGAAAAGAAGAGGGAAAAGAAAGGATAGTTCCAAAGGAAAAATGACAAAGGCAAGAAAGCATGAGGGAGCCCAAAATGAAGCATTGGGCCCATCAAATACACCAAGGGCCATGACTTCACTTTGAGTCCATTTGATACACATGAAAAGAGGCCCAACTCCCATGAAAAAGATAGTATTTTGCCATGCACACTTGATGACATGGCAAAATTACTCCTTACATGCACATGGAGGGAGTGTGAAAAAGGAAAAAATGATGAAGTGGAGAGCTTGCAATGTCCTTCTCCAAGCACCACCTTTGAAAGACTTGAGATCTAAGAAAAGATCAAGAATGCTTGGGCCCACCTTCACACCCCTTTGAATAGCTACATGAAAAAGAAAAAGGATCATGAGAAGAGACAATGAAGATGGAAAAGGACAAGAAAGAGAAAGGAAGTGGTCCATACCTTTACCACTCACCAAAGAAGGACCACCTTGCTGTCCCAAGATTTCTCTAAGGCCCACCACTTGAAAAGAGCAAAGGACCACCAAAGAAGAGAGAGGAAACTTGAAGAAAGAAAGAGTATGAGAGAGAGAAGAGAGAGATTGCACGTTTGAGGGGGGGAGGGTGCCCCATGTTATATAGAAAAGGGGAGGGCACCCTTTTACCCAGCCCCCTGAAGAGACCAGGAGGCACAGACCGGTCGGGCGGCCCATGGGAGGCCGTCCTAGCCTCTACCTAGGTGAAACGACCTCCCTCTCCCTCTCCTTGGGAAGAACTCCTCCTTGGGAAGGGTGGTTGCAAGTGAATCTTGTACCTTCATGTAAGAATGAAATGATGGAAGAGAATGGTGAGAAAAAGAGAAAATCTCACCAAAATCTCATCTCATGAGAAATGGGTGAGAAATTGGGTGGATGATGTGGAAAAGTTCCATGGAATTTCCAAGAAAAAGAAAGAAGAATTTGACTTGGTCAAACAATGATCTCAACCATCCAAAGGCATGACCAGATGATCCAAACCATTCCAAGAAGAATCCCAAGAATCTCCGCCCTTGATTACTGTTCACATGTATGAATTTTGGTCCGAAGACCTTAAACTACGTCGGGACCAACATCCCGAGAGATTTTCAATAAAACCGGCATCAGTCTTCTTCAAGATCTGGTGGCTCCAGACATTTTCAGAAAACCAAAAAATATATACATCACTTGTACAGTTTCTGGTCCGAAGACCTTAAACTACGTCGGGATCAAGATCCCGAGGGATTTTTAATAAAAATGGGTATTGATCTCGACCATCAAAATCAGAATCGATGACCCAGAATTTTTTCCAAAAAAAGAAAACAAAAAATGTCTTTCCTCTTTTAAAGTTTTGGGTCCGAAGACCTTAAACTACGTCGGGATCAACGTCCCGAGAGATTTTTAATAAAAACCAACATCGATCCCAGCCTTTCAGGCCAAGATCTGATGATCTGGATCATTTCGAAAAAACAAAAAAATGTGTTTGCCCCCCCCTTTACTAAGTCTTGGTCCGAAGACCTTAAACTACGTCGGGATCAACATCCCGAGAGATTTTCAATAAAAGCCAGCGTCGGTCTTGTTTGCTCACATCAAGATCAATGACTCCGGACATTTTCAAAAATCATAAAAATATATTACCAGCCCCGCTTTTAAAGTTTTGGTCCGAAGACCTTAAACTACGTCGGGATCGACATCCCGAGAGATTTTCAATAAAAACCGGCATCAGTCTGGATTGTCCATCCGCTGACACCGGACATTTTTCCAAAAACAAAAAAAAACATGTTTGCCCTTCTTTTGTACAGTTTCATGGTCCGAAGACCTTAAACTACACTGGGATTAATTTCTCGGGGGACCTTTCTCACTTTCAACTAAAAACCGGCATCGGCCTCGACCGTTGGGATCATGGTTCGATAACCCGGATCATCTCAAAAATACCAAAAATATTTTAAAGCTTTCCATAAAAACCAGTGTCAATCTCGATTACTCGAGTTGAAGTCTGGAACTTTTTCAAAACAAAAAAAATATATATACAATATAAAACAAAAAAGTTTTCACCACCAGTTTCGATCCACCAATTTATCCCCAGTGGTCCGAAGACCTAAAACTACACTGGGATTAACTTCTCAGGGGCTTTCTTTCCTAACCTGTTCCAGGCATGGCTGACACTTGATCGTACGGGTGTCTGAAATCTCTTAAACAGGTAAGGGCTATGGCGGGTAGAACTCCGCAATCCTGTTCGTGTTGAACGCACCGTGATAGACAACCTTGATTTGGAAGTCGCTGTTGAAGCTGACGGATGTTCCCTGTTCCTAGAACTCATGAAGGGGATTAAGGCTGTTGGGAGGTGGAGCTCACCCTCACGGAATTGTGAGCAACGTAAGACCCCAAACTGGATTGACTAAGGGAAATGTGAGGATGTGGCTCATTTTGTGGCCGAAGGAGTCCGTCGGACGATACGTGGTCTATGTGCATTGCACATGAGGAACAGGCAACTTTGTGGGTGTGTTGACTGAAAACCCTCAAAATCCCCTCATCCGAAGATGTAAAACTACGACACTTAACTGTGTGAGACTCGTCTTGCTCGCTGACGTAAAATGGATCGGGTGCCTTACCAGCAGTAGAAGCTGGAAGTGGATGGAAATTCCATATCTTTTCCCTGCATTTCAGAAAAATCACAAAATACAAAAACATTGCAAAATCATCTCTTCAAAAATCACAAAAATATTTCCATCAAATATCTGCAAAAATCACAAAAATATTTCCCTTGCTTTCAATCAAAATATTTCAAAAATCACCAAAAATATTTCCTGTGTTTTCAATAACCAATCTCTATCCTGATCGCTCAGGTAAAGATTCGGACCACATATTTATATAAAAAAAAATCACAAAAATTAGCATCCCCAGCACTACAATTCAGGAGTCTTGAACTCCGCTCACTTCACAGTATGGGATGACGGATTCAATCGCTCGCAAATTGGAATCTTGACCAAAACGGGCAACCAAACACCATCTCAATCACATGTATGCCCAGAAGAACATCTTGAAGTCGAATAATATCCTCGTACATTCTCATTAGCAAAGAAACAGCATCTTGGGACGATGGACCTGATCGACCACGGGTCGGGATCTTGACCAACCCGCTGTCCAAACCTCCGTATCAAAAAGAAAAATCCCCAAGGGAGTACAACCCTGCAAGCAATAAGCTCAAAATTCTCTGCATCTCCAGCAAAAGCAAAATCATCAAACGAAAAGAGAATGAGCCAAACCATGCATTCATCATGCATCTCCATGCATCAGCATCCATCGCATCAATCATCATGTTTACCTGCTTTCAAAATAAAAGTCGGTTAGCTAAAGACCCCACAGGCATCCCTAGTGGAGGCACATGCAAACCAGATTTCCATTTCAAAAAGACAAAAAAATATTTCTATTTGCAAATAAAAACCCCACGGAGTATCACTCCCCAGAGTGGGTGCCTTTTCAAAAATCCAAAAATATTTTCCAGTAGAGCGTTCTGCCTCCAAAACACTAGGAGATCTTCCATATCTCTGGGTAGGAGCCAACGCAAAAATCAAATAAGATCCGATGTCTCGCGGTTTCCCCGGAGACCATCGGATCCAATGCACTCAAAGTACGATCGAACTGAACTCCAGTGTCAGTGCGGTCGTACCACATGCCAAGATACAAAAAAGATGAAAGCCAAAAGGCTCGGTCACAGAAACCATTTGAACAGGTGGAAACGATGAATTGTAACCCAAGTATCAAAATCAGCAGATTGGGTGGAAAGAGTTCACCCGCACATACCTAGGCGTGGATGCCTGAAGTACCTTGACTGAGTCCAAGTCGGCGTAGTAGAATCCCGTAAGACTATCTGACGCAGGGCGTCTAACCACTTTGACAGTCGAGCGAAACAAGTACTCCTGGAGTGATCTGGGAAAACATCAAACATCACACAATCAGTCTCAGGGTCAGCATCCTCGTAAGACTAACGGACGCAGAGGCTCTGCTGTACCTTTCCGATGTTAGTACCGATCGGGAATGGAAGGGTTGCGATTGGGTACCCAGGTTGCAGCAAACTGCAGGGACAATCGCAACGTTTTCTCCAAACTCACGCGGTATGTGCGAGTTATCAATTTCCAGACAATCAACTGACTCAGATACAAAGGATAACAAAGATTTCAGACCACAATCAAGGAAAGAATGAATTGCAAACTAAGCATCGAAACCAGCAGATCGGGTGGAAAAGCCCACCCGCACATACCTAGGCGTGGATGCCTGAAGTACCTTGACTGAGTCCAAGTCGGCGTAGTAGAATCCCGTAAGACTATCGGACGCAGGGCGTCTAACCACTTTGACAGTCAAGCGAAACAAGTACTCCTGGAGTGATCTGGGAAAACATCAAACATACAATCAATCACAGGGTCAGTAACCTCGTAAGACTGTCGACGCAGAGGCTCTGCTATACCTTTCCGATGTTAGTACCGATCGGGAATGAAAGGGTTGCGATTGGGTACCGAGGTTGCAGCAAACTGCAGGGACAATCGCAATGTTTTCTCCAAACTCTCGCGATATGTGCGAGTGAGCGATCTCCAAACGATCAACTGGCACAGATGCAAAGGCAAGCAAAGATTTCAGAACATGATCTATGAATGACCGGGTCAGAAGTGGGGTGTCCACTCGCTTTGGCATTCGGTTGCACGCAACCTCTGCCAAAGAGGGGCATCTGTAGACACCCCACCTTCGGCTACACTGTTGGTAGAGATAGCTGGTTGAACGGAGGACCATACCCCCAAATCCCAAGTCCAAACTCAGCCAAACTCACCCTTGTAAGCCCCATTCCATAGCCCAGTTCAAGCCTGAACCCAGTCAACCCAGTCCTAAAAACCACCCTGAAAAACCCCCCATAAAAAAGGCCAGTCAAAAAATCCCAAAAAAAGTCAAACTCACTGGGTCAACTCGCTGAGTTAACCCGCTGAGTCAACCCGTCGAGTCAACCCGTCGAGTCAAAACACCGAGTCAACCCGTCGAGTCAACCCGTCGAGTCAAACCACCGAGTCGACCCGCTGAGTCAACTCACTGAGTCGACCAGCGAGTCCAACAGCAGCCCCGAGGGAACGGCCGTACTCGCTGGAAACCGAGGAGCGGCCGTACGGGCGGCCCATGGCAGGCCGCCCGGACGAAATTACGACTTCTGCCACTCTCTGCTGCTATAAATACCCCCCTCCCCTTCTCATTTCAAGAAGCCATTCGAGTCCATTTCAGCCCGAGAGCTCTGAGTCCATCTCTCCACCCTTTAGCCCATTTTTCCACCAAGGAGAGCCCGAGTGAGGAGAGTCTAACCCTGGTCCAGCCCAGCCTGACCACTGGTCCAAGCCTCCCAAGCCATCTAAGTCTTGATCCAGCCACTCGAAGCCAACCCTTGCGACACCTCCGTCCATCCAGCTACTCTTTTTCCAGCATCATCTCATTCGCATCTAGCATAAGTGCAACATTTACTTTTCTTCCAACCCCCCTGCTTCACTACTAGCACCTTGATCCGTCAAGTACACATGCATATGTCTTTATATTAAGCACCTGTCAGTTCGAGCGTATGCTCTGGGCTTGCCCGTTGTTGGAACCTGCCCATCAGAAACTCTTACTGTTCAGACCTGCATTCATGCTTCACCATAAAACACCTTGATCATTCAAGCACACTGCATACGTCTTACATTAAGCACCTGTCAGTTCGAGCGTACGCTCTGGGCTTGCCCGTTGTTGGAACCTGCCCATCAGAAACTCTTACTGTTCAGACCCGCATTCATGCATCATATCATACATGAGAATATACGAGGATTAAACTAGACTTTCAAATATTCGATCGATTCTGTGAAGTAGAGACCGTACTTCGGTACGGGCAGTGTGTGGGGTGCTTAACCTCTTCCCACCCTGTAACCGTGATCCATTACCTTGAATCTCTGACCGCAGATCAACAGGAGTCATTTTAGAGGAAGCAATCTTCGGATTCCCTTCTCTAACGTTTCTACGGGGTCTAGCCGACTGTAGATTCGAAGTAACTGGCTAGTGGCGACTCTGGTCTTATATAAATTCATTTAAGCACATCCAGCTCAATACGACAACCAAACAAAGCCCTCGAGAACGAGGCAAGCCAGTGGCACAAACGACGATTTCGCACTCACGCACCTCTTCTTCTTCTTCTTCTTCCGAAAGGAAAGGGAGAACGACGTCGTGTGGGAGCGCGGGGAAAATCGGCGAGGGTCCACATCATCGTGTAGACCGTCGGATCCTGGTGGCCCACACTTCCGCAATTACAAACAAGATTTGGGTCTGGATCTAGTGTGAAAGTATTTTTATTAGGTTTAAAATCGAGTTTTGATAAATCCGAGCTTGGATGGGTCCCCTGGAACATAAACCAAGCCTGCCCATTTACTAAATGAGTATAGGTCGAGTCAGGCGGGTCTAATATAAAGGAAACTAGATCCAGAGACCCATTTAGCAATTGGGTCTTTCTTGGACCCAAGGACCTATACCATTTAACAAATGGGTTGCGTTCAGGTCGGATCTAAATGGGTTGGGTGTAGGCACCCCATTGGATCGGCCGACCCATTCACAGCCCTAGGATCACTACCGAATCGGAGTCCGTCCGGGCTACAGATTCTCATCAAGATGGTGTAAGAGGAAACGAATACTAAGCAACTCACTACGCTTAGTGTATTGAGTAAACTCTGTGGTGTTCACCATTTTTTATATATTTTATCCATTCCGCCCATCTATTTTATCAGATAGTTTTAGTGCTTGAACCCAAAAATTAATAATATCCAAAGTTCAAATGGACCACACCACAGAAAACAGTGTGAATTGAATGTCTATCATTGAAAATTTTTTGGGGCCACAGAAGTTTGATTTTTTTCCCTTCATCCATACCTTTTTTTTTTTAATCTTATGAACAGTTTGGATGACAAATAAACATCACTGTGGGCCCTATTAATTTTTCAATAGTAGAAATCATTATTCCTACTATTTCCTATGGTGTGATCCACTAATGTTTTGAATATGCTTCGATTTTGAAATCAATCCCTAAAATGATATGGAAAAACGGATGGACAGAGTGGATAAACCATATACATTCGCATTGGGCCCTCATCTGGAAAAACGGATGGACGGAGTGGATAAACCATATACATTCGCATTGGGCCCTCAGTTCGATAAAAGCTATTGAGTAACTCACTACGCGATCCGATTTCGGGGCATGAAAATAGGAACCGTCCAGCGGATTAGCTGTTACCCGGGTAACAGCTCCGTGGGTGTTACCCTCACCATGTGAGGCCTACGTTGATGTATTTTTTGTATATCACGTCGTCCATCTGTTATCCCATCTAATTTTAGTTTACGATCCCAATGGGAAATCCAAATCTCACATGGACCATAACACTAGAAACAGTGATGAATACCTTTTATGAGCCACAAAATTTTTGGATCAAGACTATATTTGTATTTTCCCTTCATCCAGATCTAATCCGCTCCCGAAGGTGCGGGATAAAATCTAGTCCGCCAATTGTCAAGCACCTGCAATTTTAAATTTCAAAAATGCCTCTTTTTAAAGTTTAAATTACATTTATATATATAGCGGAATAAATTTGAATTAGGTGTTTATCAACTAGTTGGATGGCAAATAAACATCATGGTGGGCCTCTAACAAGTTTTCAATTGTGAGAATTCAATTCCCATTGTTTCCTGTGGTGTGATCTACCTGAGATTTGAATCTGACTTATTTTTGGCCCATGCCCTAAAATGAGGTGGAAAAATAGATTGACAGCGTCGATAAAACACATACATCATGGTGGGGCCCACACAGCTTTGACACCATCCCCGCTGGTGTTGGGTCACTAGCCAATCTGCTTGTGGGAGCACATAACCTGTAATTTTATAAATGAAAAACAAGCACATCGACCTATAAGGCCAGGGAATTTACCCAACCCCAAAAAATATCATACAAGCTCGAATCATGTAAACAATAGTGCACTCATGTATAACGGGTCCAGTGGTTTCTCATGATTCACGCTAGCAATTGATGTCGGTCTTATTTAAAACTATTCAGCACTTTATCCCTCTTGGGAGCTCCACATCGCTTGATACCAAGTCTCGCAAAACCTTAGGAGGAGAGGAGATAGTGTAACTCAAGGGTTATCGAGGGCCCGACCAGTCTCGGTCTAGCGATCAAAATTCACCCGAAAGTGGCATTTGGTCTCTGGACTGTTTTGGACGGTTTTCAAGTGACCGACAGGTGGTCATCAAGTGACCAAGCCCTGATCGGGTGCCTGACAAGGATGGGTCACCGAAATTTGGATGTTTTTCCTCTGAATTCTCTAGATAGTTTGTGCCCATTCAGGTGCACGAAGGCGCGTGTAACTGTGAAACAGAATTTCATGTTTTGGCTTTATCTCTTGCGAAATGCTATATAATCACTTTCTAAACAGGATTATGGGATCATAACAGAGATATTACACGTCCAATGTAAGAGAGGGAGAGAAAAAAGAAGAGAAAAAGAGAAAGAGAGAGGAAGACCGTAGAGAAGAGTGTTTTGCTTATGACGCTTTATCCACGTAGTGGACAACGTCTCAGTTTCTTCTACATCTTCGAATCGGTGAAATTTCTCAATTTTTTTAGATATCTTTGATTCTTATCTGCCTGTGTGTGGGTGAAGATTGATTGGATTCAAGTGGGTTGTGATGAGGACACATAACCCTTCAAAGTCTATCAACGAAGAAAGCGCGCACCACAAGCATCTTCCTTGTGGTTAGGCAACCATTGAGGAGCATTGAAGACCCTACACACGTGGTTTGACACATAGAAGACCCCACATTGGGAAGACACGTGTGTAGGATGGAGGAAGACCCGACTAGAAGTCATCAGGCACCTGAAATTCACTCAAACTAAAGAAAAGCTTGCTAAATAGTTTTCACTGTCGTCGGGTGCTCGACCACAAGTCACTGGGCGCCCGAAATTCATGAACTTGGCGTCCTTACTCTCTAGACGTTTTTGGCCTTCATCGGGCGCCCGATCACCGCACAGACTATTTTTTTGCTTAGTTTTTTTACTTAAGTATTGATGGTATTTTAGTTTTTTACTTATTTCTTAGTGTTTATTTAAGTGAGTTAAGCCCTAAACACGAATTTAGTTGTTGATTAATGAAAAGCAAGCATTTTGGTTGCCTCTTTCCTCTTTCACTCTCTCATGGAACTTCATCTTCTTCCCTGATCATCTTCTTCTCTTTGCTTCTTATGCCCTTCTAATATTTATCTAATGTAACTTCTTCTTCATTCTCTCTATTTCTATTATTCCCCAATCCTTGAACCCTAAATTTGAGAATTGAATCAAAATTCCAATTCCTCAAAATTTTAATTCCCTAATCTGAGAAATCCTTTGATCTCCCGGACTAGTGAACCCCATTGTTCGATTGGGTTATGACCATGTAAGATCGGGAGGTTCCATCCCTCGTCGGATCCAACCTAAGAAATAATTGAACTTCGCACTTCGTGGTTGTAATGATGGCCCGCTCCATGACATACTTCTTTTATGATTCTCTTTATTTATGATGATAGATACTAAATTTTAGATTATTGGCTGTTTATTTCCATTGGATTATATGTGTTCATGAGCATGCATCATAATTAGGGCATCATGCATTAAATTTGGTATCAAAGAATAGGTTTTACATGGTTATGTTTAGATCAAGTTACCAAATTAGGGTTTGATTTGTAGGTCTGTTTAGGAAATTTTCAGATTTAGAAAGTTTACAATTTTAGAAACTTTCGTAATTTAGAAAATTTTCAGATTTGAGTCGCATTATCTAGAATTAATTAAGTGTCAGTTCATTGTAGTTAAATCCATTGCATTCATCTTGTGAGTCGTAAAATCATAGTGGGCAAGTTAGGTAGAATTTGGTTCGATTCTTTAGTTGCATGCCGACGAGAAAAGGTAGAGGTTTCAGATTTCAACCAATCATAAATAACGAACAGTTATCTGAGCAACTTGCTTTAGAAACGAGCCAAAGGCATGAATTTGCTCGCATAAACAACAAAATCACCACCACCATAACTAAGGTCGAGCAATTAGAGGCATCCCAAAGGGAGAACCCCCACTGTTGGGGATGATGCGCAATCCCAAGAGAGAGGAATCACTGAAGAACACGCTCCCACACGTGGAGATAATGGTAGTAGAGATCGTGGAACGGGTCGTGGTGTTGTGTGGGAGGCACAAGCCACATATGACTACCCAGACCGCTACGATCCAGATGAGCGTGCGATGAAGAATGTGAGGGTGGAAGCCCCAAGTTTTGATGGGCATCTGGATCCCAAAGCATTTCTTGATTGGTTAGCTGACATGGATCACTACCTTAAGTGGTATGGCATGTCAGACAACCGACATGTCCGATTTGTTAAGATGAAGCTTGTGGGCTCTGCCAAATTATTTTGGACTAACACCTACAGGTTTGGTTCGCTGACTACATCGTTAAATTCGAGGAATATATGATGCGATGTGACATCCAAGAGGATCCTTTGGTAACGCTTTTACGTTTTAAGATGGGCTTTCGAACGGATCTTTAGCGCGAGCTTTTGACTCGGCCCATAACAGACTTGGATGGAGCGTACTAAGTTGTACAGGAGTTGGAACAATATCTGAGAGCTCCTGTCACTCGACGCTTTGAATCTCGAGACCTTAATGCTAGATCTGGATCCTAAGGAGCTAGACCTAATATTGGTAGTCAACCCAAGGCACATGCGACTGCTCCGCCTAGGCCCAAGGATGAGAAATGCAAAGGTGTCCTTAGTGAGGTGTTATGAGTGTGGAAATATTAGTCACATGTCCAATCAATGTCCCACGAAGAACCGTGAAAAAGTCTTAGTTATAGGCGAGTCCCACGAGGGTGTAGATGACTAGGGTGATTATGAAGTAGAAGAATATCACCATGAAAGAGGTCTTACTGTTGAAGACGAAGTGCACGATAAAGCAACGCTTGCAGTAGTCAGGCGTGTGCTATCTCAGTTTAGGAGTAGTGTCGATTGGCGTCGAAACACTATCTTTTACACTCTCGCCAAGTGTGGAGAAAAGAATTGCAGGGTGATAGTGGACAGTGGAAGTTGTCAAAATGTGATTTACACTAATACCCTGAACCGATTGAAATTGAAATCCACACCTCATCCTGACCTATACAAAGTCTCTTGGGTCGACAAGACCTCCCTTTCTGTCACATATTAATGCTTAGTTCCCATCGAGTTCGGGTCATATAAAGAGTCTTTGTGGTACAATGTGATACCTATGGATGTTGGACATAATATCCTAAGTAGACCGTGGTTATTCGATAATGATGTCACGATCTTTGGCTGTGCCTTCATACATAACGGTAAGAAGATCAAACTTAATCCTATGCCACCAGATGACATATTAAGAAAAATAAGGGTGAGAAGATGAGTGAACCTAAGAAAGTGAGGAAATCCAAACCTAAATCTCTTCATATAATTAATGCGGGAGAGTTCGAAAAAGAGACTAAGGAGGATTCCATGGTGTATGCCCTAATGGCAAGAGAAATTACACTGGAGGTACCATCAGAGAAATTACACTGGAGGTACCATCAGAGTTACCCCATGAGGTAACATCAGTTTTGAAGGAATACAGTGATGTATTCCCTGATGTTTTACCGAATAAGTTGTCACCTGCTGAGCACGCAGAATTGAAAAGACAGATTGATGAGCTTCTGCATAAGGGTTTCATCTAGAAGAGTATGAGCCCATGTGCCATGCCCGCATTGTTGACGCCAAAGAAAGACGATACGTGGCACATGTGTGTGGACAGCCATGTCATAAACAAAATTACCGTCAAGTACAGGTTTCCTATACTTAGGCTTGATGATATGCTTGACATGATGGCCAGGTCCATAGTTTTATCCAAAATTAATCTCAAGAGTGGATATCACCAAATCCGCATACGCCCAAGAGATGAGTGGAAGACTGCATTCAAAACGAAAGATGGGTTGTACGAGTGGATGGTCGTGCCTTTCGGCTTGACAAATTGTAACAACCCATACTTTCAGTACTTGAGTATTACCTTGGAGTGTCCTGATAATTCAAATGATCTTCAGTGGACCCCACATTAGTTCTAGATAGCGTGGATCTATCACCGTTTATGGTGTTAATTATGATCAGTGGGTTTTACAAATTAGTAATAATAATAATAATAATAATAATAATAATAATTTATAATAAAGATATTTTATATAATAATATTTAATATTGTAAATGCATGAAATAGGCGGTTCCGATTTGAGGTTGAAACCTTCAACGTGAATTTAAATAATGGTAATAATAACATTAATAATAGTAATAATAATAATAATAATATTGTTAATAATAGTATTATTTTGTAGAAAATAGAATATTAATGTTAAATATTGATACCACACTTCATGGGTGTGGACCATATTGGTCCCTTGCACTTTTTAGCCGTCCAAATCTAGTTTAGAGTCAATTCAACCATTGGATTAATTAGACTGTGTAGGTTTTGAGTCAAAATCCAGGTTTATGAGCCATTTGATTAATGGAATGGATTATTAATGGGACATTAGCTTTGATATGGCTAGTGCTAACTTTCGGATGGAGTGGATCTTACTCAAAATCATTGTGGGCCCCTCGTTGGTGTGAGTGAACACCACTAGGGGTGCACCCGTTGTGCACCAATTTGACCGAAATTGGTCAGCAGTGCTGATCGATAGAAATGGAACTCTCCTTTTTCCTTCTTTATTTCTAATTCCCGCCTAAGGGAATTTCCAAACGGACCGTTGTCTGTGTTGGTAATAGTGTGACCCATTTTTTTACCATCGGTTTAGGTGATCTAAACTGTCCACTTGGATTGGGCATAAGTAAAACCCAAAAGCCTAGGTGGTTTGTCCATCGCCATTCATCAAAGTCGACCAAGTATGGCCTGAAGTGGGGGCTGTCTAATTAGTGGTTGTGTTTTTCAGTAGCTATGAAATCGCTAAACTGTGACTATTATGGCCCACCTCTGGTAAATCCAAACCATCCATTTTGTAGAGCATAATGTGTTCTACCAAACCATGTTAACCTCCTCAGTTGGGGTGTGACGCCCCGAATTTCAGGGGTCGAGTACAACCTCGATCCCCAAGATTCTGGGTGTCAATTATGCTTTGCGGAAGCGTGATTTCTTGTTTAAGATTCATAAGGCATCAAAGCACAAATTCATAATCAATTTAAGCAGTAAAGTAGAGACAAAAATTAAATTTAAACCTGATCAATATAAAAAGTGGAAGTAAGACAACTCTCCCGTAAAGTCATCGAACTCATCCTGTAAGGCATCCTCCTCTGAGATACCTGCATCTATCATAACAGAGCCTGGTGGTGTTTTGAAACACCGTCCCAGGAGTGGGAGTGAGTGATCAACTCAGTGAGAATTATAACTTTAAGTTTAACATGTTATCAAACAAAGAGGGTTAAGCATTGATTCCATACAAAACATCCAAATTCCTATTCTAATTTTATTAGTGCATGAATGACATGAGATCGCACACCATGCATGTTCCGGATGTAACATGAGGAACACAGAGTGGCACTGGCGCCACATCAAGCAACCAGGCACTCACAGAACCTCCAAATGCAAATGGGTTGGATCATCCTTCGGCATCCTGGCCTTTAACAGTCAGACAGTTGCCTAGGGGATTCATGACGTGTATGCATGATTTGTTTGAGTTTCATTAGGTCATTTCTCACTCAGCATATTGGCGAAGCCGGAATACCATTGTCCAATCATTGGCCCTGAACGGGACTATCTGGCTCCCAACCGTGCAATGCTAATCATCACCAGTCGCCCACGCTTCCCTGTCACTTCCACACATCAAAATACGGTTCCCAACATCCTGTTATAAACGAGAGCTGACCAACCTTCTCGGGAACACCGATAGGGTTCGTCGCCCCAGCAATTGCTCCAAGGACACTACGGGGAGGTGACTCACCCCAGCGTAGGCCGACGACTCGAACACGGTGTCCCATACCACCATGCCCGGCCCAAGAGGCTTATCGGGAACGCATTGCACATGCAGTTATTAGTGGACCCGACACTTTCTTAGGATCCGGTATTCCGTATTCAGGGGACTGTATTGTTATCATCATCAAACACTTTTTCTGCCATATTTTGATAGATTCAATTAAGTCCAGGGGCGTCCGTCTGAATCGGCATGGGCATAAGCCGTCCGCGTAGTCCAACTACTACCGACCATCTGTGTTTCCCTCGAACCAACCGAATACATCTCAAGTAGCCGACACATCTGGGCTACCCGCCTCGAAATATTTGGGACAGATATTCTGTTTCACAAAGCCTAAGTTTATCTTGTAGCATGCTGGTAACTTAGGAAAAATTCTAACTCGACGCCATGCATGATAATTCCAACTTATATGCATACAAGAAATTCTATGTTTAATATAATCTTAACACGCATCATTCCAGCGGTTTATCTCGCACAAGCATTTCATCAAACACCTTAGCTACAGAAATTCAAAATAGCACATATATTGCAATAATACGGGAATAATACAATTAACAAAGATAACAATACCCTAAAGCTTCAATCAATCCCAAATCCATCCAAGGTTGATAAAAGAAAACCTAGAGGTATAATTCCGCACCTTAGGGTTGGGGTTTAGCACGATCAACGCACGCTTAGGTTTAGGATTGATGGGATTCAAGCTCCTGTAAGTGTAACAACATAAGGTTATAGTTCAGGGTGTTAATCGCAACAATTTAGATTAAGGGATTCAATGATCTTGACTTACCTATAATCTCAATGATAGGTTGAGACGATAGTTGATACCGTGAGAAGATGTTGAAGACCAAGGAAGGAGATCGACTTCCAAGCTTGAACTCTTGCCTCAACACAAACGCTCCGATCCACGCCTCTCTCAAGCTCTCACAAATTCCACTCTCTCAATTGCAAAAGGGGTGAGAATTGTGTTGGGGAGAAATGCCCCAACACAATTCTATTTATAGGCCCAGATTTACCTGGATGACCCTAATATCCGATTTGTTATGAATCTAGCCCTAAGGAAGACCAATTCGGTCAGTAGGGGCCCATCGGGTCCCATACGGCCCCATCTTGACCAGGCATCTGCCTTGCCAAAGTGAGATCCACCATGGGCCCGACCCTTTTGCACATCAGGCATGGCGATCGATCGCCAACACACGATACACGATCGACGGTCATCGATCCTAGATCAGGGCAGCGACTTTAGGGAACCATGTATGGATTTATTTGGGGCAGGGGCCCCAAATCCCATGACATTTCAACGGTTAAGATTCAATCACTTAAGGAATGTTCAAAAGTACATACATAAGCCACTATTGTTGGGCAAATCGCACATCTCATGTGCCCCCACTCTATGTCCAAGTTGAGCGATCCGGCACTTTGATCTGGCTCAGCGTCCGCGATGTACGTCAAGCCCAGTAAAACAGACAACGTTCCTTAGTTTCGGGTTTAATGGCCCACTAACGATCGATCTAGACTCTATTTAGTATTTTTCGGGGTTTTCAAAAATAGGGTTGAGGATGAGATTTCTAGGGTATGTTAAATGTGGTCCGATCTACCTACGTCTAAAGTTTGGCTGATTTAAAGTTAACAGAAATAGTGTTTTGGGCTAACTCGCTCTCATTCGTTGATTTGTAAGTTAGATGAAAAGTTGATTAAGTTTGGTTATAAGCGTAATCTAAGCGGTGATTAATATTGTTCTCGGTTAGATGATCATCATGCATCGGTTAAGTCAATTTATCAATGGCGGGATCCACTAGATCTTAGCCTTAGATTTATAGATCGCATGATTAGGCTTAAGCTTTCGATGATTGGGCGTAGGCGTTAGTTACTTAAGGATGTCTAATCGGATTTATATGGTTCTTTGTTGGTAATACTAGCATGTTTCTTAGAATCGAGCATTAAACGTCGTTAAATTATAAAATAAATTAATTGTAGTGAAAAATCTTCCGAGGATTCTGAAATTTAAATTGACGAAAATCTGGGGCGTTACAATCTACCCCCCTTAAAAATAATTTCGTCCCCGAAATTATCTAATGTCACTAAGTGAAGATGTTCTCATTTCACATGCCTAAATTTTCGTGAATATCATGTTCATGTACGTGCAAGGGTGTATATTAACTATGCTAGCCTAGGTCGCAACGGTCTACCTCCCTTAAAAATAATTTTACCCTCGAGATTCAAGAACATACGTCAGAATTATCAATGTCGCACTAAGTGTTTAGCCTCAAAATTTAGCTAAGGGGTGGCGTGTACCGTTTTCACGTTTAGGCTAATACGGATAGACAATTGTAGTAGGTCTGGATCCGATACTTTGATCCTCTACCTGACCAGGGCGGAGAACTCGTCGTATCCCTTCCTAGTCTTGGTAGATTCGGGTCTTCTGCTCGGTCAAAGCAGTGAGTCCATTGGTAATCGCCTAGGATTGAGAATTGGGTCAGACCGCGAATGCTTCGCAGATGTGTGGTTCCGAAAATCCGTTGTTCGATCATTCCAAACATATGAAAAAAATATCATGCGTCATTGGTAAGTTCAAGTTTCACATTTTTAATCGTCCTTTGGGACAAGTTCCAGGAGTCATCTCGTTTAAATCTTATGTGCATTATAGTGGGCACTCGCTTTCCCACATGACCTAAGTTATGTCTCCAAGTTCACACAATCATCCTAATAGTTTTCAAGGGAACCTAAGTTTGTGTTCAAATTCTTATTTTGTTTCGATCTTAAGGAAATAGTATTCATTCTTAATTTGACGTAGGGAAGGGTGTCATGAGGAAAAGATCATTGTTTACCTCAGGTGTGCAAAACCTTGAATCCACAAGGCTATACTTGAATTTAAAGGAAAAAAAATAAATTTTAAAATAATTTTATTGATGTTTTCTTTTTTTCTAGACGGACTTATAATAATAGAATACAACCCTACTTAAGAGCCCTAATTCGACCAAACTAAAACTTATCCGAAATAGGAAAATATGCTAAAATAATAATTAATTTAGTTACACAAGATGATTCCTGACATTATAAGAATAAAATCCTAAGAAGACACCATTTATTAAAGTTCTAAGATGAAAAAGATGCGGCGATCCATCGACAGATCATAATTGTAGAAATTTTCTTAGTTTCAATTGGTCTATTGCTCATGTTGGTTTTGACATTTTTAGTCATTAAATTATTTTTTAAAATTTTTATGATAATTTATAATTAAGTTTAATATTTTCTCACAAAATTTCAACCTATTTCAAGTTGTAAAAAAAATTATTAAAATTTTCGGAGTACTAGCTGCTTAAAAATCGATATTTTCTAGATGGTTTTCAAACCGTCTTAAATTAGTATTATTATAATATTTATTTTATTTTTTATATATTTTTATATAAAATTAGACTCTTAAATATTTAATATGGATTTTGAATCACCTCAATCGGAGCTATAACGAATGAGATATGAGTTTTTGAAGTTACCTAAAATGTAAGGCTGAAATTATTAAAATTTAAAATGTTTAACAAAAATAGCCCCAAGACATCCGGTCGGCCGGATACGGACCCGGTCGACCATATTTCCATCCGGTCGGCCGGATATGGCCCCGGTCGACCGGTTGTTGCTGTTCATTGACCCTGATGTTATCCGTCGGCCGGATATGACCCCGGTCGACCGGTTGTTGCTGTCCAGTGACCCTATGTTCATCCGGTCGACCGGATATGGCCCTGGTCGACCGGTTCTTGCTGTTTGGTTTTTTTTTTTTTTTTTTTTTTTGCAAATTATCAACACTTATGCAATTCTTTCTTTTTCTTTTCAAACCATCAAAACTAATGAAATTTATTTATTTTTAAATCCTCAACACTTATGATGATTTTTTTTTTCTCTCAAATTCTCACCACATACATGATGATTATTTTTTTTTTTTATCAAACCGTCAACACTTATGAAAGAAATAAATAAATTTCTCAAATCCTGAACACTTATGAATTCTTTTTTTTTTTCTTTTCAATCCTTAACGCTTATGAAGATTTTCTTTTTCTTTTTTCAAATTTCCTTCTTTCTTGCTTTGTCCACTTATCTAAACTGTCCTACGATGAATTTATACTCACGCACGTGGTCCTAAGGCTCAAATTTTTAGATTTAAGTTTAAAATCATTAATGAACCGGGAATTCGATCCTAATGTTCAGTGTTCCTAAGTTTAATGTTCACAATCATAATCATCTAACAATAGGGGATTTAATCTTATAAGTTTCAAGTTTCAAAACATAGCAAATTGGAGAATTTGGTCTTAAGGTTCGTTGTTTTTATATTACTAGATTTCCTATATTGCCAGATACACAAAAACTTAGGGAAATCCCCTCCAGGTCTAAACTTTTAATCTTAAACATCATAACACATAAACATTGTGGTTTGTATTAGGCGCAGTCGTTGGGGTATCCACATCCATGTCTTCCCTCTGCTTGGTGCAACGTTCACGGCTTGAACTTGCCTCTCCTGTGGTGTTCCGCCTCTTGGTCATGCCCATCACTACCAATGGAACCGCAAGCCATGATAAGGCTAGGGCCAAGAATGACACCATCTTCAAGCAACTACTCTCACCTCACCTTGGGGTAGAGGATCAGAAACCCCCACGCAAAGGTTTGTGGAGCTCTTCAGGAGATTGTGAGCTCAAAATGGGAAGAAGGGGAGTGAGGATTGAGGCTTAGGAATCCTGAAGTAGAGGGTGGAAGCTTGGAGGATTTTAGGGATATGGAAGGTGGGTTTTTATTGAATGAGTGGAGCAATGAAATAGGGAAAGAGGGGTTTTTGTTTATGTTGAGAGAAAGGGAGAAAAAAAATCCCTTTTTAAAACAAAAACGGGTCTAATCTGGTCGACCGGCTGGCAATCTGGTCAACCAGATTACACTATCTCAACTTTCCAATTTCTTTCCACTTTCCAATTGTTCTCTGGCAGTAACAACCAATTGACCAGTTTACAATCTGGTCGACTGGATCTTGCTGTGTCATCCAGTCACACACTCATCCTTAGGGGCTCCCAAAAACGCCATTTGCTCTCTTGATCTCATCCCCATATCTTAGCAAACTTGGTCACCTCTTCTTGCTCCCAACCGACCCACAACTCGCACAAATAAACTATCTATTGGAAGCATCTAAACACTAAACGCTCTCTATTCGAACTCATGGATCCACAGGAGTTTCTACTCCTAGGGGTTCCACTCTCATCCTCTAACCTAGCCCCAACAAAATTTTGACCTTAGGTCTCCGCGTTGATTTCAAAAGTGTCCAAAATTCAGGCCCTAAATCAGGGTCCATCCACTCTAAGATTGAGTCTACAGGGATCAAGGATTTGAGAAATCGAGTCTAAGGTTCAAGGTCACTAATCTCAGAGTCCTATCTACGTCTGCGTGAAGTTTTGTGGTAAGCTCATAACTCACTGCCCAGTTCAATTCTAAACTCGCGCTCTGATACCAACTGTGACGCCCCGAATTTCAGGGGTCGAGTACAACCTCGATCCCCAAGATTCTGGGTGTCAATTATGCTTTGCGGAAGCGTGATTTCTTGTTTAAGATTCATAAGGCATCAAAGCACAAATTCATAATCAATTTAAGCAGTAAAGTAGAGACAAAAATTAAATTTAAACCTGATCAATATAAAAAGTGGAAGTAAGACAACTCTCCCGTAAAGTCATCGAACTCATCCTGTAAGGCATCCTCCTCTGAGATACCTGCATCTATCATAACAGAGCCTGGTGGTGTTTTGAAACACCGTCCCAGGAGTGGGAGTGAGTGATCAACTCAGTGAGAATTATAACTTTAAGTTTAACATGTTATCAAACAAAGAGGGTTAAGCATTGATTCCATACAAAACATCCAAATTCCTATTCTAGTTTTATTAGTGCATGAATGACATGAGATCGCACACCATGCATGTTCCGGATGTAACATGAGGAACACAGAGTGGCACTGGCACCACATCAAGCAACCAGGTACTCACAGAACCTCCAAATGCAAATGGGTTGGATCATCCTTCGGCATCCTGGCCTTTAACAGTCAGACAGTTGCCTAGGGGATCCATGACGTGTATGCATGATTTGTTTGAGTTTCATTAGGTCATTTCTCACTCAGCATATTGGCGAAGCCGGAATACCATTGTCCAATCATTGGCCCTGAACGGGACTATCTGGCTCCCAACCGTGCAATGCTAATCATCGCCAGTAGCCCACGCTTCCCTGTCACTTCCACACATCAAAATACGGTTCCCAACATCCTGTTATAAACGAGAGTTGACCAACCTTCTCGGGAACACCGATAGGGTTCGTCGCCCCAGCAATTGCTCCAAGGACACTACGGGGAGGTGACTCACCCCAGCGTAGGCCGACGACTCGAACACGGTGTCCCATACCACCATGCCCGGCCCAAGAGGCTTATCGGGAACGCATTGCACATGCAGTTATTAGTGGACCCGACACTTTCTTAGGATCCGGTATTCCGTATTCAGGGGACTGTATTGTTATCATCATCAAACACTTTTTCTGCCATATTTTGATAGATTCAATTAAGTCCAGGGGCGTCCGTCTGAATCGGCATGGGCATAAGCCGTCCGCGTAGTCCAACTACTACCGACCATCTGTGTTTCCCTCGAACCAACCGAATACATCTCAAGTAGCCGACACATCTGGGCTACCCGCCTCGAAATATTTGGGACAGATATTCTGTTTCACAAAGCCTAAGTTTATCTTGTAGCATGCTGGTAACTTAGGAAAAATTCTAACTCGACGCCATGCATGATAATTCCAACTTATATGCATACAAGAAATTCTATGTTTAATATAATCTTAACACGCATCATTCCAGCGGTTTATCTCGCACAAGCATTTCATCAAACACCTTAGCTACAGAAATTCAAAATAGCACATATATTGCAATAATACGGGAATAATACAATTAACAAAGATAACAATACCCTAAAGCTTCAATCAATCCCAAATCCATCCAAGGTTGATAAAAGAAAACCTAGAGGTATAATTCCGCACCTTAGGGTTGGGGTTTAGCACGATCAACGCACGCTTAGGTTTAGGATTGATGGGATTCAAGCTCCTGTAAGTGTAACAACATAAGGTTATGGTTCAGGGTGTTAATCGCAACAATTTAGATTAAGGGATTCAATGATCTTGACTTACCTACAATCTCAATGATAGGTTGAGACGATAGTTGATACCGTGAGAAGATGTTGAAGACCAAGGAAGGAGATCGACTTCCAAGCTTGAACTCTTGCCTCAACACAAACGCTCCGATCCACGCCTCTCTCAAGCTCTCACAAATTCCACTCTCTCAATTGCAAAAGGGGTGAGAATTGTGTTGGGGAGAAATGCCCCAACACAATTCTATTTATAGGCCCAGATTTACCTGGATGACCCTAATATCCGATTTGTTATGAATCTAGCCCTAAGGAAGACCAATTCGGTCAGTAGGGGCCCATCGGGTCCCATACGGCCCCATCTTGACCAGGCATCTGCCTTGCCAAAGTGAGATCCACCATGGGCCCGACCCTTTTGCACATCAGGCATGGCGATCGATCGCCAACACACGATACACGATCGACGGTCATCGATCCTAGATCAGGGCAGCGACTTTAGGGAACCATGTATGAATTTATTTGGGGCAGGGGCCCCAAATCCCATGACATTTCAACGGTTAAGATTCAATCACTTAAGGAATGTTCAAAAGTACATACATAAGCCACTATTGTTGGGCAAATCGCACATCTCATGTGCCCCCACTCTATGTCCAAGTTGAGCGATCCGGCACTTTGATCTGGCTCAGCGTCCGCGATGTACGTCAAGCCCAGTAAAACAGACAACGTTCCTTAGTTTCGGGTTTAATGGCCCACTAACGATCGGTCTAGACTCTATTTAGTATTTTTCGGGGTTTTCAAAAATAGGGTTGAGGATGAGATTTCTAGGGTATGTTAAATGTGGTCCGATCTACCTACGTCTAAAGTTTGGCTGATTTAAAGTTAATAGAAATAGTGTTTTGGGCTAACTCGCTCTCATTCGTTGATTTGTAAGTTAGATGAAAAGTTGATTAAGTTTGGTTATAAGCGTAATCTAAGCGGTGATTAATATTGTTCTCGGTTAGATGATCATCATGTATCAGTTAAGTCAATTTATCAATGGCGGGATCCACTAGATCTTAGCCTTAGATTTATAGATCGCATGATTAGGCTTAAGCTTTCGATGATTGGGCGTAGGCGTTAGTTACTTAAGGATGTCTAATCGGATTTATATGGTTCTTTGTTGGTAATACTAGCATGTTTCTTAGAATCGAGCATTAAACGTCGTTAAATTATAAAATAAATTAATTGTAGTGAAAAATCTTCCGAGGATTCTGAAATTTAAATTGACGAAAATCTGGGGCGTTACATGGGGCCCACCAGTTACAATCAAATCTTCAACCAAAGTTCAGTTATTCACATGGTTATTTTCAAAACGAGAATACCAAGCTAGCAATCCCCGTGCTTCCCTCTCCTTTCATCACAACCATTCACAAGATCCATAGAAACCCTCTTTTAGAGGAATCTCAGCCCTCCATTACGCTTCACATGGATTAGGACTCCTCTATATAAAATCGTTTTGAGCTCTCCTTCTACTTTTTCCATTTTCTGGAACCTAAATCAGCCTCCTGCAAGAAACCCTAGCCCCCAAGCAATCTGGACCATCCGATTTCACCTCCAGAAGATCTAAGAAGGTAGATCTAGCTGCTTCTTCTCCGTTTTGTTGACCATGTGTGACAACACTCGAAGAATACCCATGAAGATCAGATCGAGGAGAAATGCCGCCGTTCAAAAGTTACCATGTCTGATCTCATCTTCTTCCTCATCTAGCTGAGTTGTTTCAACTTAACTCAATCGGATTTCTGGTCCAGATATGGAGCTGCGCTTGTCTGTATTAAGAGAGAGTGTTCTGATGTGTCTCGAGATTTTCCATTGTTGGGTAGTAGTTTCCCTTGTCGAAGAACTCAAACTACAGATCTGGTATGATCACCGTCCATCAATCCAAATCAGATGTTAAATCATCAATGGAACTGTCTTCAAGGCATCGATTCATGAGATTTACATCTGAATTAGTTCTTTAACAGTTGTACATTAGGTCTTGTTTAACACAGAATTTTGGAAATATCAGAGGTTGGCTCTTCATTGAAGAGTATCATCATCCTCATTATCCTCGCTAGATCAGGTAAGTTGATCTAATCAATTATTGTACCCTCCATATCTGAATTAATTAGCTTCTAGATCAGTTGTGTAGTCCATTTAATGAGGCATTAAAATCCAATTCAAACAAATTTTATAAGACAGATGGTGTGAAACCAGTTACTCAAGTTCTTAATTAAATTCCTAATTGGATGGACTGTTTGGATAGGCTGATTTTCAGTTTCATTTCCTAGTTTTAGGAATTTCTACTTTAAATAGATGGATTATGACCTATTCCAGTTAGCATATGGGGAATAGAGTTTTCCATTAACTGTGCTATTTTGTGGTTGAGAGCGGCTTTAGCTAGACAAGTTTGAATCAACTCGAATTGGAAGTAAGTGAACTCCGTTTATCTAAAATTTCCTAAACTATAATTCATGAAATTAGGATATTAATTAAGCTATCGTTGTTGTTAGAAATTCAAGATTTTCTCATTTGTATTCTCTTCTCCTTCACTAGAGGAAAGAAAATTTTGATAGAGTTAGGTACTCACCCTTCAAGCTTCACATTTATATAATTGGATTGTGTAGTTCTTGCTTAAATACATCTTACTAGTTGAATTATTTTATTTATATATATATGTTTCTTTACTTCTATTCTTGCTTACGATAATTATTTTATTCATAGAAATATTTACTTCTAAATAATTGTCTGATGATAATTGTCTTATAATAATTGTTTTGTGATATTAACTGTTCGTGGAATGATTTATATCTACATTGTTAAGTGTGGATGTAATTTAGAGAATGAAACTGATTTTATGTGACTTGGATAACAGTTGGGAAATTGGTTGTGAAATGTTAATTGTTGTGTTTTGAGATGATGACTTATTGCCATTTAGTGAAATTTATCTTGTGGTGTCCTGAATTGGACTTGATGCCCATGTGACTTTGTTTAGGAAGATCCTTCTTTGTTGGTGTCCATCAATAGACTTTTTTTTCGGGTGGCTTGGACGAAGAAGAGTATCCTTTTGTTAAAAACTTTAGAACACACAAAATAATAATGTTAATTGTCTAATTATAGAGAATCATAAAATTTGTACTATAGTATATTTTGTCGGACGTCTCATGAGCCGGGGATGGTGTTATGGGATGCTATGCCCGAACCGTCGGCCTATGCTGGGTTGCACACCCTCCATAGTGACTGTGAGATTTTAATTGCTTGTTTTATAAATTGGACTAATAAAAGCTGGTTAATTATACATATATGACATTTGCGGGTAATGTTGGTGACGAGCCACATTATTGTCGGTTTGATATGCATTGCATTGCGGGTAACATTGGTGACGAGCCATGTTACTGTCGGTTTGAAATTCGTTAGCTGGATGTGCATTCCCAGGCTGATGAACATTGCATGCATCCATATATTTAAACAATCAATGTTAATATGTGTTGTTTGTGATGTGGATGGAATATTACATTTGATTATATTAAATGCATTTTAGAATTTTAAATTTGTCATTATATGATTTGTTATCTTTATTGTCTCTTTATCTAATTATACTTGTTACCTTTAGTTAATGTTGCCTGTTATTTTACATTTGGCTATGCTGTATATTATCTCATAGAATTTTAAAACTTGTGTAAATCGTAATCTGTTATCTTTAATTAATCATTGCCTATCTGTCATCATGCTTGGTAATTTTGGAGAGTTTACCTCACTATGATAGCGTTTTAATACTATCGAACCATAACAGTTGATGCATATGTCTTTGGATGAGAGGTTGGAAGGTGGTGCGACTCAAGTCTACTTGCAGTGTTTCTTTTTTTGTTTCCTTTTTAATTAATGTAATATTGAGACAATTAATTTGTATAAGCCCTATTGGAGCCACTTATATAGTTTGATTTATATTGGGCATTGCATGTCTTGAACTACTTCCATGGCGATTTAAAAAAAAATAAAAAATTATACTATAAAGTGGATCTTTGAGTGTTTACACTTGGATTTTCATAACTCGGACTCAATACCCGAGTAATGAAAATTGGGGCGTTACACAAATGCACCAAGTACTTTCATGCGGGTGATGACACAAGTCTTGAGACCGTTCATTAGTAAATTCCTAGTGGTGTACTTTGATTACATTTTTATTTATAGTACCACTAAGGAATCATGCCTTGAACATCTGAAGCAGGTCTGTAGCGTCCTTAGGATTAAAAAGTTGTACGCTAATCTTAAGAAGTGTGCGTTCATGTCTAGTCAAGTCGTGTTCTTAGGATTTGTAGTGTCATAAGAATGAATGCACGCAGACCTTGAAAAGGTGAGGGCCATAATTGAGTGGCCAGAATTGAAGAACATTCATGAGGTGCGAAGCTTTTACGGCTTAGCAACTTTTTATCGTCGATTCATTAGGGGATTTAGCATGATTATGGCTCCCATTACTGAATACATGAAAAAGGGAGAGTTCGTGTGGTCGAAAGCTGCAGCTAAGGCTTTTAAGAAAATTAAAGGTAAAATAGTAAAAGCTTCTGTCATGCATCTACTTGACTTTCTAAAGTTGTCGAGGTGGCTTGTGATGCGTCAGGTGTTGCTATAGGTGGAGTGTTGAGCCAAGAGGGCAATCCAGTAGCCTATTTCAGTGAGAAATTGAATGAGGCAAAGTAGAAGTACTCCACTAATGACAATGAGTTCTACGTGATAATGCAATCCATGAGACATTAGCGACACTATCTCCTATCGCAAGAATTCGTCTTGTTTTCTGACCATGAGGCCTTGAGATATTTACATTCTCAGAAGAAGCTCAACCCAATGCATGATAAATGGGTAGCGTTTCTTCAGGAATACTCGTTTGTTTTAAAACATAAGGCCAGGGTCGAAAACAAACTAGCAGATGCCCTTAGTAGAAGAGTGACGTTGCTCAACTCCTTGAGTGTAGAAGTAGTCGGGTTTGAGCAACTTAAGGATGAGTATCCCATATGTACTGATTTTGGGAATACTTATACGTTACTTTCTAATGACCAGCATAGCACTTGTGATTATGTTCTTAAAAATGGTTTCCTTTTCAAGGGAGACCGACTTTATATTCCCCATATGTCCCTTCGTGAATTCCTCGTCTGGGAGCTTCATTCAGGGGGGATAGCTGGCCACTTTGGTCGAGACAAGATCATTACTCTCGTAGAGGATCGTTTTTATTGGTCAAGTCTCAAGCGAGACATGGCTAAAATTTTAAGGCAATGTCGTACGTGTCAACTGGCAAAACAACGAAAGCAAAATACTGGGCTATGTACGCTATTACCAGTGTCATATGCTCCGTGGCAAGATATTAGCATGTATTTCGTGCTGGGACTTCTCAAGATGATTAAAAAGCACGATTTCATCTTTGTTGTAGTGGGTCGCTTCTCTAAAATGACGCATTTTCTCCCATGTTCGAAAACGTCGGATGCGTCTCATATTGCTCATGTCTTTTTTGATGGTGTGGTGCGTCTCCATGGTTTGCCTAAAACCATAGTGTCTGGCCGTGATGTCAGATTTACCAGTTACTTTTGAAAGACACTATGGCACATGATGGGTACTCATTTATAGTTTTCTACTGCATACCAACCTCAAGCTGAAGGACAAACTGAGGTGGTTAATCGAAGTCTTGAAAACCTATTACGTTGTTTAATGGGTGAGCATGTTAAGATTTGGGACTTAATTTTACCTATCGCTGAGTTTGCTTATAATGGATCTGTCAATAGGTCGACAGGAACGAGTCCTTTTGAAATTGTCAGTGGTTATAAACCTAAAATGCCCATAGATCTTTTACCCATGTCTGTCACCCAAAGATCTTCAGAGTTGGCCGATGCATTTGCATGACATATTCATGAATTGCATACATATATTAAATAGTGGATTAATCAAAGCAATGATAGTTATAAATATTCAGCTGACTCTCATTGTAGATCACAAGATTTTCAGGAAGGAGACTATGTAATGGTGAGGATAAGGCCAGAGCGGTTCTCACAAGGTACCGCTAAGAAGTTACAAGCGCATAGTGCTGGACCATTCAAAATATTGCAAAGAATTGGGTCCAACGCGTATCAGATTGACCTCCCACCTGAAATGGGCATTAATCCAACGTTTAATGTGAAAGATCTAGTTTGTTCCCCTAATCCTATCATTGATTCCTCGTCCCTTTCATGGACATACTCTGAATTTGCTTTACAACCGACTCTACTCATTCCCCCACCTATTATTCGTAAGGAAGAAATTGAGGAAACTGTGGATGAAGAGATAGTTTTCACGAGGGACGGAGGTTTCCAAAGGTATCTTGTCAAATGGAAGAATAGACCACCATTAGATTCCACGTGGTTTACAGAAACGGAATTGCAGAACATTGATTCAAATTTGCCAGAGCGTCACAAGAGCTTTAACTCGTTGGAGTTGAGTTTTTCTCACCCGAGGAGAGTTGATGAGGACATAAGACCATTCAAAGTTCATCAACGAAGAAAGCAGGAGCCACAAGGATCTTCCTTGTGGCTAGGTGACCATTGATAAGCATCGAAAACCCTACACACGTGGTTTGACACATAGAAGACCTCACATTGGGAAGACACGTGTGTATGATGGAGGAAGACCTGACTGGAAGTTATCGAGCGCTCGACCGAAATTCACCCAAACTGAAAAAAAGCTTGCTAGACAGTTTTTACTGTTGTTGGGCGTCCGACCACAAGTCACTGGGCGCCTGAAATTCATGAACTTGGTGTCCTTACTCTCTGGACATTTTTTGCCTTCATCGGGCGCCCGACCACCTCGCGGACTATTTTTTTGCTTAGTTTTTTTTACTTAAGTATTGATGGTATTTTAGTCTTTTACTTATTTTTTAGTGTCTATTTAAGTGGGTTAAGCCTTAAATACGAATTTAGTTGTTGATTAATAAAAAACAAGCCTTTTAGTTGCCTCTTTCCTCTCTCTCTCTCTCTCTCTCTCTCTCTCTCTCTCTCTCTCATGGAACTTTGTCTTCTTCCCTAATCCTCTTCTCTTTGCTTTTTATGCCCTTCTAATATTCATCTAAAGTAACTTCTTCTTCCTTCTCTCTCCATTTCTATTATTCCTCAATCTTCAAACCCTAAATTTGAGAATTGAATCAAAACTCCAATTCCTCAAATTTTCAATTTCCTAATCCGAGAAATCCTTTGATCTCCCGAACTAGTGAACCCCATTGTTCGATTGGGTTATGACCATGCAAGATCGGGAGGTTTCATCTCTCGCTGGATCCAACCTAAGTAATAATTGAACTTCACACTTCATGGTTGTGATGATGGCCCACTCCATTGCATGCTTTTTTATGATTATCTTGATTTATGATGATATATGCTAAATTTTATATTATTATTGCTGTTTATTTTTGCTGGATTATATGTGTTCATGAGCATGTATCATAATTAGGACATCCTGCATCAAGTTATGCTTATAATTACTGTGTAATCGGCTTTTATATAGTGCATTTGTTATCTAGATGAGGTCATGTGATTTTTACCTCTGTTTGAGGGTTTTCCACGTAAAATTCTTTTGTGTCATGGTGGTTGATTATTTGATTGTGTTTTTCGTATTAATATATCCTATAATTCACAGTAGTTTGGGTGCGAGATCTTAAACATTTACGCATCCACCCCAACATTGCGAAAAATCTTCTTCAAGATTAGCGGATAGATGCATAAAGAGAGAGAGAGAGAGTGCATACACTTATTGCTGAATGCCTTTCAAGAAATGGAGATGGAATATGAAAGCAGATTCTATACTAGAACAATAAATGAAATGTAGACAATATATATAGACAAACCAACCTACATATGCATCTATTAGATAAAAATGAAATTCGATGAGTCGATGCACTTACAACTGACGATTCTCTCCGCAACTGAATATTAAAGCTCATCGATGAAAATACAAATGATACGCCACAACATGAGATCAATATTATTAATAGAAGACAATATTAAGGTGCAACGAAACTAAAAGAAATCGAGATATCAATTAAGCATTTTTCCACCGTAGCTTATTCATTATAAGGAAAAGGCGATGAAACATTGTTAATAAGATAAGAAAGTTAGGAGCGTTAGTAAAACTATAATAAAATCTAATGATTTTCCTCTATAATAAAAAGGAACCACCATCAATCTAATGGATCTTATGATCTCTCATCATCTTTTCATTTAAAAGAGAAATGAAACATGAACAACCATCATCATTGAAATGGTTACAATGATCTCTCCTCACAAATTCATCTTCTATTGTTTTTGTCTTCTCAATAAAAGTTCAGTCAGCATTAAAAAACAAAGAGAAGAAAGAAAGAAACATAAAGAACCATCGTCAAGATTGTTCATGACATATAGCGTGATGATGTAAACCATACTGACTAAAATCAAGTTGAAGTATTTTTTAAAGGGAAAAAATAATAACATAAATAGAAATATAGAAGTATTTTCACATATTCAGTTAATTTAAGAATAAGCATTATTAGGGGAAATGTGGTTAGTAATAACTAACGAGATTTGATTTAAAGTATAATAAGCTTGATATAAAATTATATGATTTTATGGACGACGTTTTCTCAAACATATCCCGACATTTTGCAATGTGATATGGTGAGACTTAAGCCTTTCAGAATGATCTTCCAATAATCCAAACCAGTTACGATGAGCTTCAATTTGTATAGCGAGTAGATAACAAATAACATTTCCTAAATTGGATTATTTCAACCATTTGAAATGTAGTTCTTTTTCTTTGAAAATGAATGGTATGCCTAATTAATCTTTGTATAATAAAAGAGTTAAAATATTCAATCTAATAAATTGTCTGACATCCCCCATCCAAGGGAGGTGACCTATCCCATAAAACATTTGGGTTATTGAAAAACTCTCAAAATGATCAAGTCCTTATATATCACATTACAATAGGTTATGATGCATTCCAGAAAAACCTCTTGATAGACAATTGAATTTTTTTCTCTCTAGAAACATTGTTTCTTACATATATAAGATGAAGGACATTAAACATGAACAATTCATCTACAACACTATCCATAATTTCTGATGTGGTTAAGGTCATTATATGAATGAATACAAGTTCAATTTGATGAAATCAAGACTAAAACGAGGGGGAGCCTTGAAGGAAAGGGAAGATGGAGCTCCCTTCAGTCCAAGCATTGAGGGAAAAGGATGAGATTTATCTCCCGCATCATTCATACATTCACAGAGTAGCAAAAATTACTCCCCTTTTACCAAGTGTTTGAATGAATGAGTCAGTAGCTAATTCAACCCCTAAAGCTACCCATGAGTGGACTCAAGGAAGCTCTCTCAAGCCATTCTTTAAAATGTTTTTAAAGAATGGAGAAAGAAATAAAAAAAGAGACATTCTTTAAATTAATAAAAAACATTTTGAAACAAAATAGAGTCTCTTATCATCCATCCCTGGCCCATGAAGTTGAACTGTCTTAACCCACAAAAGCATCATTAGATCTCAAAAGCAAATCACAGTCACAAACAACCAATAAGTCATCATCATCATCCAATCCCCAACTAATTGGGGTGGGCTAAATAACTAATAAATTCAAAAATAAAATAAGAGAAGTCCTTTAAATAAAAAACTTACTCGTCCATCAAAGTTCAAAATATTTAATAAAAATCGACATGGGATTAGAAGATGGTTGAATTTGTTTTCTTTTTTTCTTTTTTCTTTATTTTTAATATGAAAAACATTAGAAACTTTGGTTTACATGGAATTATAGATAATTGGACATTTAGATGCATCAAACTACTAGTAATGTTGTGGAAAATTTGCTTTTGATCATATTTTATATGCAAATTGCTATAGTTACTAAATCATTTATCTCTCATAAAAATTACAAAAACACCATTGTTGAATTATGATAAAGGCTCGTTTGGGAGCTTGTAAATGGAGGTAAATGAGAAATGAAATTGGATGTAAATGAATTAGAGTAAATGGTTTGCTCAGTTGTGTTTGCATGAGAGTAAATGAACTAATTTTGAAGTCTAAATGTCATTTGCTTTCATTTACTCTCAATCACCCCAATTTACCTTCATTTACTCCAAATTACCCCACTTTACTTCAATTTACTCCTAATTACCTGAATTTACTTCCAATCACCCTAATTTACTCTTAATTACCTTGATTTACCTCAATTTACTCACATCCAAGCGGCCCCTAAACTAATAACATCAATAAATAATAAAGTAATTAAGAAATTAAAAATAATATTAGTTATTAATAACTACTTCCCCAGCTTCACATCCTAATAATCATCATGATCCCATTGAGGATAAAAAAAAATGATTATGTCCCCTTCTCTCCATAGAGGCAGGGGGGGAAGTTCGCAAACACCAAACAAAGTTACAAAAATGCATTTCCCTGAGCATGCAACAGAAATTCATGAATTTTTTTTTTCATAACATTTAAAAAAAGCTTCCCTATTTACAAAGCCTCCAAATCCTAACTACTAGACTTCCCTTCCCATAATTTACATGATATTTTGGCTGTTAAACCATTTCGTCTCAATCACCCACATCACCTAAAAATTCAAAGACAATGAGGCAAACAAAATCCATTTTTCCAATTGTCAAAACCACCAACATATATCAAATAACATAAGCTTTGAATAATCATTCAAAAAAAATTCCTAAAGACACATGGAATTAAAATTAACACACTTGAAACACCTCAAATCCTATAGTACTTTTTTCAACCCCAAAATTCGATATGGCCATCACATTTTTTGCAAGGCAAAAGTAGGGCTGTAAATGGTCAGCTTTGGGGCGGGTTTGGCCAAAACTAGACCCGCCCATTTACTAAATGGGTTTGGGTTCAAATTTTAAATTCAGACCCTTTTACTAAATGGGTAGGTCTAGGTTGGGTATAAGTCAACCCCATCAGACCCATTTATAAATGGGTTGGGTCTATTAGGTCTGGGTCTGAATTTTGTATGCAAACATTTTTACTAGGTTGAAAATCGAGTTTGGACGGGTCCGGGCCTAAATGGGTCCCTTGCAACATAGACCAAACCCGCCCATTTACTAAATGAGTTCGGGTCGGGTCAAGTCAGGTCTACTATAAAGGAAACCAGATCCAAACCCATTCAGCAACTGGGTCTATTCTTGGACCCAGACTCGTACCATTTAACAAACGGGTCGGGTCTAAATGGGTTGGGTTTGGGTACCCCATCGGGTTCGCTGACCCATTTACAACCCTAGGCAAAAGAGTCATTCATGACCCAAATCCAACTTCAATGAGGGGAAAGAGAAGGAAAGAAAGAAAGAACTTATCAGCTACAGGAGCCTACACCACTACACTACAACAAATATGACTTTTACTAAGGAAATTTTTTTCTGGGTGAAAATTATTACCAACGAAAATTTTTATCATGGCTTTTGTTGTAATAAGATTGTGAGGAAAAACAATTACCGATTTATGAATCTATATGTTGTGCATCCCGTAACTCCTCCAGGATCAAAAGTTAAGGCCGATTTATGGTTCGCCTTCTTTTGGTCCATCCATCAGAAAATTATTGATTTTTGTCAACTTTTCTTGTTCTTTTTCCAGTCTATGTGCGATAGGAATGTGCTTGATCCACGCCCTTCATCAGGGGGTTCTTGTCCTACAACACTCATGGTGTAAGATTTCTATTAAGTGTGTCACATGGTCACAAACAAATTTATGGCAATCCTAACTACCACAATATTTATTGCTTAGAAAATGGATGGCCATGAAAAGGCTGGTCAACAAACAAATTTCTGCATGATGTTATAATTGAGAAATAAAGCAACTGATTCCCAAAGAAAAAAGATGAGAGGGATTTTGATCATCCTCAGCCCTTGATTCAATGCAATTATGGCCAATGGTTTTGTGATCTGGACCATTTATTTGAATGCTGGGCCACATTGGATTAATTATGCCTTATAACTACCTATGGAAGATGCTAGTTACCCAATCATTGGTATTCTTTCGTTAAATTGACACCATGGATTCAATTGCTTTCCATCATCGCAAATCGTTGATATGGTGGGCCTTGCTGTAGATGGTCCACACACTAAACTTCTCCTAGATTGGACACTATATAATTTTTGAATTATAATTTCTAGCTCACAATTTGGTTGATAATATGAGGTAGATATGGAATTCTAGAGTTAAGGTGGATCTGACCCTCAAATAAGGTTGTCAATAGGGGAACTGGATTGCGTGCTGAGTAGCTTATTGAGCTAAGCATACTAAGTAAACTCTGTGGGGTCCACTGTAATTTATGCATTTTATCCACTCTCTGTTCATCCATTTTAAAAGATAATTTTGCGGCTTGAGCTAAAAAATGAAGCATATCTAAGGCTCAAGTGGACCACACCACAGGACATAGTGCGAATTGAATGTCTACCATTGAAAATTTCTTGAGGGCCACATAAGTTTTATATCAAGCTGATATTTTGGTTTTCCCTTCATCCATATCTTTGTGATCTTATGAACAGGTTAGATGAAAAATAAAGATCATCGTGGGCCCTAGAATGGTTTCGATGGTTGAAATCATTATTCCCACTGTTTCCTGTGGTATGGTCCACTTGAGATTTAGATATGCTTCAATTTTTGGCTCATTGCCTAACATGAGCTGGAAAAATGGATGGATGGCGTGGATAAACCACATACATTCACGGTGGGCCCAACTGAGTTTACTCATATAAGCATACTGAGTTACAATCCGATTTGGTCAATAGGCTGGGCTGGCCCACCTTGGGCCAGGCATGGGTTGGCATATTGGGCCCGTGGACCTGGATTAGGCTTGGCCCATTTCTTAATTAGGCTTGGTTTGGACCATGTATAATAACCTTTTAGCACGCCCTAGATCGGGCCTAGCTTGGCCCATTAGGGTGTGCAAGGGCAAATTCATAACACGCATAATTGAAAAAAACTATCATTATTTAGACATGTTAGGGGCCATTTGGCAATGCCAATTTAAGTGCTTTAAGATTCCAAGGTATTTGGGTCTGGTGGTATATGAAATATATTCCTTTTTCTATGATTTGGAATCAAATGTCTTTTTCAGCTCTTTTTAAAGATAAGAGAGTCAAACGTGTAACAAAGGCTTTGTTAAGCTACTAATTCATTGTACACATGGCATATTGATGATGCCTCAAAATAATCTAGCTATTGGATGCATCGCTACAGTTATATTAATAAAATGATCTGAATAGTCCAAACATTTTCCATGTAAATATATAATTAAAAAGCATTGACAAGTAGCTTGTTTGTGATCCTTTGTTTATGGCCCACTTGAGGCTCAAAATTTCATCATTTTTTGCCAAACTATATATTTCAATCAGCTTATTATAATCATTTTGTCAAATATCAGCTATGTACACTAATTTGAAATATTTGCAATCAAATTCTAATTCAGATAAACTTGCTACAGAATTTCAATCCATTCCTACTTTTGAACTCCAATAAATTATGAGTACAAGCTACCAAATACAATTGAGGATCTGAAGTCACCTTAATTGTGATTTGGATTCCAATGCATTCCAAATACAAACTCCTAAATAGGTACCAACGGGTCAAACTCACACTCCTGCCCTCGGGTCCAACATAAACCAACATATATAAACATTTCATGCCAAACTTAGGTTTATGTTGAACATTTCATGCCAGACTTAGGTTTATGTTGAACAATGCAAGTCGGGCTTGGATATACCTTGGCCTAGCCCTAACCTATCCGGTGACACCCCAACCCTCTCATGGCTCTGTGGTAGACCTGTGGGGTTTCAACAATGAGGTCATGGTTTCGAGTACCCATGGGGTGTGTGTGGGTGCGAGGGTACGCGTGTTAAAAAAAAAAAAAACAGACCTCTCAAATTGGGAGCTTATACAACCTTTTATCCTCCCCTTGGCTGAGGTCCTAGGTGGAAGGTAAGATGTGATTAATGTTCACCCTCAATTCAAGCTAGATCTTGCCATTGATCCAAGTTTCAAGTTGCGTATAGCCATTGATCTTGGATCTCATCATTCATCTCATCCAAGGTGAGATCTAAACATCCACCCGTCCATTTAATCTGCTCCAAGATCTCAGCCATACACCGAAAACCTGGCATCATCCATAGCTTTAATTTGTGGCCCCCAATGGTTACCATATTGGTTTTAGTTGTCATTGTACATTGCTCCTTGTGGTGCATCATACTTGATGTATGATGAACTCATTAGATATGGTTTTGATCCCACTTGTAAACATCATGGGTGGGCCACACACACACTTTTGATTTATGGCCCAAAATGTGCCACAAACCCATAAATTGTCTACACATGTGTCTCTAAGTAACATTAAAAAAATAAAAGAAAATGGACAATCCTAACCACTGAATGGTGGACACGTGTTGAAATATTTCTTTGCAACCGTCCACAATATATCAACCAATTTTATATTCAGATCCTTTAGTAGGTGTAATTTCTTTTCGTGATATAATCAAGTAGACTACAGGCCACAAAATCTACGGTTTACAATGAATTACTTTGATGACATATGCAATATTTTAATATTTTTAAAGTGCCTGAGAATCTTCCATCATACTCTGCCAGAGTATCAAAACACAGGTAATTATAGCATATTTTCAACTGAAAACTATGCAGGACACGTGTGCTTTTGTGATTGGGAAGTACATGATATGTATGGCCCACCACAATATTTTCAAATCAACACTGTCCACCACCAAGGATTCTCTAATTTCAACCGTACATACCAAAAATTGGCCCAGTTTAACATTCAAATTGGCCAAAACAGTGGACCAATTTCAAATAACAACCACTAAATTTCATATTATAACGTGTGGCCCACCGTATATTATGATCAACATTCTTTCACGATATTTACCAAAAACAGTTCAATAAATAATTTAGACGCGCGGTTTAGATAGACAAATATACATATAACAGGTGTACAATGTAATATTATGTTAAGTACAATACCAATCTTCCAACTATATGTGCTCACAACGGGCGTATAGCCATTAATAAAAGAGAAATTTCCGTCTGTAAACGTCAGTTTTAACCCAGTAGCTAAAGTAAATCTCCTAAAACTTTAGTTTCAAAATCTAAACTTATGGGCTTTTTTCGGACGAAAATGCCCTTGATTTTTTCCTCCGTAAATGTCTTCTCTTCTTTCTCGTCTGTAAACGTCTTCTCTTCTTCCTCCGTCTTCTCCTCCTTCGTCTGTTAGGCGTCCTCTCTTCCTCCTTTGTCGCTTCGATATCTCCAACTCCAAAGGTTGAAGATGGCTCCCTCATCCAAGAAGCCAAGCACTGGTATTTTTTTGGCCAAACCGAAAAACATCCAAAAACCCATGTTCGTCTTCATTTTTCTTCTTAAAAAACCTTCTTTATTTTTTTTGCTGAAAAAAACCCATCTTCTTCTCGTTTTTCTTTTTAAAAAAGACACCATGTTCGGTCATTTCACTCTGTATTCGGTCAAAATGCCCCTGTGATCGGTTAAAACCCCTGTGATCGGTCAAAATAACCGATCACAGTGAAATCTACCCCTGTGATCGTCCAAAATTACAATGCGATCGGTCAAAATGAACCGACTTCTCCTTTTACGACGGACTTTAGCCGTCGTTTTAGACGAATAAACGACGGCCGAAATCCGTCGTAAAAGGAGAAGTCGGTCCATTTTGACCGATCACGTTGTAATTTTGGACGTTCACAGGGGTAGATTTCACAGGGGCATATTTGACTGTGATCGGTCATTTTGACCAATCACAATGGGCTTTGGACAATCACAAGGGAAGATTTCACTGTGATCGGTCATTTTGACCGATCACAGGGGTTTTAACCGATCACAGGGGCATTTTGACCGAATACAGAGTGAAATGACCGAACATGGTGTCTTTTTTAAAAGGAAAAACGAGAAGAAGATGGGTTTTTTTCAGCAAAAAAAATGAAGAAGGTTTTTTAAGAAGAAAAATGAAGACGAACATGGGTTTTTGGAGGTTTTTCGGTTTGGCCAAAAAAATACCTGTGCTTGGCTTCTTGGATGAGGGAGCCATCTTCAACCTTTGGAGTTGGAGATATCGAAGAGACAGAGGAGGAAGAGAGGACGCCTAACAGATGAAGGAGGAGAAGACGGAGGAAGAAGAGAAGACGTTTATAGACGAGAAAGAAGAGAAGACATTTACGGAGGAAAAAATCAGGGGCATTTTCGCCCGAAAAAAGCCCATAAGTTTAGATTTGGAAACTAAAGTTTTAGGGGATTTACTTTAGCTGCTGGGTTAAAACTGACGTTTACAGACGGAAATTTCTCTTAATAAAATTTATAGGACCAAAATGCTCTCTATATGAGGTAATACAGAAGCACTTGTATTATTGTTACATGTAGTATTGCCCATACCCAATGACGGTACAAACATGACATGACAAGATTTCATTGGATGGCAAGTTGTTGTCCATGCTCCATGATGATACAAGCATGACGTGATAAGATTTGATTGGATGGTGTTGGACCTTGATTGGATCAATGCCTTTGGCATGTGTGTGTGTGTGTGATCGTGTTAGAACCAACTACGCGGCTCAATTCCAGGCGGTTCAACTTTGATCCCAAGCATCAAAATAGGTAGATATATCGTGCTCGACAATATATGACCAAAACCTGAAGAGGTTCATCGCCCACTCAGCCATTCGTTATTAAGTTCAAAGCGATTAGGTGATTAATAGAGGGTAGGGTTCATCCTCCAAAAATGGGGTTGTGACTTTCACCAGAAATGACTTTTTCCAAATATGAAACCGATAACAGTGACATATGTTCAAACAAATCAACTGTCGAACAAATAATTCTGCAGAAAGAGAATTGATTGTATTGAGATATATTGTCCAGTAAGCGTGGACCAGCGATAACAATTAAGTTTGTCCAATGAGCGAAGACCAGCGACTACAACTACTACTAGATTACAGATCACACTAATGATAAGCTAAGGAAAAAATAAATACAGTTTGTTTGTTTGATTGAGGTGAGAAGCTTTCTCCTGTCAATTTCACATCTTATTTATAGACTAATTAGAACCATCTAGATCCTTTCTTCACTTAGGCTGTTACGATTGTTGAGATTAATCCTTGAGACATTTCATCTTCTTATGACCTTTTAAACTCTTGGACAATTGCTTCGATCGCTCGCCTTCTTGATGATGTGTTCCAATCGATTGCTACCATCTGTCCACCTAGAAATCCGCTCCACATGCCTTTACAAATTATATGCATGCTGCATCACCTTCGTGCAATGCCACATGTTACTACCCCATTCGTCCTTCTGACCCTGGTTAGAAATAAGGTAACATATGGTAGGCAGCTGCTAGAGATAAGCTCATGCAAATCCCTTTCAATCAAATCTTGCCACACTGTAACTATGCCTACAGAGAAGAATAGTACCCAATCCACATTCTCATCAGGTTACTTTGGTATGGGCAAGTACAGTACCCAATTCTCATATCCTATATATAGTGGTCAGCCTCATAATTATATTGATTTCTACTCTCCATTCCTAAATATCATTCGTTTGGTATTGAAATTCTCTACAATACAACCAAGTTTATGGGGCCCACTATGTTGTACATGGAAAAAACCACCCCCTTTATCAGATTTTGGTAAATGGTAGGCCCTAAGACAAAAAATAGTAGGTTTCTATCTGGGCTACCATGATGTATCCTTCATCAAACATATTAATCAGGTGTAACTAACCAAGATGAAGAAAATATACAAAAATGAGCCTGATAAAAAAACTTAAGCGAGCAGCACCATGGGAACTAATCCGTTTTGGTGAAATTTTAAGTTCAAATAACGGTTCTCGCATAATGTACAGAGATAATTTTACATATACAACACAGTGAACCCCACAGAGCTTGGGTATTTTACATGTTGTTTAAAACCAGTGTTGTACACAATTCCGGTCCCTTGGGAAGCATGGTCATTGAGTGCTCGCTCTTATCGTATCACATTTCTAGTGCATCACATTCCGAGTTGTCTATTGTTTTGAAAACTTGGGTAATATCGAGTTCCATGGGGAATACCCTGGATATATGGATTTTGTGTGGACAACTTATTTTGGTATTGTATGCATGATACATGCTTTTCGATGCACTTGCATCATGATATATACATTCATGCACATGTACTTGGGCATCTACACACTACACACATTTGTACCAGGCGATCATATTTGTATGGGTTATGGCATGAAGTCGCTGCGATTTAATACAATACATTCTTATACCTTGAATTGTGATTTTGGGTTAGAAGAACAAGAGAAATATTTTACTTCGATAGTTAAGAAGGACTCCAAATATGTTGCTTTTGGGCTTGTAATTGACAACATTGAATTAGAGAGGTAATAAGTAGTTAGAGGGATTTGGATTTGAGAGGAATCCAAATCTACTAAAAGAGCTCTTTTTGAACTCCTACCTCAAAGATATGATTTGAAATCTATTCTTTTCCAAACACACTAAAATCCATGTGATTCCAAGGGATTTCGAATCCACGCTGCCAAGTTCGTTTCCAAAGGAATTCTAATACACATTGCCAAACAAGCCCTAGTGACAGTGATTTTTCATCAATGGTAGTATAAATGAAGATAAATGATTCGCGGACCTAGCACAAGTCACATCCTAGGGCGATCAGTGGTCATATGATTCCTTGACTCATAGAAAGATGCTATGAGCTGTACTTTTTTTTTTTTTCTTGCTTGATTTCCAAATCAGGTGTAAATGGGTAGTAATTATTTCCTCAAGTATTTAGAGCAGGCTACATTTTAGACACTAAAATAGAAGATGCCACAAAATATGTGTGATTCCCATCATGATGTATGTCACCTATCCACACCGTCCATTCCTTATGCCAACTGAATTTATGGCATGATCTAAAAAATGAGGCAGATTCAAAGCTCAAGTGGACCACAACATTGGAAAAAAGAAAACGACACCCACCGTTGAAGACTTATTGGGGCCACTTTTTCATTTGTTGTGAACCACTTGAGTGTTGGATCTGCCTTATTTTTTGGCTAAGGCCTAAAAATGTTTTGGTAAAATCGATGGATAGAACACACATGTTGTATAAATTACAATGAGGCCTACAAATTTAAACGGGTCCTTTTAGACCAGTTTTCGAAGTAGAAATTCCGATGGATTTTCAAACAAGGTAAATGAGTAATACTTACCCATTTGCAGAGTATTTACAGGGATTTGAAAAAATCCTAAAGGTGGGAGCACACAACCTGTAATTTTAGCCCTACAAGGCCAAGGAATTTACCCAACCCCAAAAAATATCATACAAGCTCAAATCATATGAACAATGGTGCATTCACGTAGAACCAGTCCAGTGGTTTCTCATGATTCATGCTAGCAACTGATGCTGGTCTTATCTAAAACTATTCAGCACTTTATCCTTCTTGGGAGCTCCACATTGTTCAATACCAAGTCTCGCAAAATCATCAGCTATGGCATTGTTCTCATGATATATATGGTAGACCCAATAACCCTTGGGTCCAGCTTCATGGCAGAAAAATGCTCTTTCAACACTGAGATCATGGGATCGAGTAACCATGTGGTGTGGTTGTGACTGTGAGCATGTTGAGTGTGGGTGTGTGGGAAAAAAAAAATGAACAAATAAAGGGCTGACCTTCCAATTCAACAAATGCACCATGAAGGATCTATCCAAGAGCTAAAAAAAACTCTATCATGACTTTCTAGTAGCCTCTGTATTCATTGCATACCATAATACTTGTGAAAGGAAAATAAATCCTAACTGTTGAATCTCAACAGATGCCACCACCTCCACTTTTCGAACCCTCGATTTTCAGACAGGCACCTAAGCAACTGATTTTATTATTATTATTATTATTTTTTTTGGCCCCCATAGTGAGAGAACCATCATTATGCTCGATAAAAGGAATGGGGGAAGCTCCAATGGAAAAATATTGGAAGGAAAAAATGCTTCCAAGATGAATCTGTTTCCATGCAATAGTCAGGAATTATTGATGGTATCAAGCTGGAACAACTTATTATTCCTGAATACCCCAACTCAACGCTTAAGAATTTCCTGCCGCTATTGTATTCATCTCTACTTGGTGATAAATAAACCATCTGTACTTCTTTGGATCTCTCATATATTTCATAAAACGGACATCCAATCAGCTGATGACCCATGGTGCATATAAAATCCATTACATGGGTGGTTCCAATTATCAGATCATCTCAGCATGCAGTGCTGAATGGTGCAACAGATCTCGAGTCAGAACAAAGGAAAAATGAACTCAAGCATGTGACGCCCACTCTAATGTCCCATCCTTTTTTTTTTTTTTTGTTGGGCCCTTCTAGGACCCACAAGTAAGTGGGCACCCATTAACTCAGATATTCTTTCTCTTGTCAAGGGCTTTTACATGCCGTGAATCCTCTTGAAAATGAACCCATTTGCATACCTATGAAAATTTCCAACATTAGAAACCAGGTGGGCCATACCAAGATAATTTAGTGGTTTTTGTATAATTTTGAACTGGGTGAGTGTTAAATCGGCCTTATTTTGAGATGGAAGGACAGAAGGGATGGCCAGCCTGATGGACGGGTTGGTTTTTATGCAAGTGAAATCATTTCACCACGTTAGAGAAAGATACCTCCATGTACCTAGTGTGAGTTCGCAAGAGCTTTCCTTTGAAAGTGAGCCTCTTGTGCTGTAAAGGGCACTGATGCCATCCTCTTGAAAGGAGGTTCACGACACTACTCACTCTAATTGTATCGCATTCCAAGTTCTTTGGATCTCTTGATTTGAAAACTTGGGTGATATTGAGTTCCATGAGGAATGCCAGGGGATGGATTTTACATAAACAACTTATTTTGGTACTTGTCAATGCACTTGCTTCATGATACAAACATTCATGCACATGTACCTGTGTGTCAACACAACACACATTTGAACCAGGTCACGATGTTTGTATCAGCTACGGTTTGAATTCATAGCCGTTTAACACAATACATTCTCATACCTAGAGCTTTGCTTTTGGGTTTGGAGAAGAGAAAAAGATGTTGCTTTGGTAGTAAACTTGGAATTGGAGAGGAAACAAGTAGTTGGAGGGATTTGGATTTGAGTGGAATCCAAATCTTGAACTCACACTTTAAAGCTATGATTTCAAATCTATTCTTTTCTGAACACATTAAAATCCAGCCAATTCCAACAGATTTTAATCCACACTGCCAAACAAGCCCCAGCGACACAGATTTTTCATCTTTAGTAGGATAAATGAAGATCAGTGACTTGCTCGACCTGTACAGGTGGTGTATTAGTGGTTATGCGATTCCTTGCCTAATAGAAAGACGCCATCAACTGTACTTTTTTTCTGAAGGTGGGAACAGATGACTAATTTTATACTACCTACAAGGCCAGGGAATTTACCCAACCCTAAAAAATGCCATACAAGCTCAAACCATACAAACAACAGTGCACTCACATGGAACCAGTCCGGTGGCTTCTCATGATTCCTGCGAGTGAGCAACCGATGCCAGTCTTATCTAATGCTATTCTGCATTTTCTCTCTTGGGAGCTCCACATTGCTCCGAAAGAAGTAATTCAAGTCATTCTCAATACCACTAATACCAAGTCTTGCAAAACCATTGGCATTATTTTCATGGTACATATGGCTGACTGAATAACTCTTGGGTCCAGCTCCATAGCTCAATGGTAGACAGACTTCAACACTGAGATCATGGGATCGGGTACCCATGAATAATCTATTTCAAGAGAAGTCACCACCTCTACTTTCCAAACCCTTAATTTTCAGACAGGAACATGAGCACCATCCAATCGCCGATGGCCCGTGTAGCCGAATGGTGCAACACATCTTGAGTCACGAGTCACAACACTGGAAAAATGAACTCAAGCATGTGATGCCCACTCCAATGTCCATCTTGTTTTTGTTGGGCCCACCTGGGACCCACAAGCGAGTGGACACCCATAATTCAGATATTCCTTCTCTTATCAAGGGCTCTACATGCCCTGTATCATCTTGAAAATGAACCTGTTTGCATGCGTACCTACGAAAATTTCAACATTTGAAAACCAGGTGGACCACAGATATTTTAGTGGTTTTTGTATAATTTTGAACTGCCTAAGTGTTGAATCATTTGAAACCAGGTAGGCCACACCAAGATACTTTAGTGGCTTTTATATAATTTAGAACTGGGTGAGTGTTGAATCGGCCTGATTTTGAGATGGAAGGACAGAAAGGGTGGTCTAGTACTGATGGACGGGTTGGATTTCATGCACGTGAAATCATTTCACCTCGTTAAAGAAAGATATACCTCCGTTGGGTTATAACGTGCTAGAGCTTACCTTTGAAAGTGGACCTCCTGTAATGTGGAGGGCACTGATGCCATCCTTTTGAAAGGAGGTGCGTCCGTGAACGTAGACACTGTTAGCGAACGGCTATTATTTCACCATGCAATGACTCTTATCGTTTAGTCACCGTGAGTTTGGAACCCTAAACAAGATGAAGGTGACACGTGAGAATCACGTGAGATAACCCTGCAACCTTATGGCCCAGCAACTCATGTGCTACTATATGCTCTCTCATACGTTGGGCCCAATAAATCAAACCCATTAAACAATCACAACCTTTTGTTTAAAGTTAACTTTCATTATCTACCGTTGGTTTTGCTGCATTGGATGTCTCAAGTAGGTGTGGCTTTTGATAAATAGACCATCCATTGCACAGCCTAAGATATAGATGAATCTGACTGGTACATCATCTGCCACGTGTAATGTGTACGGATGGCTCTACCATCGTCCAGTTTTTATGGCTCCACCCTAACATCTCCCTCCAATAACTCCCATCTGATTTTTTTTTATTTTTTATTTATATTCTCTTCATCCTCACACCTGATGGGTGGATTTGATGAAAGATGTATGGTGGACCCACAAAACAAACCTACGGTTGTCTTCTCATCTTCATTGTTCCCTGTATTGTGACCCATCTAAGCTGTGGATATAACCGATTTTTTGTCCCGAAGGCATAGCATGGAGGATCTTACCTGATGAACGGAGTGGATTTCACATATACAAAATGGTGGGCCTCAAAATACATGGATGCGATCCTTCTAGCAAACCACCACACGAGGACGAGACTTCCAATGCGAGCAGTTCCTTGCAATCTCTGTGTAAAATAAAACGGGGACAAGCATAGACACTAGACCCCAATTTCCAAGAAACAAAAATAAAAAATAAAGAAAAAATTCGCAAGTTGGCATCCACACCGTCCATTTTCCATCTAGATGGAATCATTACCAATGATATTTTCCTTTTTTGGAAACCCACAAAATCACACCCACTATCCATATCTGGTAAAACTCAACCCCGTGCGTCCCACTTCACATATAAAAAAAGCTCCGATGGAGCACAATTTTCAAACCCCGAGCTGCACACGTGCCGATGCAGCAAGTGTGCGAGATCCAATCAGGTTCTACAGTGAACAATCTTTTGCAAAAAAAAAAAAAAAAAAGAAGAAGCAGATATATGGTCTACATTAGATGATTTACCCGGTCCACTCATCAGGCAGGGTGACTAGTACATGTGGGGCCCACCTGATCAATGGTCCAGCTGATTAGGTGGGCATGCCTTTTTTTTTTGGGTCCTAAAAATTACCACAAGGCCTGTCTGATGAACGTCCCAGATCCTGGTCCACTCATCAGGCAGGGTGACTAGTACAAAAGATTGACCTGTCTACATTCAATGTAAATGTGGCCCCACCTGATCAGGTGTGCATTGTGAACTTAATATTGCGGAATGATAGAATCATCTATGCATCAACAATAGATATTCCATACTATAATCTTAAAGCCATACCTGATTTGGAAGACATTCCCGATGCCCTTGTGTTGTCGAGAAGAGCTCTTGGCCTTCTGCACCTTACACCTTTAGGAGAACCTCTTAATGGGGACTAGGGTTTTCTCTTATGTGTTGGTAAGGAGACAAAGACATATATTTATAGGAAAGAGGACCAGAGAAGCTTACCTATCACACTTCTCTCTTCTAGGGTCTCCACACTGTAGGTTTCCATATCTGGCTTAATAACCTGCAAATAAGGACCACGGTTCAAGCATCCCGCCCTAAACCTATTTGCAACAATCACAACTATAGTGGGGCCCACTGCATCGCTCAATCTGAATAATCCAACGGTCATGATCTAAACCGATAATCATGTGTGGCCCACCTAATGGAGTCTTACATTCTCCCACTTGGGCTACACTGATCTCTGAAGGAAAACAAAACATTTCATTTTATTTTGTGAAAAATATTTTATAAAACGCATTTATTTCAAAAGTTCCTAATGGGCGCCCTACTGATTTCAAAACAATACCGTTGGATAATTATGAGCAACGCTTGTCAGATCCAGTCCATCAAGACCACTGATATTGAATCGTGGTAGTCAACACAACATTTAATATTTTTGAAGTGTGACGAATCACGATCACAAATACCAATAGCCTTAATGACATGGATCAGGATATGGGGTGTGGTATGAAGATTACACGTCTTATGTGATCATACGTGTTTATCTTCAAGTGGTCATTCTGAACGTGTCTCCAAGACACAAATCAAAGTCTTACTCACTCAAAACTAAATGTGCACACTGAAGGAAAAGTAAGATATAAACTGAAAAACAGAATCATCAATACATAAAAGATATCTCTAAAAATGTCTGGACATAATCGGATTATATATGAAAACTCCCACTACCGAAATGCATCCTTGAGATCAACAACTTCCATAGACGTCACATGCTCCTTAAAGAGCGTTATAGGAAGGCCTTTAGTGAGAGGATCCGCTATCATCAGCCTTGTGCCGATGAGTTCCATAGACACTTAACGATTCTGAATTCTCTAATTCACAACAAGGTATTTAATGTCAATGTGCTTTGACCTTGATGAATGCTTGTTGTTGTTGGAGAAGTTAACTGCAGCTGAACTATCACAATAGATCTTCAATGGTTTCGGGATCATCTGCACAACCCGTAAACCAGAGAAAAAGCTCTGAAGCCAGACCGCCTGATTCGTGACTTCATGACAAGCTACATACTCTGCTTCCATGGTAGATGATGTTGTAATCGACTATTTTACGCTTTTCCATGATACGGCTCCACCAACCATCATGAATACATAGCCCGATGTGGACTTCTTGATGTCAAGACAACCAGCAAAATCTGCATCTATATATCCTACCAAATTCAAATGGTCGAATCTCCTATATGTGAGTTCGAAGTCCTTTGTCCTTTACAGGTAGCGCAACACTTTTTTTACAACTATCCAATAATTCATTCCTGGATTGCTAAGGTACCTGCCCAACATTCCAACCACAAAAGTAATATCTGGACGCGTACAGACCTGAGCATACATGATGGCAACTCCTCCACATGTTCAGTCACACGATCCACCCACCCACCGGTGGGGTTAGTGTGCAAATCCCAAAATGGAAATTGCCATTTTAGAAAACCTCCACAGTCACAAGCCATCACCAAAGCGGACAGTATCGCCAGTATCTTCATGGCAATCGCCATCTTCCTCAAAAAATGCATCCCCGAATCCTAGCCCTTCCACAATTGCCCAAACTACGGCAACGTTAGTTGCCGCCAATCAAGGTCGCGGAGGCAATTGGAGATGATAATGGCAGCTCACAACGTTGCTACCAAGTCCTCCATCAATAACGGCGAAGGTTGATGGACATGGCTGCCCAAACAAGCGTTGGAAGAGGAAAACGCAGAGGGGCAGCGGTGGTTTTTTTTTTTTTTTAAATGTATTTCTTGAAATCAAGGCTTGTTGTCGATCAAAGATTGGGCCTCCACCCTGACTGCCAGCCCTCATCACCATGAGCCATGGCGGCCAACTCCCAATCGCGGCTACTGCTGCTGTTGGCATACGCTTATGATCGGCGAGCCTTCCTCCATAGTTATTGGCACATGAAACAGGGCTAGGGTTTGGTATTGCCAGACTGCACAAACTAGGAACTTTCCCAATCCACATACTGGCAAGCACAACGCTCATCGGATTCTGGCGGTACAACCCTATTTCCACTAGTTTTCTGATTGTGGCAACAACTGATTATTCATGGCCATAGGGCGATGTGCCGGCCACCAACACGTCAATGTAAATAGTCACAAATCGGATTTGGCAATTTCGCTATAAATCCGATCAGGAAAGCTATAAAGGAGAAAACCCCAACTCATTGTAAATCTCTCAAATCGATGTATAGTAGGCTCTCATACCAACTGTGAACTTAATATTGCGGAATGATAGAATCGTCTATGCATCAACAATGGAGATTACATACTATAATCTTAAAGCCATACCTGATTGGGAAGACATTCCTGATGCCCTTGTGTTGCCGAGAAGAGCTCTTGGCCTTCTGCACCTTACACCTTTAGGAGAACCTCTCAATGGGAGACTGGGGTTTTCTCTTATGTATTGGTGAGGGGAACAAGACATATATTTATAGGAAAGAGGGCCAGAGAAGCTTACCCATCACACTTCTCTCCTTTAGGGTTTTCACACCATATGTTTTCATATCTGGCTTAATAACCACGAATGGGGACCACGGTTCAAGCGTCCCGCCCCAAACCTATTTGCAACAATCACAACTATAGTGGGGCCCACTGCATCGCTCAATCTGAATAATCCAATGGTCATGATCTAAACTGATGATCATGTGTGGCCCACCTTTGGATCCTAAATTTTACCATAAGACCTGTCAGATGAACGTCCCAGACCTCTCGCTCGTGTGCTAAGCCGGCATGCAAAAGGTAGGATCACTAGTATGCCCACGTAGCACGTTCGATGATTTGTCCGGTCCGCTCATCGAGCAGGTTGACTAGTACAAAACATCGATGGCCTACATTCGATGTAAATGTGGGGCCCAACTGATCAGGTGGCCATGTCTAATTTTTTGTGGGTCCTAAATTTTACCACAAGGCCTATCTGATGAACGTCCCAAATCTCTTGCACGTGTGCGACGTCGGCATGCAAAGGTAGCGTCACTAGTATGCGGACATAGCACGTTCGATGATTTGCTGTCTGATGAACGTCCCAGATGTCTCGCACGTGTGCTACATCGGCATGCAACGGTAACTTATCTTTGGCTCATGCAGATGTTGCAGATACCAATTTAATACAAGTAAAGCAAAACGCAAATCCGTATTAAAAATTGCACCATGACAATATATTCTACATTGATCCCCCAAACACCTAAAAAAAATGGATAGTAGACATTGGCAGTAAAATAAAAAAATGAAAAAAAATAAAAATGGCTCTCATACCAAATAATAATAAAATTAGATGGACTGTACTTTCAATTTCGACCCACTCAAACAGAATTCCAGCAGTATTATATTTCAAAATCAACAATGCAAGAGTTTTACTACAGTACATCACGAGGCATTGAAATAGCAATACATTGGCACTATAGCAACTGGATCTGGGTCCAGTTCAGCAATCCAAACTGTTTACAAGATGGGCCTCGCCGTCAATGGAGGATCTCCCGGATTGAAATATTTTAGCACTTTGATTATGTAACATTTTCCATGGATTACTTTGTGGGCCATTGATTCAAGAGTCTAGGATTTCAAATCTTCAAAATTATTGGAATGATATAGCACTTTGATTATATAATCTGGGCCATTGATTCAAAGAGTCTAAGATTTCAAATCTTCAAAATTTTGAAGCAGCCAGCTTGTCATCTTATTTTGTCCGACGGACAATTTGGATATCACAGAATATGGCCCCAGATCCAACGGCTATATTCCCGATTCTGAAAATGTCCTATATTAATCGGGATGGTCAAAACCTGACAGTATAATGTCCATCTAAAGCAGACTACTAGACTCTAACTGTGTGGATGGAACATGGCCTGAAAATCATACGGACCAAACAATCCCAACCACTCGATTCGTGACCATCACATGGACGGTGAACAAGAGAATGGTCATGGGTACGTTTGGATCTATCTACTGACAGTAAAATCGGAGGTTTTTCAAAAGTTGATCAGGTTCCTGATCCAAGAATCGCAGCCATATACCATCACTGTGAGATTTTCATCCTACAATCCAAATCGTGGCGCAAAAAAATTGAACGGTCTAGATCAGCATGCATGCATCTCGCATGTGCAGTGGATGAACTGTGATAACTTGATAATCAATGTACCAAAAATACATTGTAGTTCAGCACTTGTTTTAATACTACTACCAGATCAGTACTTAGTACTTGCAAGTGAAATTGAAGTGATTTTAATATCTACCTTAGACTTAAAATAAAGAAGAAAAAAAAAGTAGGTGCTTAAACATACTGTAGTTATTTAATGAGATTTGATACTCTGGTGGAAAGTGATGGTTGATACACACGCACTAAGAACAGCAAGTGGCATACATGAGACTCAAATTAAACCATCTAAGTCGTGGGCCTTATTTTATAAGGATATATAAACCAACGGTTACAAAGATTTTGGATGGTTGAGGGGCACTTAAAAAACTGTTCCAATAAATATTCACGGTCCAAATTCAACAAACAAAAGTCATGACTTATCTATGGTAGTTCCCTCAATTTGGAAGATTTCATTTGAGTTGATAAATGTCACATGTGGAATTTCTGAGTGCCTGAGTATCAACCATCAGGCCTACCAGAGTATCATCTCTCTCTCTTATATTCTCGAGGTGGGGTAGTGGCCATTAGTTGGCCAGGCAGCAAGCTCCTCTATTTCTTTGATAAAAGTAATAGAAAGCTATGGAAGTATTCCAAGAAATTCTATAGATAACCAACCAAAGCGTCAACAACATAAATAAAATCAAGTTCCAAGTTCTCCTACTGTGAACATAATTTCAAAAAAATTTCAATTGGGTGCTTATACAATACCACACGTGTGCCGTTCATCAGGTGGGCCCCACCATATACGTCTTCGGCTTGCCTCTCCCACAAGAGGTCAGTGAGGCCATAATCAGGTGAACCACACTCATAAAATCAATGCCCATGCACTTTAAAAAATTTCAATTGGGTGTCTTATGAAATGCCCCAATGTGTGCCGTTCATCAGGTGGGGCCCACCATGTACACATCTTAGCCACCTCACCCAAGTGAGGCCAGTCATCATTTAGTGAATCACAGTTGTAAGGTCAATGGTCAAGTTAAGGCATACACGTGCAACCTTGTGGCCCCATGCTTTTGAGCTGCAGCACATGCATGGTGGGGACCACTTGGAGTACGGATTGGACCACACACCTTTCGAACCTGTGGCAAGAGTGGGGTTGTAGCCTTGGAAGGCCTCTAATAAGATGAGAAACTTGGATGAAATAAGAAAGTGAACATGGAGTGAGATGATCAGATGAATTTGCACTTGCACTAGAGCCTTCTTCCTAAGGAAATAAGATCTTCAGCTTCTACCCATCAATGAAAATACAGATGAAAGGAGAATTCCTGTGAAGAATCTTCTTCAAGGACTAACAGACAGATGCATAGAGATAGAGAGTATACTTCTTGTGAATGCATTTCAAGAGATGGAGGAATATCAAAGCAGCTTCTACACTAGAACAAGAAATTAATCTTAGAAGCCAGAGATGCATATATTCATACATCTATAGAGAAACCAGCCTGCATATGTATCTATTAGATAAAAATGAAATTCGATGAGTCAATGCACTTTCAACTGATGGTTCTCCCACAACTGAAGATTAAACCTTACCCATAAAAATACAAATGATGTGTCACAGCATGAGATCAATATTATTAATAGAAGACAAGATTAAGATGCGATGAAACTCAAAGAAATCGAGGTAAGATTTGTCAACTTGATGCACTGTCAATTGCGTGTTTTATCCACCATAGCTTGCTCATTATAAAGATAAGGCAATGAAACACCATTAATCTGAAAATTCTATTAATGAGAGAAGAAAGTTAAGAGCTTTAGTAAAACTATAATGAGATCTAATGATTTTCCTCTCTAATAAAAAGAATCACCATCAATATAATGGATCTTATGATCTCTCATCATCTTTTTGTCTAAAAGCTAAATGAATTACATTGAACAACCATCATCATTCAAATGGTTACGATGATCTCTCCTCACAAATACATCTTCTATTGTCTTTTGAATAAAAGTTTTGTCATCATTCAAAAAGAAAGAAGAGAGAAAGAAACATGAAGAATCATCATCGGGATTGTTGATGAGATATAGGGTGATGATGAAACCATATGGACTAAAATCAAGTTTAACTATTTTTTGAAGGGGAAAAATAATAACATACATAGAAATATGAAAGTATTTTCACAAATACAGTTAGGAATTTAAGGATGAGCATTAGAAGGGGAAATATGGTTAGTTATAACTAACGAGATTCGATTTAAAGTATAATAAGCTTGAAATGAAATTAGATGATTTTATGGATGAGGTTTTCTCAAATACATCTTGACATTTTGCAATGTGATACAGCATGGGACTTAAGGCTTTGAGTATGATCTTCCAGTGATCCAAACTAGTTACCATGAGCCTCAATTTGTATAACGGATAGATAACAAATAACATTTTCTAAATTGGATTATTTCAACCATTTAAAATTTGGCTCGTTTGCTTTAAAAATGGATGGTATATATGCCTAATTTATCTTTGTGTAATCAAAGAGTTAAAATATTCAATCTAATAAATTGTCTGGCATCCCCCATCCAAGGGGGTGCCCTATCACATAAAACATTTGGTTCATTGAAAAACTCCCAAAATGATCAAGTCCTTACATATCACATTGTAGTAGGTTGGGATGCATTCAAGAAATCCTCTTCATAGACAATTAGATGTAGTTACTAGCTGGAAACATTGTTTTTTACATATGAAAGACAAAGGAGATTAAACATGAACAATTTATCTACAACACTCTCTATAATTTCTGAGGTGGTTCTATGAATGAATACAAGTTCAATTTGATGAAATCAGGACTAAAATAAGTAGAAAAATGTGGACAGGTAGACTTAATTCTCCATGAAAGATGGAAGGCATCAAAGAATGATGCGTCCACGGTAAAATAAGTAAAATAGAAAGAATCTCCAACGAATGACGCAATCTTTCAAACTGAAGGCCATCAAAGAACTGATTCAAAGTAGTCCTGGAGCAAGCACCGAGTAATGATTGTGCTTGAAGCAAGCATATACCTAAGGCCTTTTTTTTTTTTTTTTTAATTTTAAGCTAAGCCACTTATCAAGCACCCAATATACACAGCACATGTGAAATCGAAACTATTCACCAAGTGTACCATACCTGGGATAGGCCTTAGATTGAAATTACACCATATGGATGATTCTTAGCAACAATTTTCAGGATGTTTGCATGACAAATGTTGAACCATTGATTGGAGGTTTTTCGGGGTGCCCCATTTGCAATTCTTAAAATCCTTCAATCCGTGACTAGGATGACAAGACTCATGTTATGATTTTTGGTGCCCATCTCATTGAAAATAGGACCTAGCAGGTGAAATCTCCATATCTTGTAGATGTGTACCACAAGTATCGATATTCTTGATTGCTAAGACAACATTGATAGGATTGGATCCTCTATACCAAAACAAATAGGTAAACAACACCCAAATGGGGATGAACAAGAGGGAGGGAGGGAGAGAGAGAGAGAGAGAGAGAGAGAGAGAGAGAGTAGCTTTGAAGGAAAGGGAAGAGGGAGCTCCCTTCAGTCCAAGCATCGAGGGAAAAGGATGAGATTTATCTCCCGCATCATTCACACATTCACAGAGTAGCAAAAACCACTCCCCTTTCTACCAAGTGTTTGAATGAATGAGTCGGCAGCTAATTCAACCCCTAAAACCACCCATGAGTGGACTGAAGGAAGCTCTCTCAAGCCATTCCTTAAAACTGTTTTAAAGAAAGGAGAAAGAAATAAAGAAAAAAAAAACCTTCTTTGAATCAGTAGACAATATTTTGAAACAAAAGAGAGTCTCTCATCATCCATCCCCCGGCCTATGAAGTTGAACCGGTCTTAACCCACAATAACATCATTAGATCTCTAAAACAAATCACAATCACAAACAACCAATAAATCATCATCATCATCCAATCCCCAACTAATTGGGGTTGGCTAAATAACTAATAAATTCAAAAATAAAAATAAAAAAGTCCTTTAAATAAGAAACTTACCCGTTCATCAAAGTTCAAAATATTCAATAAAAACCAACATGAGAATTAAAAGATAGTCGAATTTGTTTTTTATTTTTTATTTTTAGTAAGGAAAACATTAGAACCTTTGGTCTAGATGAAATTATAGATAATTAGACATTTAGATGTATCAAACTACCAGTAATGCTGTGGAAAATCTGCTTGTGATCGGACTCTATCTGCAAATTGTTATAGTTACTAACTCATTTATCTCTCATAAACATTACAAAAGCACCCTTGCTGAATTATGATAAACTAATAACATCAATAAATAATAAAGTAATTGAGAAACTATAAACAGTATTAGTTATTAATAACTAATTCCTCAGCTTTGCACATGATCATCATCATCATCCAATTGAGGATAAAAAATAATAATTTTCTCCCCTTCCCTCCAAAAAGGCGGGGGGAGGAATTCCGCAAACACCAAACAAAGCTGCAAAAATGCATTTCTCTGAGCATGCAACACAAATTCAAGGAAAAAAATGTGAAAAAAAAAATCCATTTTTCCAATTATCAAAACCACCAAAATATTTCCAACAACATGAGCTTTGAATAATCATTCAAAAGAAAACTCCTAAAGAACACCAAAATATTTCCAACAACACAAGCTTTGAATAATCATTCAAAAGAAAACTCCTAAAGACACATGGAATCAAAAGTAACACACTCAAAACACCTCAAATCCTACAGTATTTTTTTCAATCCTAAAATTTGACATCGCTATCACATTTTTTGAAATCAGATTTTTTTTGCAAGACAAAAGAGTCTTGCATGACCAAAACCCAACTTCAATAAGGGGAGGAAAAAAGAATTGGTCAACTACAGGAGCCTACACCACTAATAGGGGCATAGGGCTTTTCTAGCCATTGGATGCATTGCAAAAAAACTATTTTCTACCTTCCCAATTAATGCATCTTATGGCTAAATGAGCCTTCCACCGCTACTACAGGTGCCTATAGGTGATGACTTTTCACAAAAAAGGTTAATAAAGACCTTTTTTTTAATACATAATCTAGATTATTAAGGATGAAAATACCTATAAAGTATAATGTTCCAAAAGAAATAGGAAAAAGCCCATTATTATTTACAGCATGGATCATTTAAAAGAACATATGCACCAATGGGGAAAAAAGGGAAAGAAAGAAAGAAAAAAAAAAAGAAATCCAATATAAAGCAAGCCTTATAAACACAAAAAAATAGCAAAAAGGACTATTATTATTTACAAAGTAGATTGTCAAAATGAACCTACACTAATCTGCCGAGAAGAAGCAAGATCTAATCACATAAGACTTGTAAACACCAAAAGCCAGGTAAAACCATATTCCTCAACATAAAAATAGCTTCTTCTTCTTCTGGTAAATAAAATAGTTCTTCGAAAGTAAGTTTTATTTACATTATGAGATCCATTGAAAATGAAAGGGCTTAAAAATATCACAAGAAAAAAAAAGGCTTTTCACCTCCTTCATTTTTAGTAAAACAAGACCCCTTTAAAAAGGGCTTTTTGTTTGACTAACGAAAGGACATGAACTCCTAGTCAAATCACTCGAGTCCTGTGATATCTTCCTCCAAAAACCCCTTAAAAAACACATAAAATCACTATCTTTTGCTAGCAAAACCAAATGAATAGAAATACATATGATTACACCATAGTTTCTAAACAAAAATAGAAAAAACATTTTTAAATAAAAATTTAAAAAAAATGATCAACCTCTTAAAAGCCAAATCCACGTGAAATCCTATAAATCTAGAACAAAAATCCAACAAAAGGAAAAGAGAGAAAAACAACCCATATAAATAAAAAGAGCCATATACCAAGATGAAAGGAGAAAATATTCCTCCTCAAGATAGAAATATTTCTACTACTAGAAACCCTAATCTTCTTCGTGATGATCAATCAACCGCTCAACAATAAAACACGTCCACGTAAAATCCTCCCACTCCAACCTGAAAGTAAAATAAAAGGAGAAATACCTACATTGCAAATTTCATAAAATAAAAAAAAGTTAAATAGAGAGAGAGAGAGAGAGAGAGAGAGAGAGAGAGAGAGAGAGAGAGAGCTCCCTATTTACCATGTAGCAAGTATGCTTCTCCCTATACTCTTCTTAAGACTTATCCGTGGCTGTTGGTTGCTATTGATTATCACTTTTGGATACCCAAATTTAGGGCTCTCAATGGGTCGAATCTGGATCGGATCCAGTTGGATCCGGCTCCAAGTCCATATATCTGTAGACGGATTCGGATCCAACTCGGATCCAAAAGGTGATATCTATATCTGATCCATTTATAAATTGTTAGATCCATTTCCGATCCAAAATCCATATAACCATCGGATTCGGATCGGATTTAGGTCTGAATCCACCCTCATTACAAATCTAAGAAAATATATAATATAATAGATTTAATTTAGTAGAAAAATAGTGCAAATCACACTATTTACTGTGTTATGGTCGACCTAAGAGTGGCATGTCTCAATTTTGAGGCATGGCCTAAAATAATTTGGAAAATGGATGGTCAGCATGAATATAACATATAAAGTAAGGCGACAATGAGTCAGATCTTAATTGGATTCAAATCAAACTCGGATATGTTTCTGTGAATCCAAATCCGGTCCATTTAAGTAATCGAACCTATGTTAAGATCCAAATCCGGTTCATTTAACTAATTGGACCTAATTTAAGATCCAAATCCGCATTATACAGATTCGGAGCGAATCGGATCTCGAATTTAACCTGCTCTATTAAAAGCCCTACCAAAATTCCCACTTTCTAACTCATAAAGACAGGGAGTAGAAGAACTCATATCACATACTGGGAAAAGACAAGTAGAAAAACCCATATCACATATTGGGGATAAAAAGTAGGAGAGAGAGAGAGAGAGAGAGAGAGAAGAGTTTTAGATTCACCATACAAGAAGAGGAGTAGAAGAACCCATATCACATATTAGGGATAAAAGTAGGAGAGAGAGAGAGTGTGTGTGTGTGTGTGTGTGTGTGTGTGAGAGAGAGAGAGAGGGGGGGGGGGGGGGGATTCACTCCACCAAAAAGAGGGAGAATGACCTATATCACATATAATTAGGGATAACATTAGGAGGGACAAAGAGAGAAAATAGAGAGAGAAGTTGGGATTCACTCCACAAGAAAGAGAGGGAGAACCATGTCACATATTAGAGAGAGAGAGAGAGAGTCACACCTCAAGAGAGAGAGAGCAGAAGAACTATATCACGTATTAGAAAAAGAGAGAGGGTAGTGTTGAAGGAAAGGGAAGAGGGAGCTCCCTTCAGTCCAAGCATCGAGGGAAAAGGATGAGATTTATCTCCCGCATCATTCACACATTCACAGAGTAGCAAAAACTGCTCCCCTTTTCTACCAAGTGTTTGAATGAATGAGTCGGCAGCTAATTCAACCCCTAAAACCACCCATGAGTGGACTAAAGGAAGCTCTCTCAAGCCATTCCTCAAAACTATTTTAAAGATCAGGGAGAAAGAAATAAAGAAAAGAAACCAAATAAAGAAAAGAAACCTTCTTTGAATCAGTAGACAACATTTTGAAACAAAATAAAGTCTCTCCTCATCCATCCCCTGACCCATGAAATTGAACCGGCCTTAACCCATAAATGCATCATTAGATCCATAAAGCAAATCACAATCACAAACAACCAATAAATCATCATCATCATCCAATCCCCAACTAATTAGGGTTGGCTAAACAACTAATAAATTCAAAATTCAAAACAAGAAAAGCCCTTTAAATCAGAAATTTATCGGTCCATCAATGTTCAAAATATTCAATAAAAACCAACATGAGAATTAGAATTTGGTTGAATTTGTTTTCTTTTTTCTTTTGTTTTTTTAATGAGGAAAACATTAGAACCTTTGGTCTAGATGGAATTATAGATAATTAGACATTAGATGCATCAAACTACCAATAATGCTGTGGAAATTTTGCTTGTGATCAGACTTTATATGAAATTGCTATAGTTACTAAATGATTTCTGTCATAAAAATTACAAAAGCACCCTTGCTGAATTATAATAAACTAATAACATCAATAAATAATAAAGTAATTAAGAAACTAAAAACAATATTAGTTATTAATAACTACTTCCTCAGCTTCGCATCCTAATTAATCATCATAATCCAATTGAGGATAAAAAAAAAATGATTCTCTCCCCTTCCCTCCAGAGGGGGGAGGGGGGGGTGTGGAATTCCGCAAACACCAAACAAAAATGCAAAAATGCATTTCTCTAAGCATACAACACAAATTCAAAGAAAAAAAATTTCCCATAACATTTAAAAGAAAACTTCCCTATTTACAATGCTTCCAAATCCTAAGACCTAGACTTCCCTTCCCATAAAGCACTTCTTTTACATGAGATTTTGGTTTTCAAACCATTTCATCTCAATCACCCACATCACCTAAAACTTCAAAGACAATGAGGGAAAAAAAATTTCCAATTATCAAAACCACCAAAATATTTCCAACAACACGAGCTTTGAATAATCATTAAAAAGAAAACTCCTAAGGACCACCAAAATATTTCCAACAACACAAGCTTTGAATAATCATTCAAAAGAATACTCCTAAAGACACATGGAATCAAAATTAACACACTCAAAACACCTCAAATCCTACAGTATTTTTTTCAATCATAAAATTTGACATCGCTATCACATTTTTTGAAATCATATTTTTTTGCAAGACAAAAGAACCTTGCATGACCAAAACCCAACTTCAGTAAGGGGAGGAAAAAAGAACTGATCAGCTACAAGAGCCTACACCACTAATAGGGGCACAGGGCTTTTCTAGCCATTGGATGCAATACAAAAAATTATTTTCTACCTTCCCAATTAATGCATTTTATGGCTAAATGAGCCCTACACCGCTACTACAGGTGCCTATAGGTGATGACTTTTCACAAAAAAAGGTTAATAAAGACCATTTTATACATAATCTAGATCATTAAGGATGAAAATACCTATAAAGTATAATCTTCCAAAAGAAATAGGAAAAAGCCCATTATTATTTACAGCATGGATCATTCAAAAGAACCTATGCACCAATGGGGGAAAAAATGGAAAGAATGAAAGAAAGAAAGAAATCCAATATCAAGCAAGCCTTATGAACACCAAAAGAATAGCAAAAAGGCTTATTATTATTTACAAAATAGATAGTTAAAATGAACCTACACTAATCTTTAGAGAAGAAGCAAGATCTAATCACACAAGACTTGTAAACTCCAAAAGCTAGCTAAAACCATCTTCCTCAACATAAAAATAGCTTATTCTTCTTCTGGTAAATAAAAGGGCTTCTTCGAAAGTAAGTTTTATTTACATCATGAGATCCATTGAAAATGAAAGAGCCCAAAAATATCACACAAGAAAAAGGCTTTTTCGCCTCCTTCATTTTTAGTAAAACAAGACCCCTTTAAAAAGGGCTTTTTGTCTGACTAATGAAAGGACATGAACTCCTAGTCAAATCACTCGAGTCCTCTGATATCTTCCTTAAAAAATCCCTTTAAAAAACACATAAAATCACTATCTTTTGCTAGCAAAACCAAATGAATAGAAATACATGTGATTATACCATAGTTTCTAAACAAAAATAGAAAAAATATTTTTAAATAAAAATTTTAAAAAAATCATGATCAACCTCTAAGCCAAATCCACGTGAAATCCTATAAATCTAGAACAAAAATCCAACAAAAGGAAAAAAGAGAAAACAACTCATCTAAATAGAAAGAAAAAAAATACTAAGATGAAAGGAGAAAATATTCCTCCTCAAGATAGCAATATTTCTACTACTAGAAACCATAATTTTCTTCGTCGTGATGATCAATGAACCACTCAACGATAAACCACGTCCACCTAAAATCCTCCCACTCCAACCCAAAAGTAAAATAAAATGAGAAATACCCACATTGCAAATTTCATAAAAAAGAAAGTTAAATACAGAGAGAGAGAGAGAGAGAGAGAGAGAGAGAGAGAGGGGGGGAGGGAGCTTAAAGCTCCCTATTTACCATGTGGCAAGTATGCTTCCACCTATACTCTTCTTGAGACTCATCCATGGCTGTTGGTTGCTATTGATTATCACTTTCGGACACCTAAATTCTCATTTTCTCACTCATAAAAATAGGGAGTAGAAGAACCCATATCACATATTGGGAAAAGACGAGTAGAAGAACCCATATCACATATTGGGGATAAAAAGTAGGAGAGAGAGAGAGAGAGAGAGAGAGAGAGAGAGAAGAGTTTCGAATTCACCCTACAAGAGAGGAGTAGAAGAACCCATATTGCATACTAGGGATAAAAGTAGGAGAGAGGGAGAGAGGGAGAGAGGGATTCACTCCACCAAAAAGAGGGAGAAGGACCCATATCACATATAATTAGGGATAACATTGGGAGGGACGGAGAGAGAAATCGAGAGAGAAGTTGGGATTCACTCCGCAAGAAAGAGAGGGAGCAAAAGAACCACATCACGTACTAGAGAGAGAGAGAGAGAGAGAGAGAGAGAGAGAGAGAGGGTAGCCTTGAAGGAAAGAGAAGAGGGAGCTCCCTTCAGTCCAAGCATCGAGCGAAAAGGACGAGATTTATCTCCCACATCATTCACACATTCACAGAGTAGCAAAAACCGCTCTCCTTTCTACCAAGTGTTTGAATGAAGGAGTCGGCAGCTAATTCAACCCCTAAAGCCACCCATGAGTGGACTGAAGGAAGCTCTCTCAAGCCATTCCTTAAAATTGTTTTAAAGAAGAGAGAAAGAAACAAAGAAAAAAAAAAAAAACCTTCTTTGAATTAGTAGACAACATTTTGAAACAAAATAGAGTCTCTCATCATCCATCCCCCGGCTCATAAAGTTGAACCGGTCTTAACCCACAAAAGCATTATTAGATCTCTAAAGAAAATCACAATCACAAACAACTAATAAATCATCATCATAATCAAATCTCCAACTAATTGGGGTTGGCTAAACAACTAATAAATTCAAAATTCAAAATAAGAAAAATTCTTTAAATCAGAAACTAATCCACCTATCAAAGTTCAAAATATTCAATAAAAACCAACATGAGAATTAGAAGATGGTTGAATTTGTTTTCTTTTTCTTTTTTTTAATAAGGAAAACATTAGAAGCTTTGGTCCAGATGGAATTATAGATAATTAGATATTTAGATGCATCAAACTACCAGTAATGTTGTGGAAAATTTGCTTGTGATCAAACTTTATATGAAATTGCTATAGTTAATGATTTCTCTCATAAAAATTACAAAAGCACTATTGTTGAATTATGATAAACTAATAACATCAATAAATAATAAAGTAATTGAGAAACTGAAAATAATATTAGTTATTAATAACTATTTCCTTAGCTCCACATCTTAATAATTATCATAATCTAATTGAGGAGAAATAAAATTATTCTCTCCCCTTTCCTCCAAGGAGGCGGGGGGAGGAATTCCGCAAACATGCACCAAACAAAGCTACAAAAATGCATTTCTCTAAGCATACAATACAAATTCAAGGAAAAAATTTCCCATGACATTTAAAAGAAAGCTTCCCTATTTACTATGCCTCCAAATCCTAAGACCTAGACTTCCCTTCTCATAAAGCACTTCTTTTACATGAGATTTTGGCTGTCAAACCATTTCATCTCAATCACCCACATCACCTAAAAATTCAAAGACGGTGAGGCAAAAAAAAAAAAACTCATTTTTCCAAATATTAAAACTACCATAATATTTCCAACAACACAAGCTTTGAATAATCATTCAAAAGAAAAATCCTAAAGACATATGGAATCAAAATTAACACTCTCAAAACACCTCAAATCCTATAGGACTTTTTTCAACCCTAAAATTTGACAACGCCATAACATTTTTTGCAATCAGATTTTTTGCAAGGCAAAAGAGCGGTCTATGACCCAAATCCAACTTCAATAAGGGGGAAAAAAACTAATCAGCTACAGTTTCCTACACCACTAATAGGGCCACAGAGTTTTTCTAGCCATTGGATGCATTACAAAAAATAAATTTCTACCTTCCTAATTAATGCATCCTATGGCTAAAAGAGCCCTCCACCGTTACCACAAGTACCCGTAGGTGATGACTTTTCACAAAAAAGGATAATAAAAAACACTTTATATATAATCTAGATCATTAAGGGAGAAAATACCTATAAAGTATAATCTTGCAAAAGAAATAGGAAAAAACCCATTATTATTTATAGCATGGATCATTCAAAAGAACCTCTGCACCAAGGGGGAAGAAAAGGGGAGCAGTGGGGGCGGCAAATATGAAAAGAAAGAAAGAAATACAATATCAAGCAAGCCTTATGAACACCAAAAGAATGGCAAAAGGGCCTATTAATAGAGAGTTAAAATGAACCTACACTAATCTACAGAGAAGAAGCTAGATCCCAATTTAGAACTGGGTGAGTGTTGAATCGGCCTGGCCTGATTTGAGATGGAAGGACAGAAAGGGTGGTCTAGTACTAATGGACGGGTTGGATTTCATGCACGTGAAATCATTTCACCTCGTTAGAGAAAGATACCTCCGTTGGGTAAAAACGTGCTAGAGCTTAGCTTTGAAAGTGGAGCTCCTGTAATGTGGAGGGCACTGATGCCATCCTCTTGAAAGGAGGTGCGTCCGTGAACGTGGACACTGTTAGCGAACGGCTATTATTTCGCCATGCAATGAGTCAGTGATCACCATGAGTTTGGAACCCTAAACAAGATGAAGGTGACACGTGAGAATCACGTGAGATAACCCTGCAACCTTATGGCCCAGCAACTCATGTGCTACTATATGCTCTCTCATACGGTGGGCCCAATAAATCAAACCCATTAAACAATCACAACCTTTTGTTTAAAGTTAACTTTCATTATCTACCGTTGGTTTTGCTGCATTGGATGTCTCAAGTAGGTGTGGCTTTTGATAAATAGGCCATCCATTCCAGAGCCTAAGATATAGATGAATCTGACTGGTACATCAGCTGCCAAGTGTAATGTGTACGGATGGCTCTACCATCGTCCAGTTTTTATGGCTCCACCCTAACATCTCCCTCCTATAACTCCCATCTGATTTTTTTTTTTTTTTTTTTGTATATTCTCTTCATCCTCACACCTGATGGATGGATTTGATGAAATGTATGGTGGACCCACAACACAAACCTACGGTTGTCTTCTCATCTCCATTGTTCCCTGTATTGTGACCCATCTGAGCTGTGGATATAGCTGATTTTTGTCCCGAGGACATAGCATGGAAGAGCTTACCTGATGTACGGAGTAGATTTCACATATACAACATGGTGGACCTCAAAATTCATGGATGAGATCCTTCTAGCAAACCACCACCCAAGGACGAGACTTCCTAGTTCCAATGCGAACAGTTCCTTGCAATCTCTGTGTAAAATAAAATAGGGACAAGCATAGACACTTAGACCCCAATTTCCAAGAAACAAAAATAAAAAAAATAAAGAAAAAATTCACAAGTTGGCATCCACACCGTCCATTTTCCATCTAGATGGAATCATTACCAATGATATCTTCCATTTTTGGAAACCCACAAAATCACACCCACTGTCCATATCTGGTAAAACTCAACCCCGTGCATCCCCACTTCACATATAAAAAAAAGCCACGGGGGAGCACCATTTTCAAACCCCGAGCTGCACACGTGCCAATGCAGCAAGTGTGCGAGATCCAATCAGGTTCTACAGTGAACAATCTTCTGCGAACAAAGAAGAAGATCGATGGTCTACATTCGATGATTTACCCGGTTCACTCATCAGGCAGGGTGACTAGTACATGTGGGGCCCACCTGATCAATGGTCCAGCTGATCAGGTGGGCATGTCTTTTTTTATTTGGGTCCTAAAAATTAACACAAGGCCTGTCTGATGAACGTCCCAGATCTCTTGCACGTGTGCTAAGCCGGCATGCAAAGGTAGGTGACTAGTATGCTGACGTAGCACGTTCGATGAATTTGCCCGGTCCACTCATCAGGCAGGGTGATTAGTACAAAAGATCGACGGTCTGCATTCAATGTAAATGTGGGCCCCAACAGGGCTGTCTAATGAACGTCCCAGATCTCTTGCACGTGTGTTACATCGGCATGCAAAAGGTAGGGTGACTAGTATGCCAACTCAGCACGTTCGATGATTTGCCAGGTCCACTCATCAGGCAGGGTGACTAGTACAAAATATCGACGGTCAACATTCGATGTAAATGTGAGGCCCACTTTATCAGGTGGGCATGTCTATTTTTTTTTGGGTCCTAAATTTTACCACAAGACCTGCCTGTTGAACGTCCCGGATCTCTCACACGTGTGCTACATCAGCATGCAAAGGTAAGTTATCTTTGGCTCATGCAGATGTTGCAGATACCAATTTAATACAAGTAAAGCAAAACGCAAATCCGTATTAAAAATTGCACCATGACAATATGTTATACATTATCCCCCAAACACCTAAAAAAAATGGAGAGTAGGCATTGGAAGTAAAATAAAAAATGAAAAAAAATCAAAATGGCTCTCATACCAAATAATAATAAAATCAGATGGACTGTACTTTCAATTTCGACCCACTCAAACAGAATTCTAGCGGTATCATATTTCAAAACCAACAATGCAAGAGGCTTACTATAGTACATCGTGACGCATTGAAATAGCCATACATTGGCACTATAGCAGCTGGATCTGGGTCCTGTTCAGCAATCCAAACTGTTTACAAGATGGGCCTCATCGTCATTGGAGGATCACCGGATTGAAATATTTTAACAAAAAAATTGAACGGTCTAGATCAGCATGCATGCATCTCGCATGTGCAGTGGATGAATTGTGATAACTTGATAATCAATGTACCAAAAATACATTGTAGTTCAGCAGCTGTTTTAATACTACTTCCAGATCAGTACTTAAGTACTTGCAAGTGAAATTAAGTGATTTTAATATCTACCTCAGACTCAAAATAAAGAAAAAAAAAAAAAAAAGAAAAGTAGGTGCTTAAACATACTGTAGTTATTTAATGAGATTTGATACTCTGGCGGAGTGTGATGGTTGGTACACACGCATTAAGAAGTGCAAGTGGCAGACATGAGACTCAAATTAAACTAGCCAAGTCGTGCGCCCTATTTTATAAGGATGATTAACCAACGGTTACAAAGATTTTGGATGATTGAGGGGCACTTAAAAAACTGTTGCAATAAATATTCACGGTCCAAATTCAACAAACAAAAGTCATGACTTATCAATGGTAGTTCCCTCAATTTGGAAGGTTTCATTTGAGTTGATATATGTCACATGTGGAATTTCTGAGTGCCTGAGTATCAACCATCAGGCCTACCAGAGTATCATCTCTCTCTCTCTCTCTCTCTCTCTCATATTCTCGAGGTGGAGTAGTGGCCATTAGTTGGCTAGGCAGCAAGCTGCTCTATTTCTTTGATAAAAGTAATAGAAAGCTATGGACGGATTCCAAGAAATCCTATAAATAACTAACCAAAGCGTCAACAACATAAATAAAATCAAGTTCTAAGCTCTCCTACTGTGAATATAATGTGTTATTGTAATGGATGAGGAGATGAAAATGTAGAAGTATGGAAGATAAAGAAATCGAAATGATCTCATGCACTTTCAAAAAAAATTCAATTGGGTGCTTATAAAATACCAGACGTGTGCCGTTCATCAGGTGGGGCCCACCATATACGTCTTCGGCCTGCCTCTCCGACAAGATGTCAGTCAGGTCATAATCAGGTGAGCTCATGCACTTTAAAAGATTTCAATTGGGTGCCTAATTATCAAATGCCACAATTTGTGGTGTACGTTCATCAGGTGGGGCCCACCATGTACACAACTTGGCCACGTCACCCAAGTGAGGCCGATCATCATCGAGTGAATCACATGCACTTGTAAAGTCAATGGTCAAGTTAAGGCATACACGTGCAACCAAGTGGCGCCCCCATGCTTTTGAGCTGCAGCACATGCATGGTGAGGACAACATGGTGTACGGATTGGATCCACACCTTTCGAACCTGTGGCAAGAGTGGGGTTGTAGCCTTGGAAGGCCTCTAATAAGATGAGAAACTTGGATGAAATAAGAAAGTGAACATGGAGTGAGATATTGAGCTGATGAATTTGCACTTGCACCATAGTCTTCTTCCTAAGGTAGTAAGATCTTCAGCTTCTACCCATCAACAAAAATCAAGATGAAAGGAGAATTCCTATGAAGAATCTTCTTCAAGACTAATATATATATATAAAGAGAGAGAGAGAGAGGAGAGAGAGAGAGAGAGAGATTACACTTACTGTGATTGCCTTTCAAGAAATGGAGGAATATGCTCAAGCAGCTTTTACACTAGAGCAACAAATGAATTGTAGGAGCGAGAGATGCATATATTCATACATCTATAGACAAACCAACCTGCATATGCATCTATTAAATAAAAATAGGGGCCGGTTCTACTACAAGTATAAGATATGCTTAAATTGCAAATGGGAGCATTACGGTCTTTTTCCGGGAAAACCATACCTACAACAATGTAAATGCACTCATGTCATTGAGAGTATACTCACGTTGACATTGCCCCTCACCACTCCGTTTATTACAGCTATACCATTTAAAAAAATGAGAGTGAAATGACCAATAGCCTGGTGCCAGAAGTTTGGTCATTTTTTTACCATTAAACGAATAGGCTACAAATTGATGTTATTATGGTTCACATTATCATTATAAGTGTCCCATTTTTTTATGCACTTAATATTTTAATTGTTTCAGTTGAATGGATGGAACAGACCATCAGAAAAACACTTGTGGGTCATACATGCATCAATGTGAGGGAGTTGCTAGGTTACAATGATCATCTAGTTTTAATGGATTAACACCGGAATTTGTATTCCCCTAGTGATGTATTTTTTGTAGATTTAAACCATCCATCCATTTTTGCATGTCATTTAAGTACTTATTAAGAAATATTAAGTTGATCGATATCTTTGGTGGACCACACCATTAGAAATAGTTGTTAATGGTCGTTTAAAGGTGGGCCTGACCCAACATTTACGGGGGCCATAGTCATCAATCTCATCGATCAAGACCGTCCATCTGTTTTTTTTTAGTCTCTATTTTTCATAGGAGCAAACTTAAGGTCGATATGACTAGTAGGTTGGTCCCATAAGTGGATTCATGTTGGACCATTAATTGAATATACAATGAAATGATGCTATTATGGTCCACATGATCATTGTATATGTCCCATATTTTTATACAAGTCATAGTTTAATCCGCCCAGTTGATTTAACGGAATGGATCATTAGAAAAACGCTTGATGGCCATACATGCCTCAAGGCGAGCGAGTTGCCAGGTTACAACGGAGTCCAGTGTTACCCTAGTAACACCTAGTCGATGTTCTCGTCACCATGTACAATCGCTCATTATGTCTTTGTTTTTAAACATCTAAACCGTCCTCCCATTTTTTAATCTCACGTTAGAAGCTAGTTCCAAACATTAAGCCAATACATATCTTTGATAGACCACACCATTTCAAACAGTTATTTAAAGGTGGACATGACCCGACCTTCATGGGTCCCATCTTCATCAAGATCAACAATCTTTACCGTCTTTTAATATTTTCACCTCTTTTTTTTTGTCACACCATCAAAATTGAGGTTGATATGACTAGAGGTTGGTCCCAACAGTCAATTCTTTTTTTAACCATTAAACAAATATGCTATAAATTATGTTGATGTGATCCACCTAATCATTCTATATACTCCATTTTCTTTTTACAAGTCATATTTTTATTCTTACAGATGAATAGATGGCACAGATCATTCAAAATATGCTTGTGGCCATACATGCTTTAAGGCCAGTGAGTTGCTAGGGTAACACCAAGTTGGCATTCCCCTCACCGTGTGTGGTTGTCCATGACGTATTCTCTGCATATATATGGGCTGTGTGGATCCAAAACTATTAGATTGATCCAAAAGCTTTGTGGCTACCAAGAAGTTTTTAATAGTAAATCATCACTATTTCCTATGGTGTGGTCCACAGAAGATTTAGATATGTTTTATTTTTGCTACACTGCCCTAAAATGATCTTTCAAAACCTATGGGCAGTGTGGATTTAAGGTAAGTACATCAAGGTGGTCCCCAGAATCAGTCATACAACGGCGTGGATTTAAGGCACATACATCTGAGTTGCAGCTAAGTAGTGTACGCTCTTGAGTAAACTCAGTTGGACCCACTGTAAATGTATATGATTTATCTATACCTTCCATCCCTTTTTCCAGCTCATTTAAGGGGATGAAACCAAAATTGAAGCACATCCAAAACTCAGGTGGCGTATACCACAGGAAACAGTGGGTATAATGATTTCCACCGTTGAAACCTTTCCAGGGCCCGTAGTGATATTTATTTGTCATCAATCTGTTCACAAGATCACACATACATTTATGAAAGGAAAAAAACAAATATCAACCTGATCTAAATCTTCCATGGCCCCTAAGAATTTTTCAATGGCATGAGTTAAATTCATATTGTTTCCTGTGGCGTGGTCCACTTGAGCTTTTTATATGCTTCAGTTTTTGTCTCAAGCCATAAAATTATCTTTTAAAATGGATGAACGAAATGAGTAAAATGCCTATATCACGGTGTACCCCCCAGAGTCTACTCAGCACGCTTATAGTATTGAGTTACTCAGGACACAATCCGCTTCCCACGCGTACGGCCGGGACGCGGATTAGCTGCTTACAGGTTGACTAGTGATACTCACTACTGAAGTGACGTGGCCATGTGGGACCCACCATGATGTATGTATTGTATCCACACCATCCATCCATTTGGAGAGATAATTTTAAGGCACGGGCCAAAGAATGAGTCAGATCCAAAGCGGAGTAGACCCCACTACAAAAAACAGTGGAGATTGAACGCCTACCATTAAAAACTTCTAAGGGCCACAGAAGTTTTATATCAAGCTGATATTTGTTTTTCTCTTCATTGGTGTCTGTGTTAGCTTATGAACAGGTTGGATCTCAAATAAACATCATGGAGGACCCTTAGAAGGTTTCAACGGTGGGAGTCACTCTCCACACTGTTTTATGTGGTGGGGTCCACTCAAGCTTTGCATTTGCCTCATTCTTTGTCTTATGCCCTGAAATGATCTCTCCAAATGGATGGACGACGTGGATACACCAGATTCTTCATGGTGAGTCCCACAAAACATGGTGACATCACTTCAGTAGCTGGCCCGCTACACCCTGGTAACAGCTTAGTGGGTGTTACCACTACCATGTGGGGCCTACCTTGATGTAATTTTTGTATATCCATGTAGTCCATCTTTTTTTCCGTTTCATGTTAGGATGCATCCAAAATTATAATATCCAAATCTCAAGTGGACCATACTAATAGAAAGAGTGATAAATAGTCATTAAAAATATTTTGTGAGCCACAAAAGTTTTAGATCAAGCTAATCTTTAAAATTTCCTTTCATCCACACCTTCTTAACATTATCAAGAGCTTGGATTGCAAATAAACATTACTAAAACCTTAAGATGGGCTCTTTGGAAATTTTAATGGTGAGGCACTCAATCATCACTGTTTCCAGTGGTATGGTCCACTTGAGATTTGGATTTGCATAATTTTGGAATCCCATCCTCGAATGGGCTGGAGAAATGGATGGGCGGGTTGGATATACAAAATAACATCCATGTGGGCCACACGGTAGGGGTAACACCCACTAAGTTGTTCCCGAGGTAACACCTAATTCGCTCCCATTAGGGCTATCAACGGGTTGAATACGGTCCGGATCAGTGATGATCCGTATCTGACCCGATTAAGGATATATCTTACCCGAATCCGATTCGGATCACAAGTATATGATCCGAACCCGACACGTTTAAATTTTTTGAAATCCGTTTCCGATCTGATTACGATCTAACCCGATATCCGAGAGAGAGAGAGAGAGAGAGAGAGAGAGAGAGAGAGATGCTCGTGCGTGGAGAGTAGAGACGAAGGAGACGGCTGTTGTTTTTTTTTAATCGGGTTGGGTCGTTAACGGGCCGAATCAAGGTTGATCTGAATCCGACCCGAATATTAAACGGATCATCTTTGTGTATCCGTATCTGACTCGATGATCCGATTATTGATCCGAATCCAATTACATCAGAGCGGATCTGGATCGAATATGGATAATAATCAGTGCCGTTGACAGCCCTAGCTCCCATCCCTCTCACACTGGGAGCGGATTGCCTATGACCACAGGCACAGAGATATATCTGTGCCAGGAGCTGTGTGGGGCCCATAGAGATGGACGTGACAAATCCACTCTGTCCATCTGTTTTTGAAGGCCACGATGGGACATGATTCTAAAAATCATGCAGATCCAAAACTAAGGTGGGTCATACCAAATGAAACAAGGGGGATTGAACAGTTTATCTGCATGTTATTCATCAGGATAATATTTTTTCCTACAATTTATCTGCATGTTTATATTCTATGACCAGTTTTGATGGCATGTAAACATCATATTCAGCTCCAGGAAGGTTTCAATGGTGGGCAAGAACTTCTTTCGCAATTTCGAGCCATCCATGATAGGAGATTCTCCACGTCGATTTTGAGCTGGACCGGACTCTGATAAAGTTCTTGCAAAGCTCTCGGGCCACTTTCAGAAGCCAGAGGCCTTGAATGTCAGATCCGACCATAGTTGTGCATATGGATCCGGATGAAGTCCAAAATTTCACAGAGATGTATTTCGTAAACAAAATACGATCCACGTCAATTTTAAGCAAAATCAGTCCCAAATAAAAGCACTTTTGAAGTCTTTTGGTGGCTTTTGAAAGAATGTTTTGAAACTCTGAAACTGTGAGTAAGCATGGATATTGACGCAGGTGGAGTCCAAAATTTTCCTCGGCAGCACGTCTAGGACGAGAAAGTCTCCACATCTGTTTCAAGATAGACTAAACTTCGATAAAGTCGTTCTGAGGCCCTGATTGCCGGATTAGGCCATATTTGTGCTTATGGATCTCGATGGAGTTCGAGGACGTCTGTCGTGGAAAATATATGGTCCACGTCAGTTTTGAGGATAATCAGTCGCAGATAGAGCCACTTCTAAAGTGTTTAGGTGCTTTTTGGAAGATTGGTACAAAACTTTGAAACCACGAGTAAGCGAGTATTCTGACGCAAGTGTAGTCCAAAATTTCCCTCGGTAACACGTCTAGGACGGGAGAGTCTCCACGTCAGTTTCAAGATGGACAAGGCTCCGGTAAAGTCGTTCTAAGGCCCTCAGACCACTTTTGGAGACAAGAGGCCCTGAATGCCGGATTAGGCCATAGTTGTGCTTATAAATCTTGATGAAGTTCGAAATTTCACGAGGATGTCTGTCATGGAAAACATACGGTCCATGTTAGTTTTGAACATAATCAGTTGTAGATAGAGCCACTTCTAAAGTGTTTAAGTGTCTTTCAAAAGATTGGTATGAAACTCTGAAACCGCGAGTAAGAGCGGATTCTGACGTAGGTGGAGTCTGCAATTTCCCTCGGCAACACGTCAAGGACAGGAGATTCTCCACGTTGATTTCAAGATTGACCAGACTCTAATAAAGTTGTTCTGAGGCCTTCGGGCCACTTTCGGAGCCGAGAAGTCCTGATTGTCGGATCAAGCCATAGTTGTTCTTGTGTATATCGATTGAGTCCAAAATTTCATGGGGAAGTCTGTCACAGACAAATATGGTCCACGTCAGTATTGAGTAGAATCGGTCACCGATAGAGCCACTTTTAAAGTGTTTAGGAGGCTTTTAGAAGATTGGTATGAAACTCTGAAACTGTGAGTAAGCGCGGATTTCGATGCAAGTGAAGTCCAAAATTTTCCTATGTAGCACGTTCAGGACGGGAGAGTCTCCACGTCGGTTTCGAGATGAACCAAACTCTAATAAAGTCATTCCGAGGCCCTTGGGCCACTTTCAGAGCTCAAAGGCCCTGATTGCCGGATCAGGACATAGTTATGCTTATGTATGTCGATGGAGTTCGAAATTTCGTGGGGACGTCTATCGTAGACAACATATGGTTCACATTAGTTTTGAACAGAATCGGTCGCCAATGGAGCCACTTTTAAAGTTTTTAGGTAGCTTCAGAAGATTAGTACGAAACTCTGAAACCGCAAGTAAGTGCGGATTCGGATGCAGGCGGAGTCTGGAATTTTCCTCGTCGGCACATCTAGGACGGGAGATTCTCCGCATCGGTTTTTAGATGGATGGGAATCCGATAAAGACATTCTGAGGCCCTCGGGTCACTTTTGGAGCCGACAAGCCCTGATTATCGGATCAGGCCATAGTTGTGCTTATGGATCTCGATGGAGTGCGAAATTTCGTGGGGACGTCTGTTGCGGAAAACATACAGTTCACATTAGTTTTGACTGTAATCAATCGCAAATAGAGCCTCTTCTTAAGTGTTTAGGTGGCTTTTGTAAGATTTATACGAAACTCAAAAATTAAAAGTAAGCGCAGATTCCGACGCAGATGGAGTCCAAAATTTTCCTCGGTGCACGTCCGGGAAAAGAGAGTCTCCACGTTGGTTTCGAGATGGACTGGACTCCGCTAAAGAAATTCCGAGGCCCTCGGGCCACTTTCGAAGCCAACAGGCCATGATTGCCGGATCAGGCCATAGTTGTACTTATGGATCTCGATGGAGTCCAAATTTTGTGGGGACGTCTGTAATAAAAACATACTGTCCATGTCAGTTTTGAGCGTAATCAGTCGCAGATAGACCCTATTCTAAAGGGTTTAAGTGGCTTTCGGAAGATTTGTACGAAACTCTAAAACCGCAAGTAAGCGCGGATTCTGCGCAGGTGGAGTCATTTCCCTTGGTGGCACGTTCAGGACGACAGAATCTCCACGTCGGTTTCGAGACGAACCAGACTCTGGTAAAGACGTTCTGAGGCCCTCGGGCCACTTTCGGAGCCGAGAGGCACTGGTTATCGGATCAGGCCATAGTTGTGCTTATGGATCTCAATGGAGTCCGAATTTCGCGGAGACGTCTATAATGGAAACATACTATCCACGTCAGTTTTGAGCGTAATCAGTCGCAGATGGAGTCTCTTCTGAAGTGTTTAGGTGTGTTTCGGAAGATTTGTACAAAGCTTCAAAATCACAAGTAAGTGCGGATTCCGATGTAGGTGGAGTTCGAAATTTTCCTCGGTAGCACGTCCAAGACGGAAGAGTCTACACATCGATTTCAAGATGGACTGGACTCCAATAAAGTCGTTCTGAGGCCCTCGGGCCACTTTCGGAGCCTAAAGGCCTTGATTGCCGAATCAGGCTAATAGTTGTGCTTATGGATCTCGATGGAGTCCTAAATTTCGCAGGACATCTATCACTGAAAACATAAGGTCCAAGTCAGTTTTGAGCGTAATCAGTCATAGATAGAGCCTCTTCTGAAGTGTTTAGATGTCCTTCGAAAGAATTGTATGAAACTCCGTAACCGCGAGTAAGCGCGTATTTCGACTCAGGTGGAGTACAAAATTTCCCTCCGCAACACGTTTAGAATAGGAGAGTCTCCACGTCAATTTCGAGATGGACCGGACTCTGATATAGTCGTTCCGAGGCCCTCGAGCCACTTTTGGAGCCGAGAGGCCCTGATTCTCGGATCAAACCATAGTTGTGCTTATGGATCTCGATGGAGTCCAAAATTTCATAGGATATATGTCGTGGACAACATAAGATTTCAAATGAATGGTTTACTTTGGTGTTTAGATGACCCAACTGACAGATAAAAATATGATGGACTGTTAAATGACGAGCTATAATTAAAGTAATTAGATGGTTAGGATCCTCATCATGTATATGGATAGTTGTACGGTCAGTTTCATAAACATATAACTAGAAAGGGAGTTTTTGAGTAATCCATGGTAAGGCATGTACACCATCTGATATAGGTAACTAGTACATGCATGTAAATTCTTTAGATCATGTTTCAACAATTGGTTAAGCATATATGAGGGTGCTAAATAAGATAAACGGTTTAAAATCTTAAGTGCGTATGCATGTGATCGAATATGATGATCTCGAGAATAGTTTACTATGATCAAGTGGTCCAAAATTGAAGAGGATGATCAGATATCTTTAGTTAGTGATGATAAGTTTTTTCAACGGTTGGTTTAGTGAACTATTAAGTACAAAAGGATATAGTAGGACCTAAAGATTATTATATTGTGGATGTGAGAGTATAAGAGGGTGTATACACTCGTTTATCTAAACATCTCTAGAGTTCGACATGTGGGAGAGCACTTGTGTACCTACTCGTGCATGAAAAATTTTGATTTTTGGGTTATTACATAGACCATGTGAAAAAAGTTGAAAAAATTCTCATCTCAAAGGTTTGAAATGAAGGATTTAGGAGACCCCCAATACCTTTACATATTTAAGTGATAAGGGATAAAAGTGAAATGTTAATTCTCAAAAAGAAATTTATTTTGGTTGCAGAATTTAGTTTAGTAAGGTCAAAATTGATTACGATATTACTTGAAGTGAACCACAAGCCATTGAAAGATGAAAGAAAGCTACTTATAGATACTAAATGTGCTTATCGAGAAATGATTGGTAACCTGATTTTTTAATTATTACTTGCTCAAATTTAACATATCTAATTAAGTTGTCCATCGTTTTATGAAGAGTCAAGGAAGCCACATATGAATACAGTGAAACGTATCTTGAGACATGTGAAGGAGACCATTAGTAAAGGTTTGCTTTATAAGTATAGTGAATCAATAAAACTTGAAGCCTATCATGATACAGATTGGATTGAGGATCTACATGTTGTTCAACATTAAGTTTCTGTTTCAGTCTTAGTTTAGAAAAAAAGTGTCATGGGGAAGTAAGAAACAACCTACTGTTGCATTGTCTGCTATAAATGTCGAATATTGAGCTATAATGCTAGCTACATGTCGAAGTGTATGATTGACTAGCTATAGAGAGACTTTAAAGAAAAATTTGGAATATTTTATCCTAAGCATGATTGATAGTGTTAGCTCAATTATGCTAATATCAAATTCAATGTTTTATTACCACTTTATTCATGAGAAGATCATGAACAAAGAGGTAAAATTGATTCACATCTGTATGAGTTACCAAGCGGTGAATATCTTCACTAGAGCATTGAGCATGGACAAATTTAATATTTTTTCAAAGAAAGTTTGAAAATAGTAAGTACAAGTAGAATTTGACAATAAAAAGGGGAGAATTGAGAATGAGTGCCAAGTTCTAATTTAATTATAATACTTAATTATTAAGTAAGCTTTAGTTAAATCAAATTATGATAATGGTCAGTTATAAAAATTTATTTTTAAAGTAATGGTGTTAATATGATTAAAAAGTAAGGAACCTTACACCCCATGTGAAAAGCTCTCTATTTCTCTCTCCTATCTTTATCTCTCTTCTTTCTTTTACCTTCTTAAAAAAAATAATTTTTGTCTTTTAGCATTTAACTCTCCTTTTCTTTTTCTTATATTCTAATCTTTTGTTTTTCTTTTTTCTTTTTTAATCTTTTCTTCTACTTCTCCATAGATGCTAAGACCTTTCTTGTTCAACATAAAGCATTATTGTATTTTCCTTCTTAATCATTTATCTATAGTCCATATTTAAGGTTTAAAAATGTCATTTCAATGAAATAAAGAATCCATCAAATGTGAAACAATATGTGAACAATTTAAAATAAATAAAGTAGATTATGCTTGGCTGATACCAAAGGAGCTAAAAATTATTGAGAAATTACATACATGCCATGTAATTAATTCAAAATAAACCATTCAAACTTTGGGTATCAACTTAAACGTATTTTCAAACAAAAACTACATTTATGTGGTTATCTAATTATTAGATTATTGGCCATTAATTAGACGGCCAAAATGAAAAATATTCAATGGTCTTATTTCAAAAATTAAGTATCCACCAATCCCAAGTTAGGATTGTGCAGTCTATTTTAATTTTCATATTGTGACTTAGGGATAGTGGGTTTGACAATTTAGCCAATTTAGCTTTAGTATATTCCACGTGTACTAGTTCAAGTGCTTGTATATCAAGTGCCATGTGTAACAGAGTATCATATAACTCCTCTTTAATTTTCTCCTCTAATTTCGCTCCTCCATCGTCTTCAGGTGTGTTTCGCTAGACACACTCATCTTCACTGTTTCAACCCCTTTTTCTTAAATTGCAAGGTGGCACACATGCTAAGATAGTACACAACGATATCCTAGCCGTACATCAGTTAGGCTCCACAGGCTAAGATAGTACACTATATGAGATCCTAGCCATACATCAGCTGGGTTCCACATGCTAAGATAGTACACTACACAAGATTAGGTGTCCTCGCCCAAGATCTAAGCTGATCTAACGTAAACGGTTGGGAATGTGGCATGCATGTGCGAATCCAAGCCGTCCATTAGGTGTCCTCGCCCAAGATCTAAGCTGATCCACTCATCAGGTGGCTATTTGTTTTGTATATTGTGGTCCGCCTCAGGAGCATTGAAGTGCATCCACACACAGGGGCCCACGTAATAGAATGCTTGGATCTTGCATGCTTGGGAGGAGCCCTACACGTGGGATTAGCAAACTTCATTAGCACGTATGGTTGTCATTGCATGTCAAGTCCAACCGGTTGGACCATTGATTATGGTCCATCAATGGTCCATCCAGCTGATAAATTCCTATCTATTAAGGGGATGCAAAATCCAACCCTTATAATTAGTTGGACCATCATGAGTATCACGTAGGGAAAAAATCAGCGTATATATTCATCAAGTGAGTTACATAGTAGAAAACCATTTCTAGCCATTGTTAAATAGAAAAATATAAGTATTATCCCATCATCGATTAGTGGATGTGGCTGATTTTTGTCTAAGGAAATTCCCATGGTGGGCCCAACCTATTGAACGAATTGGATATCTCATGCACAACCTAACGTGTGGTCCAACCGGTTTGACTTGAGAACAGAGGTGAATCACCGCTGTTTTCTGTAGTGTGGTCCACCTGGGATTTATAACTGCTTCAATCTGGTCCGTCCATCAGGTTCTGCACATGTGTTAGCTGAGTGTGCACCGTTCATCGATCTTCACCCACCGTTGTTTCATTCTTTCCACAATCATGATCTCATCTAAAGATTGAAATGGCCTGACTTTGGGCCACCGTACCTGGATGGTGGGCCCCACAGGAACCACCCGGATCTTGCGGACGTCCAATCGACACGTATGGGAACTCAGCACACGGATTGCACGCTTACCGAAGTTGTAAGAATCCTGATGGAAGGCATTATATGGCTGGTAGTGGTAGGGACCCTCTGCCGGTCTACGCTTCTTTTTGACTACTGAAATGTGAAGGCTACACGCGTGAATACGACTCGACTCCTACTCTCGGTCACACCGCTAACGCGGCACACGTGTGATAGATCCTCACGGTTCACGAATGGGCCACACAGGTACATGGTCATTAGATGCTGATCAACTTTTTAACCGTCCGTTATTTGTACGCATGTAGCTCTCATTCATGACTGGAATGGATTGTTTTGGGCCACAAGGTAAATAAACAGTAGTACCCAGCTGATGAACGGTCCAGATTATTTATATGTACGCCGTACTGACACACGATCAGGCGAGTAAGATTGTAATGCAACTTGCGTGAGTATCTTTAAGACGGGCTTTGTGACTAGGGACTCCTTTCTTCACCATGTTTTTATCGTGGCCGTCCTTTTTTACTGATGGCCTGTTCTCGAAGTATGGACGGTCCTGCATATCGGGCCCCTAGTCACTGGAACTACGGGTGCCTTTAAGATGGACTGTGATATTCGATCGAGGATGTGAATACAATGCTAGTGTTTACTTCTTGTACATGTGGAGCCCATGGATCAGCAATCCAGACCGTTGGTTTGATGGCCACACATGGATGAACCATGCCCAAAAAACATGACCTTAATACGATGATCCTAATCACTCAAATGATGGCCCAGAAATAAGCAACAGTTCATATTCAACTGAAATAAGGTGATTTAGCGTCCACCATTAAAAACTTCTTGCGGCCATAAAAGTTTTGTATCAATCTGATGTTTGTTTTTTCCTTAATCCAGGTCTGTATGACATAATCAACAGGTTGGATGTCAGTAACTAGGATGTTTTTAATGGTGGACATTAAATCTCTACTATTTTCCTGTGCTGTGGTCCACCTGAGATTTAGATCTGACTCATTTTTGGTATCATGCCCTAAAATGATATGGAAAAATGGATGGACGGCATTGATAAAATATATACATCATCACGGGACCCACAAAGCACCGACCATTAGCCACCCGGCTAATGGCGAGGTCACTAGCCAAACCGCGTCCACAGGCGACGTACCACAACATGTGATACACCAGCATTTTCCCGGACGCGGATTTCGCAGGAAGTTCCTGCGCTGGGAACTTAGGTGGGGCCCACCGTGCTTTTTTTTTTTTTTTTTTTTTTTTGAGAAATCCACCCGTCCATCTGATTTGTGAGATCATTTTAGGACGTGCGATGAGCCGAATCCAACCCTTATAATTACTTGGACCATCATGAGTATCACATATGGAAAAAATCAGCCTATATATTCGTCAAGTGGGCTACATAGTAGAAAACAATTTCTACCCCCTTTGTTAAATGGCAAAATACAAGTATTATTCAATCGATATATATGACGCATGCATCAAGGTGGGCCCATGAGCACGGCCTGACCGAAGTTGGTGTTTCTACAGCCTCACCGCATCCGTCCTCAATGCTCCCTCCGCACGCAAGCCAACTGGCCTTTCTGTCGGGATCGGATTAGTTACTACCCCACTTAGGACACTCTGGAGATGGATGCGTGTCACCTCGTGGAGAGCAATGGTGACGCGCACCATATGCCATCCCATCAGTGCAGGCCCCACTGCTCCGCACCAATGACAAGGTGCCCGTCTCCTCAGCATACCCGTGGAGGTAGCATTTAATTCGAGCGCTTTCTGTGCCGATTAGGCCATTCATTAGGCTTTACATGATTGTTTGAAATGTATCTATTTATCCATTCTGTCCATCTATTTTATAAGATAATGTCAAGATATGGGCCTAAAAATGAAGCAAATCCAACGATCAAGTGAGTCACATTAAATAATGAGCTGTACCTGATGATGTCATCACTACAGCAGCATATTACTGTGATGATAATGTCACTAAGTTCCGATCATCATGTGCTGCACATGTGTGAGCTGAGTGTGCAACGTTCATCAATTTTCACCCACCGTTGTTTCATATTTTTTTCACAATCGTGTAGCTCATCTAAAGATTGAAATGACCTGGCCGATGGTGGGCCCCACAGGAACCACCCGGATCTTGCGGACGTCCAATCGACACGTATGGGAACTCAGCATACGGATTGCACGCTTACCGAAGCTGTAAGAATCCTGATGGAAGGCATTATATGGTTGGTAGTGGTAGGGACCCTCTGCCGGTCTACGCTTCTTTTTGACTACTGAAATGCGAAGGCTACACGCGTGAATAAGACCAAATTCCTACTCTCGGGCACACCAATAATGCGGCACACGTGTGGTAGATCCTCACAGTTCATCAATCGAGACCATTCACAACGAAATAAAGCTGAGGTTAACTCACTGGGTGGGCCACACAGGTACATGGACATTAGATGCTGATCAACTTTCTAACCGTCCGTTATTTGTAGTCATGTAGCTCTCATTCATAACTCGGACTGGATTGTTTTGGGCCACAAGGGAAATAAACTGTAGGACCCAGCTGATGAACGGTCTAGATTCTTTACATGTACGCCGTACTGACACACGAGCAGGCGAGTAACATTGTAATCCAACTTGCGCGAGTATCTTTAAGCGGAGTTCTCTGACTAAGGACTCCTTTCTTCACCATGTTTTTATCGTGGCCGTCCTTTTTTTTCACTGATGGCCTGTTCTCGAAGTATGGACGATCCTGCATATCGGGCCCCTAGTCTCTGGAAGTACGGGTGCCTGTATCGCCCCTGTAAGATGGACTGTGATATTCGATCGAGGATGTGAGTACAATGCTGGTGTTTACTTCTTGTACATGTGGAGCCCATGGATCAGCAATCCAGACCGTTGGTTTGATGGCCACACATGGATGAACCATGCCCAAAAAATCTGACCTTAATACGATGAAAAAGAACCTCTCTGAGGACACCTGCTGACCTACAGGCGACGTACCACAACTTGTGGTACACCAGCATTTTCCCCACCAACGTGGCACTTGTGTAGGAAATTGGAGGCTGAACGGGCTACAGCTATACGTTTGTCCGTTGATTCCAGTGGTGTGGCCCACCTGATGATGGGAACGTCCTGAGTTTTGTAACCAGTGTGCGGCCTACATTTTTCTATGGTATCATGTGCTACCCAAGTGGCATGTTGGCGAGAAACATGGTACAGTTATCAAGATGGGGAAGGGGACTGGGTGGTGATCCCAATGGGCTTGGGGCCCACCGTGATGTATGTGTTCTATCAACGCCGTCCCTCCGTTTTTCAAGCTCATATTAGGTCGTAATTCCAAAAATTAAGTACATCAAAAGCTCCAGTGGACCACACCAAAGGAATAAGTGGTGATTGAACTGTACTATTAAAAACTTCTTGTGGGCCACGAAATTTTTGGATCAAGCTAGTATTTTTTTTTCTCTTCATCCAGGTCTCAGTGACCTTATCAACGGCTTGGATGGAAAATAAACATTACGGTGGGACCTAGGAAATTTTCAACGGTTTGTGTCATTATCGCCAAAGTTTATGTGGTCTGGTCCAGTTGATCTTCGGATCTGTTTCATTTTTGGATCATACACTAAAATGAGCTCATAAAACAGGTGGACGATGTGGATGTAAAACACATACATCAAGGTGGGCCCCACAGCGCCCAACGCCACCGAGCTGGGTGGTGTTGTGGTGACCGTACAATCCGCTTCCCAAGATGGGGTACCCGGGTAACGAGAGCGGATTGCCTGTGACCCCGGGCACAGAGATATCTCTGTGCCCGGAGCTGTGTGGGGCCCATAGAGATGTACATTACAAATCCACTCCGTCCATCTGTTTTGAAAGACCACGATAGGACGGGATTCTAAAAATCACGCAGATAAAAAACTCAGGTGGGCCACACCAACAAAACAGTGGGAACACCAACGTCCACCATTGAAATCTTCCTGGAACTGACCATTATGTTTATATGCCATCCAAACCGTTCAAAGAATTATTAACACTCAGATAAATTGTAGTAAAAAATATCATCATGATGTAAAACTTTTGTCACCGCTAATTGTTCAATACCAACGCATTCGTCTGATATGGCCCACCTGAGTATTGGATCTGTGTGATTTTTATAATCCTGTACTATTGTGGCCTTTCAAAAAAGATGGACGGATTGGATTTGTAATGGACATCTTTATGGGCCCCACACAGCTCCGGGCACAGAGATATCTCTGTGCCCGGGGTCACAGGCAATCCGCTCCCGTAACGTATAACACCTTAGTGGATGTTACTCTGACCGTATGGAGCCCACCTTGATGTCTTCGTTGTATATCCACGCCGTCCATCTGTATTTTCATCTCCTTTTAGGATGCCATCCCAAACCTTAAGAAGATCCAAATCTCAGGTGGTCTACACCTCTGGAATCAACGTTGGATGACCACTAAAAACTTTTTGTGGACCACAAAAGTCTTGGGTCAACCTGATCTTTGTATTTACCCATCATCCAGGTCTGATTGACATTATCAACAGGTTGGATGGTAAATAAAAATTACGAAAACCTTAACGATGGGCACTATGGAAGTTTTTAACGGTGGAACGTTCAATCACCTCTGTTTCCTGTGGTGTGGTCTTGGATCCATTTAATTTTTGGAACCCCACTACTAAAATGAGCTGGAGAAATGGATGGACGGCGTGGATCCATAGAGGCCCCTCCTAAAATTGATCCAATCCCTACTCAGTTAGGTGAAAGTACCTAATCCATCCATTGATTAGGTGAACCCACGTGCACAAAGAAACATACATTTAGGAAAAAGATAACCGACGGTCTACATTCAAGATGAGCGTGTGGCCCCAATGGATTATTGGAACAATCTTCGTAGGATGGAACACGTGTGCCCATTGACCCGGGCTGGATCAGGCTAGAATGATTTGAGCCCAAGCCAGCCAATGGGCCAGGCTAATAGGTCCGAGCCTAGTCCGAAGCTGGGCCAGGTGTTCCAGCCGGCCCGTTTTTGTATTCTCATACGGAGGAAATAACCACAATGGGCTGGGGCAGGGATATCCGGGCCAGGCCTTTCATAGTTACCTAGGGCCCAGCCCGCTGGACTGGTCCAAATATCAAGTCGGCCGCTATATATATATATATATATATATATATATATATATATATATATATATATATATATATATATATATATATATATGAGGTCGACCTCATGGGAACTTCCCATGAGGTCGAGCTGTGTGGGTACCACTGTGATGTGTGTTGGACATCAACACTTTGAATTTGATAGGTCCCTTTAGGTAATGGCATATCCCAAAAATCAGCTGTATACGGAACTTTAGGTGGGGCCATACCATTTAAAACCATGTGAAGACATGCCTAAAACATGTAAAAGCACTTGGTGGGGCCCACATGAGTTTTGGATGTGGCTGAAACTTGTTCTGACCCCTCATCCAAGTGGAACACTCACAATGGATGGGCTGGATTTGTGAACAACATCTCGGTGGGCCTAATAAACGATCATGAAGGTTTTAATGGGTGGGTTACCCTTCTCAACTGTTGTCTGTGGTGTGGCCCACCTTATTCATGGATTGACCTGTTTTTTAAGCCCGTGGGCCACCATGGAATGGTGCATTTGACTGATGGAGTAGATGTTGGAAACACATCACAGTGGGACCCACCCAGCTTGACCTCATATATACATATGGGAAAAGGTACTATGCGCTGTGTGGGCCCCACTGTGATGTGTGATTGGCATCCACACCATCAGTCAGATGCACTATTCCATGGTGGGCCATGGGCTCAAACCTCAAGACAATCCATGACTTGGGTAGGCCACACCATAAACAACAGTTAAGAGTGGATATCCACCCATTGAAAACTTTATGATTATTTATAGGATTGATTAAGCCGTGGTTGAGAAATCCAGCCCATCCATTGTGCATGTCCCACTTAAACAGGAAGTCACACCAATTTTCAACTGTATCCAAAAACTCCGGTGGGCCCCAACAAGTACTTTTAGATGTTGTGGGCATGGTTTTGCACGCTTTCATTTGGTATGGCCCATTTGAATTCCAGATCTAGCTGATTTTTTGGATATCCCATAAACAATAGGGGACCCACCAAATGCATGGTGTGGATGCTCATCAAACATCACAGTGGAGCCCACACAACTCGACCTCATGGGAACTTCCCATGAGGTCGAGGCATAGTACAATTTCCATATCCATATATATATATATATATATATATATATATATATATATATATATATATATATACACACACACACACCCTCGGGTCTCCTGTGCATCAAGCCGTAAATAACTATTTATGGTCTGGAATTACTGTCTGGAAATCGTTAAATGCATTAGCCTATTCAGGTGGGCCACATGAGTACAAACAGTGTTAAAAGGATGTTCACTCTCCAAATTGTTTCCCTTTGTGTGTCCCACTCGAATCATGGATAGGGCTGAGTTTTGGGCTCTAGGCTTAACTTTTAGTGTGAGTTTTAATGGTTGGAGTGGATTTTATACATATATGATGGTGGTCCCACCTCAATTGGACGACCATTTGCTATAATTTAGGTAACGCCTAGTCGACTTGTATTAAGGGTCTCACCACACCATCAGTGAGATGCCCCATTTCGTGGTGGGCCATGAGCCTAAAAATCAGGCCAATTCATGACTTGGGTGGGCCACACCATAGACAACAATTAAGAGTGGATATCCACCTATTGAAACCTTTATGATCGTTTGAAGGATCGAATGAGATCTAGTTGAGAAATCCAACCCATCCATTGTGCATGTCTCACTTAGACAAGAGGTCATACCAAGTTTCAACCGTATCCAAAACTCAGGTGGCCCCAACAAGTGCTTTTAGATGTTGCAGGCATGATTTTACACTCTTTTAGCTGATATGGCCCACTTGAGTTCCGAATACAGCTGATTTTTGTGATTTCCCATAACCAATAGGGGACCCACCAAATGCATGGTGTGGATGCCCATCACACATCACTGTGGGGTCCACACAGCTCGACCTAATGGGAACTTCCCATGATGTGTGTGTGTGTAAATGCTCACATGCACATGCAACTAGTTGGCATGTGGGGGCCACCATGGTGTTTGTATGACATATTGTCCGCACAACAAAGTTGTCCCACCATAAAAATAGGATGCGTAAAAAAATCAGTACGATTCAACTGTGAAAATGTGATGCTGGATGTGAATGTGGAGTTTTTAGGTATTGTTTCATGATTTTCTATAGTGCACCCCACCTTATACTTAGATCAATCTGATTTTTGGGGCATCTCATTTTCATTATGGAATAATCTTAATGGACGGGCAAGATGTTGTACAAACACCATGGTAGGCCACACACATCAACTAGTAGGATGTACAACTTGCCCGCCAGTTGGTGTGTAGCGCCCGCCATGGTGTTTGTACGACATCTTGCCCATCCATTAAGATTACCCCATCACGTAAATGAGATGACCCAAAAATGAAGTTGATCCAACTATTAGGTGGGGTACACCATAGGAAACCATGAAACAACACCTATAAACTCCACATTCACATGGAGCATCACATTTTCATGGTTGGATCGTTCTGATTTTTTGTGCATCCTATTTTTATAGTGAGACAATCTTTCTATACGAATGAAATATCATACAAACACCATGGTGGCCCCCACATGCCAACTAGTTGGACGTACAACTAGTGAGCATCTCTCTCTCTCCATAGGGGGGGGGGGGGGGGGGGGGGGGGGGGACTTCCCCACTATGATGTGGATCGGACATCAACACCATGCATTTGATGGGTCCCCTTTAGGCTGTGGGATATCCAAAAAATCAGACTTATATAGAACTCAAAAGGGCCATACCATCTAAAATCATGTGAAGACATGCCTAAAACATCTAAAAGCACTTGGTGGGGCCCAACTGAGTTTTGGATGCTACTAAAATTTGGTCTGACCCCTCATCTAAGTGGGACACGAATAATGGATGGTCTGAATTTGTGAACAACATCTCAGTAGGCCCAATAACCTATCATGAAGGTTTTAATGGGTAGATAACCTCTCTCAACTTTTGGCCATGGTGTGGCCCACCTAAGTAATGGATTGACCTGATTTTTAAGCTTGTGGCCCATCATGGATAGTACATCTGACTGATGGGGCAGATGTCCGATACACATCATGGTAGGGCCCACACAGCTCGACCTCATAGAAAGTTCCCATGAGGTCGACCTCATAGTACCATACCCATGGCAAAAGGTACTATGCGCTCGACCTCATGGGAAGTTTCCATGAGGTCGAGCTGTGGTGGCCCCACTGTGATGTGTGATGGGCATCCACACCATACATTTTGTGCGTCCATTATTGGTAATGGGATATCCCAAAAATCAGCTTTTTCTGGAACTCAAGTGGTCCATACCAACTAAAAGAGTATAAACTCATGCCTACAACATCTAAAATCACTTGTTGGGGCCCACCTGAGTTTTGGATACGGTTGAAACATGGTGCAACCTCTTGTTTAGGTGGGACACGCTGGCTTAAGGGATTAGGGGGACGCAGTTTGGTTGGGACCCAACATCAACCAGTTAGCTAGCTGGTGTCAAACTTTTGTGGGCCCCACCATAATGTATATGTTCTATCCATTGTGTCCATCCATTTTATCAGCTCATTTAAGGGCATGAGGCAAAAAATGAGACAGCCCCAAAGCTCAAGTGGATCACTCCATAGGAAACACTATGTTGAATTTTTTTTTTTTTTTTGTAAGTTAAGGAAGTTTTAGATCAAGCTAATATTTGTGTTTTCCCTTCTTCCAGGTCGGTGTGACCTTATGAACAGGTTGGATGACAAATAAGCATCACTCTAGGCCCTATAAAGGTTTCAATGGTGAATGTCATTGTCCACACTGTTTGTTGTGGTGTGGTCCACTTGAACTTTGGATCTGCCTCACTTTTTGCTCATGCCCTAAAATGTGCTGGAAAAATGGATGGACAGTGTGGATAAAACACATACATCATGGTGGGGTACATAGAGCCTTGACGCCAACTAGCTAGCTACTGTTAGGGTCGCTAGCCAAACCGCCTCTGGAATTAGGGTAGGGACGCCCAATCCATTGCCACCCCTACCACCTAGCAATATGACAAATATAGCTGAGATTTTTAAAAAATAGTCAATTTCTAGCTAGCTGCTGTTGGGGTCACTAGCCTAAACCGCCTCCAGGATTAGGGTAGAGCGCCCAATCCATTGCCACCCCTACCACCTACCAATATGACAAATATAGCTGAGATTTTATAAAAATAGTCAATTTTTTTTAAAAAATTAATATATAAATAATATTGTGATTTTAATTTTATTTATTAATTTACAATAAACATTTTTAAATAGTTTACTTTCAGGGAGTTCTACCCTATAATAATATCCCAAGAAAAACCCCAATTTGAGGCGCACAACACTAAGAAATATCCTTCATTTTTATCATTATAAAGATTGTGCGCACACAACCAAAACCAGGGTTGGATGCTTGCATGCCTTCCACCATCCAATGGTTGTAATGGGAATCTCAAAGCACATTCTAGAATAGGGATTTAAAATTTCACATTTGCGAATGCTCCCAAGATCCCCACTATCTATTTTTTAGCAGTGAGAGAAAGTGCAATCGTTGCTTCCTGTGCACTCTGAAATATTAGTATTTTAGACCAAGATTCATAATTTAATTGTTGAGCAAGAAGGCACATGGCTAAAAGACTCGCAACTCGGACCGACTCATTTAGCCTTGACTCTAGTCGAGGATTGAATCGACTCGGACTAGTTTGAGTCAGAGGCGACTTGTGGCATTGAACCATATCGGGGTCCAAGACCCAATTAACTCATATAAGTGGCATGAAACTTTGTTTGCATAGGATGTGCATTTTGTAGGTGCAGAGTTTGGAGTTGACTGAAACTCATTGTAATGTTCACAGTCGACCTGAGAATTCTAGAGCTGATCGTAACTTGCTGTGAAGTTCGTGGTCAACTGTGGTGTGATTGTTGATTTTGCATGGATTTATACAAAGAAGGGTACGTACGTTCGGTTTAAATTAGAGTTTTTTTTTTTTTTTATAAAGTGTTTTCTCTTAATGGGTAGGGATTTTGCTAAGAGAGGGGGTTTCGTAAGGGCCCGAGAATGAATTTTCTAGAGGAATTTATGATTTCTTAAAGGTGCGCATCGCAAAGAGAGAACAAGTATACTTGTAATCGAATAAGATGAGTCAGTATCAAGGGTGAGTGGCTAACATTGTAATGTGACTAACAGGGGTTGGGTGGGGTACTAACAATGGGGTGTGTGAACTAACCCATAAATAATAAAAGAAAAAACAAAAAAAAAGAGAGTTGGTAAAACTCTAAAGATTTTATTACAGTGGATCTGGCTCATTTTTTGGCTTACACCTTAAAATGACGTGAGAAAGGGATGGATAACATGGATGAACAGATACATCACAATGGGCCCCACAGATCTTCCTTGACGTGGCTGGAGATGGGTAAGGGTAGGACTCAATCCACTTCCTTCCTCCACATACCTGCAGATAAGTTACAAAGGACCAAAAACGCCGCTGATCATTACATTTGTGAGAGTAAACCCCTACATCTGATTAGTGCACATCTATTTTTGCGTAAGCGGACATTTCCTCCGAATATGCTTGATAAATGGCCGAGATCTCTCCCATACATATGCCACTGGGCACACGGCTGCCTTGCAAATCGCTTCTTCAAGCAGCATCTCTTTAGAGGTTTGCTATAGTACATTAGAGGAATTGCTATTATAGGTTAGTACTGCATCGGATGCACTGGCCAGCCCGGCGACCCTGACTCATCTTTGAGCTGGGCTTCAACCTGCTATTTGGCCCATAGATCGGGCCTGGGTTTGAAGCATTTTAGGCTGGTCTAACCTGACCCGTTTTCATTTGTACATGGGTTATATCTTACAAATCTACCATTTGAATCTTGGGTTAGGCATCAAGATGTACCCTGAATGTGAACGGTTGATTTTAATTTCTTTCTGCACGTATCACCCACTTAATTAATGGATAGACAAGGACCATTCAATCGGGCCCAACCATTTTCTGAATTGGGCCTTGGGCCTTAAGGGCCGGGCTGGAACCCGGCCCTAATTGTGGAACCGGAATTATCAATAGCATCTGTTCTATCCGGCAAGTACCACAACTAAGCTCTATGGGCCCCACCATGTTGAATATGTGAAATCCATTCCATCTATCAGGTGAAAACACTTATCGCCACCGTCCATACAAAAAAGATCATTTCAATTAAAAAAAACATATCAGGCCACATCCGTGGGAGCACTGTAAAGCCTAAAATCTCTAAGTTCATGTGGTGTGGCCTGACTTGAGTTTTGGATCAGGCTATTTCTATACCTTCCCTTCACGGCGGTGATGGGTCAGACCTGATGAACAGTTTTGATCAAATATAAACACCACGGTATCCCCACGCACAAATCTACGGTTGGTGTTACTTCCCCCATTCATGTGGTGTGGCCTGGATGAACCGTAGATTTGACTGATTTTTTTGCCCCAGGCATAGACGAACCATTGACCAACATGGTGGGTTTAGCTTAGGGGCTGTCAGTGGGCTGAGACCCTTATCGACTTGTGGGCCAGGTAAGTATTACCTTTAGGCCCATGGGATGGGCTTGGACTTAGATGTAACTTTCTGACCCATTTTGGGAACCTCCCATGAGATTGAGCTATGTGGGCTCCACCCTATTGATGTGTATCGGACATCCACCCCATCAGTCAGATGCACCATTCCATGTTGGGGTATGAGCCTGAAAATCAGTTTAATCCATTACTTAGGTGGGCCACACCACAGATAGAAGTTTAGAGTGGTTACCTGCCCATTGAAACCATCATAATTGTTTATAGGGCCCATGGAGACATGGTTCCGAGATCCAAAACATTCATTGTGTGTGTCCCAATTGGATGAAGGGTCACACTAAGTTTCAGCCACATCCAAAATTCAGGTCGCCCCAACAAGTGCTTTTAGATGTTTTAGGCATGATTTCACACTATTTTCAATGGTATGGCCACTTGAGTTCTTGGTATGGCTGATTTTTAGGATTTCCCATAACCTGAGTTTGGGTTGGGAAATGCGAACCTGACTTCGGGCTGAGTCATGGTTTATAACATTTAGGAACGTTTATTTTATGTGGGGGAGTGGATTGCCTGTGACCCCGGGCACAGTGTTATCTATGTTCCTGGGGCTGTGTGGGGCCCACAGAGATGTTCGTGGTAAATCCACTCTGTCCATTTGTTTTAAAAGACCACAACAAGAAGGGAACCTAAGCATTAGCCAGGTCCAAACCATTTATAGGGTTACCACCAGTGAAACCTTCCTGAGCTGACCGTGATGTTTATATGCCATCCAAACCGTTCATAGGGTTACCATCACTCAGATAAATTGTAGGAACAAATATCATTCTGATACAAAACCTCTGTCACTCCCAAGCATTCAATCTCTACTGTTTCTTGTGGTATGGCCCACCTAAGTTTTGGATCTACCTTAGTTTTGGGCTTCTATCCTATTGTGGTCTTTTTAGAACAGATGGAAGGAGTGGATTTGTCACCAATACTCTGTGGGCTGCACACAGCCCTGGGCACAGGTATATCTCTATGACCCCTTGGGGAGATATCTCTGGACTGTATGTGGTCCACAGAGATGTCTGTGATAAATCCACTCCGTCCATATGTTTTGAAAGATCACGACAGAACATAGATTCTAAAAATCAGGCATATACAAAACTCAGGTGGGCCACACCAATGAAACAGGGGAACAAAAAGTCCATCGTTGAAACATTCCTAGAGCTGACCATGATCTTTTTATGCCATCCACACCGGTCATAAGGTTACTGCTAATCAAATAAACTGTAAGAACAAATATCACCCTGGTACAAAACTTCTGTCACCCGAAGGCATTCAGTCCCCACTGTTTCGTGTGGTAAGAGACACATCGTACCGGGTAAGGCCGGGCCTCAGTAAAATCTTTGTGAGCCACTTATAGAATCTTCTATACTCGGTAAAATCTATCGTATAGCTCATCCATAGTGAGAGGTATCGTATAAACGGTTCGGATCTCTCACTACAATCTGTAGAACTGGCCATACACCGAGTATGTATTGTAGGAGAGAGATTTTGATACTCTAGCAGAATGTGATGAATGATACGCAAGCACCTGGAAAATACAGTGAGACAAGTAATTCAAATTAGATTGTCCAAGCATAAACCAAAAACAATTTCTGAACACCTGCTGATCAAGTGTGTTCTGCCAGAGTATCCAACAACGCCACTTCTAAGGGGTGCTTAATGAGCTAAACTATTCGTGAAAGGTTTGAGTCCGATATGATTAAAGTTCGTTTGATTAGTAAACAAATCAAACTCAAACTTTGTTTTTAGGTTCGATTAGTAATTAAACCAACCTCAAACAAACATGACTTCGGTTCGGTTAGGCTCAATAAGGTTTATTTATAGCTAAAAGAAGCATTGTTTCCTACAATATGGTCCACTTGAGATTTGGATCTACTTAATTTTTTTAGCTCCTGTCATAAAATGATTTAATGAAATGTATGAACGGAATGAATATGGAATATATGCATCAATGTGGGCCCTGTTGACACTAAAAACTGGTCAACGGACGAAGTGAGATGATTTGTATGCAGAGGAACGATCGTGACCACCGATATCCTTCGTTAAGACTGAAAACTGAGCTTGGATCAGAGGTTCGGTTGTTCCTACGAAACACCACAGAAAACAGTAAAGGGGGTGGCTGGGATCCAGCCATGAACCCTCCGATGCTTAAGTCAGTGATTACCCTTGAAAGTGATAAAACACTAATTTGAGAGAGATTTGTTTCATACCTGTAATCGCCATATCCTTTGTTATTTATAGGCTTTGATAAAGAGTTTATAGGCTGAAATCATGATAGATATTATTCCGGAAATCCAGACGGAAATCTTGGGCCGTTCCGATCTTGAAGGGATGTGCCCCGATTTTTAGGCCGTTTGAGAAAGAGATGAAGTCGGCTTTCATCCGCCCATTAACTTGAGTACGATCCGAACTGAATATGATCCGAGCTGACCTCACGAAGAGGCGAAGTCATCAGGCAAAGTCATCGGCTTGCTATTTTGCTCCGAGGTCTATTCAGCTCGGATCGGTTGATGAGAAATTATCCCACAACAGTTGCCCCCTACTTCCAAGGTGGATACTTCTAGCTAGGGAGTAACCTTATATGAATATAGCCGATCTCATTTTTGGCGGTAAACGCTCTTTAAATGCGCTGTTTCGAATTTCGAAAAGGCGCAATGATAACCGTACGGCGCGGCAGCCTTTTATTTCAGCAGTCGAATGGCATCAGGACACGTGGGCTTCGTATCTTCGAACAGACGGGCTAAATATCGCTGTCCAATGAGTGGACTGACACGTGGCAAGCCATGTCAAAAGTCGCGTCGGTTCGTTTATTGAGACCATAGGTGTGTGCCGCGTGGCACAGCATGGCCTGCGTGCTGTCACCTGCTACAGTATAAATACTGTACTTAGTGATTTTTCCGGGATTCCTTCCATTCTTCCCATTGCGTTCTTTCTTCTTCCTCTCTGTACGGACCGCTGTGATCCCCTCTGTACGGACCGCTGCGATCCTATCGAGGTTTCCTCTCCATCTTCCTTTGGCCAACCTCTTTCCGGAGAGTGATACGGTACGTTCGTTTCTTCTTTTGCCCCCACCTCCCATCTTCTATTTTCCTTAGTTCTTTAGAGAATGTCTGGTTCGGAGGAAAGTTCTTTGCGAACTTTTTCTTCTATCTTGCCTGTTGGAGAATCCAGATTGATGGAAACCCAACTTGTTGCTGTAGAGTCCCCGGGAGGAGCTCTGTTAGCAGAGACTCCTTCTTCCTTCGCTTCGGATGAGGTTCCAGTGGCCGGTACCTCGGGGCGTATTACTGACAGAGTTTCCGACTACCCGGCCGACCTGATCTGGACAACACTTACCCAATCCGACTTGATCAGGCTCAGGTCGGAGTATTGTATCCCCGGGGCCATAGACCTTAGGCTTCCAGGATTAGATGATTTTCCAACCCGTCCACCCGGAGATCAGGTCACTGTGTACGCTCAGTTTTTTTAGGCTGGTTTCCGTCTCCCTCTCCTCCCTACTGTATACCTTTCCACAGTCAACCTAGCTCCGGGCCAGTTAGCTCCTAACTCCTGGAGAACTTTAATCAGTTGCGTCGTTTTATGGCGCCAAGTCCACGGATTGGATCCAACCGTAGCGGAGCTGATGAGCCTTTATCAGTTGAAGAGCCATCCCGACTCCAGGGGATGGTTCTATATGTCGCCTCGGGGGAGGAGAGGACATCGGCTAATAGATGACCATCCCTCCTCGGTTCACGGATGGAAAGAGGAGTGGTTTTTTGTCTCCAAGGGTTGGGAAGGAGTCCGACCCGAAGTCAACTTCCCTGACCGCCGCGTAAACAACTGGTTCTCAATTCCAGGTTGGGTCGGATGACATTTTTTTAGTCTTTTTTTTTTTTTGACTGACCTCGCTTCTTTGGTCAGTTCGTGGTGATCATCCTGCCCTCAGTCCGGAAGAAGAAAATCGTGTGGCCGCGGTGTGGGAGTTTGACCCAAGCTTCCGCAGTGTGAAGCTCCTACTATCTTTCGAGACCTTATCTGACTTGGGCATTAATCCCCGAGGTGAGCATTCGTGACTACCGAATAGATCAGTTTTGTCTTAGACTTATTAACGTATCTCTTTTTCTCAGGTATGTCTGCGCCAGCTTCTCGTAGGAAGTCGTCAGCTTTAACCGCTGAAGAAAAAGAACAAATCAGGGAGAAGAAGCGGCAGAAGGTGGTAACAAGGCGTCCACGAGCATACCCTTCTGCTCCCCCAGCAACCGACACTCCTCCTCAACTGGCTCCCGAGGCGATCCCAGATGCGCCTGCTGCTGAGGTTGGGCTGCCCGACCCCCCTACGGTGCCTCAACCTCATCCTTCCCAAGTCATAGACTTGGTGGAGGGCACCGAGGCTAGTCCATCTGGGCAATCTGCCCAAGCCACTCCGGCTCAGTCCTCTTCTACTATCCGCCGAGGACCGAAAATGCCGCCTCATTTGTATAATCTGTGCAAATGAGCATACAAGGCAGTTCCGGAGACCGAGGTGAATGTAATGGCGAAGGCTCCAGCACTCTCTTTGCTCAACACGCTGGGGGTCTTTGGGACCAAGGTACGATGTAGATGCTGTCTTGCTATAAAAATAGCTATTTTATGTACCTCGTATATTTATTTATTGATTTTTGTGTAGGTGGCCTATGGATGCCAGCTTCTTCGGGAAGAGATTACCCGCGACAAATGAATGATCTCTGGCCTTGAAGGGACACTGGTGGCAACCAAGCGCTCCCTGGACGAGGCCACGAAGTTTGGGGAAGGAGGCAGCGAAGGCATTAGACACTCAGGAACGCGAGATCGCGCTTCTCCAAGCCGAGCTGTCGAATAAGGAGAGGGCGGAGGCTGAGCTCATCATTCAAATTGAAGAGCTGAAGGCCGCCGAAGGGTCTGCGCAGTCGGACCTGGCGAAGGTTCGATCGGAGTTGGAGGTGAAAGTTGCCGAGGCCGATGAAATGTTCGACTTTGGCTATGAAAAGTGCCGGATGACAGTTCATAGCCGTCATCCGGACTTGGATCTCTCCTTCCTTGACTCCGAGGTGGAGGAAGAAGACAACTCCGTTGCCGCCGCGCGAGCCGATTGCTGATCCCTCTTCATAGGATGTTTTTATGTTTTCTCTTTTTTAGCCCATGGGGCCTTATGTAACATATTCATCATGTAATTCTGACCCTTTTGTGGTCTTGCAATTGAAATATTTCTTTTCTGATCTGCACTTGTACTTCGCCAGATTTTTTATTCAATTGCTCTTTTTTGAGTTATCTTCGCTGAAGTTATCCATTTACTTTGTAGCCGAGCAATTAAGGTCGTAGCCGAAGCATTTAGGACTTGCGAAAATAATGGTCGGTTTAGAGGTTTCGACCGAGACCGATCTCGATTCTAGAACATGGCTCTGGGCGGTGATGTCCACCGAGCATAAATACGGCTATGGGCGAAATCAGCTTCTGCTCGTATTTCAAACTTCTTGATAGGAATATGAAAAACAAATACTTAGCTTTTATTGATAGTAGATTCTCAAATGCTCCGCATTCCATGGATGGGATAGGGCCCGACCTTGCATGGCTTCAAGCCAATAAGTCCCGGTTCGAACTATTTTATGACCTTATACGATCCAATCCAATTCGGGTTAAATGTACCAGCGATCCTGTCTTTCTTTTCCTTTACGTTCCTTCGTAGGACGAGATCTCCTACCCTGAACCGTCTTTCTTTGACCCGTGAATTATAGAATCTAGCAACGCGCTGTTGATAGGCCGCAACTCGGACTTGGGAAGCTTCTCGGACTTCCTCGATCAGGTCAAGGTTTGTACGAAGCTCGTCTTGGTTCTAGTCAGATCGGTAATTACTGGTTCGGTTAGTCGATAGCCCTATCTCAACTGGGACCACGGCCTCCGCTCCCAACGTTAAGAAGAATGGAGTTTCTCCAGTTGTTGACCGAGCTGTGGTTCGGTATGCCCATAACACTTCGGGAAGCTGTTCGGCCCAAGCTCCCTTGAATTCGCCGAGTTTAGTCTTTAGATGATTCTTAATAATTTTGTTGATGGCTTCGACCTGCTCGTTGGCTTGGGATGATGAGGAGACGAATATACATTCTTTATGCCCAAATTCTGGCAAATTTCTATGTACTTTGCATTGTCGAACTGAGGCCCGTTGTCAGTGACAATGGTGTTTGGGATGCCGAACCGACATATGATCGACTTCCAAATGAAGTCTGTCGTTTTCTTCTCAGTGATTTTCGCAAGTGGTTCTGCCTCAACCCACTTTGTAAAATAATCTACGGCCACAATTGCATACTTGACCTGTCCCTTACCAGTTGGGAGAGGACTAATGATATCGACCCCCCATTGCGCAAAGGACCACGGTCCTGGACATAGGGGTGAGTTCTTCGGGAGGTGTGTGAGGGACTGGCGCGAACTTCTGACATTTATCACATCGTTTGACGATTTCTCGAGCATCTCTTTGGATCGTCGGCCAGTAATAAACTTGGTGTATTGCTTTCTGTGCTAGTGCCCTATTTCCAGAGTGATTTCCGCACGTACCGGAATGAATTTCTTTTAAGACATAGTCGACTTCATCTGGTCCGAGGCAGCGGAGGTAGGGCAGCAAGAAACCATTTTTATACAGCACACCGTCGATTAACATGTACCGAGCTGCCCTATATCGAATCCGCGTGCTTCGTTTCTTTCTTCAAGCAGTGTGTTCTCCCACAGGAAATGAACAATCGGGTCTCTCCAGTCTGGCTCGGTTGAAACAGGACACACCTCATTTTTAATGTCGTCCGTGATACTTCGTTGTGGGAGGAACTCAATGGGAACGATCCTTCCAAGCTCGTCGTCTCCGGCCGATGCCAGTTTGGCGAGGGAATCCGCGTGGGTGTTATGAATCCTCGGTACTCGGATGACTTTGCAATGATCGAACTGAGCAGACAACTCTTGATATTTTAGCAAATACGCGGACATCTTTTTTCCCTTTGCTTGATATTCCGATGTTACTTAACCCACAACCAATTGCGAGTCACTATATGCCGTGATACTCCGGATTTCGACTGCTGAGGCTAACCGTAGTCCAGCGAGAAGAGCTTCGTATTCGGCTTCGTTGTTGGAAGCTTTGAAACCGAACCTCAGGGCATACTGGACTTTTATGCCATCGGGAGAGGTCAAGATCATTCCTGCTCCGCATCCTTGTGAGTTTGACGAACCGTCGACGTGTAACGACTAATTCGAATCTTCTCTTGGAACAGATTCTGCCGTGTTTTCTGCGAGGGAAGCGTCGGTTTCAGGATCGGAGGGGTCGGTAAGCTCGGCAATAAAATCGGCCACGGCCTGCCCCTTGATGGCCGTGCGGGGCCGGTATTGAACGTCGAACTCACCAAGCTCGATAGCCCATCGTGCCAGGCGACCCGAAGTTTCTGGCTTCTGTAGTATTTGCTTCAATGGCTGGTCCGTCAGTACTACTATTGGATGTGCTTGGAAATAGGGTCGTAGTTTCCTCGCTGTTGTAATCAAAGTTAGAGCTAGCTTCTCTAAACTAGGATAACGGGTCTCCGCGTCGAGAAGAGCTTTGCTGATATAGTATATCGGTCTCTGTATACCTCGGTCATTGCGGATTAAAGCCGAACTTACTGCTGCCGAAGATACGGCCAGGTACAATAGTAGCTCTTCTCCTTGTACGGGCTTTGACAGCAATGGTGGTGAACCGAGGTATGCCTTGAGATCCTGGAAGGCCTGTTCGCATTCTGGCGTCCAAGTCATCTCATTGAACTTGCGAAGTTGCTTGAAGAACGGAAGGCATCGGTCTGTAGCCCTAGAAACAAACCTGTTGAGTGCGGCGACCTGCCCCGTGAGACCTTGTATTTCTTTTACGGTGGTTGGTGAACTCATCTCAACCAACGCACGGATCTTTTCTGGGTTGGCTTCAATTCCTCTCTAATTTACGATGAACCCGAGGAACTTTCCCGATCTTACCCCAAAGGCGCATTTGCCGGGATTGAGTTTCATCCCATATTTTTTCAAGATACCGAACATAACGCGGAGGTCGTTGACGTGGTCTTCTGACTTCAGACTTTTTACGAGCATATCGTCCACGTAAACTTCTATGGTTTTGCCGATTTGTTCGGCAAACATTTTGTTAACCAAACGCTGGTACGTTGCCCCGGTGTTCTTAAGTCCGAAGGGCATCACCTTGTAACAATACAGCCCTCGATCAGTGATAAACGTTGTTTTTTGCTTATCGGGAACATGCATCTGGATCTGATTGTACCCGGAGTAAGCATCCATGAAACTGAGAAGCTCGTATCCCGACGTTGCATCTACGAGCTGATCTATTCTGGACAGTGGGAAGCTGTCTTTTGGGCAGGCTTTGTTGAGGTCGGTGTAGTCGATGCAGACCCTCCACTTCCCATTGGCTTTTTTTATTAGAACAACATTGGCGAGCCAATCGAGATAGCGGATTTCCTGAATAAAATCTGCTTGGCGCAATTTTTTTATTTCTTCCTCGATTGCGGCATATCTCTCCGTGTTGAAAGCTCATCGTTTCTGACGGACCGGTTTGAAGGATGGATCCACGTTGAGCCGGTGGACCATTACTTCAGGATTAATTCCGAGCATGTCCCTATGGGACCATGCAAAGGCGTCCGCATTTTCTTTTAGAAAAGTGATCAACTTAGCCTGGACGTCGTCGTTTAGTTGAGACCCGATCTTAACGATCAAGCTTGGTCATCGTTCGATAAAGGGACCTCTACCAGCTCTTCAGCTGGTGAACCACGCTCCTTTGTTTCTTCCTTGGGATCCAGCGGAGTTGTATGTGAGATGACGGATATCATGTTTTTGCTCTTTCCGCGTAGGGTCAGTTCGTAGCATCGGCGAGCCTCCTGTTGATCACCTCGGACCACTCCGATTCCATCTTCGGTTTCGAATTTAATGGCCAGATGATAGATGGAGATGCCGGCTTTTAGAGCTCGTATAATGGGTCGGCCGATGATCGCGTTGTATGCTGACGGACTGTTAACGATAAGAAAATCGACCATGATCATCTTCTGGTTTGGCTCGTCTCCTGCTGTAACTGGTAGGGTTATTTCTCCTTCAGGCATGATGCAATCCCCTGTAAATCCGGTCAAAGCGGTTCTGACCGGTCTCAATCTGGATCGATCGATCTTCATCTTGTCGAATGCCGAGGCGTATATTATGTCGACCGAACTTCCCGTATCTACCATCATCCTGTGGAGCTTTTTATTAGCCATCACCATCGACACTACTAGAGAATCGTCATGCGGATGTAGTATGCCTCTAGCATCTTCTTCGAAGAAGGATATCGCACGATGAATGACCTTTGGAATTTTTGAGGGCCTGCTGGTTAGGTTCACCTGTAACCCCGGCTCGGATGTCCGTCCTTGACGAACGTAGGATTTACGGGCGTTGCCAGAATCTTCGGTTGTAGGCCCGCCGAAGATCACATGGATCTCTTCCATGGGATTGTTGTCGATTGGCTCCCTTCTTTCTTCCCGACCCGAGGTTCTTTCGTCTTCGGGGCGTTGGGCGATATATTCCTTCAAAAACCCTTGCCGGATGAGGGTTTCTATCTGTCGCTTCAGGTCGAAACAATCCACTGTGTTATAACCGTGATCTTTATGATATAAACAGTACTTGGATTTTGACCTTCTGTCGGGGTCGGTTTTTATCTTTGCTGGTCGCCCAAACATCTGTTTGTTCTTCTCGGCTAGGAATATTTGCTCAATCGTCATTTTGAGCGGGGTATATTTTTCAAATTTTGGAGCCGAAGTTTTTGCTTCACGTGGAGTAATGCTTGAGTTCGGCGACCGACGATCGGGATGGTGCCTTTTGGTGCTGGTTTCCTCTTTGCGGTCTTTCCTTTTATGGGACGACCCCTGGGCGTTCACCAGCTCTTCTGCGTTTATATGCTTCGCAGCTCGATCAAGGAATTCAGCCACAGACTGAGGGGGTTGTTCCCCTACCGATCAGAGGAACTTTTCATTACGTAATCCTCCTATCATTGTATGCAGCAGTACGTCCTGAGATAGGTTCTCCACCTGAACTGCTTCCGCGTTGAATCGTGAGAGGTAATATTTCAGCGATTCATTATCTTTTTGTTTGACCGCAGCGAGGTGTGTCGAATGCTTCCTCGGGTCGGTGCTTCCGATGAACTGAGTTGCAAACGCCCTGCTCAGTTCGGTGAAGGAAGAAATGGACTTTGGCTTTAAATTGCGGAACCAAGTCCAGGCCGAACTAGTTAAGGACAACGGGAAGGCCTTACACATAATGTGCCCATTAACTCCATGAAATTCCATTTGGACTTTGAAATTTTCGAGATGCTTGGCTGGGTCTCCTATCCCGGAGTATTGCTTGAGCTGAGGAATTTTGAAGCTTTTCGGAAGAGGTTTGCTGCGAATTTCATCGGTGAACGGGGACTCAGACGAGTCTATGAGGACATCCGCTGCAGTTGGTGCTCGGGCACGTTGCGCTCTCTGGATATCTCTGATCCTCTCCCGAAGCTCTTTAAGCTCGGCCTCAAGAGGAGTAATATTATCGTCCATTCGACCTTGACCTTGACTAGCTTGGGGGGATCGTCTTTCTTCTATTCTGTGTCTCAGGTCGTTTGAGGGAAGTTTCGCGGCCGGTCGAAGTCTCGAGCCTGGGGCTCGGCTCGCGACTTCGTCCTCGTCGGGTCGTGGATGATTGGAGAGGGAGCACGGTGGGTGAGAACTTTGTTGAGGTAGCTGAGGTTCAGGGTTGGTTTCGAGGATGGGTGAGGGCCAAACTAGATTGTTCAGCAAGGCTGCGATTTCATCTAGTTTTCCGTCCACGTGCTCGAAGCGTCTATCCACCCCACTTAAATGTTCTGCAACGCCTCCAACTTGCTCTTCTAATGTGGATAGTCTGGCCCCGCGATTTCGGGACCTCTGCCGTCCACTTAGAAGATTTGGGTGGCGTGACGAACTTCCGAGGTGAAGTACTGGAGTCTCATGAACGGACCCTTCGTTTTCAGATTGTAGCTCATAGGAAAGTTCGGCATTTGCAGGAGCTTTCCCCTTCCTATTGCCTCTCCCACCGGCCATTAGCTCCTATCTTTGAACGAAGGATTCTGTAAAAAGCTTTTGTCGTCGTTCCCACAGACGGCGCCAATCTGTTGACACTGAAAACTGGTCAACGGACGAAGTGAGATGATTTGTATGCAGATGAACGATCGTGACCACCGATATCCATCGTTAAGACTGAAAACTGGGCTTGGATCAAAGGTTCGGTTGTTCCTGCGAAACACCACAGAAAATAGTAAAGGGGGTGGTTGGGATCCAGCCGTGAACCCTCCGATGCTTAAGTCAGTGATTACCCTTGAGAGTGATAAAACACTAATTTGAGAAAGATTTGTTTCATACCTGTAATCGTCATATCCTCTGTTATTTATAGGCTTTGATAGAGAGTTTATAGGCTGAAATCATGATAGATATTATTTCGGAAATCCAGGCGGAAATCTTGGGCCGTTCCGATCTCGAAGGGATGTGCCCCGATTTTTAGGCCGTTTGAGAAAGAGATGAGGTCGGCTTTCATCCGCCCATTAACTTGAGTACGATCCGAACTGAATACGATCCGAGCTGACCTCATGAAGAGGCGAAGTCATCAGGCGAAGTCATTGGCTTGTTATTTTGCTCCGAGGTCTATTCAGTTCGGATCGGCTGATGAGAAATTATCCCACAACAGGCCCTACAATAAGAGCCTCACCGTCTTGACTTTTTTAGATATGGAATATATGTTACAAGGTGAAGCCTATCCAAAGCTTAAGTGGACCATAAAATCTCGTCCAACCTATAATGAATTTGAATATGCAGCATCCATCTCATTTACACAAGCAATTAAAATATTATATATACGGTTGGTTAATGAACGTGAACGGTTTGAGCTCGGTTTGATTAAAGCTCGTTTGAGTCGGTTTGATTAACCAAACCGAAACTCAAACTAAGTTTTAGTTATCAAACTCAAAACAAAGACGGTGGAATTCGGTTCGGTTCGGTTCATTAACACCCCTAAATTCGCACCTCTCGACAGCTACTCCAGCGAGTCGCCATATTACCTCTCCCCCCCTTCTCTCTTCCCTAGAAAATGCCAGCAGCTCGTTGATTCGAGTCCCCTTCCCTCTCTCTGAAATTCTTCTCCCATGGCGTATCGCAGAAAGCAGGTGATTTCTAGGGTTTCTACCGTCTCTGATGATTTCCGGTCTCCGCCTCTCTCTCCAGAGGACGCCCCTTCGTCCCTCGCCGCCCAAGCGATCCGAGCCTCCTCCGCTCACCGAGACTCCTCTCTCTCGACCGCCTATGACGAATCCGCTTACAGAGAATCATCGAATCGCCAGAGATCCTCTCAATCTCGGCAGCAGGTCAGTACTCCCGCTGCCTTCGCGGCCTTCTTTTACGTGTGGATCCGTGATTTTTTCTTGCAAATCTGTGGGAAACTAGGTTTTCGGAGGTAGTGATTCGTTGGAGGTTGAATTTTAGAAAATGGTGTATAGTTTTGCTTCGTTTGGAGAATAGGTAGGGATATTAGGGTTTTTAGTGGATTTTGGAAAGTTAGGGTTTTGTGATGATTTGATGATCAATGGTTGAATTTTTGGTGGGAATGGATAATTGGCAGAAGAGTTTTGTAAAATATGGTGTATGATTGAATTTTTGTTTGAGATTTGCATTTTGCTACGAAGTTGCTGTACAAAATTGAAGATTTTGTGTTTTCTGGAGCGGATTTGGTTAGATTTTCTGTCTTGAGCTGCAGATATGCGATGGCAAATACTCTTTGTTAGGATTCCATGCTGTTTGTAGTGAATATAGTTGGAACTAGTTGACTTCATTTTGAACTTGCAAACGTCTTTTGTTTATTGTTTTGTTTTGCAGCAGGAGTGATCTCTATATTATGTCTGCCCAATGTAGTAAAAAATAAAATAAAAATAAATGATGGAAATGCTTGACTTCTTTGCTGAAGATGAATTCATTGGTTTCGATTCTGGTTTGTAGGCATTGTTCCTGTTTCTATTTTCTCCTTTGCATGGTTGGGATATGTGTGCACCTAGATCTGATTTAGACGGTCTGATTTTGTTCTAACCATAAAAACCACAGTAGGTTTTTGGATTCTTTTTATGCTTAGTTTGTTTGCCATTTATATAAGTGCTTCATGTATGTTTTTAATCGATTTAGTTTAAAGATACAAAGTCCTTCATGTTTGTAGTGATGAGCTTTGCTCTTATTTTGTTTATTCAGTTAGAGAAGTAGACTCCTTCAGTGAACATTTGACGTTGAGATGTAATGAAAGCCAGAAGCCTGGATTCCACTGATTATGTTGATCAGTAAAGTATATTTACTTCCAGCAATATTGCTTCCCAGCTAATGGATGCCTAAGCCATGCCAAATTTCTAGAAGTTTCTTCCCTGGAAGTTGATACTGAATAAAAGGCCATAAACATAAAACATATTCATAATTTTGTCCTAGGATGGGTGAATCTATGTCTCTTGCCACTCTTAATGAATTCTGAGTTAGTAATAAAATGGTTAACTGGATTCCTTCTCAAAACTGTAGTCATATTTGGAGAACTGGCTTCATTCTGCTATCCTGCATTCCATAAGCAATCGGATTGTTTTTCTTGATATGATTATATGTCTTTATTATACCCTTGTTAAGCTTTTTGCTGTCAAGTTGGCCTGAGGACTTGTGCATAACACGGCAACCCCTTCTTTCTGATTTTAGTAATGTTATTTGATGCGTTGGTATTTTTTCTTGAGTATTGTTTTTGTCTACTTCAACTTTTTGGGCATTTTCTACTGTTTTACTTTCTTTTGACCTAAAGGTTCTTCTTTGCTTATTAGCATCATCATCATCATCATTATTATTTGGATTATGCATTTTGTTGATGTTTTAGACAATGTGGTAGTACCTTTAAGATAGTTCAATCAGTGGGATTTTATGCCAATAAAATTGAATTCAATAAGTTGGATTTTATGCCAATAAAATTGAAATTCATTTCTTACCAGTTATGTGTTGACCAGTATTCTTTATGTGGTGTGTTTTGTGCTGATTGGGGTTGTGATGATTCCGTACACAGGATTCTCCTCCTTATGAGTACACGTCAATGAAAAGTTTGAATGAGTCCAAATATGGATTTTGGGGTGTTCTGACTAGAAAAGCTAAGTCAATTATTGAGGATGATAACGCTGGCCAACAAACTGAAACACCTAGCAGAAGTAGGCCACAGATGCTGGAAACATCAACAGGCGGCCAGGTGAGAATTAGGTGACTTGAATGGTGTTGAATGGCTGATGAAACTTGTTATTTCAATCACAGCTTCTTTTATTTAGATTATGATTCCTAAAAACTCAATCTAGGATTTGGAAAACCAACCAACTTGATCTGGCTTGATCAATGCTTTGGGTTTGGATCGGGGTCAAATCGAAGAGGTAAACACAGCTTGCATAAAAAGTGAAGAGGACCATTTGAGTTTTTGAGGAACTTGAAAAACTGGACAACAAATGTAGAGAGTTTTATCCTTGGGAAACTCAATAGAGATTGGATCAATTGATTCAATTCAGACTTTGTCCTCAATCAAGTCTGGATTGAGTTTCAAATTTTTAAATGTTTGTTTCACCTCACATGCTTGTTATAGTTTCAGGAGATGCTTCTTTCTTTGTGAAGCAGTGGAATCTAATTTCATTTCATTCTATTTAACTTGTTTCCTAATTGCAGTTCCATCAGTCATATCAATCACCTGAGGGCCATCGGAAGATAGAGAGCCCTAAAATTCAGAAGGGTTTTGATGCAATCACTTCGTCCCTTAATTACATTGGAAATGCTTTGGAGGTAAATTTCTCTTGGAATCTCTTTAGAGCATGTCTTAAAACTCTAATGAGTTTAAGTTACAATTCAAAGCCCCCCATACAGTAGCAGTTCGCCTTCATAAGGTCACAACATCATTTCTTAAATATTGTTGCATAGACATGTCATTTTGTTGGGTTTTGACATACACGACTACATGCAAATTGTATGAAAAATGATATGGGCCTATATAAGGAGACATTGTATGAAAATATTGCAGCAGTATTTGGCTAGCTAGAAACACATGGGCCAACCTCCAAGCAAGCTCATGCAATGTGGGTGAGACCCTATGTGGGCCGCACTATGCAAAACCATTCCAGCACAAATCCCACCGCTAAGTGTGGTGGGTCTTCCCATATCATTTCCTTATACATAATATTTGTATAAGGCTTTGATGACGACAACGGCACTACGATGGAACTTACCATCAAACTTAGTTTCCCTGTTAAAGAATATCGGGGATATATATATTCAGTGACATCAAGGTTTATGGTTTTTGTTCATGATATTCGAATCGTGAAAAATAGGAATACACAGCTTGGATAATTGGATAAGGGTTTCGATTGGAATATCTCGGCTTTCCTTTATAACAATCCTTTTCTCCTCCTCACTCTCTCTAAGATGTGAACACTAAAGCATCAAGTTCTGGACAAGAGAACTGATCACCTACAGCCAAGGTACCATAACTTGTGATACCCATCATCTTCCCCGCCAACATGCCACTTGTAAAGGACATCAGTGCCATGAAAACGGAAGGACCCACCATGAAGATCACTTGGCATATAAATCAGGCCAGTCTGTTCATTAAGTAGGGCTGTCAATGCATTAGTTTGTGTCGGGTCCTATAGTACCTGTACCTGGGCTAACCAGTTTTGAGTCTTGCCAGGTCGGGATCTAGTTCTTGAAGACCTGGACCTAGATCCAATTGGGTTTGGGATTGGGTTGGGAGCAATAAAAGCATTTACTTGGTTGGGCCTGCCTGATAGATGGATTAGATCTCACACACATGCACTTTGACATGTGCGTGGTGCGTAAACGGGCTGTCTTACACGTTTGTGGCCTAGAAAACCTCATTTCTTTTGCTGGAACAATCAATATAATATTAAATATATAAAAAAAATTTATATTAAAACCAACTTCACCCATCTAGATCTGACCCGACCCGACTTTAACTGGGTGCATCATGTGGACCCGAACCGAACCTGACAGTCCTGATTTTTAACCAGGTCTAAAAGGCGAGACCTGAAACTGACCCGATTTCTTAACGGGTCCAATAAATGGGACCCTGACGCATTGAGATTGGGTCGGGTCCTTTGTGTAGCCATTGTCAGCCCTATCTTCTAGTGGGCCACACCCCACAGTGTTGGAATCAGTGGACAACCTACTGTTACACGACATACAAATCTGGTCCACCTAGTGAATGGATCAGCCTGATTTTAGACAAGCATGATTTTCATGGTGGGACCTACTGTTTTCATGGTACTGATGTCTTTACGGAAGTGGCATGTTTGTGGGAAAGATGGTACAAACCACAGGTTTTGGTAGCGTTGCCTGCAAGTGATCACTTCTCTTTGAACAATAGACTTGCCAATCACTTAAAATTTATAGTAAATTGGACCAGCTGCGATTTTCTTTACACGCACACACTGATACAACAATGGTCACACATTCATAATATGAGTTACAATGGAACAAGATTCATTAAGCCAGCCCAAATTAGTTGGGATACGGCTTAGATGATGATGATGAACTAATGCTTGACAGCTGATGCCAGTTGGCCAGCCCCATCGTTGAGCTTTTGTGATATAGGACAAAATCAGGGACAATCACATGGACGACCCAGTGTTAGGGTACAAAAAGTACGTGCATGTACATGCGCATGAGGAATAATGACGGCACAGAAACCGATGTGAAATAGGTTCTAGCGTATGCACGTGCACAGGACCCGGACCCACCAACTCGGTACATTCAAAATAAAGTATCCCCAAAAAGGGAAGTAGATGACACGTGGACATGCGCAGGGGCCCATGAGTCCAGCGCATGTGGTCCCGTCAGCAACAGACGCCTACAAATGGCCCAAACAAGAAAAGGGCCCACCGTAAGGTCCTGCGCATGATCATGCGCGAACATTTTCTGACCGAAGCCAGGTTTGAACAAAACCCCGACATATGACCATGCACGCCAAGAAAAGCCCCTGCGCATAATCATGCGCTGAACCCCTACGGACGATCCAAATTCACGACTCAAAAGGTCCACTTTGCCCAGCGCATAATCATGCGCTGGACTTGAATGTGTGTATCAAATAGAGCTAAGAAAAATCCTGCACAAGACCCCTTTCACCAAATATCATGCACTAGACCCCAAAAATCATGCGCTGGACCCGATTAGGCATGCATTGGACCTCCTACCCCAATATTTTGTCTATAAATAGCCCAATCTACTTCATTTGTAAAGATGAGACTTCGAAAAGAGAAACCAGAGAGATTTCTAGAAAACCCCGAAACATCGTCAGATCGTTCTCAGATTCGGATATAGTGTCCGATCGAATTCCTATCTCAGACCAACACAGGTGCGGTTTACTCCGTCCTTTCAAAATGCCTCAAACCCAGTTTCAGAGCCGCGTCTTCAGACTTCGTCCTTAAGGACAAGCCTGAGACTTGGTCTCTAAATATCATTCCACATCACAATGATTGATCAAAGATCCTTTAGGGAATGCATACCAGACGTCGATATTAACAATAAAAGGAAGAAAACAATAGTCTCTAAACTACGAATCGAAGGGTGTTGCCTTAAAATTACTATCTGTCGGCGATCGATGTACTACTCATTAGAATCGATTATCGCTGGTCAGACTACTTGAGTTCATGGTCATAGCTTGAATTTCCCACGGTCCCCATCTCTACGACGGAAGCAGGCCCAGTGTTACCACTCGACTATTGGTTAACAATCTCCCAGCTCAAACTCGAGATTGCATGAGACATAGGTATATGGTGCGCCAACAGTACAGTCTACTCACACAAACAAATAAACTCATCATTCAGGATCCAAAACACACATACAACAAATACATACTCCTACAAGATAGTCTTTGCTTTTCAATCAATGGTTATTGATGATTCAATGTAATCAAGGACTTGTGTCAGATCATGGCCTGGAATGCACAAGATCTCAGAATCTCTAGAAATAATAAAGATTCTCTTTACGCCTTGTCTTTTGTTTATTTGTTTGTATTGTTTGTGAATGCCTATGAATCCCCCAATTCCCCCAAAATAAGCAAATACTAAACAAATTTCGCGTCATCGTCGAAATTTAGTTTTAACACCCATATCTACAGAAATCAGGTTGTTGGTTCGAGACGGCAAAAAAAGTTGGCATAACGCGCATTGTAGCTAATGCGCATAACTTTGCGACGATTTAGCAGAATTGCACATATAAAATGTCATTAGAAAGCTATTGATCAGCTCTAGGTCCTAGTCAATGGCAAAGGCAATTGGCCCTTCAATGGTTTTCCAAAAAATAGGCCATTTTAGGGATTAATTTTGAGTTCAAAATTAAAATTTACTTTTTTTTGTGAGTTATGATTTTTGCTATTTGTAGTGTGTTTTAGGGTTTGATGAAGTTCTGTTGTGCTTAATATCCTTGTTTGAGTCATAGGAAAGAGTTTTGAGTTGCTTTAGAAGTCATTTATTATTTTTAGTAAATTTACTATTTTTGGAAAGTTATAAATTTAGGGTTTATGGCTTATATAACTCATATGAAAGGACTTTGTAGATAGACTTTCATAGTTTCATTAATAATATCACTTCTTTTTTTTAGCTTTTGTTTTAGAGATTTCTCTCTGGATTTAGGGCAATTTTTTAGAAGAAGAAGGTGATCTCTTCTCTTTTATCCACGCACCTAGTATGTTATTTGGTATCAGAGTGAGGTCTTGCCTGAGGTCATGGTGTCCAAGCACGGATTATAATGCAAGCCCACATCCAACCATAGGACTCAACATGTGCTAATTTTGGTTGTTTATTAATACATTTGGGGCCTAAATATCAAGTGCTACAATGCTATTTCTGGGAGATATAGGGGAATATGATGGAGGACATGGGGCCGATTTAAAGATGTGATTGAAGATTTTAAGATTATTTTCTAAATTTTCTTTTACTATTATTACTATTAGGCTTGTTACCATCTTAGGTAAATTAGATTGGTTTGAAATGAACTATAATTGATTTGAAATCAATCTCTTAGTTGGGGGGAATCTCATTAATGATTCATTTAAGGTCTATGAAAGGGGTGGTGGTGTAGGAGGTAGACATTTCAAATCTAGTAAGTGTTTTTCTTTTACTCGAAGTATTGTAAGACGGAAGTTTGATATCAATAAAGTATTTCTCCTCTCAACTCAAATATTCTTATGGGTGTACTCTTGTCCATTTCTTTGTGATTTCGGTGAAGAGATCTCATTGACTTGATAACTGGGTTGCACTAGATTGGGTAGCAACATTCCTATGGACGATGCTCCAAGGAATCACACATATTGATTGTTTAATTAAATCCACGAATTGCAAACATATTCGTGGCAAAGAATAACCTGACTGTTGAAGGGGCTTACAGTTAGTCAGTTTGGGGTCAAGTAATCATGCCAAACCATAGGTCATAACCATACAGAGGCAAGGCTAACTCAGGCCAGATGGTTTTCAACCAATCAAGCGTTGAAGAAGAAGAATCGACTTTTGCAGATCAATGAGTGCTTCTTGAAGAATCCACTGATGAAGAAGATTGGACTTATGCAGATGAAAGAGTGCCTCTTGATGAATCCACCGTTGAATTACTTGATGGATCCACGAATGGATCAATTGATGGATTATTAGTTGGACTAGAAGAAAGTTCCAATCAAACTAAAACATTAGTTGGAGGGATTCATAGAAAAGATCAATGGAGAGGGATTCATAGAAAAGATCAATGGATCGACGGTTACAAACGACTTGATGGCTCAAGAAATGGGGACTTTCATAGTCATCTTGGCGAACTCAACCAAGATTGGCATCCTTTTACCTTTCTAAGCAACAACCAGAGTGCACAAATCAAGGGTCAATAGTGATGACAAAACCTTGACTAATGGATGTTGAGTGGCAAATGGAGCTACAATCAACCTCAAGGACGGGTTTAAATTTTCGAGTGGAGGGGTTTGATGTAGGGCAAAATCAAGGACATTCACATGAATAGTCCAGATTGAGAGAAATCAGGCTGTCGGCGCAAGATGTGGCAAAAAAAGGTTGGCATAACGCTCGTTGTAGCTTCCAACGTTTGTAACTTTGCTACCATTTATTAGAATCATGCATATAATATGTCGTTGTAAAGCTATTGACCAGCTCTAGGTCCCAATCACTGCCAAAGGAAATTGGCCTCTTGATGGTTTTCCAAAAAAATAGGTCGTTTTGAGTTTAAAGTTAGAATTTATTATTTTTATAAGTGACGATTTTTGCTATTTTTATTGTGTTTTAGGGTTTGATGAAGTCCAGTTGTGATTAAAATTCTTGTTTAAGTGATGAAAAAGAGTTTTGAGTTAGGCCAGAAATTGTTTACTATTTTTAGTAAGTTTAATATTTTGGAAAAGCATATGATTTTGGGAAAGTTACTAATTTAGGGTTTAGGGCTTATTAAGTGATATGAAAGGACTTCATAAATAAACTTTCACCAATAATATCACTTTTATTTTCTTGTGTTTTAGAGATTTCTCTATCCTTGTGGATTCGAAGGCCAATTTTGAGAAGAAGACGGTGATCTCCTCTTTTATCCACTCATCCGCTGCATTATTTTGCCAAGAAATCATGAGAACTCTTGTTTGAAATATGATTGGGAAACAGGATTCCCAAAGCTAATACCAAATAGATTGGGACTGGGCTGCGATTGGTATGATGATAAAGTAAGGGTTCCTCCCAACCTGAATTTCTGGGAAACAGGTCTGTGAAGGATTGTTTATCACGTTCATCATCATTATGGTTTCAGTCAGCATTTTACAGTGTCTGATTTGCAGAATTTTGTTTCACATCAACAATAGTCGATTACATGAAAAAGCAGTAAAAATGCAATCAATTAATATAGAGAAAGCCGCAGGTCCTAAAACGTTCTCGGAGCTCAGGGAAGCACATCCCCATCTACAAAAACTGCCATTCTATGGCTGGTTTTAAGATGCCTTCATGCTTTCTTTCTCGTTTGCTGGGATAAAGGAAACAAACTCCCGAATAAAGGAGAGGAAAGAAATGAAAAGAACAGGTGAAACAGAGGGCTACCAGGCCCAAAATATAATGAAAATTAATTGCAGAAATGATGATTAAATAGATGGGTTCCTTCACGGGCCCACCTCTCTTTTCAGGAGTTTTAATAGACAGTTCAAATTAAGCAAAATACTAGAAATTCTCCTGATTCGGTTAATCTTACCATGATTCAAACGATTCAATGCCTTGATGGTTAGGGAGAGGCTACATATCATTTTATCATTTTTGTGCACTGATATTGCTTTTATACTTTTCTTCAGGAGGGTATTACAATTGTGGAGAACAAGACAGCGGACATCTTATCAGAAACTCGCAAGCTGCATATCAGGAGGAAAGGAAGCAGTTCCAATGCACAAAATCAAGCCACCAATATATCTAGTCCACATCAGCAACTTCAGATGCAAACAGACCAAGAAATGCAACTGAAGGCATCCCGTGACGTAAGGTGGCAAATGTGTATCACCAGACATGTAGTGTTTTGCATATGCTGGCTGGATTTTATTTTGGTAAATTGATTGAATCCAACTGAAACTAAGGCTGGCAATGGGCCGGGCTTGGGCTTAGCAAAGTCAGAATTTTGAAGAGGGCTGGCCCATTTTCCCGGACTGACTAGTTCAAAATTCAGGCCTGGGCGCAGCCATTGCCAGGCGTAGAACTGAAACCAGTGTTTAAAACCTGGGCATGTATGCTCAGTGCATGTCTGAATTAGTCAGTTTTAGCTGGCTCGTAGTGCCAAAAGATCAATCATTTCAAGGCTTCTGGAAAGAACCCAAGCCAATCAATGTGGCCACTTTTTCCATTCAGGACACCAATGGTTGCCTCTGCAGTTTTGTTTCCTGAATGCAGCCAAGTGTAAAAATTGAAAGCGCAGGTTTTGGTTTCAACTCTTTGTTGTTTCTCATTAGTTTGGGTGAGTAGTGGTTTAATTATTGTAATTTCTTTGGAACTCCTCTCTGACAATCCCTTGAAAACCAATTCCGTTATCGAAATACTTAGAGGGTGACTCTGGTCTTCTTTTTCAATCACTCTCTTTCTCCATAAACCAAACACTTTCTCTCTTCTGCAGGTAAGTACTCAGAATTAAATTGAGTTAAACTGATGTAGCTAAAGATTCAAGATTTAAATTCAAGTTCCTGGGTATTTCTTTTGTAATTTCTTGGTAATGGTTTTTCCACAGTTTCGTGACTCGCCTGAGTTGCAAAGTAGAACTTGGAATCAACACAGTTTTTCGGTTTTATCTGAATCTTTAAGCACTGAGCAGTGCCATCGTAAAATTCAAACGTGACAGGAGATGAATGAGTGTTCCTACCATCCATGTTGTTGCACTTGAAGAACTAAAGCAGGGCCAAAAATAAACGAAACCAATGTTCAAAGAAGCAAATCTTTTTTCAGTCTTACTCAACCAACTTTCCTCAACTAGCTGATTTTGTGAAAGTCAATGTCTGAATAATGTCTACATGTTCAAAACCAGAGTTCGAAAAATCAGACCAAGTGACAACAGTGTTCAGAAAATTGTGCTTTTTGGACTTGAAGAACTAAAGCAGGGCCATAAAAAGGAAACCAATGTTAAAAAAAAAACAAATCTTTTGAGAATCTTTCGAGCTCAGTCTTACTCAGTTGACTATTTCCTCAACTTGCTGATTCTGTGAAAGAGAATGTCTGAATAATATCTACATGTTAAAAATCAGACTTTGAAAAATCAGACCAAGTGAGAGCAGTGTTAAAAAAACTGCACTTGGAACAGCCTTTTGATATCTTGTCTTGCTCAGGTGAGTTGATCCTCAAATCACTGATTTATGGGGGTGAAAAATGAAGAGAAGAAAGAGAGTGAGACTGAGAGATTGACCCAGCCATTCATCAACTTGGTTAATGTCTTTTATAGATTGTGACGTGAACTCAGTTTTGGAGTGCAGTCTTTTCCAAAAGTTTCTTTCTTTCTTTTTCCTTTTTTTTTTTTTTTTTTGTTGTTATTGTTATTGTGTGTGTGTGTGTGTGTGTGTGTGTGTGTCTAATAAGAACTTATGGGATAACTTCAGAGGCATTAGAGTAATTTTGTTGTTTAGGGTATTCTTATAATCCCCATTGATTATCTTCAGCTTGTATCTCTTTTTACATCATTGTTGAAAAGCATGATTATTGGCCATCGATTCGATTGCAGGTTGCGATGGCAATGGCTGCCAAGGCCAAGCTTCTTTTACGAGAGCTGAAAACCGTCAAAGCGGATCTAGCTTTTGCGAAGGAGCGATGTGCTCAGCTGGAGGAGGAAAACAAAATCCTTAGGGAGAGTCACGAAAGGGGTGATAATCCGGAAGATGATGATCTGGTATGCCCTTTTCCAATAGTCATCAAATGCTTTTCGAGTGCTACCATCTTTATTTACTTGTTTTGATATTTGAAATGGTTCATTAATGAAATTGTTGTGTGCATGAACATAGGGAAAGAGGTTACAATAGTGCAATAACATAGTCTAGAGCATGGGTTCATTAAAATTTGGCTACTGTTCAAAAAAAAAAAAAAAAAAAAAAAAAGAAAGAAAGAAAAGAAAGAAAAGAAACGAAAGAAAGAAAAGAAGAAGAAGGGTTAGATTAGCATGAGCACGCCCTTAAAATTGAGTCACAAGTTTCCACGCTTATGCATGTAATGTGCATGTGGTAATGATACTTGAGAGTCTGTTGCAGCCATGTTTTGGGTGGTTGATACAGATGCAGGGGATTTGTTGTGATGTTGAAGAAAGGCATTGTTTAGTGTTTGAAAAGTGACCAAAATACGGGCACCATAGCCCTTTTTCTATTCCTTCTCTTTTGTATTTCAATACTCTTGCACCAAAAGTTTCACCTTCCAGTACACTGAGGGTGGATGCTTCGCAAAGCTTTGGGCTTGATCTTCAATGGTGCACTATAGTTTAGCATGTCCCAACACATCAAGTCAGTCATGGCGAGTCCAACAGATTCTTTCTATATAAGAACCACAGTTCATGATGGACAGCTTAATTCCTTCAACAAGAGCATCAAGCTTAGGGCCTGTTTGGTGCACCATATAAGATGGTATTAGATGGGATTGAATTGGGAAAATCACTTTTTTCAAACCTAGCCGTTGTTTGGTTACCACCTTTGTTGGTGTTGGTTTAAGGCTTTAGAAACCATGGGGGGATAGAAATTTGAATTCAGGGGATTCTCCCAATCCTGCTTGATTTACGACTGCTGGAGTGAAACCCTCGAGGGATTTGAAAGGGAGAAAAAATCGGAAGCTAATTGTGTGGCGGTGTATTGATGTCACCAAGATCTGTGGGACCCACCATGATATATGTATTATATCCATACCATCCATCCATTTTTTGATATCATATTAGGCCATGAGGCCAAAGAATGAGACAGATCCAAAGCTCAAGTGGACCACACCACAGAAAGCAGTGAGGACAATGATTCCCACCATTGAAACCCTCCTAGGGCCCATCATGATGTTTATTTGTCATCTAAGCTGTTCACGAGGTCACACAGACCTGGATGAAGGGAAAAAACAAATATCAGATTGATCCAAAACTTCCGTGGCCTCCAAAAAGTTTTCAATGGTAGACGTTAAATCCCCACTGCTTCAGTGCTTTATGTGGTGTGGTCCACTTGAGCTTCAAATATACCTCATTTTTGGGCCCAACCCTAAAATGATCTCGTAAAATGGATACTGTGTAGATATAATACACACATCATTGTGGGGCCCCACAGAACTTGGTGACGTAAACACACAGAGTTTGTGTGTCTTCATTACAACCCATGGTATCTTCTCCACGCCGCCTCCACCAGAGCTGATGGGTTTTCACCGCTACTAGCAAACCATCCAAACACAGTATCTCAATTCATCTGTGATATACATAGAATACTTTTTACATTCCAGACATGGAATGGGATGTGATGAAACTTTTGAATTCTACGAACAATCCCTGACTGTCCATAATAATTACTTTCAAACAATTCCATCCCACCTAATCCCATGTGCCAAACATGCCCTTACCTTCTTTATTATTGAAGATATGTTGTTCCCCTCCTAAGAATGGCACAAGGGACCAATATGTAGAAGGCCAATGTAGCTGAGATTTTAGCTAGAAATGGTGTGAGCCATTTGGTTCTTTGCATTGGGAATTTGCTACCTAGTTGTTGACGTTTTTCCTTCTTTTCTAATAAAATTTTATCATCTCTCAATTATTTAAAAAAAAAAAAAAAAAGAAGTGAGAAGGGATGTCTCCAAACTTACCTCTGATCTGCTTTTAAAAGGAACACTCCCCCAACCATCGGCTTAAAAAACAAAATAAGTGAAAAGGGATCTCTCCAAACTGGCCTCTGACTTGCTTTAAAAGGATCACTGCCCAAACGATCGGCTCCAGAAAAGAGAGAATCTTCACAATCTTCAAACATGGGCTGCATATAGTTCTTCCTTTCAGCAAATAACACTGGCATCTTATGCTTCCTCCCTTTCATGGTGAGGATGTAATTTCCCATTGCTGTCCAACAAGAATTCCTCTGCTCAGATGTGTGTTTGTGTGGGAATAAACCAAAGCTACCTTGGAAACATCCCCATCAAAATCTGAGAGGGTTTAAACAAAAAACTGGAAGACATGTAGTTCCAAACCAAACCCTCTAATCCCCTTTTGACATGGACGAAGACATTTCATTAGAACATATAAGTAAATCATTGGACTCAATTTCCCTATCCTCGAGATTCCGTCTAAACTTCATATACCATACTACTTCCCACCCCTCAATTTTGACATAAATACAACAAAGCGAAACTGGACACTAGACTTTCTGACCCTACCCGAACATCCTCATGAAAATATTTTTTATCATCCGACCCAAAAACTATACCTCATTCCCCTGAAAATCTCTCACTGACGGCCTCTCATTTCCAATTGTACTAATGGACGTTCCACAAGTCTGACCCCACACCTCTAGTTATCTCCTAACTAGGGCTGTCAACGGGCCGGGCGTGGGGTTGGTCTTAGCCTGGATTTTGAACTGTTTTGGGTCGGGCTGTCGGGTTGGGCCTATTCAAAATTCCCATTTTGGCAGGACTGAGCCCAGCCCATTGACACTCCTACTCCTAACCCTATCAACTAACTGTATTACACAAGTCTGACCCCCACCCCATCAAGGAAATTGAAATGGAAGAGATGTTACTTCTCTTCCATTTCTCCAACTTTCTTTCTGTACGCTCATTCCATGGCTGGGTTGCCGTCTGGGAGGGAGTTTCTCTTATCTCCGAAGGGGGAGGCTAAGGAAGCTCCCAGGCTTGCAACCCATCAAATCTGCGAGAAGATTAAGCCCGGCCTTCGAAGCATCTGATCTATGAAGACTCGTGTGTTCTTCGAAATTATCACAAGAAACAAGAGTGGCTACCTTTCTCAACCCATACATAAGATGGCATTCCTTTCTTCCCAGAAAAGCTTACTTGAACCTCCCACCACAGTGGTGAATAAAATTGGGATGGAGCGAGGTGGTGTATATCAGCTTTGAAGTTGTGTGCACAATTGTAGATTGACTATGGCAGATTCCAAATAGTGGTTATAACCAGATAAGCCTACGGTGATGATGACAATGGCGCCGCTGACGATGAAGATGGAGCATACCCTGAAATTTGCACTGATTCGACATATTTTAACCACCCGATTTTGCATGTTAATTTTTCTGCTGATGATAATTTTGTTTAATTGCTCTTTTGATGGTCCCGGCACAGCTGAGATCATTAGTTGCCATTGTCAAGCTATGGTCGGATGATTTTTTTTTTTTTTTTGAAAGGTGAATCTTTATTCTGTTAGTCATGCAACGCACCCATCCGGTCAGTCACACAATGCACCCACTGGTGCAGTTAGTATGTCTTGAACCTGAGACCTGCTGTTTGAAACGCCAAGGCGTCAAACAGTTAGGCTAACAGGCACTTGACTGGTCGGATGATTTGAGCTGTCTGGACTGGTGTGCATGGATGCCACATGTACTGTCCACAAGTGTATTGGATGGGTCGTAGCATTGTAGTGAGGTCCAGGTGGCTGGATTTAAACTTCTCCCTTGAATAGTGTGTCCTGATGCACCAGCCCCTGCAAGTGGGTCCCATTGTTTGATGATGCAGACTGTTGATCTGATGGGGCCCATTGAAAGGGCACGCCTCAAAATCTCCCAGGCTAGAAGATCCCAACCTTCTATTGCAAGCCTAAAAATCAACAACGGAGTAATAAAAAATGGCAATGACTTGATAAAAAAGGCCAAAGATCGGATGGGCCATCATCATCATCATCATCTAAGCCTTATCCCAACTACACAAATCCTTTTCCTCTATTCCACTCCATCAAGGGCCATAACATGTTGTTTGGATTCATGTTGGAAGTTATGGCGTAAGTTTGATGCCGGCTGCCAACCTGATGCAACCCTCTTCTATCTGGGCTGGGGGCTGGCAATGACAGCACAAAATTCCGACAGGCGCTATGTAATAGACTATTACATAGGTTGATTATAATCAATGAGTTGGCTGTGATCTTCCTGTTTGGAAAACTTTTGGGGCATCCCTGATCCATGGTGGGGCCCATCAGGTCAACAGTCTGGACGAGTGTATTTGGGACAGTTCACATCCTGGTGCATCAGGACCTTATAATTTCTCTTCTGCAAAATGTGCGGCATGCTGACTGTTACAATAACCACTGTTGCATCTCAAGATACGTCTCCAACTGGAAACACTGTTGGCGGAAAAGGCCCGTCTGGCGCACGAGAACTCTGTCTATGCACGGGAGAACCGCTTCCTGCGAGAGATAGTAGAGTATCACCAGCTCACAATGCAAGATGTTGTTTACTTGGATGAAGGCATCGAAGAGGTCAAGGAGGTCTCCCCGATCCCAATCTCGCCAACGGCTGGTGTCCGTCCTTTCTCCACGCCGCCGCCATCCTCTCCCTCAGCTACAACTCCTAAAGGCTCTGGACCATCTTCAACGGTTTTGGACTCTCGCCCTGTGCCCACGCCCCCACCAGGTTCTGAGGTGATCTCAGGTCCCACACCCAGTCCAGCAGGTAAAGACCCTAAACAAAAACACTACCCGTCACACCCTTCCATTTGAATCGCGGGCTTTTCTTTTGTCTCTCTTGCTGTTTGATTCGTGCATGTAACATTATTTTTTCATCATTGCTGCCTTTGTGGGGGGTTTTTTTTTTTTCTTTTATTTGTAATATGTGAAATTTCGCTTTGTCCTTTCTTTTCTATGTCAATAAGATTGTTGTGATAGTGATTTTTGTTTGCCCAAGAAGCTTTTTAATCAGATGATTTGCCTACACTGTGGAGTCCAATGTGTCCACTTCATACAAGTGGGGTCCATGATTTGGTGATCCAGACCGGAGATTTGATGAGCCTCAACCTGAGTAGGGGATGTCTACATAATTTTCACATTGGGAAATCCAAGCCACCAATCAATGTGAACTACTAATAGATGTTTAAGAAAAAGATACAGACTCGGATTGCCTGCAGCCCAAAACATGAGGTAGATCCAAAGCTCAAGCGGACCACATAGGGAAAGGTAGGGATTGAGTGCCCACCATTAAAAACTTCTTTGGAGCTACAAAAGTTTTGGATCAAGCTGATATTTGTCTTTTCTGTTCATCCAGGTTAGAGTCATATTATTAATGGGTTCGATAGCATATAAACATCACTGTGGGCCCTAGGAAGGTTTCAACATGGGCGTTTAGTCCCCCACTGTTTCATGTGGTGTGGTCTACTTGAGTTTTGGATCTGCCTTGTGTTTGGGGTCATGTCCTAAAATGTGCTGGTAGAACAGGTGGATGGAGTGGATAAAGCATACATCATAGCGTCCCCAGAGCTTAGGGCTGCAGGCCATTAGCAGCAGCCCCTATAAAAGGTGAAAGATTATGCCTAGGAAATTCTAGTTGTATGCTCAGAACAGCAGGGCCTATCAGATCAACAGTGAGATTCATCAAGGGTTTGCAGAGTCAGGGCATCCTAACGAATGGCTTGATCTAGCAACATGGATGCCTATTACCGTTTGAATGTGGACCGAAACTCTTTTTACTTGAAAAGCCTAAAATAAACGGCTAGGTTGTGTGCAGTTTATTTTTATTTTTATTTCTAGGAGCAGAACATGTGCAACAATGGCACCACAACTTGTGGAACTGTAGCATCTTTCCCACCAAAATCCCACTTTGTTTAGGAAATCAGTACCATGAAAATGATATGCCCCACCAAGATGTTCACCCATCTAAAAAATCAGGCTGATCCCATCTCTCCGTAGGCTACACCCGTATGTTGACTCATCTCAAAAATCCGGCTGATCCGATCTCTCCATAGGCTACACCTGTATGTTAACTCAAGACTATAAGATGGCTGTTGATTCCAACAATGTGGCCCACCTGATGATCAGACCAGCCTGATTTTTGTGGTAGGGGATCGTCATGGTGGTGCCTACCGTTTTCCTGCTACAGTAAAGATGGTATGGTACCACGAGTAGTGGTACCTTGATACAGTCTCAGAATAACCATCAGTACAACAAACCTGTGTTCCTAGATTTTGTTTTTTTTTGCTTCACCTTTATAAAAATTGTCAGATCTTCACTGAAAGGCAATTTTATACTGAAGCTGGTTTTGCTTCGATCAGTGTCTCCACAAGTGTGGGGTCCACTGCTAGGATATCTGCGTCGATCTATTGGTGGATTGCTAGTGAAGATGGTCAACACCAGATCAGCTAGAGTTGTATTTGGGCCATTCATATCAGACCCGGTCTCGGGCTGGGCCTACTTTGTATTGGCCCGGCTTCTTCTCATCTCCGCCGATTCATGGAGAAAGATTCGTGGTGGTTAATGCTGATCTTCAATATATTGGCCAGGGGTCAGACCCCTGGCTCAGGCAGTGTACTGAAGTCAAGCCCGATCCATCGACAGCCCCAGCTGGTCTGCGAAAATGCCACCTCATAACTCATTCTGGTCAGTTGGGTCTTGCTACTTATATTGGTACGTCTTTAAAAAAAAAAAAATGTGGACTAGCTAATCTCTCTTCTCAACCGTCGATTTGCAGAACAAAATCTGAAGGCTAGGATGTCCTATACCTGAGACCTGAGGAGCGGTAGATCTATAAGGTACAAGATACTAATGGTTTGGGCTGTCAAATGCCACAGCCAAGCCCGTCCCAAGCTCCTGATAGGCTGAAGCCCGAGGTGGCCCATGATGAGTATGGTACTGCTCAAGCAAGACTTGAGGCCTGATCCGAGCCGTTCATCAGGCGTGTGACATCATGCATGATATATGACAAAAATGCCCTTTTATAGTCCTGGTCGGGCTACACGCTGGTAACCTCTTAAACATAGCCCGAGCCCAGCCCGATTTATAAAAGTAGCTTAAATTTTAGGCTGAGGACTGGCCCACAGGCCTTTCTTTCCAGACCACTCAGGTAACAAGAATCCCTGTGGGCCCCTTGATGTGGACCAATGGAAATGCGAAATGGTGCACCCTATGAAGTGGGCCTGAATTTTTTAGGACTTTCTGTGGATAAAATGACGACTTTACCCTTTCCTTGATCCTGACATGGCAGCCCCACCATGAGATGCGCACATGTGTTGCATTTCGAAGAGTCCACATCAGGTCCGAAAGCCCAACAAGACAATCTGGGCCATTGAGAGTCTCAGAAGCAGGCCAGGCCTGAAAGCTAGACAGACCAGCCCGGCCCATTTACAACCATGGAGCTATAAGCACCGTGAAAGAAGCGGATTGCGTGGGGGTGCCACACACCACCAACCTTGGGGGTGTGTTGCCGTAGCAAAGCTCTGTGGGTCTCACAATGATGTATGTGTTATATCCACACCGTTCATCCATTTTGCGAGATCATTTTAGGGCCTGATCCCAAAAATTAGGCAGATCCAAAGTTCAAGTGGACTACACCACAGAAAGAAATGGGGACAGTCACTCTCACCGTTAAAACCTTCCTAAGGCCCACCATGATGTTTATTTGTCATCCAACCTGTTCACAAGGCCACACAGGTCTGGATGAAGGGAAAACACAAATATGAGCTTGATCCAAAATTTCTGTGGCTCTCAAGAAGTTTTCAATTGTAGGCGTTCAATCCCAACTTCTTTCTGTGGTGTGGTCCACTTGAGGTTTGGATATGCCTTCATTTTTGGATCATTCCCTAAAATGATCTGCAAATGGATGGATGGTGTGGATATAAAATATACATCATGGTGGGGCCCACATAACTTTGTCACGTCAACCCACCAAGGAGGTCGGTGGTGTGGCACACCACGGAATCCGCTTCCACAATGAAACTACAAATCCGAGGATATCACGTGGAGGTATGGTATGCCCACATGCATGAATAATCCAGCCCATCCACATTCTACCATACATGTGAGTGGCACAGGTGTGACAGATCCTGACCATCCATCGATCAGTTTTATCATGTAGAAACAACAGGATCGCTTAGCATCCGTTTATTTCGTAAACGATAGCCCACCTGATCTATGGACGGGCCTGATTTCTGGATTTAATCTACACAGCTATGACCGAGTTTTGATGAACGGCTTGGATCTCACGTACGTGTGCCAGGTTGTTGAAGATGGCTGCTTTAAGACGAGTGTGGGCTGAGCGTCGAATGACGGATCTGATGAGTGGTTCGAGTGCTAAGGAGAGACACTAACCCCAATGGTGGTTGGGTGCAATGTGTGACTAACCAAGTGGGTGCGTTGCATGACTAACTTAAAAAAAAAAAAAAAAAAAAAAAAAAAAAAAAAAGCTCTTGCTATCGGGGTTATTTTCGTCACTGGAAAAAGTAGGGGTGTCAATGGGCCGGTCTCCGGCCTAAAAATTAGAATTTGAATAGGATCGGCCCGAAGTCCTGGCCCGAAATAGTGTAAATTCCGGGCCGAGACTACCCCAGGCCCGGCCCATTGACAGCCCTATCGAAAAAGTTCATTTACACTCTATGCTCTTCCGGACTATGGTGTAAATGTACACTTTCATACAAATATATCCACATACCATATATATTTCTCAAATCAACCCGTTCAAATAGTGGGGTATGGTCTTATTTAGCATCTAAATAATATACATTGTAAATTTGAATTTTTACCGTATATTTTTATATATTAACAGTCCATTAGGGGTCCACAATCGTATGGATAGATAAGTAATTTCAGAAAAAAATTTATAAAACAAATTCATCTTGATGAGAAAACTCTTTTAATGGTTTATATTTGTGGTATATCTATGATTCCTGTACAATCTATTTGTGCATGCGTATAGGGAATCAAGGTCCGTCAGAGTATTAAAAGCGACGAAAAAGCTACTCGATCGAGGAATCCAAGGCCGATAGCATTCTTTTGTTTTTAAAGTAGTCTGTTGTTCTTTCTCGGCCATACCCTTTGTACGTATTGCTACACTATACTCTGGGAGAGTATGGGGAACTTACACACGCATGCATCCACCGTACATCTGGCATTCTCACTTGCAAGATCAATCCATCTAAGTCGTTGGTGACCAAATGAATTTGGCATGGTCCAAAAATTAATCTGATTGGACTGTCCTGGATGTCCCATCGGTGTCTATTAGATGGACGGTTGAAAATAAAATGGTGGTGTACGACCATTTTATTTTTTAAATCCAGTGGTAAGGATAATCTGATTGGTGGGGTTTTTAGGACCATCTAGGGTGGGTCCCAGTAGATGGCGTTGACTACTGTATGTACATGCCAGCTGTAAGATAATACAAGTGTGTGAGTATGAGAAGCACCGTACTCTCTCATTGTACTTCTCTGCTTTTTAAAGGAAAGGGAAAGAAAAGATCACCGACGGTGGGGCCCACCGGCCAATTCGTACCGTTCCACTCCACCAGAATCTTTGCTGTGTGGATGGCAGCAAATCATGAGCTGCTACGTGGCCACCATAGCGGAAAGATGTGGTCCGTTCGTTCTCTGTTCCAACGAAAAGGAGCTTTCTAAGCCACACGTTGAACGTGAGATCCAATCCATCCATCAGATGGGTTCCATCGTATTGCGGGCCCCCTCGGATGGTCCATTGAAAAATTAGGCTGTCCTGATAGAAACGGAAGGCCAGGCTAGAAAAACTTGGCTAAGTGTTTTCAACCGTTTATTTGTTTTACATACTGTGGGCCACCTAATTACTGAAATGGCCTAATTTTTTATACAGGATGTATCAGAAGTTTGTTACACCGTTTGAATGGCTTGGATATTATACACGTGCCCTATGATGACACGTGGGGCATGTAGATGGATGGCCTCGTACACGGCTTAGGCTCCTCAAAATACGTTTCTTAATTCTAAATGCTAATCAAGGTTAGGTGCGAACGTGCGCACCATCATGATTTACTTGTAACAACATATCCCGGTGGGCACCTCTTTTTTGTACTTATTAGGTGTAAAATCCACTGTACATCTAACAAACAAACACGTGGCAGCATTCGACAAGCTATGGGTCCCTCACTCACCTGCTCACTGAAACACTAAGCAGAATCTAGGATCCTAATTAAAGGAAGCCTTCCTAAGTGCACGCCACCATACGTGTGTAGTTGTTAGATCTAAGCCGCTCATCAAGTTGGCTCGTTGGATAAGGACCGTTGATCTTGTTAGTCATGTCAGTAGGGTGCCTTTAGTTGAAAATCATACCCAACGGACGATCTTTCACTGAATCTATTTTTGTTATGGCCGTCCATTTGGTACTATTTTCATCCGACGGCCATCCATAGACATGACCTGCTGATGGACTGTCTAGATCCAGCGTCCCAGTTTCCACTTGCCATGTAGCGGTCGACAAACGATGTACGGCCTGTGGAAGGCAAAAATTACCCACCCCAAAAGAAGTGGGCCACTCTCTGCTCGGTAGTTGCTAAGGAACCCTGAGGAGTACCTTGTTTCAACACTCGCAGCTCTTGATCGTGCAAGCATTACATACGTGGTAGAGATCCAAACCGCTCATCAGGTGGGCCCCACCATGTAGACTCGTCGACACTAAAATCCTGACTTTCTGATCATTATGTGGGACACAAATATACCAAAGAAATAGAAGATCAAAATGAATTGACGGTCTACACATACACACGTGTGGCCTATTCCAAATACTCGTACATGTTCAGATTGGATTTCACTTGATGAACGTCCTCTTCGCTTGTGACCGCTTAATAGAAAAAAGAAATTGATATTCTGACAGATTCTGGTCGTTGAAACTCATGAATTAAGAAATTTCACATTTTAAATTCAATTAATTCAAACTCAACTGTCCAAATTCCAATTTAGATGTACAAATAACCAAAATATTAAAATTTTCTGCTTATATTGGATTGGCAGACATTAATCGACGGTTGGAAATGAAAAAAAAAAACCATTTCTCCTATTTCAAGCAACAAATCAAAGGTTAGGATTCTTCAAACAATCTGATTTTAAGATATGTACTTACCAACAGTGGACTCCACAATTTAGTCGGTTTATCTTGATTTAAAAATATTCCAAGTGTACAAATTCTAAGTGCATGAGTATGAAGAGTCATAGACTTCAAGAGTATCAAGTAACTCACGATATTATAAAATAGGGTGCTCAATGCGCACGGCTTGTAGTTTAGTCGCCGCATGTGAAGCTTCGTTTTTACAAATGCGCAGAACAATGAGCTGGCATTTTAATTTCTTTTATTAAATAAAAGAAAAACGCCTTTACAAAGAGAATTGAATAGAAATCTTTCTATATTTGTTGCATCTTCGTACAAGAAATGACCTCAACTGCCCTAACTTTTTCACAAATACCTCTTACGTCCTTTTCTTTTGTTACAAGGAGTTGTATGATACTCGGGGCGCGTATGACACCTGATACGCAGGCTCTTAGAACTTGTACATCTGACCTATATTAAGCCAAACCAAACCGATTTTATTGTGCAGAGAACTGTATTTAGATCATAATCCCAATATCAGATTGATTGAATGATCCTAACCTATGATTCGTGGACACTGGATGTTTCATTATTAACCGTCCATAATATTCGCCAATCCCATACTCAGATAATCAAATAAGCTTTTTTTAATTGATACTCTAGACTGAGAACTATAATTTGGACGGTGTAATTTGAATAATTATATGCCACGTGAGCAATATATGAGTAATTCGTAAGTTCCTGTGTATCATCCACCACACTCTACAAGAGTATCAAGGCATTCGACGCTGGGTTGGGTACTACCCCCAGCCGTCACTAGGTAGGAACGGACCGTGATGTATTAATTTCATCCACACCGTCCATCCATATTTTCATTTTATTTTAGGCTAAATTATAAAAAAATGAGGCATATCCAAGGTTTAAGTGGAACACACCACAGTGATAATGACACCCGTTGAAACCTTCCTAAGGCCCACCGTGATGTTTAATTACCATCCAACCTGTTTATAAGGTAGCATAGACCTAGATGCAGGGAAAACACAAATATCGGCTTGATAAAAAATTTCTTGGCCCCCAAAAAGTTTTCAACGGTGGATTAAATTGTTTAATCCCCTCTCTGCGGTCCACTTGAGTCTTGGAACTGCCTCATTTTGGGGTTTTTATTCTAAAATGATATGGGAAAATGAATGGACGGTGTGGATAAAACCCATACATCACAGTGGACCCTCAGAGCCCCTTATTTCCATTATTTGGATGTTTTTAATTTTAGTACTTGTGTGGTACATGTGCAATTTCAAAGTGGCTGCATATTATCCATTGGATTTTTTCAGATTATCAAAGTTTTCATCTATTTCCAGAGGTTTAATTTTAGTACTTGTATGGTACATGTGCAATTTCCAAGTGGCTGCATATCATCCTTTGGATTTTTTCAAGAGTATGAAAGTTTTCATCTGTTGGGATTATTAATGCAATAGCCTTATGTTATGGCTATTTGTACTAAAAGTCTAATTTTTGGTGAGGCTCATCTTTTTTGGCCTTTTCACAAGAAGTTGAAATTTTTTTAGCCGAAATGCCCCTCAAGCATAGTAGATTCCCCTTAAACACTGTGAATTCTCCCTAAACACTATGTATTTCCCGGAGAAAAGCAAAGGTTTAGAGGGGCATTTTTTTTCAGAAATTTCTAATTTTACGTGAAAAGGCTAAAAAAGATGAGCCTCAAGAGAAATTGAACTTTTAGTAAAATTAGCCATAACTCAGGGTTATTGCAGTAAATAGCCCTCATCTGTTTCCACTTTCCATCGGTTTGCTCGAATACATCCTCGAGTATTACGATACCAGTACATCGTCGGGCCTTTAACCTTTATACACGTGATGTTTTCTCATGATCCGAACTGTCTATACGATAGGTCCCACGATTTTGGTTGATAAAAGCTCTTAAAATACACTATTTCTACTTTTAATTATTTAGTTATTTTGTTTTAAATATGGACGGTCACCATTGGCTACCATACCTAAAAAAGGTTTCAACGGTGGGAATCATTGTCCCCTTTGCTTTCTAACGTGTGGTCCGCATGCGCTATACATCTTTCTTAACTAACTCTCTAAAATAATCTCGGAAAATGGATGGATGGTATGGATATAACGTATACATCTTGGTGGCCCCTCAAAACACTTGGTCACAATAACACACTACTGTGTGTGGGACTGGGCTTCGGTAGTGGCCCTTCAAATGCATAGCTAGGTAGTGTTCGGTGCTGAAAAAAAGCCTTTTGGTACGGACGCGGATTGCGGGGAGCGAATTAGATGTTACCCTGGTAACACCTTAGTGGGTGTTACCCCTACCCTGTGGGGCCATCTTGATGTATTTTTTATATATCTATTCCGTCTATCTTTTTTCTCATATCATTTTAGGATATGATCCAAAAACTTAAGAAGATCCAAATCTCAAGTGGACCATACCACTGGAAACAGTGATTAATAACCATTAAAAACGTTTTGTGGGCCACAAAAGTTTTTCATCAATCTGATATTTACATTTTCCCTTAATCAAGACCTTATTGACATTATCAAGAGCTTGGATTGAAAATAAACATTACCGGGGTAACACCTAATTCATGTGGATATACAAAATATCATCCATGTGGGACATACGGTAGGGGTAACACCCACTAAGCTGTTACCGGGGTAACACCTAATTCGCGCCCCGGATTGCGTCCTTCCTCAAGGAGGCGGATTGGCGGAATCGGATTGCATGCGGAGTAACTCCACACGCTCTTATCGTGCGGAGTAAACTTAGTTAGGCCCACCTAGAATGTATGTGCTTTATCTATTCCGTCCATATGTTTTTCCAGCTCATTTTAGTGGTTGAGCCCAAAATTTAATCATAACCAAATCTCAAGTGGACCATGCCAGGAAACAATGGGAATAATGATTTTCACCGTCGAAATCTTCCCAGGCCGTACATTGATGTTTATTTGTCATCCAAACTGTTCATAAGATCACATAGATATGAATGAAGGGAAAACACAAATATCAGCTTGATCCAAAACTTCTGTGTCCTCCGAGAATTTTTCAAAGGTAGACATTCAGTTCACACATTTCTTGTGGTGTGGTCCACTTTAGATTTTGATATGCTTCATTTTCTGTCACCATACCTAAAATTTTCTGTTAAGATGGATGGACAGAGTGGATAAAATACATAAATCACTGTGGGCCCATAGAGTTTACTCCGCAAGCTAGCGTGCAGAGTTACTCAGTACGCAATCCGATTCCCGGATTGGCTAGTGACCCCAACACAAGCCAGGTGCTGGTGTCAAAGCCGTGTGGACCCCACCATGATGTATTTGTTTTATCCACGCTGTCCATCCATTTTTCCATCTCATTTTAGGGCATCGCCCCAAAAACGAGGCAGATCAAAATCTCAGATGGACCACACCACAAGAAACAGTGGGAATTGAACGAACACCGTTGAAAACTTCTTGGAGGCCACATAAGTTTTGGATTAAGCTAATATTTGTGTTTTCACTTCATCCAGGTCTGTGTGACCTTTTCAACAGGTTGGATGGCAAATAAATATCATGGGCCCTCGGAAGTTTTTAATGGTGGACGTTTAATTAACACTGTTTTCCTGTGGTGTGGTCCACCTTAGATTTGTATATGCCTCATTTTTGGGCCCATGCCCTAAAGAGAGGTGGAAAAATGGATGGACAGCATGGATAAAACACATACATCATGTTGGAGCCTACACAGCTTTGACACCAGCCCCATGGCTGGTGTTGGGTCACTAGCCAATCCGCGTCCCTTCCTCGATATGGATGCAAAGCATCCATGCTGATCTGTGCAGGCCCACCTTAATGTATCTATTTATTATTTATCCATGACATACATCAATCATTTTAAGGTACGACGGCAAGAAAGAAAAAGATCCAAAGTTCAGGTGGACCAGTTAGTGAGCTTGGTCACATTACATTCACAAAGCATTAAATGTAGCATTCTTGGCCTCGTGACTTAAAATGATCTTAGGAATAGGATTGAATCGTGGCGCATACTTTTGGGACCACCATTTTTTCTAGTATTATCTGCATCATTTATCCATTTTGCCAACTCAATTTTTTTTAGATAATTTTAAGTTTGTAGCTCAAAAAATGAAGCATAACCAAACCTTATGTGGGCCGTATCAAAGAAAACACTTTGAATTAAACGTCTACCGTTGGTAAATTTTTGGGGGCTATAGAAATTTTGGATCAAGCTGATATTTGTATTTTCCCTTCATCTATGTCTGCGAGATCTTGTAAACATCACTGTGAACTATTGGAAGGTTTCAACAGTGGAGATCACTATTCCCACTGTTTCTTGTGGTATGGTCCACTTGAACTTTGGTTACACTTCAATTTTTTGCTCAACCACTAAAATGAGCTATAAAAAGGTATGGACGGCAAGGATAAACCACATACATTCACGGTGGGCCTAACAGAGTTTACAATCGTACTGATTTTCTCGTCCCGCAATCCGATTTTCTGAGTTATTGGTTTGATTCCGTACAAGTCTGCGACGTGTACGAAACAAATGCATGGATGAGGGGACAACGGAGCTGTCAAGGCATCGAGAAGTGGACTGAGGTTCGCCATTACCACACGCTTGCTTTCGCCTCCCACCTTTACACGCGGCGCACGTGCTTATCCATAAACCTTGTGCATAAGGCGGGCCCCACCATGCAGATGGCCTGATCCACGTTCAGCAGATGAGTTCGACGGAAGGGTTTTTCTTTTTTCTTTTCCCACACTCGACACGCATCTTGACACGCGGCACACGTGGCTGTGTAAGACATGTGACTATGTGAGCCGATTAGCTGTTACCCGGCTTGTGGGGCCCACCTTGATGTATATGTTGTATATCCACGCCGTCCATATTTTTTTCCATATCATTTTAGGACTCATTCCAATACCTTTTAAGAAAATCCAAATCTAAGGTGGACCACACCACTAGAAACAGTGATGAATGACCATTGAAAACATTTTGTAGGCTACAGAAGTTTTAGATCAAGCTTATATTTCTATATCCCCTTCATTCAGTTGTCCTTGACATTATCAACAGGTTGGATGGAAAATTCCCATTACTAAATCCTTACGATGGGCCCTTTGGAATTTTTAATGGTGAGCCACTCAATAACTACTGTTTCCTGTAGTGTGGTCGACCTGGATTTGTATCTGCATAAATTTTTTGGTTCACCTCCTAAAATGATAAGGAGAAACGGATGGACGGCGTGGATATACATCATATCATCAAGGTGGGCCCCACGGTAAGTGTAACACCTAATCCGCTTGTAGGGGGGCATACGGGCCTTGGCCCGAAGCAGTTCAAAATCTGGGCTGACAACTCCCCAGGCCCGGCCCGTTTACAGCCCTACTGCGGTTGGAAGCTAAAAGGGGCCAACCATGATGTACCGCTCATTCCATCCGTTTTTCGAGATCATGAGCTGGATCCAAACCTCAAGTGGGCCGCACCAACGGTGGGGATTGAACGCCCACCGTTGAAACATTTGTGGGGCCAATGAAGCTCTGTATAAAGCTAATATTTTTGTGTTTTCAGTTCGTCCCGAGGATGACCTTATGAACGGTTTGGATGGCATATAAATATCACGGTGGACCCTGGAAGGTTTCAACGGTGGGCATTTCCCTCCCCACTTATTTTTGTCGAAGGGCCCATTTGATGGCGGATTGCCAACGACCTGCGGTAGGAAGCGAGGCGGGGGCCCACCGTGATGTTTGTGAGAAATCCACCCCATCCATCCGTTTTGCAGCTCATGCCAGTACATGAGCCCAAAAAGAAGGCAGTCCCAAAACTCAAGGGTGCCACATGATTAGGAAACAGTGAGGATTGAACGCTTACCGTTGAAATATTCGTGGGGCACGGAAGTTTTGGATCAGGTTAATATTTTTTTTGTCTTCAGTTCATCACAGTGGGAATGACATCATGTACGGTTTGGATGGTATCTAAATATGGCGGTGGAGCACTGGAAGGTTTCAACGGCAGGCATTTCCCTCCCCACTTTTTTCCTGTCGCGTGGCCCACTTGAGTTTTGGATCGACCTCATTTTTGGGTTCGTGTCCAAACAGAATCTGGCAAAGCAGATGAATGGTGTGGATTTTTCACAAAAATCACAACGGACTGGACGCGGATTTCTTGCGGAAGACTTGAGCAGGAAGTTCCTGCGCTTGTAACTTAGGTGGGGCCCACATTGATGTTTTATGATAAATCCACACTGTCCATCCGCTTTCGGAGCTCGTTTTATGACATGAGAATAAAAATGAACCGGATCCAAGACTCAAGTGGGCCTCACTAAAGGAAAAGGTGAGTAGGGAAATTACTACCGTTGAATCCTCCCTGAGGTCCGCCGTGATGTTTATATGACATCCATACCGTTCATAAGGTCACTACTACTGGGATGAAATGAAAACACAAATATTAGCCTGATTCAAAACTCCCGTGGCCCCACAAATATTTCAACTGTGGATGTTCAATCCTCACGTTTTCGGCCTACTTGAATCTTGGATGCGGTTCATTGTTGTTCTCATGTCCTAAACGAGCTCCCAAAACGGGTGGACAGGGTGGATTTATCAGATTATGGGCCCACCTAGGTTCCCAACGCAGGAACTTTCCACGTCCACGTAGAAGTCTTATCTAAAATATCAGGCCGTTGAATGATGATCATGTCGGCTATCGTACGTCTAAGAGACAAAAGAGCGGTGAAAAGAAATTGAAGGACGGTTCACATTCTCTGTGCAGATGTGGCCCACTTCATGATCATATATTGCCTAATTTTGATGCCTGTAATCCACAAATAAAGGATCGACTTACGAACGGTTCTGATCTTATACGCGTGTGAATCGTCTCCACGTGCGAGGTTGTTGCAATTAGCATATATCTCGATAAACGGACTGTCCCTGACGAACGGAGGAGTAAATGTAATTTGAACGTTAGGAAAAGCCGGCTTTAAAGAAGAGAGAGAGTATTTACTGCCACTCCGACTGACAGATTGCCCCCTTTACTTACTTTTGGTAATACAATAGGACTGATCTGTATAATAAATATTACCAAAATTAGGAAATTATGGTCCGACTATAATCACGGTGGGTGTAGATATCAACTCTCTTGAAAGCGGGGAAGTTATTTGATACTCTGGCAGGCTGTGATGCTTTATATGCAGGCACTCAAATATTATTCTCGTGGTTGATGTAAACTCAAATCAAACCGTTTAAACTCTGTAATTCTATGTACCTAAATCATAATTCAAAAATCAGATTGGTTGAACGATCCTAACCCCTGATTTGTGACCACATTTTTGTTGAAACCTGACCATTGGATCTTTTCATTTCTAACCGTAAAATAAATGTCCACCAATCGATAGTCATATAAAATAAAAAAAAAGATTAACTATTGGTTCATCATACATTTAATCTGACACCCATAATTTGGACAGTTCATTTTGAATTACTGGTATGCCACGTATGCAGTTTCTAAAGCACATCTAAGTGCCGGCGTATCATCCATCACATTCTACCAGAGTATTGAACCTCTATTAAATGTGCATGGCTGGGTGTTCTAGATATTTGCAAAAATTACCAGAAAAGGACTAAGAAAGTACATTAAAAGCTGGACGTTTGCTAGAATGCCTCTCTAAGTATCTCCTACAGTACATCGCGACGGTCGGTGTGAAAGTGACCTTACCATTATTATGCAGGCCCTCGACTGGATGGCTTGGATCATCTGATCAAAGTGGCTATAGGGTCATCTTCTTAGTGGGTCATGATCTTAAGTGGGCCCAATCGTCTTTCATAGTACAACAAATGGAGCTCAGCACCTTCTCTGATCAGAACCGCTTGTCAGTGGGGTGGGACCACTCTGCCAAAATGGTCCTCTGGAGACTATCTAAACTCCCCAATTGAGAGGCTTTAGACCGCTGGATGAGAATCTTCTGAAATCAATCCATGGGCCCACTGTATCCAATAATTACTGTTATTTTCATTGTACTGCTAACCAATCCAAGGTGTGGGCCACTTGATGGACGGTTCTGATTTTCCGGCAACTAAAAAGTTTGTTAGGATGGCAGATCATGATCGTATACGTGCACATGCACTCCCCTGTACAAGTGGAATAAACCGTCCAAATCATGGACCCAGCTAGTGGTAATACAGAAGAATAACTACAATCGAATATTCTCCTGACTGGCTCACTGCTGACGGTTAATCAGAAAATTTCAACGGCTTAAGTTCAACTAACAAATGTCCACGAATCGGAGATCAGAAGCATCCAATCAAAGTTGAAATAGGATTATGGTCCATCTAAAGTGGGCCCATATATTTGGACGGTTCAGTTAGAGTTAGATGCATTAGATGTGGACAATCTTCTGAGTGCGTGTGTACAAACCATCAAATAACTCAACGTACCATTCACCGCCTCTGTGATGAGTCTGATGACATCGGAGAGGTGGGGACATCTTCGTCCATCTAACAAAATCCAAGGGCATTTTCGTCAGTATAAAAAACAGCGGGGTTTATCAGTGTTTTATCTGCCACGGGTTCGGGATCTTTTCCGCATTTCTGAGCTCTGTTTTTTAGGGTTTTCGAACTCTCTCTCTTGATCTTCAGATGAAGCTCTTTCGATTCCGATAGCTTCGACTCGATTCGGAAAATCTTCGTTCTTTTTGACATTGGTGGCGGTATTTTGAGATCTTCGGTGTTCGATCTTCAAGAAATATGGTGGAAATTCATGCAATTCGAACGAGCTGCGATTTCTCTCTCTTTCCATGCAATTTCCTCAACATCTTGCTCAAAATGCCAACAGATTGAAGCTTTTCGGCCCTTTGCAGTGTTTTCAGCTTGCTCTGCTGCTCTTGATGCAAGATCTTTTGCGAGAACGGAGGAAAATGATGGATTCTAGAGATCTGTAGGGTTTCGGCAAGTTTCATGTTGGGATAATCGAGAAAATCCGAGATTTTGGATGTTTCCTTTTGAGAAATGCTGAAGAGCAGCGGCATTGCCAGAAAATCGAAGCTCTGCATGAGATTCTAGGGTTTCTGTTGAAAGTCCTGTGTCAGGTATTTTGAAGAAATTGTGGTTTTTATTATTTAATTTCTAGTTCTTATTATTTCTGTCGGGAAAAAACTTAAAAATCCGACGGCATTTGGATGAACAATGCTCAAATTACGGAGCTCCGATTTGTCAGTCCATAGATATCTGAGCTGAATTCTTTTGAGTTTCTGTGTAAAAATGCTGAGCGAAAGGTTTATTCATCGAATGATCTCTTTTTCTTGAAGAAAGATCCGATCTTTTGAAGATCTGTTTGTTCTGAAGCATAGATCAATGGAATTTATATACTGTTTCTCGGTGCATCTTGTATTCGTCATGTGGATTGTTTTTTCGTTGCCAGAAGTTACGGCTCAGCCGTTGCCGGATTCTTCTAAACTTTCAGTGCAGCAGTTAGACATGCTTCTTCAGGACTATGCTTACGGGGCATTCGTCCGCCCAAGGACAGGAAAACTCTACAATGCTACGGTTCCGGCCAATCTAAAGGGAATAAAGCTGACCGCAATGAGACTCCGCAGCGGTAGCCTTTGGAGGAAAGGAGTTAGTGGCTATAATGAGTTTGAAATCCCTGTTGGAATCATTGCTCAACCTTATGTCCAGCGGCTCATTCTTGTATTCCAGAATTTGGGTAACTGGTCTACTTTTTATTATGGTCTGCAAGGTTATAGGTTTTTAACGCCGGTGCTCGGCCTCCTTGCATATGATGCAACGAATTTATCTGCTACAGGGTTGTCTGAATTAAGTATAACGGCGTCAAAGGGAAACATTTCGATTCAGTTTGGGGATGTCCAAAATGCGCCGAGCGGGTCAACTCCAAAGTGTGTTTGGTTTGATTTGGATGCTTCGCCACACTACAGTGATTTGGTATCGAGCAATGTCTGTTCGACACGTGACCAGGGGCATTTCTCTATTGTGGTTGAGTCTACTGCGCCTGCTCCTGCACCAGTGGCTCCGCCTAGTCCTGTCCCAGCAGGCGCAGGTCATGGGAAAAACAAGTCGAAGGCGTGGAAGATTGCTGTTGCTGTGGTGGGCGGGTTCATATTGTTGGTTCTGTTTGTTATGCTGTTGGTGTGGTTGATAAGGTATAGACGGAATAAGAAGATGGCAGAGATGGAACGTCAGGCAGATATAGGGGAGGCATTGCAGATGACATCGATTGGAAATACAAGGGCCCCAGTGGCGATGGGTACTCGGACACCGCCATCCCTTGAGAATGAATATGTGCCTTGAAAGTGGTTGGGCGTGGGCGAATTCATAGTCCCTTTTTTTTTCTCCCAGTAATTTATTGGTCCTGGCTGGTATGATAGGAATGAGCTGTGGATCCCCCTTCCAAGTGTTTGATATGTACAGACTGCCACTGCATTGTTCCTTCTGCCTGGGTCATTTGTTGATGATGTCCCTGAGACGGGTATGATTCTAAATGCTGTCATCTGTTCAGTTCAGCCAAGGGTGTCGCATCGAATCACACATTCTTTTGGAGGAGTTACTATCACTCCATGTGTTTGAAATTGTTTATGTTCAAATCGTTGATTGTCTCTCCTTCTCCTTGTGGGAATTGAAATTAGTGTCTGCCACAGAGAAGGAAATTTCTTCCTATATTCCAGGCTGGAATCGATTTCATATATTTATTATGTTGCCGTATTCCGGTCTGGAGCTTTGCCAATAAAGCTGGAATCAATTCATCTCCTCTTTCTGGTGCCTAGTTGCTGTTTGGTTGTTTTGATCCTGGTGTAACTCTGTCGATTTCTTATTTTGACTGCAGACGCGGGTATGCTTATGTTTCTATTTTCATTGGAGTATGATTGCTGTTAATTCATGTTGTATTCTCATTAACTGCATTGTTGAAACTGGAGGTGAATTATCTAAAGCATCCTGTCCATTTAGTCTTACATAGATACAACAGTAATGCATACATCAGTGGAAAAAACAAGCAATTACAGACATGTATGATTGAGACACATAGCTCCATGCACATGCATGTGTTTGGCTGCATACTATGCTAATGTATTCGAGCATTCACATGTTAGAACACTTACAGGTTCTTACTTTTAGGAATCTTCTATTTAACATGTCACATCTGCTCTGGTTTTGGGCCCCACTCACCAATCGCATCACTGTCGTGGCACCATCAAATATTCAAAACCACCTTTAGCAGTGGTGGTTTTATATTATTGGTTTCATCTTGTTATTGGAGTTCAGATATGTTAATTAGAAGTCCATTAAGACAATCAACATGTTTGTTTTTTTTCTTTATCTTATTGAATAAAACATTGAATTTTAAATCTTAACATTGTTTTACAAATGAGAAATGTTCACATACTTTTTTTTTGAGATGATGAAAAAATTTATTGGGAAAAAGGCCAAACCCAAAAAATAGAACAAAAAACTATGTTCACATACATTGTTGCATGGGATCTTTAACATACAACAACCCTGTCATTCCTGCCAAAATGTAACTTGTTAATAACTGCCGAGCCGTTCGAATGGGTGGGACACATCATAAAGATCATCTGGGGAAGAAATCAAGATGGTCAATTCATCATGAAGCTCTACCTTCAACACCAATAGACAGCTGATGGTCTGACTCAATGTACATGTCTAGCCCAACCTAATAAGTGGATTGTTCCAATTTTGCTCCTCATGATCTTCATGGTAGTCCCCCATTTTCACAGCTTCCTGTTCTATAAAAGTGACATGTAAGCAAAAAATAAAAAAAAGGTTGAAACAAAGACCTTTCTTAGCTACACTCTACTTGCTGTCTTATTGTTTAGATTCATGATGAAAGTGATGGCTGGGGTCTGGGGACCAGCAATGAGAGCACAGGACTCCCACAGGCATAATGTAATAGACTATTACATAGATTGATTACAAGTACATAGATGAGGGAAAGTAGACTTGGTGTGGTCATGTGCAATGGAGACCAAGAACGTGCCAGTTAGGAGTGAGTTGGTAGAAGTTGAAGGCTCTGGAAAGGCATGGGGAGGGCCCAAAATGACGTGGATGGAGTAGTGTGAAAAGACAAATGACCTATAGTCTAACTTAAGGTATGGCCCTTGATAGAGTGGAATGGCAGAACAGGATTCATGTAGCCGACCCCAAGTGATTGGGATAAGGCTTAGATAATGATGGGGATGAACTACTCACTTTCTTTTTTTCCCTGAAATGCTTTGCTGCTAGAGAATCTGCTTCTGCTTCTGCTTGTATGTAGCTAACCTTTACATTTTTGTCTGCGGATTGGAAGATAAATATAGAGATGTTCTTTATTTATATACAAGACCGAATTTTTTGCTGTTCAGAACCCTAATCAATGGAGTGCCAAACATGTGATATAGTGATGATGGAAAACATGACATCCATCCATATGTTTGTATGATAAGATCGGAAGACATTCTATCCTACAACTTGTAGTTTGTAAAAGCATAAAATGTGATAAATAAATAAAAGGATTTAGATCAATAAATACTTAGATAAAACTGCGTAAATTGTATATGAATAGTGTAAGAAAAGATCAATTAAGTTTTTGATATGTTCCTCAACGGTCCCACATCACAGCTTTGAGGGTACACGTCCTGGTTGCCGTGTGATTGTGTTGTGGGACGCACAAGAAGTCAGAAACTAGAATACGATCTTGCTTCTGAATTTCTGAATGGGCCCCACACCATTACTAGTTGCTTGATTTTAAGTCCAAATGTTGCCGCACAGAAATCTCTTTCCATTCTCAATTTCAGTTCAACCTTCCCACAGAAATCTGTCTTCCATTTCCAATTTCAATTCTACCTATTAAATGGCCGTGAATAGTCTCTTTGGCAGTCATTGTCTTGGATTGGTTGATTTCTCTATCATCTGATAGCAAATTCATGATTTCAAATCTCTTATTACAGCATCTGCCAGCTATTTGGATTCTGATTGATGCTTTTGAATCTCTGTTTCCTTGAAGAAATTGCAAGATTATTTGCAGTTGAGTTTGTTTTGCCTATGCAGTCAATGAAAGCAATTGGCTGCTGCTGCAGTATGTGTCACCCAACCGAGCCCAGTTGCTGAGATGGTCCGGTGATTTGAGCCGTCAATGTATTCTGGGTTTTATGGTCCAATAATCACGATTCGGAAATGATCTTGTCCTTGCATTTTTAGTTGAATGTGAGCCTTTGAATATTCTTTCCAATGTTCGAAAGTATCTACAGTGTGCTGGTCAGAATCATCAGCTTCTTATGGTGGTCCGTGTAGCAAACCATCCAGCATGTGGACGGTGTCGATCATCGGACCATCTCAACATATACGCCCCAATGGGACGTCACTTGCTATGGTCCAGAGTTGTGACAAGGTAAGGCAAGGCAAAAAATGAACATTTTGTGGTTCTGCACAAAATGGTTCAAAAACACAGTGACTGGACTCGAAACTCAGCCGAGTCAACTCGACGTGAATTGAGCCGAGTCACTATGAAACTCGATGATGAGCTTGACTCGGTTCACACCTGGTAAAATTCACCGAGTCAGCTTGCCGACTCGGCCGACTCGGCAGGACTCCAACCGAGTCACTCCGTGAGTGGATTTGTTTTAAATAAAAAGACGCTACTGGTAGGTGAGAGTCAAACTCATACGTGCTACTGTCGTAATATTGTTTGCCTATTTTTGTACTCATGCTATTTTAAATATGAGGTCTTAAGTGCAGACGGTTGGACCACAAGTTCCAGTCCACCCAACAGATAACTTCCAACCTTTCAATGTTTGTGCAACATCCAATCCATCCAATAGGTTGGCCCCGACATCAGGATTGTGAAAATCAGCCAAATCCACTCATTAAGTGGACCATGATCGTATTTTCTGTTAATCAGTGGCTAAATAATGTTTCTATTTTATGGCCTACATGATGAATAGATAGAGCTGATTTTTACATTAGGTGATCCTCATGGTGGGGCCAACCTATTGGAAGGTTTGGATGTTGCATTCACTCAACAGATTGGAAGTTATCCACTGGGTGGACCGTAACTTGTGGTCCAACCGGTTGGACTTGAGAGCTTCTCTTTCAATATATATCACTAGTCAAATCCGATTCTTAGTTTTATTAGTAGTGATTCGCTAAGTCCACACGCGTGTACAAATCAGTAATGCATACGCAGCCACGTTTGCCAGCCTGGTAGATTGGTGAAATATATGAGCCATCCATCAAGTGGACCTCACTATGTAGATGTTACTGCCCAAAGATAAAGGTGGTCCATCATATTAGAAATAATTCTCTGGGTTAGAAAATTTCGGCTGGTTTTTTTCATAAAAGCTCATTTGTGCGGTTAATTTTGGCCCCCACCTGAGAAATGGACGGACCTGATTCTTGGGATAGGGAATCTACGTAGTGGTGTCCTTCTGATGGATGGCTTAGGTATTTCACTTGTCTACTGCTCCGGCGTATGTGGTGGTGGGTGTGAATTGTGGACACATCTGGGTTTTTTTTTTTTATGAATAAATATCTATTAAAAAAATCCTGAATTTAAAAAGAAAAAGGCCTTGACCATGTTGAATTTTCCAAATGGCAAAATGACTAAAATGCCCTTTACTAATTTTCCTTTCAGAAAGAAAATGAAAGTTGCCAATAGTGGGCGATGAACCATTCACACTTATTCTCACCTGTTGTTCGGGTTGGCGTGTGGCAAAAGCTTATGTTTCTCAGCTTCAAACACAAGCCTATAAAGCAATATGAACGGTTGGACTTGTAAGTAAGGCGGGATCCAACAAGATTATTCAAAAGATGTATGGGGACGTTACATCGTGGTGGCCCACATAGCTTTGTTGGATGGCCTGGTGGTGTCGGCTACATGACAAGATGTGGAAGGATGGTACTCCATGCGTGAGAAAGGAGCGGGAAGTTGTAAGTAAAATCCAGCCCATCCAGTAGAGCGGAGCATGAGTCGAGCTGGCTCGACTCTGCTCGAACTAGCTCGATTTGGCTCAGAATTGAGTCGAGCCGTCGAGCTGAGCTTGAGTTGACTCAAGCTCAGTTCGGTTTGAAGTTCAGCTTGATCGCAGCTCGATTTGGCTCGACTCGATTTTTATATTCAGATCAAAGTTTCCTTTTCCGACCTAACCCACCACTACATTTTTTTTTTCCTAACTTGTCCTTCGGTTTGAAAGTTCAAACTCAAACTCAGCTAAAAAGCTCAATCAAACCAAGTCAAGCCAAACAGTTTAGCACAAAGGCTGAGCCAAGCAGAGTTAGGCCCAGCTCCATTCAATTCGGCTCATTGTACATCTCTACCATCCATCCATTGACACAGCTAAAATTCAAGCTGCATGTTTATGAGCATTTAGATTTTCAAAATATATGATGGATCTATATTGAAACTCTCATTTGAAATGCGGCAGAAATTCAAAGACAAGTCTCCTAAATCTCTACACCCATGTCCATAGTTCAAGTGGTAGATTGAGTGAAGATAGCCTCATTTCAACACTAAGGTTATAGTATCGATTTCCATAGTTGGGTGGCTAACATTGTGATGTGACTAGAGGTGGGCAATGATCCGGGCTGAGCTGAGTTAGCCCTAGTTTGGTTTGGCTTGTTTTTGTGCCACCTCAGTTTGTGGATTGGCTTGGTTTGAGTTTCAGGCTGACCCGTGCGGCCTGAGTTTGGTTTGCTCTAGAAAAATTTGGTTTGAGCCGAGATTGGTTTGGTTGAAAATTTCAAACCGGGCCAAGCCGAGTTCAAATAGGTGGCGGCTCTTTTTTTGCTAGTTTATTTAAATAGACAAGATTTAAAAGGTTAGGAAAAAAAAGTACAGATGTATCATTTGATGTTTAACATCCTCCAAATAAGTGCAACTTCAAAATAAACATATAAGAATATTTTCCAAACAAAAGTACACGAGCATAATTTACAAGTGCAAGGAAACTGTGTTCATTCATTTATATGTATTATGTATTATCCATGTCATTATATGTATGTATTATCCACGTCATTATGTATATGTATTATCCACGGTGTCCATCTGTTTTACATATCATGTTAGGACATGATCCAAAAATGGAATCATATCCAAAGCTCAAGTGGATCACACCACAGGAAACAGTGTGCTTACAATCTACAAGCGGAATCTAGTTGAATCAAACCAAGCTGAATTAAATTGAGCTTCGAGTTGAGCCGAGCCGACACTGCCCTAGTTTGAGCTTGGTTTAGTTTTTCAAATGAGCTGGTCTCCAAGGCTTGATTTGGTTTGAACTTCCATTTGAGCCAATCCAAGCTGAGCTTTTTCAAACTAATCCGAGCCGAGCTTTTGAGCTGGCTTGGTTTATGCCCAGCTCTAGATGTGACTAACATGGGTGGGTGGGTGTACTAACAATGGGGTGTAGGAACTAACTCATAAATAAATAAAGTCTCCTAAATCTCTATTGCATGGGCAAAATGACCTCATCTTCTCAAGCTACAAATAGGAGTTGTGCAGCTGAGCATTGTGAATGTTTTTATAACATCCAACCCCTAAAACAGTTGGAACACACCATGATTACCATAAAACCCAAAAATCAGACCAATCTCATCATCATGTGGGCCACATCATAGAGAAGAATATAACACCTTCCAAAAATCTCTAAACCACTTGTGGATCACCTGATGGTTGGATCAGCCTAATTTGAGGCGTTTGACACTCTCGGTAGGGTGCACCTTTTGAATGGTCTGGATGTCATGCCCACAATGCCGGCTGGATACCGTACGCGCATGGGCTTTTATCGGTGGATTTTTTAGGGGCACTATTTTCGAAGCCTTTTTGAAGCTCAATGGATCCCATATCAAGGATCCAAATGACAACACACGCTCGGACCACAACTAGGCTGCACTGGTGGGGTGTTAGAATCCTCCACCAATTATAACAGCCCGCTTTAACCAGCAAGATATTATCCGCTTTGTCCGAGGGCTCAAGGCTTTGGTCTCGAGGTTTTCCCCAAAAGGCCTCTTGTTGGTTGAGGAAGAGCCACACTTATAGCCAGGACTCTTGGCGCTCATCCATACGATGTGGGATCAACCTTATCCAGGTCCTACCAATTGGAGTGCTATTTTTTAAATCCAACCGATCCCACGTCAAGGACTCAGATGACAACCCACGCTCGGACCACAGCCAAACTGCACTGGGGTGTTAGATTTAGCTTGAGCTCAACCATCCATTTGGCAAGCCACTAATGGGATGGCTGATCTAGCCTGATCGAGGTCCATTTTCAACCATGGTCGGTGTCCCACCTAATCCAGAGTCCTGATCAAATACATAATTGCCACGTGTAAAGAACATATGTTGGGTGTAATGCAAATTGCTGATACTCTGGCAGAATCGGATGAAGCATTCAATGGTGGGAAAAGAAGACATTCATCCCTGGAGTGGGTTTATATTCTCCTGTCATTGACTGCGGGCGTTGAGAAATAATACTCTTCGCACGAAGATAGATTGATGAGGTGATTCACAGTGTACGTGCGGACATTGGCCACGTGTTTGGGATCCATGCCACTAATCAGGTGGGGTCCTCTGTTAACATGACCTGCTCGAGAATTCAAGGAGGCCCACCTGTATTTAAGACAACTGGACAGAGCAAGGATGATTAACGGTCTCTACCAAATGTGCAAGTGTAGAGTTTCAGTCCAGGGAGGTGGACCCCACCATTTGATGGCCCGGATCTCGAATAGATTATCATATTCGCACCTATGATTCCGAATTCCCTCTTGAATCTATCAGGTGAATCGCCCTATGACAAGGGCCTAATCTGGACCGTTGGTCCACTGGACCCTGCGGTGGATGGGAAAAGAAATTCATTCCTGGAGTGGCTATTCTCTTGCTTTTGATCCGTAGTCTAGGAATAGATGGCCACGTTCAATGGGAAAAAAGGTTCAAGATCTGTGGCTAGGATCTTCCAATCTTTAGAGGGTTTTGGGTATGGTTCATCCATGGCCGGATGCAAGTGACCAATGTTCTGGATTAATGATCTACCGGTCCCACTTGAGGATCATTGATTTTCAGTTACGACAAGTTGGGACCATTGGCCGTTAATCCAGACCGTTGATATGCCACCTACTGTGGATGGATCATGCCTAAAAAAAATCTCATATATGGGAGAATCCTACGGACAGTTAAGAAAGAGAAAAATACCGACGGTCCACATTCATCACTATAAGTGGTAGCTATCCTATTTGAATTGGGACACTTAGATCGTCCAATCCATTAATCTAGACTTTTCATTACATCCAGCGCACATTTCATGGTCTACAACGGAAAAGTCAAACCGATCTAACAGTTATTAACCATTTGATCAATGGTCTTTAATATGTATGGTCGAGATTGTTTATTCAAAAAACAAAGAGATTTTTTGGATCGTGGCCCACCTAATCTTTTTTTTAAAAATATTTTGGCCACTGGCCTCATCGACCTTCATCTACCCCCTACCTGCAAGATGTCAGCACGTGCAAACTGTTTGTGCGTCAATGATCCCGTGGATGAGTGTATGGCAACATTTCCATGCACATGGTTTCATTCGGGTTCGTTCCCTGGACCGTCCATAAGGTCTAGAGTTCGCAGATGGATCTGCACCATCTAGTCAGAGGAATCCATTTCTTAGAAGACAGGCTAGCCACGGATGTTTTTCTTTCTTTTTCTTTTTCATGGATGAGAAGACCGAATCTAATGGATGGTTAAGGGAAGCGGATTGGGTGATACCCCCAACTCACCCAAGATGGTGCGGCCCTTACCGCTAGATGCATTTATTCAGTATCCATGCCGTCCATTCATTTTTCCAGATCATTTTAGGGGAGTTTACCAAAAAAGAAGCAGATCCAATTATCAAGTGGACCATACCATAAGAATAAGAACAGTGGTGATTGAACGCTCCGTCCAATCTGTTGATAAGGTCACATATCAGCTTGATCCAAAACTTTTGTGGCCCATTAACAATCACCACTGTTTCCTAAGGTATGGTCCGCCCCTGATAATTGGATTTGCTTCATTTTTTGGATAATGCCATTAAATGATCTGGAAAAATGGACGGTACATACATCAAGGTGGGCCCCACGGTCTTAAAAAAGAAAATATGGTACCAAGTTGCTTGTGATGCTCCCGCGGCACAAGGCCACATTAAATAAACTGACGGTCTGACCCGTGCAATGCACGCCGAGGGGCGCGGCTTCGGTGGATACCCGGATACACAGAGGGGGGTGGATCCCTGTGGGGCCCACCATGATGTATTGGTCTTACATCCACGCCACCCATTCGTTTTGACAGCTCATTTTAGGGAAGGATCCCAAAAATGAAGCAGATTCAAATATTAGGCGGATCACACACCACAGGAAACAGTTGTGACTGGAATACCCACCATTAAAAAAAAAATTTATGGGGGGCTACCGGAATATTTATTTGCCATCAAACGTGTTGGTAAGGTCACAAAGACCTGGATGAAGGGACTACACAAAAATCAGTTAGATCCAAAACTTTTGTTGCCCACAAGTTTCAAATGGTCAATATTATATACAATATAGACCGGTGGAGATGCCATGTGGAGAGAGAACTAATGCAAGTGGTGTGGTAGAGATGCGTTCCCCCCAAAAACGTGGTCTCTCTTGTGAGTTCACCACCGTTTTAACCTTGCACATTGCATAGTTTTTATGAAAATCCAAGCAATCCAAATCAGTGGCTCAACTTTGGATGAAGCACAGCCTAACAACTACATTGTTATATTAAGACCATCTGATCTTATATTTATAACCTTTGGTCCACAGTGATGAATGGTTAGAACCATTCATCGGGCAAATCAAAAATTGATTGAGGCCATTGAAGAAAACTCCAGAAGTGTCATCACTGAGGAAAACCTTTGATACTCTGCCGGTGTGACTGATGATAGGCAGGTACTTGGAAATACTTACAAAATTGCGTACGCAGAATACAAGTAAATTCAAAATAAGCTGTACAAATTATGGATCCAACAACTAAAAATTAAGACTATTTTGCTTATCTGAATATCGGTGGACATTTATTGGACGGTTATAAATGAAAGTATCCAAATCAGACGTTAAAATTTCAACGAACTTGATTTTGGGACTGTCGCTGGTCATCAGTGGTTTCACATTTTAGTCGCTTTAATTTGAATTAATGTATGACACATGTACAATTCCGGAGTGCATGCATATCAATCATCATATGCTGCCCGAGTATTAAAAAAAAAAAAAAATACTCCCCATCTAATAGCGCATGTACATCTATATGTGCACCATCTAAGCTTTCCACAGTCTGGCTCAAAAAAAAATAAGGCTGGACCAAGGCACAAAATAAATGGACGAAAAAAAAAAAAAAAACTCATTTGACCTACAATCCCAATCATATACTCTGACACCAGCTTGCTGGCTGGTGTTCAATAGCGCATGTACATCCTGATGGACCGCGTGGATAAAACAATTACATCATGGTGGGACCCACAGAGCTTTGACACCAGCTTGCTGGCTGGTGTTCGCATCACCAGCCAACCCGTGCCGGCGTGTATGCGTAGTGTCGTCATTGACAGGCACTAGCCATGGCAATTAGATGGTCCATGTGATGGGTCCTACAATGTATAGCCTGCATCAGGAAGGTCATGTCGATGGGGCAACCATGACCGTCAAATATATGGCCGTCAGAAAGTATGTAAAAAGGATTTAAGTCCAGGTCCTTGGGGGAAATGGGTGTGGTTTTTGTACCATAGACTAACCTATCAGGGCCCACCAAATGGACAGTCAGGATATGCGAAGAACATAGACGACGACGCAAAGAACCAACATGGGTTGGTCACAAATATTGATGAGTTCAAACCCAATGAGAAGATTCAAATCTCGAGCCTTAGCCCTAAAAGTAAAGTCCACGAAATTCCACAAAATCTACAGTGCAGATAAACAGACATCAGGTCTGGTATGGTCTTAACATAAAGAGTCCAAGATACCTCAGATGCCCATCTCTTCAATAGTTCTGCTGGATGAAATGAGATCTTTATTTCGACACAAGTCTATCAACTGACCCACATTTCCTGTGTATTAAAGCATCAAACCATTAGCATTATAAGACAAATAGCCCAAAAAAGGATGGATTGAATGACAAAGGCATGCAGTGTCTCGACAGAAGTACCATTGGCAGGTGAATGTGCATGTATAAATGCCTTTGCAAGCATAACTATGCATTTGATAATAGGGATCTTTACCACAAAATTCCTTAGGAATTCTGATTTTACAAAATAACGCCTGAACAAACTGAGATTACAGGTGGTTTACAAAATAACGCCTCAAAATACCAAACTCATACCTGCAACCCGTGATGATGTATACCCGAACAATAAATCTGGCCGATGGAATCATCCTATATGGGCTGCATTTGAATTTGGATGTTTCCCGGTAGTGTATATTGCCCCACCTTACAATTGTATCTGTAATATTTTTAGTTTATTTGATCATCATGGTGGAGTCCATTAGTTGGACGTGGTGGATTGAAAAACATACCACGTCAGCCCAACAATTCTCGACTGCACTATTTAAAGAGACAAATTAATCAGGGCATTTGCGTAATTATATCCCTCCAAAGGCACCTCCCCAGGATTTCCATTCATGCAGGCCTTATTTGGTGAAATCTGAATTTCCAAGGAATTTTGTGGTAAAAATCCCTTCATAATAATGCATGACAACCTTTCCAAACACTTGGTTCCATTTTCAACACATTAATGTGGACCATACATTTGGTGCAACAAGCTCTTCATGGCTCACTTTGACAAAATTGCCTGTATGGTATAACTACAACCATCTGATGGATTGCATGCGAAAACAAATGGCCTAGACCATCCATAAAGAATATAGGTAAAATTATCAATCACAACCATCTATGCTGTAGGAGACCCACCTTTGATTGCTTAAGGTTTTAAGAAAAAAATCACTTCAATCAGATGATAGCAACCATATGACATCACGCATTGTGTATCAATACAAGCACCCACATAAAAGAGGGAGATCTATAAGCTATTTAGAGCATAGTTAAAAACCCAAAAACTCTAACTTGATTCTATGTTCATTTGCGTTGGGTCAACTCGAATATGTAATAACTATAAATAAATATATTTGTAATAATAAAAGAATATTTAAAGGGTTTTCCTAATGTCCCCACCTTCATGGGGGCATTAGCAACATCCCCAAACCTTTTAAACAGCACATAGGGTGACCTATCGTCGATCTGAACCATTCATTCACTCATACAACTAGGAAGAAGTCATGGTGCAAGAATCACACAGATCAGATGATCCCGACCTGAAGCCAATTTATCAAATTTCACCGGGTTGAGTTGACCCAGCTGAGTTTACCTGGGTCAAAAGTTCTTTCATTCTAATAAAGTTGTTTCAACATAGGCAGCCAATGCAATCGGCCATACGGCCTGTATCGTAATGGCCATAAGTATAGTCATTATAGCTATCATTACCATTATCGAATAACTTGCTCGTAAGTTCTTTCTAATCAAGGTCTTTCAATATAGGCAACCAATGCAGTCTGCGTTCACAAGAAAAAAGTTGCTTCCTTTTCAGGTTATGGAAACCGACAAGGATCTTAATAACATCATCTAAAAGAAATGAAATATCGGTGTCAATCTAAAGTAGTCATCATCATCGTCATCTTAGCCTTGCTCCTACCAATTTGGGGTTGGCTTTTAAATGGAAGATTGGCAAAAGTTTCAGGACCAGCTGCCCACCAAACATCAACCACTCTCTTTTAGCAGGGCTCTTGAAACCATATGGCAAAGGCTCAAATTGACAACACTCACATGCTAACAAAGCTCCATCCACTATTAATCCTACACCACCATTTACACATGCAAACATACCCCAAGGGTGAGCAAGCAAAATAGGGTCATGTAGGGGCAGTTGCTAGGCAAACCACTATGCATGAAGTACCCATGCACATGAAGGGTCATGTTTGAACAGTTGGGTGCACAAAATGGCAAGGAACCTCGATATATAATTACCAACATCACTCACATGCCAACACAATCACATCCCATGCTACACCTCAGCACAACTATGGCGTGTTGTCCACAAAGGGGACCATGATCATTTTAATGCTTTGTTTTAAACAGTGTTTTAAATAGCTTCGCCATGTAGCATGTAGCATTACGTTGCGTAGTGTAGCTTAGCCTTAACACCATGTAGCTCATGAAAATAACTTAAGTCATGTGTAGGCTACACCACATGCTAATTTTGCATACGCAACACGCTACATAGCCTGTGGTACATGCTATGTAGCTTACACTGCAAGTTATTTATAAAAAAAAAACATTAAAATCAGTTGATGTTTTCCATGGTTTGTTACATTTTTCATTTTTTAATAAAAAATAGTTAATCTTTTCATGATTTTTAGTAAAATACCACGAGCATGTGTTGGCAAGCCTCCAAAACATTTGTGTAATAGGTCATTGAGAAAGTGGAAGGAAAATATCTGCTTGGAAGTGGTGGCACTTATCACTTGGTGGAAGACTGACTCTCATCAAGGCGAATCTGACGAATCTTCTGTTTGTACTTTTTATCCATGTTCAGGTGCCTGAAGGATGTCTTAGGGAAGTTAGAGCAGTTGAGGTGTGACTTTTTATGGCAAGGAGGTGAGGAAAATAAAAGGTTCCACTTGGTGAAATGGGATGAAGTTTACAAGCCTTATAATAAAGGTGGACTGGGCATTCAAAACTTGGAGGTGATAAATGAAGCTCTCTTGGGAAAAATGGCATTGGCGGTTTGCTACAGAAGAAGACAGTTTGTGGAAGGAAGTCAAGTTCAAAAAGTACAACTTGGGAGTAGAGGCTTGGTGAACAAGGGAGTCTTCTTTATACAGGGCCTAATGTTGTGGAAAGGAGTTTCCAGGCTTCAGAATCGGTTCACGGGTGGGTTTCTTTTTGGGGGATGGGAGAAGGATCAGGTTTTGGATGATGCCTGGATGGGTGATAGGACCCTCCTTGATGATTTTCTGGGGATTGCTAGGCTATATCCTAGATTAGATATCTCAATCGCAAGCTACTTTACAGCGATAGGCAATGGAGTGGTGTGCACCCCTCCTTGCAGGAGAAAACTCAACGAGGAGGAGGAATTCGTAGCCTTGTCGTTTAGGCTAGTAGGCAACCTGCCCTCTCCTTCGTCTGCAGATTTGTTATCATGGACAATTAAGAAGTTAGTGCTCTTCTCCGTTGGCTCCGTCAATATCCTCCTAGTGGTGGCTATGCACGCTCTGCCTTCCTTTGGTCCGATGGAGCCCTTTGTGAATTCGTTATCAGTGCTCTTCTCTCCCCCCCCCCCCCCCCCCCCCCCCCACAAATAAAAAATTGTTGTGCTAGCTTGGTTGGATGGCAGGAACAAGGTGCTCACCTTAACTAAAAATCTTAGCTTGTAGCTTATGCTAAGCCCCACGCTTCAAAGGGGTGAATGCTACACTACACACTGTTCGATATTGAAACACTGATTTAAATAAACAGTCAAATCGTTGTGACTAATTTAAAAGTTAACCAAAAAAAAAAAACTTCCTAAATATTACCCAATATTTCCTAGTTCTTTTTATTATCTCTCAAAAAAAATTCAGGATTTTTTCCTGCAACCATCAATAATAGCCTTTCCAATTTTTCCACGAATCCAAATTCTATAATTATGAAACTTAAGAAGAATCGATCAATGAAGAACTCGAATTGGCAATAACCAAGGAATCAATGAAAGTGAAAATACCACCCCACCTAGTAATCCATGCGGAACGTAGTATGACTCGAATCTGGAGGCAACATCATAGATCAAGCCTTTATACTCCATCCTAAACCTCCCCTTGATTGACCTGCCCCACCTCCTCCCTTGCACATGCATCCCTTGATAACCATCTCGCTTAAACCACCCCTCCAAGGTATTACATAATGGTATCAGCCAACACATCAGCTGGGCTTTTGGCTGATAAGATATGGGTTGTTTCGATTTTTATTTTTTTCCTTTTTTGGAAAAAAAAATCAAGAAATATTGGTAAAATTCTAAAAAGTGTGAGGATCCCAAAATTTTTCTTAGATTCTATAGTTTTAAATTCAATGATGATTTTGTAAGGGCTCTCCATGTCCATGTTTTGGATTCTCTCTGAACCATCTAAATAGGCCTTGAGAAATATCCCTTTGACCCATCTAATGATTTGAAGGAGATCTGCCCCCACAATTAAGGAATGACCTGAGAAAGTGATGCAGGACACCCTAATTATGATGTATGCTCATGAACACATATAATCCAGCGGAAATAAAAGGCAATAATAATCTAAAATTCTAGCATTAATCATCATAACTGAGAAAATTATAAAGGAAATATGTAATGGAGCGGGCCATCATCACAACCATGGAGTATGGAATTCAATTATTACTTAGGTTGGATCCGGCGAGGGATGAGACCTTCCGATCTTGCATGGTCATACCCAATCGATCAATGAAGATCACTAGTCCGAAGAATCAGGAAGTTTCTCGGATTAGGGATTTGATAATTTGGGGGTTTAGGGTTTAGATCGATTCTCAAGGTTTGATCGAGGAAGGGTTAGCCAAACTAGAAAATAGAACGAAGAAGATAATTACCTTGAAGAATTTGGAGAGGCACAAGAAGAAATTAGAAGAAGAAGATCAAGGAAAGAGAAGAAGCACCATGAGAGAGAGAGAGAGAGAGAAGCCACCAAAGAGGTTTGCTTTTTCATTAACAATCAACTAATCACGTTATTAGGGCTTAGCCCACTTAAATAAGCAAGAAGAAAACATAAAAGTACCAAAATACCCCTAAAATATTGGTAAAAAACAACTAAAAAAAAAACAGTTCGTACGTTGGCCAGGCGCCCGGTGACCAATTTGGTCGGGCGCCCGGCTAAGACAAAAACTGTCCAGCAAGAAAAACTGAAACATTGCTGAATTTCGGGCGCCCGGTGACAAATTTGACCGGGCGCCCGACCACCTCCAGAAATGCAATTTCTATTCTTTCAGTCGGGTCTTCTTCCATCCTACACACGTGTCTTCTATGTGCCAAATCACGTGCGTAGGGTCTTCAATGCTCCTCAATCATCGCCTAACCACAAGGAAGGTGTTCGTGGTGGGCGCTTTCTTCGTTGGTAAACTTGAAATGATCTTGTGTCCTCATCAGAAAGGAAAATCTCAATACAAGAAGAAAGAGCTTGGATTCTCATCTTGTTCAGGTCTTTAAAACTAAGTGAGCTAGAAAATACCAATCTCACTACACCTAAATGATCTTGATGAGAAAGAAAACTTCCAAATAACGTAAAAGAGCTTGAACCCTCATCTTAGAGACAAGATTATTGCATGAAACATGGAATGATACTTTTTAATCCTACATAAGCAATTCAAGTACATAACTCCTCATCAGTTACTTATATCATTAGTCTCTCTCCCCAGGTCATCATATCTTCCTAAAGAGGAAGATTTCCCTCTTTAACTTGATTGATTAACCTTTGTGTTCCTTGTTTTAAAACAATGCAATGTTAGACGATGTCATAAAGTCTCTATGGTGGCAGTTGACTTTCATTTATGTATTTTTCTTCGAAGTTGGTTGCTTTTAGGTATCAGCCAGCCCAAAGCCTGAGTTGAGGAGGTTGATGTTAAGTCTAAGGTGAGCCACCAGTCATAGAACTTTTGTCGAGTTGTTTTAAATGTGATTGGTATATGGTATCTATCATGCCCTGAAATTAGGCACCCAGGTTGGTCAGACCCTAATCCCAGGACATGACAATACATGAACTACAATCCAATACATTAAACCATATAGTATCATTGCACAATAAAATATAAACCATAAAATTTCTAATCACCACTGCCTGAAACTTAATCATTCTTCCACTATAATCCTTTATAATAATTCTTAAATAAAAACTTCAAAGAGAGTAATGAACAAAAAGAAATATACAATCCTTTTTCCTTCGGTGCGCTCTCCTCTACTTCTTGAAAATTGTATTCTCAAAAAGAATGAGCTTACACACGCTCAGTGAGAGAAAATCTCACAAGTTCCAAATAGCAGTTACTTTTAAAAAATTGTACTTTATAAATATAAAACTTTCCATAAACAAAACTTTCTATAAATAATAATTTCCAAAATCAAGTCATTTTTCGATAATAGCAATGTATCCAAAAATAGCAATTTCCTACGTATGATAGTTTTCCAAATATAGCAATTAACCAAATAAGACTTCTTCTTTTTTTCTAAAATAGCTAAATATCAAAATCTCATTATGCAAACATTTACAGTTGAAAATAATCACAAGATAAGAATCAAGTTTCGGTTTCCAATAAGAGACATGCTTTCAATCATGGATGCAATATAAATGCGTACGTATACGAAATACCTTCATTCCCAATACAATAGTCATCAAAACAACCAGGCTTTTTATCATCGGTAGGCCAAAATCCTCGCTAATACAACACTCGTCCTCCAGTGTAAGTTCGCAATCCTGACATACGTAACTCCACTCGAATCAAGGTGAGGGACCAACTCAGCATGGTCGAGCAACAACACCTATCTTCCAGTGAGAGCATCGTAATCCTAACATGCTTCACTTCACCCAGACCAAGATGAATCAAGAGGTACCAATTGAGGTTTAAGTTCCTTTAACCTAATCGTCGCAAAGCCTCACTTATTTTCCTTTCTCGGAATTTCAACCCATAGGACATCAATTCGCCCAACTATTTGTGAGTGTTCCAGGAAACTCAATAAATGGATTCTTCTTGAAACATATATCCAACCATATAGAATTTTTTCACAAATAAACTTTCCAAAGTGTACTTTCCATAATGAACAATGCATGCACGTGCTACTTAATTCACATGGATGAGATAATCACGAATTTCATAAAGCTTTTGCGATAAAAAAAATTAATAAACTTGCTGAAATTTTCGGAATTAATACAGAAGTTCTTTAAAATTTTCAATATTTACACAACGGTGTAGAATTTCAGGTACACAACAATGCCGTATAGGATTTCGTGTGGTTCACATCCTGTACCTTGGAATTTAAGGTCAGTTGCTAATCTAATTCCACAAAATAATTTTAGGTTATTATTAATTCCAAAATGGTTATGTAATAACCAATGAAGTTAAAGATATTTAACAATTTCTCAAAGTTTCAATTTACACATGTACGTATATATCGATTTTACACGATATATGACAGATGGATTCGAAAATTTAAACAAACATATAAACCATCAATCCTAATATTATAATTAAGAGAAACCATAAAAAAAAAATTGTGAATAATTCATATGATAACTAAATAGAAGAAAAACTAAGAATAAAAAAACGTGGAACATTTTTTAATCTCACAATGCATAGTAAAAAAATAATAATAATAAATATCAATTTATGAAATCAATAAAGAATTTCCTCACTTGAGAATTGAGCTTCAAATAAAAAATATATTATTTTCTTCAAGTGTTCTTCTCTCTCTCTCTCTCTCAAACCCACCCGCACTCACGATTTCTCTAAAACCCCATTCTCCAAAACAATTCACGTTAATAGCATTAGCATGCTTTTTTTTCTTTTGTTGTTTTTCCTTTTATTCTCACAACAATGACCAATGTTGTTTTATACACGTTTTGTCCCACCGCGCTTCCCCTCACACGTGTCTGTGAGAGAAGGGTCCATTTCCCTCTTGCAGTACACGCGGTTAAAAATAAAAATAAAAAAATACAATATTAAATATATATGCAATTGACGTTTCTGAAATTTAGAGATGTCGGTTTAGATGAAATCCCACACGAGTGGTAGTTGAATGGGATGATGTGCACCGTACATGTTGGGATCACCTACGTACTCTAACGAATGAATGGTTCAAAGAGTTCTTTTTTATATTTTTTAATAGACGGATTAGGTCCACACTATATAAGGATGGCTATGAGATGTATCAAATGGACAACTTTGATCGTGGAAAGGCCGAACTGAATCATAAGATCGAGTGGTCGGTTAAAGGGTTACACCCCACTCACGTCTTTTTCTTCTCCAAAGTTAAAAAGTGCGTGTTTTCTCCTTGTGTCAAAACTAGAGGTACTTACACTCTCTCACATGGGTACCTAACATATGTGCAGTCCTTTAATAAACTAAGCCAGTACAGTTGACAAGAAAAGCATGTACTTTACAATGGACCGTCAAAATCATATTTGGATGGGTAATTTAATAGCTATGGTGGATATGATGTATTTATGAAATGGATGATTGGGTGAATTTGGAAATTGAATGTGAGAGGTCCATAAGGTTCCTTGATGTATCAAGAAGTCAATGTATGGTCGATTTTGCGGATATATTGCCGTATTGAGAAATATAGGGTGACAAACATAAAATTAAGGGTAAGAATGCATGTAAGGGGTTTTGGAAAATTACTAAATTGGAGGATTTTTCTTAAGATTTCTCTAAGGCCTAATGATTTTGGAAACAGGTCCAAATGTGGCCCATTGCAAAAAGCAATCATGTAGGTTCAATGGGGAAAATGAAAGAATCGTAACATTAGTTTCTGTTTGATGTTTGGGTGGGTCATCTAGTGGTTATGATAAAAAAAAAATTGTTATGGAGGGTCGGATAATATGATCTAGATGTGGAGATTAAGGATATATGGCTCAAATACGTCAAATTTTCACTTGGATCGGACTTATGAAAATACGTTTTTAAGAGGGGTCCAAGGGTATGGGTGCATACACCACTAGATTTCTAGCTTTTGAGTTTACACACATGGGTTCGTTGGAATGGAAAATTAATGATGGGAATGATTTAAGGTTAAGAAATAAAATGGTCAATTCACATACTTAGATGTATAAGGGTATGTACAGTTTAGATGGCTCTACGGCAAGTTCACTATGATGGAATGGCCCAACGGTGACATAGACGGTTAGATTGCTAGATCTAAGGGAAATTAAGTATCTTTATGGTCGGCTTGATGAATGGACACGTGTAGAGTCATATATAAATAGATCAGGGATATTTAGTGTATAAGTGAAAGTGTACGCGTATAAGTGCAAGTGTATACTTTAATATCTCATGACAAACAATCATGATGCTAATAAATAAAACATAAGAAGAATAAAATAAGGACACTACACTGAAATACACAGGTTATTACATACTAACCCCTAAAAGAAATTCCATCCTTAAAATTCAAGTGTACCTACCATGTGGACAAATAAGAATACTCCTATCTAATCTCCAATGTGTCTAAGTGTCTATTTGTTCAAGGTATCCCAAAACAATTATGCATAATGGAAACGATCATGACCGTTACGCGTTACGGGGTCGAAACGGCCGTAACGGCCGTTACAGAAAAAACAGGCCGTAACGGCCCGTCTTGGCCTTGTATCGGACCGATACAGCCCCGTAATGGTCCTGTAACAATATTTTTCAAAAAATAAAAAAAGGTCGTATCGTAATGGTAACGGTGGTGGCCGTTACGGCCACCGTTACCGTTATGGAACTCCTTGGTTATGTTCCACATGATAAGGGTTTGGGTGTGCACAAGCATGTACACATGCCTACACTACTATGAGTTATTACAATCTACCCCCTTAAAGGAATCTCGTCCCCGAGATTTGAGTGCACCCTCAATCAAACTTCTGGTGTGTATGAGGTGCCTAAGCGCACACCACTAGAAGGAATAAACAAATGGCACTGCTACAAACATGAATAAACAAACAACAACATCACAAGCAACAACAAAAATCAACACAAAGGTGTACCCTATCTTCGATGTGCGCACATTGAGGTGCCTAAGCGCACACCACTAGAAGGAATAAACAAATGGCACCACTACAAACACGAATAAACAAACAACAACATCACAAGCAACAACAAAAATCAACACAAAGGTGTACCCTATCTTCGATGTGCCTAAATGTTTGCAACCAAAACATAACATCAGGTTCTCTACAAACCATACCTAAACTCTTATACAACCCAAACTTAAGCTCTAGTATAATCCATACTTAAACCCTTCCATATGATGGTTTCTTTGCAAAGTTGGTCCATGTGATGGCTTCTTAACCTCTAAGTCAAAGGTTTGGGAGTTGGTGCCTTCTTTTTTATTTCTTTTCTTTCTTTTTTTTTTTTGTTAGTCATATGCAACGAACCCACCTTGTTAGTTGCACAACGCACCCATACTGATAGTCACACGATGCACCCACCTGTGCAATTAGTGTCTCCTTAGCATTCGAACATTAGACCTACTGTTGAAACGCCGAGGCATCTTCTAGCTGGGCTAGCAGGCCGACAATTAGTGTGCCTTCTTTTTAAGATGAAGGTACCTTCATCTTAAAAAAAGAAGAAAAAAAAATCCATACTTAAACTCCATCTAAGCATACCGACCAAACTTAACTTCAGGTCCTCTAAGACTCATGCCTAAACTTCATTACAACCCAAAACCCAGGTCTTCCATATAATCTATAACATAATCTTCGATACCATATCAAATAGAAACCATCTTTATGATCCTCTTATTTTTCCTATCAAACCTATCGGATTACTTTTTGCATCGGGCCACGTTTGGACTTATTTCCAATATCACAAAGCCTTAGATAAATCTTATAAGAAATTCTCCGGTTTAGGAATTTTCTAAAATCCCATACATGCATCCACACCATTAATTTAATGTCCATCACCCAAAATTCCCAATACGACAATCCATCCATAGAATCGGCCATACATTGACATCTTGATGCATCAAGGAACCTTATAGACCACTCACATTCCATTTCCAAATTCACTCAACCATCCATTTTATAAATACATCATATCTACCATAGCTATCAAAAGGCCCATCCAAATACGATTTTGACAGTCCATTGTAAAATATATGCTTTTCTCGTCAACTATATCGACTTAGTTTCTCAAGGAACCATGCCCGCCTGCTAGCCCAACTGGAAGACGCTTTGGCATTTCAACAATAGGTCTTAGGTTTGAATGCTAAGAAGGCACACTAATTGCACCAATGGGTGCATCGTGTGACTAACGGTATGGGTGTGTTGTGCAGCTAACAGGGTGGGTGCGTTGCATGACTAACAAAAAAAATATTAAAAAAAAAAGTTTCTCAAAAGACTGCATACACATCACAAGATACCCATGTGAGAGAATGTAAGTGCCTCTAGTTTTGAAACAAGGAGAAAACGTTGCACTTTCTAACTTTGGGAGATGATAAAAATGTGAGTCGGATGTAAACCCTTTAACCAACTATTCAATCTTACGATTCGGATTGATCTTTCTAAAGAAGAAGAAAATAATAATTTTTTTATTTGAAGCTTAATTCTCAAGTGGGAGAATTCTTCATTGATTCCACAAATTAATTTTTCTTTTTTACTTGTATATTGTGAGATTAAAAACGATTCCACGTTTTTTTTTTCCTTAGTTTTTCTTCTATTTGGTTATCATGTGATTATTCTCAATTTTTTTATGGTTTATCTTAATTATAATGTTAGAATTGATGATTTATATATTTGTTTAAATTTTCGAATTCATCCACCATATATTGTGTAAAATCACAGGCGTGTAAATTGAAACTTCGAAAAAATTATTGAATATTTTTAACTCCATAGGTTATTACATAACTTTTTTAGAATTAATATTAATCTGAAATTATTTTGTAGAATTACATCAACAACCGACCTTAAATTCCAAGTTATCGGATGTGAACCACCCAAAATCCTACACAGCATTGTTGTGTACCTGAAATTCTATACCATTGTGTAAATATTGAATTTTTTTAAGAACCTTTGTATCAATTTTCAAATTTTCATCAAGCTTATTATCCTTTTAAATTATTTTATTATCGCTGAAGTTCTATGAAATTCATGATTATCGCATTCATGTTAAGTAAGTAGCATGTGCATGCATTGCTCATTATGGGAAGTTTTTCATAAAAAGTATGCTTTAAAAAGTTTATTTGGAAAATATTCCATATCATTGGATGTATAATTCAAGAAGAATTCATGCATAGATTACCTAAACAGTCGCAAATAGTTGGAAAATTGATGTCACATAGATTGAAATTTCCATAAAACAAAATAAGTGGGGCTCTACGACCATCAAATTAAAAGACGCTAAACCCTAATTGGTACCTTTTGGCTCACCTTAGTCTAATTAAAGTGAAGCATGTCAGGATTGTAACACTCTCATTAGAAGATGGGTGTCATTGCTCAACCACACTGAGTTGATTTCTCACCTTGGTCCAGGTGGAGTTACGCATGTTAAAATTGCAAACTTGTACTAGAGGACAATTGTTGTATTAGAGAGGGTTTTGGCATACCGGTGATAAAAATGCCCAAGTGTTCTAATAAATGTTCTATTGGGAATGAAGACGCATTCCGGTCACGTACGCATTCATATTGCATCCATGTTGAAAGCATGTCATTTATTGAAAACTAAAACTTTCTCCTTATCTTGCAGTTATTTTCAATTGTGAACGTCACACATAATGAGATTTTGATATTTAACTGTTTTGGAAAAAATTGCATTAATAAATTGTTATATTTGGAAAATTGTCATACTTAAAAAACCGTTATTTTTTATACATTGTTGTTATCGAAAAATGATAAGATTTTAAAAATTATTATTTATAGAAAGTTCTGTATATGGAAAGTTTTATATTTAGAAAGTTTTTTTTAAGTAACCATTTTGAGGATCTTGTAAGATGTTCTCTCACTGAGCATGTATAAGCTCACCCTTCTGGGGAATACAATTTTCAAGATTGGAAGTGGAGGAGAGTGCACCAAAGGAAGAAGGATTTTAGATTTCTTTCCGTTCATAAATCCAATCTCTTTGAAATTTTTATTCGCAAATTATTATAAAGGATTATAATGGAAGAGTGATTAAGTTTCAAGTAGCAACGATTGGATATTTTATTGTTTATATTTGAAAAATGCATGTGTTCTAAAATGATATTGTATGATTTGATATATTGGATTGTGGCTTATGGTTCATGCTTGTGTTATATATGAGTCATGTACTAGGATGCAAGATCGGGCCTTAACCAACCCAGCTACAAGACTTCGGGGTGTGACAGTATTTATAAAGACAACCCCAAATAGCTGGGACAAGGTCATGATAATGATGACACTGATGATTATAAGGTGGTTGTTATGTGATGGTATCAAGATCAAGGGGATCATGTCCCAACAATCTTACTTCACCACTTACACTAATGTAGTTATCTAGATTTCCACTACCAAAGTACCCAACAAGTATAGGAACCTTGTTAATTCCCTGAGAGGGATCGATGATAGGAGGTGACAAAAGGTAGTTTGGTTGCTCAATGAGTATATTAGAGACCAAATGCTTATGGTGTTTAGTTTGTTAGGAAATGAAAATGGTTTCATTTGTGAGAGTGACAAAGCCATACCATGTAAAAGCCTCTTCATGCGATGGTTAATCAAGGGGTGGGCAGGGTTATACATTTACACAATAGATAATGTCTTTACCACACTTAGGGATGCTTTAAGGGGTGTTTGGGGACATTGAATACCTTGGAATCAAAAAGGTTTTCGAAGAAAATTTACCTTTTTTTCCTGTTTATGAAAATAAACTGAAATTGGAAATCGTTTTCCATTGCCAAGATCCTATTGAAAGATCATGGATATCAAGGTCTTTTGAAGAACGCTATTCAATGTGCAAGGTTACATGAGAAACAATTTGTTGTTTGAACCATGCGCTTCTAACAATTCCAAAACTACACTCCAAATCAAGGTGTTCCATGACAACTATTGCCGTTATGATACAAGCCATAACGGTTGTTACGGACCCCGTATTAACAGTTATGGCCCTTTTTTTTTCTTTTTTCTTTTTTTTTTTTGAAAAAAAAATGTTACAAGGTCGTTACAGTTTGTTATGGTCCATTTTTCCTGTAACGACCATTTTGGCCACATAATGCGTAACAATTATGACCGTTACTGTAACATAACGACCATTGACGTTACAACCATTACGTAAATGATTTAGGATACCATGCTCCAGATCATCTTTTCAACTAAGATTTTCAAATAGGCCACTTCATAGAGAGGAAGAGAGCAGTTATGACAATTAAAGAGGATTGAAAATCCATGAATTTTGTATCATACCTTCTAGAGAAGGATAAAGAAGTATCAATTTTAGAATATTTAAGAAATCTACAATTTTCCATTTTTTGAGGATTCTATGTTGGTTTTTCATATCCACATTTTACATTTACCTCATCCAAACACATCATTAGGGATCGTTTGGCAACTTGGATTTTCGGCAGTTGTGGATTATGGGTGAATTTCAAATCTAGTAGGATTCAAAATACTCAAAAAGTAAAAAAGCCACTTCTTTATTCTTTTCTAAAAGGTGGGATGCGAAACCTGACAATTTTAGTCCCTCCAACCGTCATAATTGCTCCCCCCCCCCCATGAAGTGGCCTTTTTGAAAATCATCATCATCATCCCAACTAATTGTAGTCAGCTACATGAATCCTTTTCTACTATTCCACTCGTTTGGAATGTCGTATTGTTCAGATTCATGGTGGAAGTTATGGCGTAAGTTTGATGCCAGCTACCAACTTCACACAACCCACCTCCTTTATCCAGGTTGGGGACCAGCAATGGAAACATAAAACTCCCAAAGCGAAATGTAATAGACCACTACATATTTTGATTACAATCAAAAGCTATCTAATAGTCTATTTCATAGGTTGAGTACGATCAACAAGTTGGCCTTTTTGAAAATCCAAGTTGCCTTTTCTAATAGCTATCGGAACGTGGACAAGAGGGTGAAAGAGGTGATTTCTGATGTTGTAAGACTTGTCAACGATTGGGCGGTCTTTGTCAAAGCATCACCGATTACTTAGCTTCTTTTGTTGTTTTTGGTTTTTTGGCCTTGTTTGGGTGTTGTATTCTTTCCTCACTTTGCGAGCTTTCTCAATAAAATTTCAGTTACCTCTCAAAAAAAAAAATCCAAGTTGCCAAAACCATTATTTGTCTTTTTGAATTTGACAAAGATCGAAAATCCTCAAAATGCCCCTTTTTAATACTTCTCCAGAAGGTGGGGTGCAAAATCCAAGGATTTTCAATCATCTCCAACCATCATAACTGCACTCTCCTCCTTTCTATGAAGTGGCCTTTTTGAAAATCCAAGTTTCCAAACACAGTTTTTGGATGCAACAAAATTGAAAATCCAAGTTGCCAAACACAGTTTTTGGATCCAACAGAACTGAAAATCTAAGCTGCCAAACACTACTGATAGAATGAAAATCTCAGGAATTAAAAATTCTGTATTTGGATTCATGAGTTAAAATCCATATCCAAGGAGCCAAACAATCCCTTAGTGGCTGTTTGGAGTGAGGGATTTAGGGTAGGGATTTGTAATTATCAAACAATGGATTTTGGAATTTGCTAAAATCCAAATCCAATGCAAATCCATGAATTTGACAAGTTCGTGGATTTGTTCAACCCATAGCATCAGCCTCATTTCCCTGATTCCAAAATGACATAGAGTTTGATTGGGTTGAAAAACCTACATGAAGGAGATATTGATATTATCTCTTGACAAGTCGCAGGCAGGTATGGAATCCATGACTGTAGACTTGGCACTGAGGGAGCGATTGTTAGGAAACGCCATCAAGTTAGGAAATCGACTTAGTGAAGAAGACTCTAGGTTTCAGTGAGGAAGACTCACAATTTGAGTTGAGTTAGCAGTCTTACAAGCGTTTCGCTATCTTAAAAAAGACCCGAAATCCTAAAAAAAAAAAAAAAAAAAAAAAAAAAACACAAATCCAAATAGAAAATCAGCAAAATCCATCAATGTCAAAACAAAAATAACATTAAAAACAATGTACTTTCAAAAAAAAAAAAAAAATCCAAACACCAAAGCAAGCAAAACCCGTCAATCATCAAGCCAAGAAATAACAGAAACACAGACAACCAATAAACACTCGTCAAAAAAAAAAAAAAACTCAAAAAAACTCAAAAAAATCCCAAAACCAAAATCTAGCAAAACCCATCAACAATCAACCCCAAAAATCAAAACAGCCACAAAAATAAAAGAATCCAAACACCCAAAGAAAAAAGAAAAAAAAAGAAAAAGAAAAAGAGAGAGAGATCTGACCTTCAATCTTGAGCAGCAGAAGACATCATCTCCATAATCTTCTTATCCCTCCTTTCCATGGCAACATCCCACACATCATTCCCAATATGCTTTGGCTGTTTCAGAATAAAAAATAAATACAAATAAAAACCATTCAAACTACAACAAAAAAAAAAAAACGATTTTTGTTATTAAATCATACCCTGCCATGGGCAGCCTTGTGTATGTAATACTGAGCATTTCCCATAACACACAGCATTCCAGCTATGATTCCTAATGGAAGAACTGCTTCCAACCAGAACATTTTCTCTCCTCTTTTTCTTTTTTCTTTTTTCTTTTCTTTTCTTTTTTAGATCGAAGAGTAGGATCGGCGTGTATTGTATGTATATGTGGGGGAATTATTTGATACTCCGGCTGCGTGTGATGCTTAATACGCAGGCGCTTAAAAATGATACACGTGGCTTGTAAAAATCCAAACAAGACCGGATAAAGTCGAGGCCAATGCTTTTATTAAGTTAAATTATAAAAATAAGGTTAATTGAACAATACTAATAACCTGGTTGGTTGGCACTTTCTGAATTATTTTTGTGTCAAAGTATTTCTTGAACTCGGATTAGCTACGACCAAGATCCTGACCATGGGGCCCAACTCGATGCAAGCTTTGTAAATCCACGTAGTCCATCCGTTTTGTGAGCTTAGGGTATGGTCCAAAATGAAGCATATACGAATATCAGGTGGACCACATATTCCCATCATTAAAAGCTTCTTCTTGGTCACAAAATTTTTGGATCAAGCTGTTATTTGTGGTCTTCTTTTATGTGGTCTGAGTAACCTTATCAATGGGTTGGATGGCTAAAAAACATTACGATGAACCTTAGGAAGTTTTTTAGGTTGAGCGTTCGATGACTAATGTTTCCTACAATGAGGTCTTTTGCCTCTTTTTTGGGACCAGGGATAGAGTGGATGTATACATACATCAAGATGGGGGTTGTTGATTGAGTGACTTTAATCCTAGTGTAATTGAAGACCAAACGATGAATGTGTCAATTTCGATTGTGTAATTACATATTACTTGTTGGAGGTTTTTTGTCCTTGTCGATCCAATTGATAGAGGTGTCGATTTGATTGACAGTGTATTGAGTCTTGTCTATTTGATTAACAATCAGATCGATAGTTTGCATTAAGTTTTTTAGAAAGCGCTAGTTTAATTTCTGTTATTGTATGAGAATATATAAGTATGTCACTAAGCACGATTATAATAGTGATTAAGAGAGCCTACATGATTTCTAAAGTTTTGTAAGGGAGAAAAGTTAGGGCTTTTAATTTTATAAGTTAGCTCCATATCTTAAAACTTTTTGATATAGTGAATTGATAGTTGTGATTTTTTTATTATTATTTTTTTTTTTTGCTAGGGTTTTCTACATAAAAGTCTTGGTGTTCTTGGTGTGTGCTTGAATTTTTCTTTCTCCATTACTTGTTTTATTCTATCTAAGGTAGCTTCCACGCCCAATAGGCAACACAATCAACGTTGCGCCTGCCTCACTAGATTTAGGGCCACAACCATCATTTGATCATCATGCATCATGTTGGACATTGGATATGGGGACAATCCATAATGGAGGGGCCAACTTCATAGTGGGCCCACCCATCATGTGCAGCCTACCTTTCTCTTTTCTTTTTCTTTTTTACACAAACACACTCACACCCCACGATTGACAATGAGCACTCAAAACCATGATGTCAATGTTGAAACCCAATAGCCTACCATTGAGATGATGTGGTCGTTAAAGCCAACTTTTGATGTAGACTGTCCATTATAGAAGGCCCACCTTTATGTGGAGTCATCCATCATGTAGGGCCCACCATCATTGTAATTGTCCATGATGTGGGGTGCACCTTTGCTGTCTACTACCCATCATGTGGAGCCCATCTTTGATGTGGACCATCCATACTGTGGGCCCAACCTTCTAAGTGGACCATCCATCATGCGAGGCATGCTTTAGATGTGGACCATCATCATTAGAGGCCGAGTTTTGATGTGAACCGTCCATTATATGGGGCCCATCCATGGGTGAGCCATCAATGTTAATTGTCCATGAGCCTACCTTCAATGTCCACTGCCATCAACATGCACAGCTCATTTTGTTGTTGACTATCCATCCTTTGAAGTGGGCCGTCCATCATGCAGGGCCCACCTTAGATGTGGGTCATTCATTATATGGTACCCACCACCAACCACTGTCATAATGTGGAACCCAACAGATCATAGCTCAATAGCTCAATATAATATGTAAGATTTATAAATGACTGGCCCACCGGATCATAACTCAATAGCTCAATATGATAATATAACTTCCAAAAGTGGAAATAAAGAAAGTCATATACTTCATAGCATCTATGTTATGTAGCACCGATCCTACAAACGTTGATTGATGCATGCATAAAATGATCAGTGGGCTTCTTTGATGGGGCATAGCAAAAAAAAAAATGTATAAATTAATTCTATGTTCATAAGAATCCAGTTAATCACTGATTTTGGTAAGAGAACAAGAAGAATAATCCCAAAAAGGCCTAAAGTCATGTTTGGTTGCTAATTCAAAATGAGTTCATAACTCATTTTAGTTATCAATAATTGTAAATTACATGTTTAGGGCTTTGCTAAGCCCACGTGAGTGTACAATTCATCTAATGCACAGGCCACCACATGCACCGGTGTGGAAGACAAGTGAAGTATCTAAGCCATCCATATGGTGGGCCACAGCATTCAGATATTGCTGCCTAAAGATAAAAAATGATCCATTTCTGCCTAAAGATAAACTCAGTGACATTAGAAATAAGTTGGCAGGTTAGAAAACTTAGCTTAATCTTGACAATGGTAAATTTGTTTCTATTAATTGTACCACCAACTTGATTCTTGGGATGGCGAATCTACTTAATGGGACCCTCTTGATGAATCACATATTAGCTTATGATCCGATCACACATGTTCTCATTATTGCATTATAGAAATTATGAACTTATAACCATGCTTCATCAATGATCTTGACAATTGACTTTTGAATTTGATTATAATTTATTTGAAATTTATTTTCAATGTTTCAAATTAATCCTCCCATACAACCTTCCATTTAACAAAACTTAGGATGGCTTCTTAAGCATATAATCCAGAATAGGCCACTATAGAATATGTCTCCAATTATTAGGATCATTTGATGGCAAAAGAGGAGTGGACCTATTGCATGGTTAGAATGTGAAAAACAATGATTCCAAACACAACTTATATATGCACATGAATTTTTTAATAATTAGCCAGCAAAAATTATTACAAATATAAGTAATGCATGGTCCTGAATAATTCCCATTATTTCCAATGAATTACTACAAATTAAATATAAAATTCACATATTTAATAACTAAATCTTTTGATTTTAGTTTTATTAAATGAACATACAATATTAAATCATCAATACACTTGCATTTAACTCATTTTGTTGGCAAAGCTCAATTTTACAAAGAACTTGCATAGTTTCATCTTCACTGATTGAGCCAACAAATGATACAAGAAGTTCAATATTACTAAAAACTTGCATACTTTCATCTCCCAACAAGGAACAAGACAAATGCTTTCTGTACTGTGTTGAGATCTCGTCAAACAAATCCAGCAACATCTCAATTATCATAAGAGCAACCATCTTGCTTCTTTTGTAGCCTTGTTTAAGTAGTACTTCAGATATTATATTGATCATCATAATCTTTTAGTTTCATCCAATATCTTAAACAAATACACATTAATAAACCATACCAACATTCAATAGCATAAACAATATGATAGATAGATAAATCTTATATAAAAAAGAAGAAAAAAAAAAAAGAAAGAGAAAGAAAAACACACCGGAAGTAGGTACTAAACAATATTGGAGTGAGTGAAGAAGTTATTTTTGTACATTAAGGAAAACACAATAAGTATGGGATTTGCTATACCCACATCAAATGTTGTGATTTCTCATGTTGCTATTTGGTGTACTTTCTCATCACATCGCAAAACAGGACTCTGGTAGATACAAGATTCAGCATGCGGGACTAATTGATCTTTGTCGTACATATATAATAATATATATGATAATGAGAACTAATTTGAATTACATGATCTGCTCATCACTTATCATAATGGGATAGATTCCGCACAGATCATAAGACTGAGATCTTCTAAACTAGAAAATTCCAATGCATCTGTCATCAATCTATAATGGGGCCTATCAGATCAAGTGCTATGATCACAAAACCATGGCCCCCACATGAATGGAGTCTGATTCTCAGAAAACTATTCACTTGTCGATGAGCATGACCCACAATTCTTATTTCATTCAGGAGGTTTTGCCACAATATATTCCAACACGAACTGGTGCACTTAGAGCCACGTGGGTGGAGTGTTTGTAAGATCCACTCCGTCCATCAGGTACGTTACCTAATTTTCATTCAATGATCTAGAAATCATGACCATCCAGAACTCACGTAGGCTACACCCTGAGAAAAAAAAGGAATGGGACGCCCACCATTAGTTGCATAGAGGCCACGGTGATTTTTATATTTCATTCCATTATCGACCATCATGCTTCAGGGCCCACTTTCGATACTGATCATCCATCATATCCAGCATTAAATGTGGATCATCCATCATCCAGGCACACATTAGTGTGGACCATCCATAATGCAGGGCCCAACTTCGAAGTGAGCCATCCATCGTGTAGAACTGCCTTAGACATGGACCATTCATCGTTAAGAGACCACCCTTGATGTAAACTATCCATTATGGGGCCCACCTTGATGTGGGTCATCCATCATGTAGGGGCCACTGTCATTGTAATTGTACATCAAGTGGGGCACACTGTTATTAGCCAGTGCCGATCATGTGTAGCCCACCTTTGATGTGGACCGTCCATTGTGTGGGCTCAACCTTCGAAGTGAACGTCCATCATCCGGGGCCTGCCTTGGATGTGGGCCATTCATCATTAGGGGCCGAGCTTTGATGTGGACTGTCCGTTACATGGGGCCCACTTTGATGTGGGCCATCCATTGGCGCGCCATCAATGTTAATTGGCTATAATTTGGAGCCTACCTTCCATGTCCACTGCCATCACGTGGAGCTCACTATGATGTGGACCATCCATCATGTGGGGCCCACAGGTGGGCCATTCATCATTAGGGTCAACCTTCGATGCTGACCATCCGTTATGTGGGGCTTTATTTTATTTTATTTTTAGTCATGCAACACTCCCACGCTGTTAGCTGGGTAACACACCCACACGGTTAGTCACATGATGAACCCACCCATTATGTGGGGCTTACCTTAACGGGTCATCCATAAAATGGGACCCACCAAAATGCAAACGGGCCAATTTAGAAATTAGTAGCTATATTGATTTTGATACAATTTGAAGCCTGCATCATACTACCCATGCAGGGCCTAGTTACCACTATGAGATAGCACAAATGATTGATCCAAGCCGTTCGTTAAGTAAGATGAACTTGTATATGGAAAAAGGCTACACACTCGTTATGATAGTCCAGGTTTAATTTATATTGATGGGACTATTGAACTTTTGTTTATAAGTGTTCATTTTTCATATATCTTCCTTGTGATCGTGCCAATATTATTTTTGGTCCAATGTTCACTGCTTGATGGATGGTTTGGGTCTACGAAACATTCATTGAAAAATAAAGCTAGTGCCAATATTATTTTTGGTCCAATGTTCACTGCTTGATAGATGGTCTGGGTCTACGCAACATTCATTGAAAAATAAAGCTAGTATCATCTTCTTATTCTTCTTTTTTTATTTTTTCTCTTTTGGGTTAGTTCACACATCCCAATGTTAGTGCACACACCCACACTGTTGGTTACCCCTCCAACGTTAGCCACCAATAAATTGGGATTGATACCTTGACATCAGTGTGGAGACGAGTTTATCTTCACTCAGTCTACCACTGTCCCAAAAGTGTGGGTCTCTAGTATCAACTTATCTGCATTACTCTCTTCCCTATTAAAAGATTTGAAAGCTCTAGCGATACATTATGATGGTTGAATAGTCCAATCAATTGATCTAGATGGTCCATTAGGTCTACCACCTATTTATCCACTAATGTGCAAATACTACAATGATCTGATGTTATTAACAATCTGATCAACAACCCCTGAGAAACAGTCATGATCATCTGTACAAGAGAACGTTTAACCAATAATTGGATCCATCCAATTAACAGTTTCTATCACGGATGGCTTATGATTCTAAAGAATCACTTCTGTTGAGCCACTCTAACCATCTCATCCATTGGTTTCAAAGGGATGGTGTTATATATATATATATATATATATATATATATATATATATATATATATATATATATAGGTCCAATCTAGGATTGATTTGACCATCAGATCAGTCTGATTTTTGCATGGCAGACCTTGAAATGTTTTTTTGTACTTAATGGATAGTTTATACGCATTTGTTGGATTGTACAAGTTGACAATGCAACTAAGAGCAATATGAGAGCATTGGAGCAGTTCTCTATTAAAATAATATTTGGAAAAAAAAATTAGATAGAAACTATCTTCGCTATGGTCCTAATAAATGATCATACATTTTTATTGTAACAAGATAATACAATTTGTTACATGTGTGATACAGGTCAAAATAAGTGTTCATATATGCATTGCACATTTATAGAAAATTTGCACTAAACACTAGTTTCAATGGATTCAATGTGCTTTTCCATTTCGTGGTTACCAAGGAACGGATAAAGTGTACCCACTTACATATCAAAACATCAGTCCAGGACATTTGAACTGCCCACCTCCATCATCTACTTACTTAATACTTAATTTAAAAAGAATAAAAAAATTACAATTTTATTTATTTAATGAATTTTACAATACAAAAATCAAACAAATTTAGAATAATAACATAAAATAAAGGCCAAAAAATAAAGCTTGGGTCAGCCCAAAAAAGAGTCACTAAATGTATGAATCCATCCACTAAACAAATTCAGAATAATAACATTGAATCAATCTGCGTGGACTAAATGTATGATCCAATTAATTTGCTTGTAAAGCATGTAGAACATGTCCCATATTGCACTAGTACATGCATGTCTGCTTCGTCTCATTATGGCTACTTAGGTGGTGACTGTTAATGGTAATAGAAGGTTGGGATAAGATTTCTGGGTAAAGAGAATTGAAGTTGCCACAGTGGTAATTGGTGTTGTTATGAGATAAAAACCCTCTCTACATTACTTGAAATGCTACGTTACTTTTTATTCTTAACCTTTTAAAAAGAGAAGCCACATCTACCAATAATCAAAACATACTTTATATAATACCAACAATCAAAACATGCTTTATATAAATATATATCATATATTTGAATATTATTCCTAATTGAATTATAAAAATCCTGAGTAGCATGCATTGTAGGAATGAATACAAAACCACCATTGAATCTTTGTGTGGCCCATTATGATGTACACTTGTACAGAATTATTTTTGTACATGAGTTGAAAATCAAGAGAGCTAAAATTCAAGTAGGGTACATCATAGGCAACAATGGGAATGAATACACCCACTATTGTTTATATCACATGGAAATGGATTGAAGAAAAAAAAAAATATATTCTTTATTCAAAACTTTCAATTTTACGTCTCATCCCCACTATTTGTTATGGTTTGGTCCACATCAGTTTTGAATAAGATTGATTTTTAAGAACAAGTGACTTAGTAAAATGATCGGAGGAGTGAATGTCACACAAATGTTTTTCCTTGGTGTCGCATAATCCAACATCTATTTCCACCCACCAAGACCCACACATGATGAAATGATCTCAACATCTGTTTCAATGCAATCTTCATGTTGTGGCCTGTACACGGTAGCTTCGCAATCTTCATGTTGTTGCCTGTATAGGATAGCGTCCACAACATGAAGGGTCCTGATTACAGGAACACTCAACATGCAGGCCGCATGGGCAGCAACACATGAATTAGATATGAACGGCACTCCCCATAAAACAACAATGAAGGGATAATCGGCACTCCCCATAAAACAATAATGAAGGGTGACCACCAAAGTTTTGTGCATCTTCTTGTTCATTTCAACCTGACTTTTGTTATGTACTATTACTATAAAAATGTGCAACCAATGTACCAAATGAATGTTGCTGAATAAATAATATATTGAGCTCATTTTGCTGTGATGTTAAACTGGCTACTTAGATTCGGATTCTATCCATGCACATTGGTGGTAAATCGTGGCAAGAAAATTATCATTTATTTAAAAAGTGGAAAGATGTTAATAGTTCAGTATATTATTATATTATTATATTAACTGATATCATAATTTTATAATTAGATGATAATTCATATGATGAATTCTTTAAAATAAATATAGTATGAAGATTAAAATTCTATTGATTGCTATACTAATGCATCAGCTTCTTCCAATCTCTCAAATTTTATAAGCCCAAATTATTCCCATTCACTCAAAATCATGTGGCAGGCTTGCAATGCATTAAATAATTTTCTACATAAACCACACCAAGAATAACTAGATAAACATTGGTCTGTGATGTTCATGCAAGTATTATTTTCATTCGCTCATCATGTAATGTGTGTGCAAAAATTATTTTTAGCGTCATTGAATGTGTATGCAAAAGTTGGAATTACATGAAGGCAAAAGGTATGTAGCCCAGATTAAATGAAGACAACCTTGCAAAGTGATGGATGTAGACCCAATTCAATGTGGGCCATCAAATTGATCATAATAATGATCAGACGACCAGGCAGACCTCCTCCTTTTTTTTTTCGTTTGAGATGACATGTTGCCTTAGCTCCATATCTCTGCCGCATCACAGATTTCCAACACATCTTTATAACTAGGTAATATAAGTATATAACAAGGAATAGAATAAGACTATTCCATGAGTTCGTGCATGGGGCCCACCATTTGTTTGTATGACATCCAACCTGTTTAGAAGAGTGGCCATGCCCTAAAAATATTAAGTCAATCCAACCATCATGTGAACTAATTGTTTAGTATGGTGTGTACCACCTAATAATTGGATAAGCCTAAATTATCTGAGCATCTTATTATCATAGTGGGCTCACTTAATGTGGGGGTTGGATGGAGCATAGGTAACGGACTCACCACAGTCTAAGCAGTTGATTAAGCAGGTGAGTTGGTGAATGTGCAAGGGGAGCAGGTTAGTTGTTACCCGGGTAACATGTTAGTGGGTGTTGCCTGGACCATGGCCCACCTTGAGGTATGTGTTGTATATCCAGGCTGTCCATCAGTTTTTCCAGCTCATTTTAGGGCATGGTCCCAAAAATGAAGCAGACTCAAATCTCAAGTGGAGCACACCATAGGAAAGCCTACCGTTAAAAACCTCCTAGGGCCTACCGTAATGTTTTTATTTGCCATCTAACCTATTTATAAGGTCACACGGACCCGGATGAAAGGAAAACACAAATATCAACCTGATAAATAACTTTTATTGGCTTCGAAGAAGTTTTTAATGGTGGACATTCAATCACTACTATATGGTCCATTTGAGATTTGGATCTACTTCATTTTTTAGGACCATGTCATAAAATGAGCTGGAAAAACTAATGGATGGCATGGATATACAACACATGCATCAAGGTTCCCCATGGTCTAAGAAAAACCTCCTTAACACCTAATCCACTCCCATAGGGGAGGTGAAAAGAATTTGAAATTACTTTTACACAAAGAAGAATAACTATTCAGCACAAATATCGATCAGTTGTAAAATAGACTTATCTTGGATTTAAGTCAACCCAAACCTGATTGACTCAACTCGAGTTCAGGTCAGGTTGTCGATGTCCTCAGGTTAAAAAATGCTTACCGATGGTTTGGATTAAGAACCTCGGATTGAAATTCGGGTTGGGTTAGGTTGAGGTATGGGTCCTCTAGAGGTTGGGTTGGGCTCATCCGAGTTGCACCCATATTATCCACTAGAACTCGTAGGTGAACATGCCTCAGAAGATCCATGATTAATAAAAATTCACACCTTTTTAAGGTGTGAATTCCAAAATTCATCCCTCTCAGCCCACTTATAACCAACGATGGGAGGCAATCTACTTGGATTTCACATGACCAAAGGCAAGCCCACTTGAGCCCCATATTTTAAGTGGCACCAGATCATAGCTCAATAGCTCACTAAATCATCGATCGGTTCATGTATGAAAGGATCAGTGGGCCACCTTCATGGGCTATAGCAAAAAAATGCACAAATTCTATGTTCAAAATAACTAATTAATCGCCTTTTAGTGGGAGAACGAAGAATGATCCAGGAAAAGCCTAAGGCCATTTTTTTAATCTCATTTTAATTCATGATAATTATAAATCAAATATCATATTTTAGAGCTTTGCTAAGCCTACATAAGTGTACAATTCATCTAATGCACAAGCCACCACATGCACCAGTGTGATAGACAAGTGAAATATCTAAGCCATCCATCTGGTGGACCACACCATGCACATATTACCACCTAAAGATAAACATGGTCCATTCATTAGGTGTGCCATGATACTAGAAATAAGTTGATAGGTTAGAAAACCTCAATTTAATTTTGACAATGGAAAATTTGTTATGTTGATTGTGACCCACCTAACTAGTGGACTAACTTGATTCTTGGGATAGAGAATATACTAGTGGGACTTTTTGGATGAATTGCATCTTAGATGATGATCTGAACTGGTCATGTTCTCATTATTTGCCTTATCGAAGCTATGATCTTATAATAATGGTCCCTTAAATTATAAAACTAGGTCAATGTTTCAAATTAAATGTAAATATGATCTTATAATCATGGTTCCTTAATTGACCTTTGAGTTTTGAATTTGAATGTGAATTATTTTAAATTTATCAGTTGACATTACATTAATTTTCATACACAACCATTGGTTTGACAAAACTTTCTTAGGATGGCTTTTGAAGCATATGTTATGTTTGATACGCAACACTTTAATGTTTCTCCCTTTTTTTGTCTACTTAAGGTGGACTGTATTTTTTGTACTCTAAGATCCTATTTCCATGCACCGCAGATCAAAGAACTGAGATCTTTGATGCATCACATAAACGGTTTGAATTATTGAAACATGAACCCAAATCCTCCAAAGGCTACAGCCCAATGTATGCTGTAAAATGTCTTCATTCAGTTATAGTACTAAAAATATGTGCTTACATCGTTAAGAAGGCTATGATATTCAACATGTGCATTCTTGTTGTAGTCAATTGGGCTAACCTTTTTTTGGACTACTCATTATTCTATGGAAGCAGCGAGGGGAACTAGTACTCCATACGTGGTGCACCTAGAGTAATGTGGGTTTGAGTTTTTGCAAGAATCTACTCTACCCTTTAGGTGTGCTTCCTAATTTTCATTTCATGAACATCCAAGAACTCTGTTAAGCTACACTAAAAAAAAGTTGGAATGGGACTGTGGACCCTCGCCGTTTTTCGCGCTCCCACACGGCGTTCTCGTCCCTTCCCCTTTCGGAAAAAGAAGGAGAGGAGGATGCGTGAGTGCGAAATTGCCGTTTGTGCCACTGGCTTGCCTCGTTCTCGAGGGCTTTGTTTAGTTGTCGTGTTAAGCCGGATGTGTTAAAATGAGTTTGTATAAGACCAGAGTCGCCACTAGCCAATTACTTCGAATTTATAGTCGGCTAGACCCCGTAGAAACGTTAGAGAAGGGAATCCGAAGATTCCTTCCTTTAAAGTGACTCCTTTTGATCTGCGGCCAAAGATTCAAGGTAAGGGATCACGGTTACAGGGTGGGAAGAGGTTAAGCACCCCACACACTGCCCGTACCGAAGTACGGTCTCTACTTCAAAGAATCGATCGAATACTTGAAAGTCTAGTTTAATCCTCGTATATTCTCATGGATGACATGATGCATGAATGCGGGTCTGAACAGTAAGAGTTTCTGATGGGCAGGTTCCAACAACGGGCAAGCCCAGAGCGTACGCTCGAACTGACAGGTGCTTAATGTAAGACGTATGCAGTGTGCTTGAATGATCAAGGTGTTTTATGGTGAAGCATGAATGCAGGTCTGAACAGTAAGAGTTTCTGATGGGCAGGTTCCAACAACGGGCAAGCCCAGAGCATACGCTCGAACTGACAGGTGCTTAATTTAAGACATATGCAGTGTGCTTGAAGAATCAAGGTGCTTGCAGTGAAGCAAGGGGGTTGGAGGAAAAGTAAATGTTGCACTTATGCTAGATGCAAATGAGATGATGCTAGAAAAGAGTAGCTGGATGGACGGAGGTGTCGCAAGGGTTGGCTTCGAGTGACTGGATCAAGACTTGGATGGCTTGGGAGGCTTGGACCAGTGGTCAGGCTGGGCTGGACCAGGGCTAGGCTCTCCTCACTCGGGCTCTCCTTGGTGGGAAAATGGGCTAAGGGGTGAAGGAGGACTCAGACCGCACCTGGACTGGCTGGACTTGAAGAGATGCTAAAATGAGAAGGGGAGGGGGGTATTTATAGCAGCGAGGAGTGGCAGTTTACGTAAATAATTTTGGGCGGCCTGCTATGGGCCGCTCGTACGGCCGTTCCTCGATTTCCAGCGAGGTATGGTCGCACCCTTGGGGCTGCTGTTTGACTTGCTGGGTCGACTCAGTGAGTTGACTCAGCGGGTCGACTCGGTGGTTTGACTCAGCGGGTTGACTCGGCGGTTTGACTCGGTGTTTTGACTCAACGAGTTGACTCAGTGGGTTGACTCAGCGGGTTGACTCAGTGGGTTGACTCAGTGAGTTTGACTTTTCTAAGATTTTTTTACTGGCTTTTCTTATGGGGGGTTTTTCAGGCTGATGTTTAGGACTGGGTTGACTGGGTTCAGGCTTGAACTGGGCTATGGAATGGGGCTTACAAGGGTGAGTTTGGCTGAGTTTGGATTTGGGATTTGGGGGTACGGTCCTCCATTATTCCAGCTATCTCTACCAACAATGTAGCCGAAGGTGGGGTGTCTACAGGGACACCCACCATTAGTTGCATAGGGCCCACATTGATGTTTATATGCCATTCGATTATGCAATCATCATGTGGAGCCACTTTGGATGTTGATCATACATCATGTGTGGATCATCATCATGCAGGCCCACCTTAATGTGGAACGGTCCATAATGGGGAGTCCAATTTGGAAGTGGGTCATCCATCATGTGGAACTACCTTAGATGTGGGCCACTCATCATTAAGAGCTGACCTTTGATATAGACTGCACATTATGTGGGCCCACTTTGATGTGGGTCATCCATCATGTGGGGCCACCATCATTGTAATTGTCCATTAAGTGGGGTGCACCTTTATTGTCCACTGCCCATCATGTGGAGCTCACCTTTGATGTGGGCTGTCCATCATGTGGCCCAACCTTCACAGTAAACCATCCATCATGCGGAGCCTACCTTGGATGTCAGCCACTCATCATTAGGGGTCTAGCTTTGATGTGGATCGTCCATTATGTGGGGCCCACCTTGATGTGGGTCATCTATGGGGACGCCATCTATGTTGATTGGCCATAATGTAGGGCCTATCTTCAATGTCCACTACCATCACGTGGAGCTCACTTTGATGTATCTTGTGGGGCCCACCTGCAAAGTGGGCTGTCTATCATGTGGGGCCCACCTTGGAAGTGCGTCATTCATCATTAGGGGCATTGACCATCCATTATGCAGGGCCCACCTTAATGTGGGTCATCCATCATATGACACCCACCATCAACACTACCCATAATGTAGAGCCCACCGTTGATGTGGACCCTACATCGTGTGGGGCCATCTTTGATGTGGGCATCCATCATGAAGGGTAACCAAAATGCAAACGGGCCAATTTAGAACTTAGTAGCTATATATGTTGGTTTTGACACAATGTGGAGCCTGCATCATGCTACCATGTAGGGCCTAGTTCTCACTATGAGATGGCATGCGTGATTGATCCAAGCCCTTAGATAGATGAACATGCATATACGGCGTGGTAGTCACATATTTATATTGATTGGACCATTGAACTTTTATTTATAAGTGCTGACCTTTCCTATGCAAGTGTGATATTACTACCAATATTACTCCTTGTCCAAGGTATGTTCAAACTGTATGCTGCTTGATGAATGGTTTGGATCTTAGAGACACCCATTGGAAAATAAAGCTAATATCAATTGATCTAAACTGTCCACTAGATGACAGTTTCCATGGATTGCTTGTGATTCTAAAGATTTACTTTGTGAGGCCGATCTAACCATGCCATCTATGGGTTTGATAGAAGATGGCTGATTGGATGTTAAAAAAAAAATAGAATTAATTTGACCATCAGATTAGTCTGATTTTGGAATGGTATGCCTTGAAATGTTTTTTTTTTTTTACTACTCGATGGATAGTTTAAACCTACTTATTGGACTTTCCAAATTACCAGATGCAACTAAGAGCACTTTAAGAGCATTGGATCAATTATCCGATTAAAATAGTATTTAAAAAAAATGGATAGAATTTACAAATAGATCATTAAAAGGAGGATCCACCATCCTGATAAATGATCATACATTTCTACGGTAACAAGATACTAAAATCCATTTTATTGGTAATTGACCAATGGCTAACATCATCAACCCTAAGCAATTTTTAATAAAGGTGTTAAATCAAAGCTATTAATTGGTATCATGTCAGGTTGTTCAATGTAGTTGTACTGAAGATGATGGAGGCCAAAAGAGGTGCTCATATATGGGCCCAATGAGGACGCAAACAGTTGGTTTTAGATTGAACCTATGTAATCACCATGAGTGGAACCTTGTCCATGTTGGATAGAAAAATTGCACTAAACAGTAGCATAGACTAAATGAATGGATCCAACGTACACATTTAAGTTTAGCTCACATTTTTTAATATATCAAAGGACACTAGTCCCAAGCAATGGACTAGCTCACATTTTTTAATAGATCAAAGGACACTAGTCCCAAGCAATGGATAAGTTGGACCCACTTAATATGGATTTTTTTTTCCAAACATACATAACAAAATATCAGATTATCAGGTAATTTGAGCAGCCCACTTTCATAATTTAATTGGATTAAAAAATGATTAAATTATAATTTCATTTATCCCATAAATTTTACAATTAAAAAAAAAATCAAAGTAGCATAACAAAATAAAGTATCAAGATTAGGTTTGGATAAACTCCAAAAGGAGTTAGTAATGGGTGAAAATCAAATCAACTTGTATCAATTAAATGTACGATCAAATTAAGTCGCTTCACTAGCACATTCTTGGCAATTTAATCTGACTCCATCTTTGTAGCGGTAACTTTCTTAATGGTAAAAGAAAGTTAAGGAAAGAATTCAGTGTAAGATCACAGAGTAGAAAGAATTGAACAGTTGATGTGATCATAACACTAGTAATGTTAATAGATGAGATTTACTCATTTATGAAATAAATAATACTCTTTGGTTATCTTGAAAGGCTTCTCTTTTCTTGTGCTAGAACTTTTTTAAAATATGAGAAATAACATCTACCAACAATCAAACACACTTTAAGTTAAGTAAATATCTATTATTTATTCAAATATTATTCATAATTTAGTTATAAAATATCCAGAGGAGTGTAATCAAGCCTTCAGTCCAAACTGAGGGGTACACATTACAGAAATTAATACAAAATCACCATTATATCTTTGTGTGGCCCATCATAATATACACTTGTACCAGATCATTTTAGTATATGAGTTGAAAAGCAAGAGATCCAAAAATCAAGTGGGGTATAGCATACTACAACTACCATTATTTATATCACATCCATGATTACAACCAATTAAAAAATACTAAGTATATTATTCAGAAATTTCAATTTTGCGTCTCATCCCCGCTATTTGTTGTGCTTCACCTAAGTTTGGATAGACCTGATTTTTAAGACCAAGTCATGACCTAGTAAAATGAAAGGAATGGATGTCGCACATGTTTTTCCTCTTTAGAGGTGCACAATCTGGCATCTTTCTCCGCCCGCTAGGGCCCCCACATGATGAGATTGTCTCAGTCATCCATTTCAGTGCAATCTTAATGTTGTGGTTTGTATAGTATAGATTTCACAGCATGAAAGGTCCCTATTACCAGACCGCTCAACATATGCTGACCACAGTAACAACACAGTCTCGATCATATTTGGCTTCACGTCCTAAACAACTAGAATTCTCTCATACTCTGCCATACTCTGCCAAACATAACGTACATCACTACCTACTAGAACAACAGTTAAGGGTGGCAACCTACTAGAACAACAGTTAAGGGTGGCAACTGTAGTTTTTTGAGTCTTCTTATTTCATCCAACCCTTGCTATTTTGATTTACATTTAATATTAGAATGTGCAATTGGTGGATGGAGTAAATGGTGCCAGACAAACTTTAATCCACTACTTGGATTCTTAGCCGTGCACCTTGGTGGCAAATGGTGGCAAGAAAACTATCATTTATTTAAAATGTAGAAAGTCATTGATAATTCAGCATATTAATATATTAACTCATCTAATAATTTTATAATTAGATGATAATTTATATGATAAATTCTTAAAAACAAATAAAGTACAAAAATTAAAATATTACTAATTACCATACCAATGCATTAGTTTCCTCCAATATCTCAAATTTGATAGCAATTTATTAAAAAACACATTCACTTAAAATAATGTTGAAAGCTTGTAATGCATTAAATAATTTCTATATAAAACCCCACCAAGAACAATTGGATAAACATTGGTATGTGATATTCATGCAAATATTATTTTCATTCGATCATGTAATGCATATTTAAAAATTCGTTTCAGTCACTCATCATGAAATGTGTATGCAAAAGTGGGTATTACATGAAGGAAAAAGGTAGGTAGCTCAGTATCCTTACTCATGGCTTAGTGGTAGACTGACAAGAGTTTCACACTAAGGTCATGGGTTGCAGTAAAAAAAGGTAGGTAGCTCAGATTAAATGAAGACAGCCTTCCAAAGTGATGGATGGAATTCCAATTCTGCATGGACCTACACATTGACCATAAAGATGCCGCCCAACATGTAGAACTACTTCAATTTTTAGGAATTTTACAAAAAAAACTAACTAATATGGAATTTACATTGTGATGGAGAGCAAATGGGTCAGTAGAGCATTGCCCTGCACTATTTCCAATCATGTGGTCCACTTGTACCATGGATGAAGCTGATTTTTTGGCACTTGGTCCTAAATTTTATCACATTGAATCATGGATGGAGCTCATTTTTTGGCAGTTAGTTCTAAGTTTTCGTCTGGAATCTAGTTGTTGGAGTGGATTTATATAACTATCAAAGTAAGTCCCGTAAAAAATAAAGGGTGGACATCTCTCTGCTTACACTTTGGTGTAGCCACCAGAATCATAGGTCAGACCTTTTTTTCTTTTTCTTTTTTTGTCTTTGGACCTAATATACGACTAAATATCTAATGGTCGGAGTGAATCTTACATAAACATCACGGTGGGTCCCATCCAAATCAAGAGAGGCATCCCATCCAATTTTTTTTTTTTTTTTTTTTATATTATCCCTTTATACACTTGGAGAGTGATGCGGGCTTGATTTATGGTGGGCCCACCATGATGTATATACTATGTCAACTCTTACCATTAGATTTGTAATCCCAATTTATGTCCAGGTCCAAAAAATTAGATTGATTTGTGATTCAGGTGGGCCACACCAAAGAAAATAGTTGGGAGAGATGCATCCACCCTTGATTTTTACCAGACCCACCATGGTGATTATATGAAATCTACTCCAACCATTAGACATCATACCAAAATATTAGGCACGGGCCTAACAATCAGGGCCATACCAAGAGAAAGATTTTGGAGGGCAACCATTGCCCATTACACTATTTCCTATCATGTGATTTTAGGGCCCTTGGCCTAACATGAGTTGATGCACCTACTGGTTAGAGTTGATTGTACATAAACATTTTGGTGGAACCCACCCAAGCAACCAACCAATTTGATTTTTTTTTTTTAAATCCCTAAACATTTTAACGTTTGAGATGGTGTTTTGCCTCAGGTCCATCTCTGTTTGGTCACCAACTAGGAACCTCTTTATAAGTATGTAATAAGTATATAATGAGGAATAAAATAAGATTTCTACAATGTCTTACATGGGTCCATCAATTGTTTGTTTGTCATTGTAGACACCCAACTCAAGAACGAGATTAAAACTACTCTTCCACTTTAACCAAGTTTCCATAAAAATGCCTATGTAGGATTCAACACCAGTCGAAAGACCATACAACTTGGGTAAGATGCGTTTCAGACCCACCTTGGGAATAGCTAATGCTCCAAACTAACAAATTAAGGGGCCGACCAATCCGACTCCAACTAAATCATTAGAACCCTCTTGAAGCTAAGCACATATCATTATGATAAAACCACCTTTTACTGGCCCAAGAGGCCTTAAAAACCTAAATGGGCTGGCTAGAAAGGATCCGCAACCGGGAAGACAATCAATGAATTGGATTGGTGGGCCCACATCCCTTTTGAATCAAATATCAGCCGATTGATCAGGTTATTCGAAAAATTCAACCTCATAAGGACAATCAAGTCACATTTGCCAAACTCCAAAGGTACTAAAATCTGCAAAAGTTGAGTCAAAAGGGACCTCAGCACTACCCCCCCCCCCCCCCACACACACACACACGAAAAGTAGCATCTAGCCATAGTAATAATAGCCTTACCCAAGGAGCTGCAAAAAGAATTCCTATACCTTGACAATGAAGATCTATTTAAACTGCACAACAGTGATCGTTGGGGAGGTTCTGGGCCAATCTGATAGGAAGCCAGGGTGATCCGGTTGTCAGCATATGGTTAGAATCTACTCCATCCCTAGTCGAGTTCCAAAAGAAGCTTGAAGTGCCACTCAGCCCAACTAAAAGTGCAAAAATCAAAATAGAAAAAGCTACCAAGTAAAAGAGTAGAGTTGAAATTAGGGACATCCTACAATCCTTTTCTTGCAAGAAAATTTGTGTGGTTTCCCTTGTCCTTCTTACATGTCAAATCTACCCATGCTCCTTTCCACACATCCTAATACATCTCCAACACCCATTCACACATACTCACACTGATGTCACACTCTCCTCTACTTTCTCCTTTTTATTTTTTATTCTACCTACCCAAGGTCCTGATATTCTTGTGAAGTAGGGCATGATATAGTAGTGTTGTAGCTCCGTTGAACCCTTAAAAAAATCATAAAATCTCATAAAGTAGATTAAGAAAAAAGATAACTAACTCATTCCTATTTCTGTAATGGAGGGTCTTACCTGGAATTTAGGGTGACAGGAGACATGAGTAGGAGAATTTCATAATTCTCCAACATACACACTATTCTATCATTTTTAGCTGGCTGTAGATTCTAGAGCTTCATTGTAGCTAGCGGCAAACTCTAGGCTGAACATATTCAATACTTTTAAGTCAATACCACACCTCATCTGCCCAACCCCAAAAGTGCCAAAATCCATAAGATTGGCACATGCTCTGCAATGTTTACAATCATTGAAGAGTGGCCATGCCTAAAAAAATCAGGCCAAACCAACCATCATGTGAACTGCCAAGTAAAATTTAGAGATTTTTAGATGGTTGTCAATTGTTTTCTATAATATGTCCCACCTGATGAGTAGATATGCCTGATTTTTTAGCATCCTATCATCATGGTGGGGCTTGGTTAATGTGGAGGTTGGATGGAGCACACATAACACAATAGGCCCACCAGAAGTAGTTGAATAAGCAGGTGAATTGGCAAAGTGGATAACTTTTGCACAATGATGAATCACTTGTAAAATGAAGTCATCTACTAGGATTGCAACTTGGGTTCGGTTAATCCAAATCTAATTGACCCAACCCGAGTTTGGGGCAGGTTGGGTTGTGAAGGTCCTCAGGTTGGGTTTGGATTGGTAACCTCAGTTTGGGCCCACATTTTAAACGGCACATTAACATGGAAGATTTATAAATGATTGGCACCAGATCATAGCTCAATACAATATAATAGTATAAATTCCATGTCTGTTCTGTAGCACCAATCCTACAAACCATTGATTGATGCATGTATAAAAGGATCAGTGGGCCACTTCGATGGCCATATCCAAAAAAAATGCACACATTCTATGTCCATAAGAATCCAATTAATCACTTTTTTAGACGGTAGAAAAAGAATAATCCAAGAAAAGCCTAATGTTTGGCTGATACATCAAAATGAGTTCTCATTTTAGTTAATGATATTTACAAATTAGACATCTATATTATAGAGCTTTGCAAAGCCCACATGAGCATACAATTCATCTAATGCACACACCACCACATGCACCAGTATGGAAGACAAGTGAAATATCTAAGCCATCCATATGGTGGGCCACACCATGCAAATATTGCTGCCTACAGAAAAATGTGGTCCATTCATTAGGTGCGTCATGATATTAGAAATAAGTTGATATGTTGGAAAACTTCAGCTTAATTTTAACAATGGTAAATTTGTTCTGGTAATTGTGGCCAGCCGACTAGTGGACCAACTTGATTCTTGTGGTAGGGTATCTACTAATGGGGCCCTTTTGAAGAATTGCATCTTAGATGATGATCTAAACTCATATTCTCATTATTGCCATATAGAAGCTATGAACTTACAATCAAACTTTCTCCAAGATTTTGACCTTTTTTACTCGAAATCGAATATAATTTATCTAAAATTTATTTTTCAATGTTCTAAATTAATCTTCATACACAACTATCCGTTCGACGGATCTTTCTTAGGATGGCTTCTGAAGCATAAAATCCAGAATAGGCTGCTACAGAAGATAGGTCCAGGTTGCTATAGAAGATATGTTCAATCACTAGGATCATCCGATGATAAAAGATGTGTACCCAATCCATGGATGTGAATGCCAGTGATTCCAAACGCAACAATATATATGAGAATTTTTAATATAATTAGCCAGCAAAAATTACTACAAATATAAATAACACATAATCGTGAATAATTCCCATTATATCCAATGACTTGCTATTAATTGAATATAGAAGTCATATTTACTAGCTAAATCCTTTAATTTAGTTTTATTAAATGGACATAAAATATCAAATACTCAATACCCTTGAATTCAACTTGTTTCATTCATGGATAAATAGGTGATGTGAATACCAGTTATTCCAAACGCAACAATATACATGGGAATTTTTAATATAATTAGCCAGCAAAGATTACTACAAATATAAATAACACCTAAACGTGAATAATTCCCATTGTGTCCAATGACTTGCTATTAATTGAATATAGAAGTCATATTTACTAGCTAAATCCTTTAATTTAGTTTTATTAAATGGACATAAAATATCAAATACGCCCCTTGAATTCAACTTTTTTCATTCAAGACCTCAATTATACCAAGAACTTGCATAATTTCATCTTCATATAACACATTGAAAAAGAAAAGACAATTGAGCAAAAAGGAATCCAACAAGCTCAATTTTACCAAAAACATGCATAGTTTCATCTTCACATTACACATAGACAAAGAAAACAACAAACGCTAGAGCCAATAATAATCCAACAAGTAGTGAGATAGATGTTGCTCTCTGTACGGTGCCAAGATTTGGTCAAAGAACACCTGCAGTGGCTCAATGATCATAAGGTTGACTATCTTGTTCCTTGTATAAGGCTAGTAGTTCCTTAGTTATTATATCAATCATCCTAATTTTTTAGTGTCCTCCAATATCTTAGATGAAAACACATTAATTGATAAACCATACAAACATAAAATAGCATAATCAATACGATAGATATATTTTATATAAAAAAAAAAATGCCAAAGTAGGTAATAAACAATGTTGGTGTGAGTAAAGAAGTTATTTTTGTACATTTAAGGAAAACCCGGTATGAGATCTGCCAGACCCACATCAAATGTTGTGATTCCTCACGTTGTTGTTTGGTGTACTTCTTGAAGCATTTTAGGACCATATCTTACCTGGCAAAACAGGACTCCGCAGATTGCAAGACCCAGCATCTGGGACTAATTGATCTTTTTTGTACATAATAATATACGAAAATGAGAACTAACTTGAATTACATGGTATGCTCATCACTTATCAGCAGCAAATATAATGTGCTAGACTCTGCACATGTTGGGCCCATAATTAGGGAATCCAAACTGTTGATAAGATGGGGTTAACCATGGATGGGTGATGCTCGAAATGTTATGTTAGACCCCAGCACTTCAATGTTTCTACCTTTTTCTACTTAATGTGAACAATTGATGTATTTTTTTCTCTACGATCGTATTTGCATGCCACCAGATCGAAGGATAGATATTCCAAACTAGAAGATTCCAGTGCATCTGTCATCAATCTATAATTGGGCCTATCAGATCAAGCTCTATGATCACAAAACCACAGCTCCCACATGAAAGGAGTCCCATTCTCAGCAAACTATTCACTAGTTGATGAGGACTACCCACAATTAGTATGTCATTCAAGAGGATTTGCTACGATATATACCAATGAGTTGTTACATGATACGTCGGGACTATAGCAATTCGATCTTGGATCATGATTTGAATATTTGAACCACTGATCTGACAAGATACATAACTGATGGTGGCAACCTCAAAAATCTTCGAGATTGGATAAACTTGGTCCGCTAAACATTTGTTGGAGAAAATCCAAATCCGAAGGAAAAGATTTAAATGATCTAAGGATTTGAAATATTCCAATCTTAAGACTTGTTTTTCTTCCTTTTGTTTCTTTTCTTCTTTTGGCATCCTCCATACATGGTGAGACCCATCACATAAACGGTTCAAATCATTGAAACGTGAACCCAGATCCTCCAAAGACTACAGCCCCAACATATTCTATAAAAATATCTTCATTCAGTTATATGACCTTGACATTCATGCTGGCAAATATCAATATCAATTTCAGCACTCAATCATCTTAAAAATACATGGTTACATCATTAAGAAGGCTATGATTGCTCATCTAATCCTTTTTTCTTTTTTCTTTTTTGGCTTTTGAAGAAGCGCTAATCTAATCTTTTTCACTAATATAAAGGTATAGGCAAAACAATTACCAGAAGGATACATTGGAGGCAAGAAGCATATTTCAACTTCCGACACTTTATTTTTCCTTTTTTCGCATTCAAGCTGCGAGAACAAGCACCTTAATCGTTCCTTGGCTATTTGCAGTTAACATTGTTGGGCTATCACTCTTCCAACATACTGCACTAATGAAGTATGATCCCCCATCATCGTCTGTGTCATCCATATCAGAAGAACCAAATTTATGCCGAGCTGCCGGCTTTGAGATGGCCTGTATATCAGTCCCACAGTGTGGCAGTTAGCCAAGAAAAGGGTAGAAGGGGCATAGTCCTTCGACTACAGAAGTGCAATCGTAGTCCACCAGCTAGGCCATGCAGATCAGTTTAAGACCCAGTCAGGAGGTAGGCCCCACCAAGGATAACCCATGGATGGTCTGCTTCCTCTATACTGCATAACCATTTGAAATGGGCTCGAATGTAAGGCTTGACCATTACATGATTTTCGAACCAATTGCTGGGATCGTTTCTGGCAAATCATACTTTGCTTATGGCCTATTCATGGGGAGACCTACCTCTTGAACTGTTTTAATCATCCATATGCATGTCCAAACTAGCAGACCACAAATTCAATTAACAAGACGGGGCTAAGAAAACATCAAAGCCATAACACTCAAAGAATAGGAAAAAAAAATGGCTAAACACATGGACTGGTCATGCATACAGCTTTCTTCCAACTTCACACCAAAGAATTACAAATGGGCGTGGGGGCCATTTTCGACTGGAGTGTGCAGGTAAATCACAGAAACCAAGTAGGAGTTTTTTAAAATATTGCTTACCTTATGGTACACGAAAACTTCATTTGTTTCGCTGCCGCAAGCAATGTACTCGCTGTTTACTGTGAGGCCCACAAAGTTCTTCTCGTTCATGTGGCCTTTAAATGTCCGCACCTGAGCACATATCATACAAAATAAACAATAAGAAGAAGCCCCTCATAAGACATTAGAGTAATGGTGGACAGAGGAATACTAATTGCAAGTGTGACCAACCACAAACACCAAACACAAGCACCTCACTTGTTTAGATCTGAACTGTTTATCAGGAAGGCCTATCAATGAATGTGCCCTAACCAAAAAAAAAAGGTCAGTCTGCACTTCAGGTGGGCCACACATGCACAAAGTATTGGATGCTTAAAAAGGATGACCAGCAATCCACACTCAACATACATGTGGCCCACCAGATGGGTGGACTGTGGACTAGCCTAATTTTCAGCTTAAGACATCTGCGGGACCCACCCAGTGAACAGCCTCGATGTTGCACACAAGCAGGGTGGTTATGAATGGTTGAAAGGCGAGCATCAACTCCTAAAGAGAAACATGTAAAGCACTACTGGACAGTCGACACTTGATAGTTATGCAAATGATTATGCACTGTTGGAGGATGTCATGAAAGGAGGAATTATAGGATCCTTGGCCCAATGCTTTGCACAGTATACTTAGGTTTTCAGTTCTGACGAGTGGGGTGGCCCATGGTTAGGTAATCCAGACCGTTCGGTTGCTACACACCACCATCAATCAACCATGCAGCAAAAATTTTCCATATAGGAAGATTCTAGCCATTTACTATTGGTACTCCAGTTGAACATGGAATGGACTTCTCTTCTTAGTTGTCCATTTATGGGCTACAAACCAAAAGGTAAGGATCGCCCTATTCAGGAGATTTTTGGGGAATGTTCCATCCATTGTGGGATTCAACCACATGTTAGGATTGAGGAATACCCGTGCATGGCTTGGATGTCCCACTAGAGTGCTAAGTTAGCACATGCAGCCATGAATAGAGGCACAGGCAGCTTGGCGATGCTCATATGAATAAATCAATAGTTGCAGACGGTTAGGCTAAATATTCTCATCGACATAACACATACCGGGCAATTATCCTTCACGTCCCACAACCGCAAGGTGCTGTCCGTTGATGCAGATGCGAGTTCATTGGTTGACAAGAATTTCACATACGAAACTGCTTTCCTGTGCCCGTTGAAAACATGGAGCGGAACACTAGCGTTTCTCAAGTCATAATAGTGAATATGGTGATCTGCAGAACCAACCTGCAAAAGTGCCAAACGGTGTTCTGCCTCATAAAACCACTTGCAAAGCAAGCCACACGAGAACTAGGCCAGGCAATGGACTTGATTCAGTCCAGACGTGCGTATGACTATCCAGGACCATTTAATTTTTGAGCCTGGCCCACAGAGCTACAAAATTCAGTCCCAACCAACTCCCCGAACGGCTACAAATGGGCCTGGACAAGGCCTCATCACGACCTCAAGTCCAACTTGAATATCTATCTGGCCCTGAATTTAGGCCATAGCCTGGCCCAACAGGCTTTATATGTAGCCCAAGCCCTGCCCATGTCAGCCCCACAATTTGACAGCTCAGCCCTAGAAAAGGATGTGGAAGGAAGCATACCGCAATGTGAAAGCTAGATCCCGGATTATACTTAACACAGCAAATATTCGCTTTCATGTCAATGTTGAGTACACTGGCTTCTTGCTTGGTGCACCAAACTTTGACCTGTTCAATACATATAGAGGAAAGACACGGGCGTTATTGATTTTTATTTTTTTTTAGTGTTAGTACACCCACCCCACTGTTAGTACACCCACCCACACTGTTAGTCACACCACAATGCTAGCCACCCCCACTTGGGAATCGATACCAAGACCTCAAGTGTTGAAACGAGGTTATCTTCAATCAGTCTACCACTTGAGCTCTGGATCAAAAAATGTGTTCTCAGTCAATATACAAGACAGAATCATCTCCCATAGGTCATGCATATGATCCTCCGGTGTTGATTTTATACAAGTAGGGCCCCCTCACACAAATTGATCGGCCCACGAGGATAGACCATGCCCCAAAAATCTCCCAGATCGGAGGATCCTAGCCATCCAGGCTTCATTCCTTTTCCGTTGAATGTCAACCAACACTTGGGTTGGGATTGTCCAATAGTAAGATTTTTACTTCATAGTGTATCCATGATGGGACCCATCAGGTCAATGATCTTGGTTGCCGTAAATCCTAAAATTAATCAATTGGCTTAAAAATAATAATAATAAAAAAGCATACACGAATGTCTTTGCTATGTTGCACATTTTTCTATAAGTACACCTGTAGAGTACCCATGGTTTTGAATGACGGAATCGGCCGCCGTATCGGTCCCGTGAAAAAATGATACGATATGGCGTCGCGTACCGGAATCAGGGCCATATCGCCTGTATCGCTCAAAAAAATTTTTGAAGCAAAAGAATATGAAAAAATATCGGAAAAATAGGAAAAAATGAGATATTCATGAATCTATTATTTTTTTGTGTTTTCACCATGTATTCAATGGTGTATCGATCATTCTTTTGATGAGAATGTTGTCTGTCGATTTGACTTGTTGAAAGTCAACTAAATGGGCTCTAATTGAACACAAATCAAACATGATGTGGTGAACAATGACCCATTACATTGGAAATACAACAAAAAGAAGATGAAAATATAAAAAAGAAAGTGACGGTTTACCCTTTCTGATTTTTCCTATAATGGTCCACTTCGCTTCGATTAGTTGAATCCCATTTAAATCATTTGTTTTGATCCCAAAATAGATTTTGATCTAGCCTAATGAGTTTTTAATATTCTTTCATGGTTTAAATGAAAAGAAGAATAGGAAATATGAGTGGATTTTTTGAAAAAATTAAATCAAATTTGGGGTTTTATGGGCATATCGGCCCTGTATCCGCACCGATACAGACCGATATGGACCAATACGGTCCAACCAATTCCGATACGGCTGATACAGCCCCGTATCACGTATCGTATCCGGCCGATACAGATACGATACAGCTGTATCAGCTGATATGATACCGATTTTCATATCTATGAGAGTACCTTGCAATCATCGCTACCAGATACAAGCATTGATGGTTCTGTTCGTGAAAAATCAACACTCCATGCTCGCTTTTCATGCTCTTCGTATTCCATCACACTCTGAAACCAAGAGAGAGATGTCAATGAGAAACAATGAAAATGAAAACAAGAAATGTCAATGGGGAAGAGTTAGCATCAAGACGTGAAAAGGGTCACGTCTTGATGCGCTCAGTCTGTACAAATCAGGCTATAGTTCAGTGATCCACATTGTTAATAAGATTGGGCCAAACATAGATGAGGGTGAGCAAAAACCATTCTTCAATTGGAAGACCCTAGCCGTCCAATATTTTGGCCTTTTCTAACGGACACTCACTGTCGTTTCTTAAATCATCTATTTGTAGTCCACTGACCGAATGATTTAGGATCTTCTAATCAAGGAGAATTTTTTGGCACCCCCCATCCGTAGTGGGGTCCATCAGATCAACAGTTTGGATGCTGAATCATAGCCAAACACATCAGGACAATATTCAGGACCAGATGCATCAGAACCTGATAATTCCTCATCATTACCTGCCGAGTTGTTACATCCCAAACAGTCACTATCCCTTCATAATCACTACTTGCTATATAGTTCTTAGTGTGCTTGTTCCAACTCAAGCAACTAAGTTTAGATCGTGTGGGCATCTCCACAACAGGGCAGTGCACATCTGCAGGTTCATTTACAACCTGAAAAAAAAAAATTAAATAAATAAAATATGCTAAAAGATCAACTGGAAGCACTTGAAGAAACTACTCCCATATTTGGCCAATATGGGAGGATTTCTAAAAGTAAGACACATACCGTGGAAAACTCAAAGACTTTGATGCGCCTAGAAACTCCAGCAGTAGCAAACAACTCATCATCACGGTCAAATTCTATGCTGCATTAAGAAAAATCCATCTCATAGTTTCAACAAACTCGGTTGGTTTACAAGAACAAAGGGAAATTTTTAAAAAGAAAAAGATAAATGGTAGAAACTACCCAAAGTAAGCAAGTCCCAACATAAATCATGGAAGAGAAATGCTCGGGTAATTCATGCTAAAAGAGGTTGAATAAGTGATTCCCGGCAATGTGCATGAGATTTGGGCCATTCATCAGGTGGGCCAACCATCAGCAAGTCCATATGACAAAAATAAATGGCTAGATAAGATAACCAACAGTTCATGTTCAACATACCCCCCCTGATGAGAGGACCGGCCTGGCTTTTGGCCTGGGATAGGGGTGCAACTCAGGCGGGTAGGAAGGGTTGCGAGCCTGAACCTCAAGAGGACCCAGTTCGACCTGAATTCCAACCTGAAGTGCCCAACCCAAACCCTATCTGAATTCCTCCATACTTGACCCAACCCAACCCAACCCAACCCAAATACACATGATTATTTTGCCCAACCCAACCCAACCCAAATACACATGATTATTTTGCCCAACCCAAGCCGACCCAAATGCATGATTATACCACCTGACCCAACCAAACATGAATGTGCTCAACCGAAGCCAGCACAATTTCAAACCAGATTGGCATTGGAACCCAACCCAAGGAACTTGACAACCCGACCAAAACTCGGGTTGGGTCAATCGGGTTTGGGTCTACTTGAACTTAGCCGCAGCTATGGCCAGGGATGTCTCCATGGGCCCCATGGGTCTTCTATAAATGGGCAAGATCTAACACTGGCGTGCCATGTTAGCAAACCTGCAACCCTCCTCTCAAACCTCTCCCTGTGCCAATTGCCATAGCATTTACAATCATAAAATGCGGAGTCCACTTCTATCCCTGAGTACTACATTTTACCCAATGCCATAGCAGTATATTTTAATCACCTTGATACAATATTTGCAGAGTGAAACAGATCTCCATGCCTGAGCTCGGCAATCACCCGCAATCGACTGATTCAAGCAATGAGTAATATAAAAAACAAAACAAAATTAGATGTTGAGCCAAAAAAATTTGTTAAGACAGCGTAGTTGCCTTGAAAGGAATTAAGAAGCACGGAATACATAATAAAGACTGTAATGATCTTAAACCTGTATCGAGTAAAAGTAGTCAGTACAGATTGGAAATCCTCAAGACCTGCATGATAACCTTCTCTGTTAATGGCATTTCCATCCCTTTCTTCCTGCTTATGAGGGTGGGTAGGTCCATGACGTCTCTTTTGCAAGTAACACTCTTGCAGATCATTGAACTGATTGAGCATGATGAGAAAGGCCATTAACCCCATAAACATTAAAAAAAGAAGGAAAAAGAAAAAGAAAAGGAAACAAACACGATAATCTACCTATAAAATATATAACGCGAGCAGCTTTTGGACAGTTTTTGCCCCCGCGATTAGTTTCGTATAGCGGAAAACTTTGAATATACAAAGGACATGGAAAGACATTTTAAATGAAGTCAGGGGTATTTTTGGAAGTGGAAAATGTATTTTCAAAAGGCCTGCAACAGCTTAGATTTTACCTGCACATTTTGGGTTCTTTAATGTGAATAACCCACTCAAACTTCTGTGTGTAGCCCGCACAGACCATAGTAGTAGGGAGATTGTCCAAGAAAGGATCTAAAGGGCCTAATGTGATGATTGTGGGGAATCCATGCCGTACATCGGTAGAGCCAGCTCCTGTTAGGGCTCCAGACCAAAAATAAGGCATATCTAAAGCTCGAGTGGACCTCAACACAGGAAAAGGTGGAGGTAAGTCACCCACCATTAGAACCTATCTCTCCCTCTCTACATGTAACCTGCACCTTTACTGCAATTTCTCCCTTCTTTTCTCCCCCCTTTTCAAATTTCTCCTACTTTTTCTCTCTTCATCCTCTCTCTATGTGCGTTGTGTGTGACACTGCCCCTAATTATGGTAATAAGAGTGGCTGAAACTTTTCCAAGGATAGGAGCTTCTAGATATGGTCTTGTGAATTTCATAAGTATCGGTTCCTTTACAAAAAGCCAGGGAGTTGGTTTAAGCACCGTTTGGAAAGGGGCGCAAATGGCAATTGCATCCCATTTAAAAGGCACCCACTTTAAATCAAAGGCAGCCCTTGGTTTGAAAGTGTGGAAATCCCATACCACATTGGTGTAAAATGAAGAACATCCATCAAAATGGCAATTGAGGGATTTTTTTCTTCTACAACGGACATTTTTGCCAAAGGGCATTCATTCCACTCAGTGCAAATATTGCAACTCCTAAACTCATCCTTAACCAAAACCAAAGAATTTACATAGACCATGCGGTTCTTGTCATAATGTTGACTTTCTAATAGTTTTTTTCCCCTTAGATAAGCAACAATGATTCAATAGAGAGAGTGAGGCCAACATCCATTAAGAATAATGGATAATGGTCACCAGTCTACAAAGATTGCTTCACAACACCATTTGCCCAAGTGTCAACCCATGAATTTCTAGTAGTTTTTGCTTAATTAATTATTATAGTGGATTGCAGGGGGGGAGGGGGGAGGGAGCTATTCCAACCGTCCTTAATATGCTTGGAGTTTAGTGTGGCACACATAAAGCAATTTCTACTTCACTACTTTGACCACCCAAATCACATGTTGACACACAAACGGGATGTACCCGTTCTTATCTCAACACAATTTAGGCATACCACATTATCCCTTTCCAGAGAACTGGGAACACCCAAAACACATTGAAGAAAAACCATATCAAAGCTACTAACCTGCGCGTGTACTCTTTTTTTCCTTGCTACGGCAAGTCCTGGCTGAGTAAAAACATTTTGTGGATCTGACCCACTGAAAGCATCCTTTCTCTGGTGTCCTTGGGAGCTTCCTTGAGCCTTTACATCAACTTTCTTGTTCTGAAAATTTCCTGAACAAGCCCCACCTTGTGCACTACGAGCACTGGAGATGACTCCACTGTTATGCTTATCAATGGGAGAGGGCCACACCTTTGTTGACATAGGGTCGTCCAAAAGCATGCGCAATTTCACCGAGTATCTCTCCCTTGCTCGATACAACTCTATCCTATGTCTCTCGACAGTGTTTATGTCCTCCTTAATATACTGGAGATCAGTTTGTACCTACAGAGAAGCCAAAACTTATCAATTTAGTATAGCTCTTTCATCGTGTAATTTGTCATGTGATCGTTTTAAGCATAACTGAAAGAGCAGGGCACCACTAGTTCGAAAACCAGAAACCCAACTTAATTCGATGACTGGCCGGGTCGGATTTACTCAAAGACTGTCGTGTCAACCCAAACATTTGACTGGAAAATGTCATGAATTAACATATGAATGAAACAAATAAGCACAATGCCTCGAGTCCAGAATAAACCCCTTTTTCAACATTTTTTGTTCAACTCAGTCTGTAAAGTGACTTGACTCGAACTTGAATGAGGAAGAGTTGACTAGGCTGAGTTCTGAATTAACTCAACAAATTATAACAGTGTCCAACTACAATTGGAAGTTAAAAAGAGGCAGCCTACTAAATTTTAAATACTTTTTAAACAGCATTCATCAGTTCCATCCATAAACAAATTCACAAAAGTCAATCAGGTAAACAGAGAATGTTGAGAATGTTGCAAACAACAGACAAGATGACACAATCAAGTTCATGACCACCCAACCTCGTTCAGCTCTTCAAGCTTTTGCTTCCTTAGGCAATGCAAGAAATCAAGAAGAATCTGCATATTCGTTTCCGCCTCTTCTTGCTCCATCTTTCTCTTCTTCTCTGCAAGGAGAGATAATAGGCTATCTAGCTCCTTGACCGACACTTCACAACCCTGTCTAAGACCCACAAGAAAGCGTCACATTAAAAGTCCTCCAAAACATCATCAGGGGGTAATAAAACTATATTGCAGTAACATCAAATTGAAGTGCTTGGGGCACTTGATTCACTCATGGATTGAAATATCCATATCATATCAGCTGACGGGCGTATTGTATCCATATCGGGTCAATAAGATATGCAATGCAGGGATGTATTGGCCCCAACTAAAAGAAAAAATGGACCATATTGGCCAATGCAAAGTGTATTGGCACCGATATGAGACCAGTACGGCCATAAAGGCCCAAATCTATTTTTTTCCAGTTTTTTTTCAACTTTTTCTCTTCTTTTTCATTTAAATCATGAAGGGAGCTTAAAAAGTAATTTTAGATTAGATTTAAGCCTATCGTGGGGATTATAAAATAAAGATTTGAGTGGGATTAAACGAATCCAAGTGGAATGGACCATTATGGTGGGGGGAATAGCAAATCATCACCTTGTTTTGGTGTCCTAAACGTCTTTTTCTTTTATTTTAATGTAATGGGACCTAATTCACCAAATCATGTTTGATTTGTGTTCAATTACAGCCATTTGGTTGACTCTCAACAAGTCAAATTGACAGACAACATTCTTATCAAAGAAAGGTAGGATGCTCATACAACAATATATGCACGTCCAAAATAATAATAAGAAAAAGGATAGATTCTTGAATATCTCATTGTGTCCCTTTTTCTGATATTTTTCCCTAATTCTTTGCATTAAAAAGAAAATTTCGACCAATACGGGCATAATGTTCAATATCTCCATGGCATATGGACGGGGAATCATCATCAACCAATATAAAACAAATGGAATAGGTCATTTGTTAGGGATTTTAAGACGAAGATATCACATTACATCAGTGGGGTAAAATTGCTCTAAGTTACCTAAGTAATGGCAGGATCAGTATAACTGTTTCATAGAGAAGTAATGAAGAGTTTGCATGTGTCACTTCTAAAATGTTCCAGCCTCGGAAGTAATGACTGACCTGTTGTATTGCCATACGAAGATGTTCCACCGGTGATGCAGTTTTGGCTATTTGACGAGCAGACGTCTTCTTCAATAGCTACAAAATGGGATACAAAGGAACCGTTAAAAAAAAAAAAAAAAACAGTATGTCAATTTGGACAATTTTCAACTTGCCATTCATGTCAATTTCAGCACTAGATACAGCCTGATCAACAACCACAAACCAATCTGCCAAAATTATAGTGATTGGAAAAAAATTCATGGTGCAAGTACAGAGTATGACTTTCATTTGATAGAGCATTAACATTACATTTGTGCATGGTTGTAGGCTTGAAAAATGCGAGACAAAAGTGTCACATAGGCGAAGTTCCAGGAGCTGTGTATAAAAAACAAAACACCAGTCTTTCTGGATTTGTGTAAAAAACTTTAAGAAAAAAAAGTCTGGAAAAACTCATATTCAAGGACCTCCCAAACAAGCCCTTAGTGGATACTGAAACAACTGTAGCTTTTATGTACATTTCCCAACGTATATTCCATGTTGTCCTTCATCATTTATGGTACACAAGCTCACGAGATGATTGTAAGAGATAGAACTACTGAAAATCATGTTGAGGACGTTCCAATTTTGATGGAGTGGTGTAGACAGAAACCCAGTCATATATCCATCCACAAATGACACATCTATGGATGGCCGGGATTTATGGAGAGGAAGGGTAGAAAGGCATTAGTACAACCAAGTGACTTTTGGCTTTCACGAAAGTAACTAATCAAACAAGCCAATTTGATTTATCTTCTCAACAGCCCAAAAAGTCTACACTCGCTCTGGCCAATCCACACAATTCAAGGGCAACACCAAATACTGTCCACCCTCAGAGGTGCAAACAAAGTTCATCATGACTGTTGATATACCAGATACAAAAAATAAAAAAATCAATCACTTATTTTTTGCAATGAGGTGAGTGACATTACCAACTACTTGACACCAACGGAAGATGCCTTTTTACAAGCACAACAAATTTATCATATTTTACCAACTTTCCTTTTTTTCTTCTTCTGATGAATAATCACCAGGTTTCTTGTTTCCATGAGCCAAGTTTGAAGTTTTGTATGGGTTCGGTTCATAGTTCATAACTCAGGATTTTTTTTATAGCAAAAACTAGAGTTTTTTAAAGAAGAAAGCAGCCATGTGTCAGATTAGAGGCAAAGGGAAGTCGAGTTTGAGCGACCTTCTCATCACTCCATCTTTAGCAAGAGTACGACAATCCCATTATCCTCTCTTGGGATCCTGAAGAATGCAATCCTTCCCTTGCCAATTTAATCTCGGCAAGCAAAAAACCATTCCAAGATCCCACTATTTCTGATAAGGCCCACTTGTATCATTGCCAAAGCCACCTTCGACGATTTTGTCATCTTCAAAACTCGAGCAAAAGAATTGTAACCCTTCTCTTAGTTTGGTTCAACATCTATTCATTCGCTCAGAGGCATCAACTGGCTAAGTTGGCACATTTGATTCATTGAGTTAGTGGTATTTTGTGTTACTAGAAAAGAAAAGGAAAAAAAACTCCAAGAAGGGAGTTTTTCGGTACGGCCACTCTGTTCAGTGTTGGCTTGTCCCTCTGTCAATGTGGGCCTAAGTCATCCGTCCTTCATTTGGAAGCTCAGAGTGCCCTCGAAAGTTTTTGCAATCTCGAAAGAATAGGATTTTAACCATTGGCAATTTATACAAAAGATCCTTCATCATGCCTAATGGTTGTCCTGTGTCTGAACGTCTAGGAGTCAGAGGATCATTTGTTTATCCATTGCTCCTTTTCCTGTATTGTCCTGTTTTGAATCCTAATATCTGCCGATATTTGCTGGGTGATGCCTTTCTCGGTTGCTGGCCTTTCTCGGTTGCTGTCCTGCCTATGGCATGGCTTGGGGAGGAAGGTGGCTCATCTAGTACAAAGAAATGGAGGACAAAGTTGATGGCTACCTTCTAGGCCATTTGGTTGGAAGGAAACAACCATGTTTTTGTGATGTTAAGAATTCCAAGGAGGGAGTTTCTTGTCAAGTAGCCTTGTATATCAGGGAGTAGGTTCCCTGAGGGTGATTTTATTTGTTTGCTTTCTTTTCTGTTTTGTTTTGTCTAGTTTCTTTTTTCTTTTTCTTTTTCTTTTTTATGGCATTTGGCCTTAATAAGACAATCATCTTTCAAAAAAAGACCACCTCGATCCTAGTTCCTCACTCTAAGACATCAATTTTGATCTTTTGGAGCTCGAATTTCTATCACACCCGACAAGCTTCAAATCTTGGGTGGAATCGAGAGTGAGAGTTAGTAAACGTTGATGAATTTTCTTGAGATAGAAGTAGCATCACATGAGAATTAGATGCAAATTCGTGTAAAGGCTTGTTCGTTTGCAAATTGAATTTCCTGCATTCATGGAGAATTGTGAATCAAGTTCCAGCAAATTGCGAACTAGCTTGATTCTCTCATTTGGAAACTGTGGGGGAATCCGGCTAATTTGCGACTGCGGCAGCAGCTAAAACTATTGCTCCATAAAATTTTCAATCCTTACCCTTTATGTTGTCCCTAAATACAATTTTCAATCTTCATATAACCAATGATTAAATGTATGCATGTACACATGGTACGTATATATGTGCCATCGAATTTTCCACAAATTCCAATATTCCAATGCATATCAACAAAAAGAATGTACACACATACATGGTACGTATATATGTGCCATCGAATTTTCCACAAATTCCAATATTCCAATGCATATCAACAAAAAGAATGTACACACATGCATGTGTGTGTGTGTGTGTGTGTGTGTGTGTGTGTGTGTGTGTGTGTGTGTGTGTGTGTGTTTATCGAATATTAAATGAACTAAAATGCCATCGAATTTCCCACAAATTCCAATTTTCAATGCATATCAACAAAAAGAACCAAATCAAAATCGTCTTTCCTTTTCTAACTTATTCTAATTCACGTCCCGGACCCAAATGCTGGTTTCTGGGAAGAATCACACGATCCTCAGGCTCCAAGGCTGCAAGGATGAGGGCATGATTCAGCCATCCAGAACACTCATTCGAGTGGATCTGACACAGACGGCCGAGGCCTCACAGAAAAACACACACAATTCTGTAGGTTCTAGGGGGACATGCTCCATTCCATCAGACCAAAGGTCTGGATCACCAAACCATCGGCCCCCACTTCGATGCAAAATTCACCATGGATAAAGAAATGAGAAAATCATAACTGAGAATGAGAATTGACCTTGTTGAGGAGGAAATTGGGGAAGAGCTGGTTGTTGGCGAGGTAGTGCGCGCAGCATGGGCAATCATTCTTGTTGTGGAGATGTGTCACGATGCACATGTAGCAGAAGCTGTGGCCACAGGCGGTAAGGAAAGCGTCCTTAATTATCTGCATGCAGATAGGGCAGAGGAAATCCTTATCAAGGACTTCCACACCACCGCTGCCACCACTGCTGCTGGCAATTTCAGCAGCAGCAGTGGTAGCAACGGCAGCGGCAGCAGTGTTGTTCTCAGACAACGCTGCTGGTGCTACTGCTATGGAAGTGGAGGCGGACGTTTTCGCCTCCGCCTTCACAGATGGTACCAGAGCGCCTACAGAAGAGGCGTCTGCCATCTCTTCTCTCTTTTTTCTCCCTCCTTCTTCTTTGTATCTTTCTATCTTTTAAGATCTTTTGTTTTCAGATGGCATGTTCGTAATTTTGAGGATTTTTCTGGAGGAGGAGGAACGATGGGAAGAGATGAACGAGAGACCGGTGAAAGAGAGAGAGTATTGGTTTTATTTTTAAGGAGTCGGTTTTTTTTAAGGATAGAAACGTCCCACGTAAGCGGCGTTAGATGCTTCCGTTGACGGACAGAATCTATTCGCATTTCGCACCGGCATCTGTACGTCGCGCACACGTGTGCTAGATCAGAGACGTTCATCAGCAGCGTTGCTTGTGTATATGTCCGATATAAGGTTTTCGCACTTATTAGGTGGTTCTCGCGCGTGTGTACTTTGATATTGGTTCTCTTCTGTCAATGCATATTTGCTTGTACACGTGTGTGGTCATCTGATCCGTGGAATAAATGGGGTTGTTGGGCTGAGGAAGGTCCAGCGACCTAACCGAATGGACGTCTTGGATGTCACACATGTGTTCCTTTCCGGCACGTGTGTGGAGCTTGTGTTTATGTGGGGTCGTGCGAGGTTAAAATAGGAACTTCCTGGATACTCACAGCTTTGCGGATCCTACGCGCGTGTCAGCAAAGCTCATGTACACCACACATGTGCCAGCATGGATCTAGTCCATCCATCAGAACGGCATGCCCTAAGCCAAGAATCACGTTGATATACTTCTCAGCTGGGGCACAGTTTTCAAATATACAGGCGCGGCTTCGATTGATCCCGGATCCACCGAGGTGGATGGGATCCCTGACTGTGAGGCCCACTGTGATTTATGTGTCTTATATCCACGCCGTCCATTAGTTTTTAAAACTCATTTTAGGGTATGATCCAAAAAATAAAGCAGATCCAACCATAATACAGTAAACAGTAGTAATCGACCATTAAAACTTCTCATGGGCCACAAAAGTTCTGGACCAAGATGATATTTGTGTGATCTCGTCATCTATGTATTTCTGACCTTATCAACTGGTTGGATTGAAAATAAACATTCCGGTGGACTCCATTAAGTTTTAATGGTGGGGATTTAATCACTACTTTTTCCTGTGGTATGGTCGACCTAAGATTTGAATCTGCTTCATTTTTTTGTATTATGCCCTAAAATGAGCTTTCAAAATGGATGGATGGTGTCGATGTAAGGCACATGCATCACAGTGGCCCCCCACAGACCCGAGTGGATCAGGGAATCCACCCAACCTGCCCCCCAAATATACATATAAGAGGGAAGATCAACCTGATGGATGGCTAGATCTAGCAAGTATGTGTCATGCTTCCACATGTGTCGTGTTTACATGTGTTTTTTATTGTGCACACGTGATCGCTTAGCAACGCTCTTGATGCTCAAAGAGTACGATGGGTTGCATTTATGCACCTACAGTTGTGAAAGTGAGACCCAACCAGATGTTTCAAGACAGCAATGCCTGTTCATCTAAATAGAGTAACTTCAATTAATGGACATTTATTTGAGAGTCTGTGTTGTCTGCTTGATTTCAACAGAATTTTATACCGACCACTCAATTAGTCAAGCTTAGCGCTGAACTGGACCAATCAGACGTCAGCAAACAGTAAAAAATCCTGTTGAGGACGAGCAGACTATCCAATTCTTTATTTGGACGGTATAGTACAAAACCAACGCCATGGAGTCCATCTTCATGTGCATTTGAAATCTAACTCCACTTGGTTCATCAGTTACGCCACCTCATGCCTGGATAAGAGCTCAAAAATTAAAGTGAGTCACAGCACAAGAAATAATGGAAATTGAACTTCCAACATTAAGAAACATTAAAACCTTCTAAGTACTATGTAAGTTTTAATGAAGTTGATATTTGTACCTTCCTGTTATTCTGGTAGGAGTAACTAATAGGGCCATCTTTGCTGTCTAAGATAGGTTGTACTGGTCTGATAAGAGATTGGGCCCCCCACAACGACTTATGAACAAAAGCAACTTATGACCTACATTTCATCATTTTAAGGGCCAATGCAGTAAATGATGGTAAAAGCGTAATGATGATTTTTAACATTAGTTAGAACTATGTGGGCCCCACCATAATATTGTTATATCCACACCGCTCATTCATCCTTTCAAATCATTTTAGGATATGAGTCAAAAAATGAGACGGATCCAAAGATCAAGTGGACCACACCACAAATAAGAGCAGACTCAATGGTATACGTAAGTATTCTTATTGTGGGCCACTTGAGCTTTGGATCTGCCTCAGTTTTTTGTTCATGACCTAAAATGATATAGAAAAATGAATGGATGGTGTGGATATAACCCATAAATCATGGTGGGGCCCATATGATTTTAACATATAGCTTTGTACCTAACATGAGACTTTTTTGAAGAACGTGCATCTTCGAATGAAATACAAAGGTAAGTATTTATTACTTATTTACATTCAATTATTTTCATTTCTTAGTTATCAAACCGGCCTTCACCGTCAGACATTGATGTCTAAGAATTAAGTCCTACATATGATGACAGGTTGTCCCGTGGAACCAAGTGCAAGACAGGCCAAGACTGTACATGCCAGAAGAAGCTCACCACTGTGGGGGATAGACGCATTGTTGGAACGTGAAAATAGCATCTTGGAGCATCTTGGAAACCACGGTGGAACAAGGAAATGGTTTCTTCAGGCCCAACAGTGTAGGATTTCTATGAAAACACAGTATGATTTAAAGAACTTTTTTCAAAAATTCATGTTTTAATTGATTATAAGATCCCTTTACTTTGATAATGCCATATTACGTACGGTGACACTAAATTTATAAATACTATTAAAGCATGCTTTGAACAAACTGCACACAATGTGGATTTCTCTAATAATGTTGATGTCACTCATCCAACGGAAGAGATCTCTCCTTGACCCTTCTCAAGTAGTGGTAATGAATCTCCCTCTCATGCACTCTCTTTCTCTCCCAACTGACAGTTCTCTCACCAAGTCTCTTCCCTCGTAGACAAATAATACGATGCATAATAAAAGGTTTATGATTTCAAGAACAGACTGCTCACAATGTGGATTTCTCTAATAATGTTGATGTCACTTACCCAATGAAAGAGGTCTCTCCTTGACCCTTCCCAAATGGAGGTAATGAATCTCCCTCTCATGCACCCTCTCTCTCTCCTAACTCATACAGTTCTCTCACCAAGTCTCTTCCCTTGGAGACAAATAATACGATGCATAATAAAATGTTTAAGATTTCAAGGGTACGTGCACTTATTGAACTTTGTCACCATACAATTTTCCACAACCCATACATATAAATCGAAATCTAGAACCATGTACCAATTAACATGTATAAATCGAAATTTAGAACCATGTACCAATTAGCATGCATGTACTCATGATCTAATCATCCTATTAATATGTCAATTTACCAAAGATTTATATCTCATGCTAATTAACGAGTAGGCTAAAAAACATTGTAAAACCTTTGTAATTATAATGCCCGTTTGTTAAATCTCAATTATAAATATATTTACGAGAAACCAGTAGACACTTTACTGACTGATTATGCAAGAATTAAGGGACCCTAATCGAGACACTCGACCACACCTACTTCTTACGTACAGTGGCTTCAAAAAGCAAGCGAGAGTCATACAACCAAGATCTTGCAGCCTCACATATCTGCTTGTCTAAGAAATAGTCATCTTTTTAAGCGTAATCAAGTTTCATCACAATCCAAGCAAATGGGCCTCTAAACCAATGATCACTTTGTTTAGATTCTCCAATGCAAGTGTCTCCACTGGTGGAGATTGCATGTCCATCATGTCTAAGGTGGTCTCCTCTACATAGGTTAGCCATTCCTTTTCATAATGTGATGCCCACATGTTTATCATAAACCCTGTGATATTTGGTACAACAGGGTAATAAGATCCATGGGTCACAACTCTCCACAAGCCAGTGACTATTGTATCTAATCTCAAATCTCTAAGGACAACAAAAGAAGTCACGCGGTCTTTCTTTTTTTGTTTTATCCATTGAGAGGGTTATATGGGAGGACTTTTATGTTTGCCTATAAATAAGCTCATGCATAGACCCCTAAACATTGAGTTTTGAATAAAACTTTTGATCATCATTTCATAATTATTGTGTGAGCATGAGAGGGGATGAGCCGTTGGTCATCTAGTGGGTCCGTCCATTTGGACCATCTCCAAGCCCTTGGTCTACCTCTACTGAGTGTCCTTTGTTAGTCATCATTCTTTAATATTTATTGTGTGTTTCCGACCTCCACCAATTGGATTAGCATCAGACTCACCTAATGAGCAGGTGGATGGCATATAAATAGCACAAGCGCTGAAAAGGTGTCAAGTTTCCATCCGCACTTTCGTGTGGTGTGGCCCACTTGAATATTTGATCAGCCTCATTTGTAGGCTCTCGTCAACTTGCAAAATGTACAGATGGAGTGGATTTTACACAGACATGGCAGTGGGCATTACAGAGCTTTAGGTTACATCTCAGTAACATGTGATACAATAAGAAACTCGCCACCCATTTATGAATCCGGATCCTCTGTTAAAATCAAGCAGAGAACCTCAGCTGCTGCTGATCTGATTGGTCCACCTCAGGCTGACTGTGTCAGAGCTGAGCAGCTCTAACATAGTCAGGCTAAGGTGGACCAATCAGAATGGTGACGAGCAGGATTTTCCTGCTTGGTTTTAGCAGAGGATCCGGACTCCCCATTTATTGGGGAGCAGATTACGTGAGACCCCGGATCCACTGCGGTGGGTGGGACCCCTGACTGTGGGGCACACAGTGATGCATGTGTCTTAAATCCACACCTCCCAACCATTTTAAAAGCTCATTTTAGGGTATGCTCCCAAAAATGAAGCTGGCTCAAATCTTATGTGAACCACACCACACAACACAATCGTAATTGAATCTCTACCATTGAAAACTTCATGGATTCTACCGAAATGTTTATTGCCCATCCAACCTGTTGATAAGGTCACAAACACCTGGATAAAGATACCACAAAAATATTATCTTCATCCAAAGCTTTTGTGGCCCACAAAAAGTTTTTAACAATCAATCACCATAGTTTCATGTACTATGGCCCATTTGGGATTTGGAATTGCTTCATTTATTTTTAACATGCCCTAAAATGAAATTTAAATATGAATGGACAATGTGGATGTAGTCACATACATCATAGTGGCCCCTCAACTAAATTGTCATGCCTTAAAAATTGGGACGATAACCCAAAGCCGGAGTTTCAGAATGTAAATTTAATTTAAGCATATATTAAGAGAATTTTCATTTCATACACTACAAAGCTTACTAAACTAAAATACTTTATTTATTATTATCCATTACTAAGCCTAGAATTCATTTTTAAATAAAATCCATCTATTTTGCTTCCTGCTAATAGAATGATCTTACTAAAGTCTTATTATATCTATTTTTAAAGAAAATAAATTAAGCAATTTAATTTACCAAAAAACTTTTAGTAAAAATATCCGTCCAAGTATTCTCACCTAATCTGCTCCCCATTTAGTGAGCTTCGCTGGCCACACACGTGTGCAATAAAACTCATCTACACCCACAAGATGTGGGAACATGGCACCATATGTCTATCGTAGAGACATTAGCATATTGATGCTCTAGCTTGAGAATTAGGTGATCCACTTGTTAGATGGGCCACAAGGTGCAAAAATGTACGGTTCTGGAATACTTGGCTGAACCCATCCATCTGTTTCCAATATTGGGTCCCACGCGTGAATAGGATCAGATTTTATTTTTTAAAAAGCTTTTAAAAATGTCAGACCAACCTGATGGACGGATTAGATCTTGCACATATATGTCATGCTGACACGTGTGTGGCCTGTACAAGAGCTCTATTGCACACGCGTGTGACTTTAGCAAACCTCTATTTATTTATCCATTTTAACCATCTGACAGACGTCAACCGATCGGCCACTTAGAACTTTATTGCAGTCCAATGTTTCATTGATTGGCCCATCCTTATGGGTCCCACAATATAGACGGTCCAAATTGAGTGAAATGTTTCCACGTGCACAGTTTCTAACTGCACGAGTACAAACCATCAAACTGCCAGAATCTCAATGTGATTTTCCTTTTGAAAATTGAAATCCATCCAGCAGCTATTTTTCGCAACGGACCACAATGTTCCCGTCCATTGTGCGGATACAGCCAACGTGTATACGAAATCTGAGCCGTTGAAAGTGTAGGCCCCACATTGAAGATAACTGCTCACAGAAAAAAGAGCCCATCCATTTAATAATGTGGGCCTCACCTCAAGAAATAACAGACGCCCATAATGTATGGCTGATGGATTATTCAATGTACATGAACGGTCCATCTGAGAAACTGGTGGGCCTGGATTTTGCATTCAATGATACTCAATGGTGGGCCAACCATTTCAACCGTTTGGATGTCTTTCATATGCTGGCAATGGATAGCAACAGTACGGTCCATTGAGATGGTAACTCTTCCAAATAGCTTATCAATAAGCTACCTCGTTGACGTAATTATCATTTGATTACCTTCCGTTGGAATTTATTAATGGCGGTTTGGGTTGGGACATGGGAGCAAAGGATGGTGGCTCAGGTGGGCCCCACTGCTATGTTTATCTGAAATCCACTCCCAACCCTCTATTACATCGCTCCTTTTAGGCCCGGGCCCAAAAGTCAACCTGATTCGGGTAAATGTACTATTGAAAACAGTACATGGAACAGCACTCACCCTCCAAATAGTTTCCCTTACCTAAATAAGGGGTGGGCCTGATATTTAAGGGCCTGGGCTAAATTTAGGTGTGTCATTTGTTGGTGGAGTCTTCAAACTATGCCGAAAGAGGGATCCATGACCGGTCGGCCAGCTAATTGAATATTGGCCTTGAGTGAGCAATGAAGACACTGGACAGTTCCTGTGTACAGAGGACCGATCGTGCGATGAGGCGGGACATGTCGAATTTAGAAGTTTTCTCTTTGGACGGTTTTGCACCTTGTGCGATAGGTCATGGTCGGTCATGATCGATCATGCGCAATGGCGATGATTTTCATGGTTATATAAATCTGCATAACATGATTCTGTTTTTTAGTTGTTTGTTATATATATGGCATGAATTTAGACTTAAATGGTATCTTAATGTGTTCAAGGTTTCCTAATTGCATTATGGTGTGGGGAGAGAGTTTTTAGAGAGAGAGAGAGAGAGAATTTGAGTTTTCTCTTGAGTTTTTCCTTGCTTGTGGGTGTTTCATCTTAGTAATCTTCTGATTTATAGTGAATTTGCTTTGTGCCGTGGTTTTTTACTCGTGAGAGGTTTTTCCACATAAAATCAAATTGTCTTTATGTGGTTGATTGCGTGTGGGTGTGATTGTGTTGTGTTGCTCGTTTGATTATATTCTCTGTTGTGTTAATTGGCTTACTTCTGCTGCCGATTTTCCCAACATCATCTAATGGTTAGATGGATTTCACACCATCATCACAATGAGCCCAATGAAAATTTAAGGTAGACATTTCTCCCAACTGCTTTTGTTGGTTTGCCGACCAAAATAGCAAGTCATCATGATTATTTTGGCCCTAGATGATGGGATTAGTATCTTATGGTGGGAGTCGATTTCATATAAACATAATGGTGGGCCCCATAAGAAATAAGGGAGTGAACCCATATTTATATTGATATATAAAAAAAATGAATTTCTTAAGACATTCACCCTTAGTTTCTTTATGGGGCCCACCTTAATTTACATATGAGATCCACTCTGATCATTAGATGTATCATCTTATGTTAAGCCTAGGGATTAAAAAAAAAAATGAGGCCAGCATGTGAGATCCCAAGTTAGCCTATATATATATATATATATATATATATATATATATATATATAGGGAAATGGTACTATGAGGTCGACCTCACGGGAAGTTACCACGAAGTCAAGCTGTGTGGGCCCCACTGTAATGTTGATCGGACATCTACTCCATCGGTCAGATGCACCATTATGTGATGGGCGAAGGTCTTAAAAATCAGGTCAATCCATGACTTAGGTGGGCCACACCACATATAATAGTTGAGAGAGGTGATCCGCCCATTAAAACCTTCATGATCATTTATTGGGCCCACCAACATGTTGTTCACAAATCCAGACCATCCATTGTGTGTGCTCCACTTAGACGAGGGGTCATACCAACTTTCAGCTGCATTCAAAACTCAGGTGGGCCCCATCAGGCGCTTTTAGATGTTTTAGGCATGTCTTTACATGGTTTTAGATGTTATGGCCCACCTGAGTTTCATGTACGGCTGATTTTTGGGATATCCCATGAACTAAAGGGTATCCATCAAGTACACAGTGTTGATGTCCGATCAACATCACGGTGGGGCCCACACAGCTCGAACTCATGGGAACTTCCCATGAGGTCGACCTCATGGTACCATCCCACACACACACATATATATGAGCCACACCAAGGGAAATAGTTTAGATGTTGAGCCTTACATATATCGTTTCCAATAGTATGGTCCATGGAGCTAAGTTTTGAGTCCTGCTGTCCCAGCGTAGCAAAGGGTGATGCAATTGTTGGTTGGCATGGATTTCACATAAATATCATAGTCAAGCCCACCTGAGTTTGTGGTTCCTTGATTGCATTAGCCTACCCAAAATACGGTTACTGATTCCTAATGAGTGTATTCAAGTGGTAAATATTACTTAAATTAATGAGGTAACTTATTGAGAACGGTTTTAAAAAAGATACCAAATATAAGTTATATATTTATTAGGCAGTTTTTTCCCAAAAGGTAACGGTGGCAAACCATAGTTCTCGTAGCACTGTAAGATATAGTGCCCTTAGTTGCATCTAGACTCTTAGATAACATGAACTACTGATCTAAACTGTTTATTAGGGACAACACACATTTCATGGGCTACCATACCAATATCACATTGATTTTACTATTATACCCTGTTTCTGACCGACCTGTCAGAAATAGGACGATGGCTGATTTAAATGGCTGATTGCTTTTTGCGTTCGGCAAAATCGGCCGAATGCCGTACGGAAATAGGATATGGGGGATTTTGTTGGCCGATGGGATTTTGCTGGCCGATTGCCTTGGCCGATGTTCTATGACAACTATGACGCTGGCCGATTTCTTTGGCTGATTGTCGTCTGGCAACGAGGCTAGCAGCCGATTTCAATTTGGAAGCCAGTACAACGACCGATTGCAGCGGCCAGAGGATTATTTCAATGACTGATTGCCGTTTTGCAATCAGAACAGCGGTCGATTGCCTTTTTGTAATCTGGCCAACGGCCAATTGCCGTTTGGAGCATATTCAAAAACTTTTATGGCCCAAAGTTTTTAATGGTTATTCATCACTATTTCTAGTTGTATGGTCTATCTGAGATTTGGATCTTATTAAGGTTTGGGATCTCATTCTAAAATGAGATGGAAAAACAGGTGGACGACATGGATATAACAAAAATACATCAAGGTGGGCCACACACGATTAGGGTTGTTATATCCTATAGGAAAGAAATCTCTGGAGAGTAGGCAGTTAACAAGGCGTGTGTAACGACCCTAAAATTTCGGTAGGAAAAATTTTCTTTTAGGAGCAAAAATGGGTTTAGCTAAATAAATTTAAGATGATAAAGAAAAGAAAAGCATGGACTGATTGGTTAAAGCCCTCTTAAGCGAGAGGGAAGACCAGGTATCGAGTCCTATCACTAACAAGAATTTAATTTTCTTTTTTTGCTTTAAATACGAATTTTGAAATTCAAAATTAATCTTATCTTATCTCAACCAAGAGAAAGAACGAGATGATTTTCATCCATCGTAAAAGAAAGGAAAGGAAAGGAGAGAAGGAAGGAGGAATAGAGGGATCTTGCGGCTAGATCAAGTAGGTGTTCTTTTTATTTTATTTAAGTAGGCCAGATCCAGCCAATGAACGGGTCGGATCGTCCGTCCGTTCATTGTACTGATCTAGGGACCTTATCTTTATCTTAACCCTTGAATATATGATCACGATTGATGGGGACCATTTGGGTGGGCCAGGAATCGATCTGGATGGGTCATAATGACCATATGGCCAAAATGTACATGGGCCTCAAAATTCAGATCGAATGGACCTTCAGATGGGCCACATCAATTGAATGAATGATAGCCTTTAAAATTTGTTTTGTTATTGTTTTATTTAATTAGTAAATTAATTCTGATAAATTATATTATTCCAAAACATTATTGGGCCACAATGAGGTGGCCGACCCAATGGTCGGACCAGATCTCTCGTAGACCCCACATACACTTTTTAATCGTTATAATAATAATAATAATAATAATAATAATAATAATAATATAAAAAAAAAAAAGAAAAAGAAAAAGAAAAAGGAAAAGTGGCTGGACGTCCAGCGTCTCTGACGCTGGAACGTCCAGCGTTGGACTTTTGATAGGGTGACTTGGGGGCCCCACTCATGGGACCCACCTTGATGTATTTTGTACATCCACTCCGCCCATTTATTTCCCTATTTCATTTTAGGATGGGGGTTCGAATTTGGACCAAAACTAAGGTCCGAATGGGCCACACCATCTGAAACAAACTAATGGTGAAAACTTATAAAATAAAAATAAAATTTAAAAAGGTAGAAATTCTGGGCGTGGACAGCGGTCCACTCATGGACCCCACTGAGATGAAATCAGTAGATCCAAGCCGACCATATGTTTTAGTATAATGTTTTACAGCTTGGGTCCAAAAATCAGATAAATCCGAATCTCAGGTGGCCCACACCACTTAAAATATTAATGATAACAACACACATGGTTGAGGCAGTCCGATTTTGGATTGCTGTCCACTTTTGGGACCCATTTGATGACATTTTAAGAAATCTAATCCGTCCAATATCTTAATAAATAAGTTTTCTAGTTAAGGACCAAAAATGGCCCGTACAGGATATTCCAGTGGGCCATACCAAGATAAACAGTGGGGACAACACCTGTCCACTGGTTAGGAGCTTGTGGGCCCCACTGTGTAGTTTTTGAAAAATCCGATCCACCCAATCTCTGGAGTAATGAATTATTAGTTTTGTGACAAAAAATCAGCCCAATCAGAGTTCCAGGTGGGCCATGCCAAGTGAAATAGTGGGGAGGCACGGTATGGATTATCATAAATGGACCATTTTAGGATATCCTACGACAAAATCCTTGCAAAATATAATCAATCATATTTGGTAGTGTACCATTGGGGAACTTGTGACCAAGTATAGGATGACCACCAGTCAAGTGGGCCGTACCATCAGAAAATTGTAAAAGGGGCCATTCCTTTTGGAAACGTGGGTCACAATAATCAAATCTGGACCGTCCATTAAGGAACCAAAACTCAATAAAGTATAATCCAAATTGAAAATAAGTATATTAAGGTTAGATTGGTGGTTTATAAATATAAATTACATTTATTGTAGATTCAGGACCGATTCTGCTCAGGACGTGACACAATTAACAAAGTAATCGCCACTATCAACAGGTGAGTACATCCCAACACGTTTCCTAGTCATTTTAATTAAGTAAGTTGTGTGATGGATGCAATATGTGATATTGATTAATTTGTGCTTGTTTAAATATTATTTAAATAATTTCTATTTATAAATGTCATGAAAGATTGCCTCTCAAAATGAGAGATGAAATGTACGGACGTAAATTATTGCATGCATTATGAATTATTGTGCCTGGAGTTCGACTCTGGAAGACCGGTAGGTACTTAAGTACCCGGTTACCCAGGGACCATCCTGGAAGCCCACTAATATGTGGAGGTCCGCCCTACAAGGAAGGGGGAGCCGATTGATGGGATCCAATCGAAGCAAGTGGAAGACTGAATATATGCCCACTTGATGCATCATTTCATTCATTATTGCATTAATTATATGTTACCTATATTTGATGGCATGTGTTTATCCTGTTTAATTGAAATGCATGTGAACCGTATTGGGTTACTCACTGGGCTTTCCAGCTGACGTTGTGGATTAAAAATATACAGATGATGTAGACGTTGAACCTTCAGAGAATGCCCCTGATAATGAGATGGGACCACTAGAGGAACCGCAGGACTATTGGCCTAATTTAACCGAGGAAGAAGTGGCGGCCCTGAACCAAGACGTTTAGACTAGTTTCTTTTATTTTATTATTTTCAATAATTAGTAGACATTTAATAAAGTCCCAAATGGGTGGACTTAGTTTATAGTTGAATACTTCATGAATAAATGAGAACTTAGTATTTCATCATTTTATGCCTCTTAAAGTTGTTTAACGTTATAAATGCACTTAGTGCACCAGTTATACCCCGTAAACTGGGCCGGAGGGTGCACACTCTGAGTCCGGATTTCGGGGCGTGACAGAATGGTATCAGAGAGAGGCTTTTCTTAAAAACCTAGTTAACCTGTAGGTTATGACCCCACTTTTCTACATAAATGGTAGACCCCTGAAAATTAGAAAACAAACTTAGGACATTCCCTAAATGATCGGGGTAAATATCGAGAACTTAGAAATCAAAATTAGGGATAAAAAAAAATAATAATAAATAAATAAATAAATAAATAAATAAAAATGAAAAATACTGCTCATCTGAAGTCCAATATAGACTCAAAGTGCTTATTGTTATTGATAATGGAATTATAGATCATTTTATAGCAATTAGGTATTGTTAGATGATTTTATAACACACAAAACCTGCTGGACAGCAATGTCCATCAGAATTATTGATTTTTGTAAAATTCATATCTATTAATATACAGCTCCGATCAGTGTGATTTAAAGGCCTGATCGTAGCTGGGTAAGTTTAGTTTAATATAAAATTTGTAAAAAAATATAAACCCCTTAGTGGCTCATGGGGACTAAATTTCGTTATTCCTCTTAGGTGATTATGGCTCCTAGGAAATCAAAAAGCCTTCGTGATATAGGACCATCAACAAGTGTAACTGTGGCCCAAGGACCAGTAGTGAATCCTACAGTGGTGGTAGAAGAAGAGGCGTCAAATAGAGAACAAGATGAAAATTATATGGAGGAAGAAGAAAACTTTGAGGAACAACAGAATCTTGCACCACCTCTACCGGCAGCAAATCAAAATGAAGCGGGGCCCAGTACTCGGTTACCATTGTCTCCTAGGACAACGCAGGCGAATCCTACGGGACCCAACATTCAACCCTTGGATGCAGCATTCGGATTACTTCACCAAATGGCGGCAATGATGAAACAACAACAGGAACAGTTTGCTGCACAATGGGCTGACATGACTCAAGCACCACGTGGAAATCGACAGACAATGCCAATAAGATCGGAACAACCACGAGAGGTGGACTTGCTGGAGAAGTTCACCAAACTCAGGCCTCCGGTGTTTCAGGGCGCCACAAATCCAACTATAGCGGAGGATTGGTTGGTCCAAGTAGAGAAGGTATTAGAAGCAATGAACTGCCCTGATAATCAAAAGGTTCGATTGGCCTCATTCATCCTCCAAGGCGAAGCAGATGTTTGGTGGCGTGCGGCAAAGCGGGTGGTGGAAGCTAATCATGAGTGGACATGGGCAGAGTTTGAGAAGAAATTTCGTGAGAAGTATTTTCCTCGGGCCTACAGAAATCAGAAAATGGCCGAGTTCACTAAGTTAGAACAAGGCTCAATGACTGTGGCTCAGTATGAGGCTAAGTTTGCAGAATTGTCCAGATATGTTCCGAAAATCTTGGAAGATGAAGAATATAAAATCTCTAAGTTTGATGAAGGACTTCGTCAGAATATTCGAACAAAATTCTGCACCGACACTATTAAAAGCTATGCTGAGATAGTGGACAAAGCGTTCAAGGCTGAAATGGATAATGAACGGTTCCAGAAATCTCGCACTCAAATAACTGGAAGTCAGTCTAGGTCTGCACCAAGTCAGCAGCAATCATTAGAGAAGAGGCAAAGGGTTAATGTACCAACTTTCGTGGCGAACAATCAAGACCAGTTCTTTGCTGGAAACTGTGCTCACTGCAATAAGTATGGACACAAAGCAATACACTGTCGGACTCGACTTCGCGACATGGGTTTACTACCTTCCTTACCTTCCCGTGCGCAGTTCCCTGCTACAACTCAACAGTCAGGCATGACATCTCAGGCATCGCGGTCAGCAAATCCCTATCCTCAATCTTCAAAGTTGTTACCCTCCCAGGCCGCAACAGTTCCAACAAAATCGGCCCCAGCAGCCAGCTCGACCTACGACTTCTCAGAATCGAGGAGGACAGCAATTTAAACAACAACCTATGCAAGGAAAAGTATATGCGATTGCACCAACTGCTGAGCCAGAGGTGGACAACAATGTGGTGGAAGGTATGGCAAATGTTCGTGATAAATCTGTTACTATTCTTTTCGACTCTGGTGCTAGCTTATCTTTCATATCAACTACTGTAGTGGAACACTTAGGCCTTAAACCAGAACACCTTAGAAAAACAATCTCAGTTGAGACACCTATAGGAAAGGCAGTAGTCTTGAAACAAGTGTGTAGAGCATGTCAACTCAATATTGGTGGTGTACTTATGCCAGCAGATTTGATTGTGATGGACATGCCAGGGTATGATGTAATCCTAGGTATGGACTGGCTTACCTCGAATCGAGCTAAAATAGATTGTCATGATAAGTCAGTTACTTTTTCTATTCCTGGCAAAGAACCATTCCAAATGCAGGTCATAGAGAAGGGTAAAGAATTTATACATATCATGGTGCTAAAGGAAGGTGAGTCACAAGAGCAGACCTTGGATCAAATTCCGGTGGCGAGTGAGTATCCCGAGGTTTTTCAGGACATTCCTGGATTACCACCTCGACGGGACATCGATTTCGGTATCGATCTCTTACCAGGTACTGCACCAATCTCTATTCAGCCATACCGAATGTCGACAATGGAATTAAAGGAGTTGAAAGATCAGCTGGGTGAATTAACAAAACAAGGTTTCATAAGACCTAGCACATCCCCGTGGGGTGCGCCAGTAATTTTTGTAAAGAAGAAGGATGGTAGTATGCGATTATGTATTGACTACCGTCGGCTGAATGAGGTGACCATCAAGAACAAATATCCATTACCTCGTATCGACGATTTATTCGATCAGTTGAAGGGTGCTTGTTATTTCTCTAAAATCGATTTAAGGTCGGGATATCATCAGCTACGAATTAAGGAAGCAGATATATACAAGACGGCGTTCCGAACACGATATGGGCATTATGAATTTTTGGTTATGCCTTTTGGGTTGACCAATGCCCCAGCCGTGTTTATGGATTTGATGAACAGAATATTCCAGCCATATCTAGATCAGTTCGTTATCGTATTTATCGATGATATATTAATTTACTCGAAGACTAGTAAAGAGCATGAGACGCATTTGAGGACAGCATTGCAAGTTCTGAAGGATAACCAACTGTATGCAAAATTTTCGAAGTGTGAATTCTGGGCAGAGAAAGTTCAATTCCTCGGCCATGTTATCTCCAGAGAAGGAGTAGCAGTGGACCCGGCAAAGATTGAAGCAGTAGTCAAATGGGAACAACCCACTAATGTGTCGGAAATACGAAGTTTCCTTGGTCTGGCTGGATATTACCGGAGATTCATTAAAGACTTCTCCAAAATTTCTGGCTCGTTAACCAGCTTGACTCGGAAGGGTGTACCTTTTATATGGACCGAAAGCTGTGAAGAAGCATTTCAGGAGTTGAAAAGACTTCTAACTACTGCCCCTGTTCTTACCCTTCCACAAGAGGGTGCGAAGTTTATACTCTATACCGATGCATCTATTCTAGGCCTAGGTTGCGTTTTAATGCAAGAAGGCAAGGTGATAGCATATGCGTCAAGGCAATTAAAGAATCATGAACGTAATTATCCTACACATGATTTGGAATTAGCCGCTATTGTATTCGCCTTAAAGATTTGGAGGCATTATTTGTATGGCGAGCGGTTTGATTTATTCACCGATCATAAAAGCCTACGATATTTGTTCTCTCAGAAGGAGCTAAATATGAGACAGCGAAGGTGGGTGGAATTTCTGAAAGATTACGATTTCGAATTATTATATCACCCTGGAAAGGCAAATTTAGTAGCAGACGCTCTCAGCAGGAAGCAATATAAGCAGCAAATCATGGCAAATCTCATGGTTCACGAATGGAAAATGCTTGATGATGCAAAGGAATTCGATGTAGAATTATTATTTCGTGATCATGAGTGTGTTCGATTGGGAAATCTCAGGATAAGACCAACCTTAGCTGACAGGATCATAGAAGCCCAAGGAAGTAGTGAATGGTTACAACAAGTGATAGTTAAACATCAAGGGAAAGAAGCTTCTGAATGGAAGATATGGGAAGACAAAGGTATTCGGTATCGTAATCGACTATGCGTACCGAATGTACCTGAATTAAAAGAAGAAATTCTGAAGACAGCTCACCGAACAAAGTTCACGATTCACCCTGGGAGTACAAAGATGTACCAAAACGTGAAGCAGCTGTATTGGTGGCCAAATTTGAAGAAGGATATCGCAGAATACGTGTCACGGTGTTTTATCTGTCAGCAGGTGAAGGCTGATCATCAAAATCCGTCCGGACTTCTTCAGCCGTTGAAGATACCTGAATGGAAGTGGGATTGTATATCCATGGACTTTATAGTTGGGCTACCCGTGACTCAGAAGAAGCACGATTCGATTTGGGTGATTGTTGATCGATTAACGAAATCGGCTCATTTCATTCCCATTCGAATAAATTATTCGATGGATGTCTTAGCCAGACTATACATCAAAGAAGTCGTACGGTTGCATGGTGTACCAAGTTCCATTGTCTCAGATCGTGACCCTCGATTCACATCACGGTTCTGGACAAGTTTACAAGAAGCCATGGGTACGACTTTGGACTTTAGTACAGCTTATCATCCACAATCAAATGGGCAGACAGAAAGGGTGAACCAGATACTCGAAGACTTGTTACGTGCATGTGCTCTCGATTTCAAAGGCAGTTGGGACGATAATCTGCATTTTGCTGAGTTCGCCTACAACAACAGCTATCAAGCTAGTATTTGTATGGCACCGTACGAAGCATTGTATGGGCGACCTTGCCGAGCACCTAATTGCTGGACAGAAGTGGGTGAGAAGAGTTTGATCGGTCCCGACATTATTCAGGAAGCTTCAGTAAAGGTTGAACTCATTCGGAAGCGTCTATTAGCAGCTCAAAGCCGTCAAAAGAGTTATGCAGACAACAGAAGACGAGACTTACATTTTCAGGAAGGAGATCATGTTTTTCTCAAAGTTTCACCAATGAAGGGATTAATGCGATTCGGAAAGAAAGGCAAACTAGCTCCCCGTTTTATCGGTCCATTCCAGATTATAGAGCGAATAGGAGCTGCAGCGTACAAACTTGCGTTACCACCTCAACTTGCAAGTGTTCACAATGTATTCCATGTGTCTATGCTACGAAAGTATGAAAGAGATGCTTCGCATACTATGGATTGGCAAGACCTGGAACTTCAAGAAGACGTCTCTTATGTAGAAAAGCCGACTCGTATCTTGGACCGGAAGGAGCATGTACTACGAAACAAGACTGTGCTGTTAGTTAAAGTGCTGTGGAACCATCATGGAACAGAAGAAGCATCATGGGAGCAAGAGTCGGAAATTCGCGAAAAATATCCTCTGCTATTCGAATAAGAACCCAGGTAAATTTCGAGGACGAAATTTTTATTAGGGGGGTAGAATGTAACGACCCTAAAATTTCGGTAGGAAAAATTTTCTTTTAGGAGCAAAAATGGGTTTAGCTAAATAAATTTAAGATGATAAAGAAAAGAAAAGCATGGACTGATTGGTTAAAGCCCTCTTAAGCGAGAGGGAAGACCAGGTATCGAGTCCTATCACTAACAAGAATTTAATTTTCTTTTTTTGCTTTAAATACGAATTTTGAAATTCAAAATTAATCTTATCTTATCTCAACCAACCCATCTTATCCGCAACAAATCTCCAACGAACGTCTCTTTAAAAAGAGAAAGAACGAGATGATTTTCATCCATCGTAAAAGAAAGGAAAGGAAAGGAGAGAAGGAAGGAGGAATAGAGGGATCTTGCGGCTAGATCAAGTAGGTGTTCTTTTTATTTTATTTAAGTAGGCCAGATCCAGCCAATGAACGGGTCGGATCGTCCGTCCGTTCATTGTACTGATCTAGGGACCTTATCTTTATCTTAACCCTTGAATATATGATCACGATTGATGGGGACCATTTGGGTGGGCCAGGAATCGATCTGGATGGGTCATAATGACCATATGGCCAAAATGTACATGGGCCTCAAAATTCAGATCGAATGGACCTTCAGATGGGCCACATCAATTGAATGAATGATAGCCTTTAAAATTTGTTTTGTTATTGTTTTATTTAATTAGTAAATTAATTCTGATAAATTATATTATTCCAAAACATTATTGGGCCACAATGAGGTGGCCGACCCAATGGTCGGACCAGATCTCTCGTAGACCCCACATACACTTTTTAATCGTTATAATAATAATAATAATAATAATAATAATAATAATAATATAAAAAAAAAAAAGAAAAAGAAAAAGAAAAAGGAAAAGTGGCTGGACGTCCAGCGTCTCTGACGCTGGAACGTCCAGCGTTGGACTTTTGATAGGGTGACTTGGGGGCCCCACTCATGGGACCCACCTTGATGTATTTTGTACATCCACTCCGCCCATTTATTTCCCTATTTCATTTTAGGATGGGGGTTCGAATTTGGACCAAAACTGAGGTCCGAATGGGCCACACCATCTGAAACAAACTAATGGTGAAAACTTATAAAATAAAAATAAAATTTAAAAAGGTAGAAATTCTGGGCGTGGACAGCGGTCCACTCATGGACCCCACTGAGATGAAATCAGTAGATCCAAGCCGACCATATGTTTTAGTATAATGTTTTACAGCTTGGGTCCAAAAATCAGATAAATCCGAATCTCAGGTGGCCCACACCACTTAAAATATTAATGATAACAACACACATGGTTGAGGCAGTCCGATTTTGGATTGCTGTCCACTTTTGGGACCCATTTGATGACATTTTAAGAAATCTAATCCGTCCAATATCTTAATAAATAAGTTTTCTAGTTAAGGACCAAAAATGGCCCGTACAGGATATTCCAGTGGGCCATACCAAGATAAACAGTGGGGACAACACCTATCCACTGGTTAGGAGCTTGTGGGCCCCACTGTGTAGTTTTTGAAAAATCCGATCCACCCAATCTCTGGAGTAATGAATTATTAGTTTTGTGACAAAAAATCAGCCCAATCAGAGTTCCAGGTGGGCCATGCCAAGTGAAATAGTGGGGAGGCACGGTATGGATTATCATAAATGGACCATTTTAGGATATCCTACGACAAAATCCTTGCAAAATATAATCAATCATATTTGGTAGTGTACCATTGGGGAACTTGTGACCAAGTATAGGATGACCACCAGTCAAGTGGGCCGTACCATCAGAAAATTGTAAAAGGGGCCATTCCTTTTGGAAACGTGGGTCACAATAATCAAATCTGGACCGTCCATTAAGGAACCAAAACTCAATAAAGTATAATCCAAATTGAAAATAAGTATATTAAGGTTAGATTGGTGGTTTATAAATATAAATTACATTTATTGTAGATTCAGGACCGATTCTGCTCAGGACGTGACACAATTAACAAAGTAATCGCCACTATCAACAGGTGAGTACATCCCAACACGTTTCCTAGTCATTTTAATTAAGTAAGTTGTGTGATGGATGCAATATGTGATATTGATTAATTTGTGCTTGTTTAAATATTATTTAAATAATTTCTATTTATAAATGTCATGAAAGATTGCCTCTCAAAATGAGAGATGAAATGTACGGACGTAAATTATTGCATGCATTATGAATTATTGTGCCTGGAGTTCGACTCTGGAAGACCGGTAGGTACTTAAGTACCCGGTTACCCAGGGACCATCCTGGAAGCCCACTAATATGTGGAGGTCCGCCCTACAAGGAAGGGGGAGCCGATTGATGGGATCCAATCGAAGCAAGTGGAAGACTGAATATATGCCCACTTGATGCATCATTTCATTCATTATTGCATTAATTATATGTTACCTATATTTGATGGCATGTGTTTATCCTGTTTAATTGAAATGCATGTGAACCGTATTGGGTTACTCACTGGGCTTTCCAGCTGACGTTGTGGATTAAAAATATACAGATGATGTAGACGTTGAACCTTCAGAGAATGCCCCTGATAATGAGATGGGACCACTAGAGGAACCGCAGGACTATTGGCCTAATTTAACCGAGGAAGAAGTGGCGGCCCTGAACCAAGACGTTTAGACTAGTTTCTTTTATTTTATTATTTTCAATAATTAGTAGACATTTAATAAAGTCCCAAATGGGTGGACTTAGTTTATAGTTGAATACTTCATGAATAAATGAGAACTTAGTATTTCATCATTTTATGCCTCTTAAAGTTGTTTAACGTTATAAATGCACTTAGTGCACCAGTTATACCCCGTAAACTGGGCCGGAGGGTGCACACTCTGAGTCCGGATTTCGGGGCGTGACAGCGTGTGAGGAGGAAAAACAAAAGAAGCCTCTGGAAGGCAATGTAGGAGACGGTTACCGTAATCGTCAGGAAGTGGAACATCTAGATAGTTCCATTTTTAAGGAGAAAGCTATAAAATGAGGATCTCAGCAGTGCAAGAGGTCCAGTACCAACCAAAATAATTTATCTTTTCAAATTATCAAATCATTTACATTTCATAGTGTAATCGATCCATGTTTACATTTCAAAGATTTCGCATTTCTAAGAGTAAGTGCTCCGGCATCTATCAAGTCAAGATTATATAATTGCTCAGCAAGTTTACTCAGGTTCTTCGTTTTTGTGTCATTTACGTTTCTTAGCGTAATTATTTCCTTTTATTCTCTTTAGCATTAATCGCATTTTTTAATTTCGATAGCGTTATTTCTGAAATTACATTCCATAGCAGCAAGTTTACTTTCATAGCAGTAAGTTTTAATTTCACAATTTCAGCAAAGATCGCCCACGCGGTCGATCATAAATCCTTCATAAGCTTTAGAGTAACGCTTAGAAAAATCCTTTCGCTCAGAAGGTAAAGTTGCAACCCATTTTCTGGAGAACGAACCCTACCCTCCAAACATCACTTGATGATTTTTTCCAAAGCAACTGAACGAGTAGCTGGTTAGGCGGCCGATCTGTACAGATTTCGGTCATATACGGTCGATTACGACGTATTTGTCTTCCCTAGCGCTCGGGGTCATCGTTGTTTTGTTGGAATCAAGCCGTGAAAATTGATTCTGGCACGCCTGCACACACATCACACGCATGGCCGATGAATAACTTGGCAACATTTACAAATATTAACCATTTGATCAGTAGCCATTGATATGGACGGCCAAGATCATTTGCATATAAATAGGTCCAATCAGCCATTTGGTCCACCTATTTGTTAGGGCCATTATGTATTGCTCAAGATCCTAAAGAATCGCGTTTATTAGAACACCGTAGCAACTCTATCCATGACTTGGAAAAAAAAAAAAGGGGTTATTATGGAAAAATAGGCCAAAAAATGATGGATCGTATTGTCTGATCAGTGCAGATTTACACGGCAGTATATAAAATGTAAAATCTGAACTAATGAATGGTTCAGATTAATTGATTGGACTGTATCAGAGAAGAGGTACAATTAGGAGCATTATAACTTATTGTAAGCACTTTGAGAGCACGGGAGCATTTCTCTTTCGAGTTCGTTTTGCGTCAGTTACGACTTACAGTCCAGGCTGTGTCGCGCCCAATTGGGCCCACATGATAAGATGGCCCAATTATTAAAACCGTCCATATTCTGTTTGCTTCCGTAAACAAGCTATTGCCACACATTCGCGCTTCAATTATGATCCCACCCTTTGATTTACAATTGCATTCAAGCCATCTATTTTTTTCATTGTTGTAGACACGTCTTCGTATTGTGATAGTGGCAATATGGGACACGGATTGGGTGCTGGACCAATCTCCCTCTGCATCTGATGTGACAGAATTTGATTAGATAGCCGGCCTGGATCTACTAGTCCCAGGGGCTAGCGTAAGGGATGGTTTCAAAGATCTGTGGGCCCCACCATGATGTATGTGTTTTATCCACGCCTTCCACCCATTTTTCCATCTGATTTTAAGGCATAGGATGAAAAATGAGACAGATTCAAATATCAGGTGGACCACACCACAGGAAAACAGTGGGGATTGACACTTATAGTTGAAAACTTTCTGGGCGCCACAAGAGTTTGGTATCAAGCTGATATTTGTTTTTTACCTTTATCTATGTCTATGTGACATTATAAACAGGTTGGATGGAAAATAAACATTACAGTGGGCCTTACGAAAGTTTTAATGGTGGACGTTCAATCCCCACTATTTCCCTGTGGTGTGGTCCACCTGAGATTTATGTCTGTCTCGTTTTTTGGGCTCGTGCCTTAAAATCATATGGAAAAAATGAATGAACCGCGTGGATAAAATACATACATCACGATGGGCCCACAGAACTATGAAACCATGGAAGCGGAATGGCTGGTGCACAGAGCCGTGGCGGAAGCAGAGCGAGTGCGCAGTCCTCGGGCAGTGTGATTGTACGAACGGTTCAAATAAGATTAATGACATGTGGAACCTACGATAATGTATTTAGTATATCCAAACCGTCCATCCATTTTACGAAATCATTTTAGTACATGATACCTAAAATGAGTCATATCCAAAACTTAAATGGACTACACCACTAAAGGCAGTGGGGACAATGATTCTCACCATTAAAATATACCCAGAGTCCACCATGATGTTTATTTGCCATCTAAACTGCTCATAAGGTCACACGGACATGGATGAAGGGTAAAAATAAATATCAAACTGATCCAAAACTTCTGAGACCTCTAAGAAGGTTTCAATGCTATGAGCTCAATCTCCCATTGCTTTCTGGGTGTGGTCCACCGGATCCTTGGATCTATCTTAGTTTTTGGCTCAAGCCTTAAAATGATCCCAAAACATAGATGGACAGTTTGGATATAACAAGTAACTCATGGTGGGACCCACGAAACTTGATGACGTCACTACACCATCAACGTGTAGTGACGTCATCAAGTTATGTGGGTCCCACCATGAGGTATAACAGTCCCACCATGAGGTACTTGTTATATCGAAACCGTCCATTCATGTTTTGGGATCATTATAAGGCTTGACCCAAAAAAAAAAAGACAGATCCAAGGATCCAGTGGACAGATCCAAGGATCCAGTGGACCACATTGCAGAAAGCAGTGGGAGATTGAACGTATATCATTGAAACCTTCTTGGAGGTCCCAGAAGTTTTGAATCAGTTTGATATTTATTTTTACCCTTCATCCAGGCCTGTCCGTGTGACCTTATGAACAATTTGGATGACAAATAAACATCATGGTGGACCCTGTATATGTTTTAACGGTGAGAATTATTGTCCCCACTGCCTTTAGTGGTGTGGTCCACTTGAGTTTTGGATATCACTCATTTTAGGTATCATATATTAAAATGATCTTGCCAAATGGATGGACGGTTTTGATATACTAAATACATCATTGTGGGTCACAGAGCATTAATCATCTTTGAACCGTTAGGCCATGTGGACCCTACGATGATGTATTTACTATATCCAAACCGTCCATCCATTTTACGAAATCATTTTAGTGTATGATACCTAAAATGAGTCATATCCAAAACTCAAATGGACCACACCAATAAAAGCAGTGGGGACAATGATTCTCACCGTTAAAATATACCCAGAGTCCACCATGATGTTTATTTGCCATCCAAACTGTTCATAAGGTCACACGGACCTGGATGAAGGGTAAAAATAAATATCAAACTGATCCAAAACTTGTAAGACCTCCAAGAAAGTTTCAATGGTATTAGTTCAATCTCCCACTGCTTTCTAAGTGTGGTCCACTGGATCCTTGGATCTATCTTAGTTTTTGGCTCAAGCCTCCAAATGATCTCAAAACATAGACTTACGGTTTGGATATAACAATTACCTTATGATGGGACCCACAAAACTTGATGATGTCACTACACCAGCAACGCAGGTGATGTAGGGTGCACCAGCCAATCGGCATCCTGAAAGGATCCCCTGTGCTAGTGTCCAATCAAATCCCTGTACCAGTGTCCAATCAAATCTCATTATGTTAAAGGCCAAAGGGAGGAGAGCGGATTGGCGGGTGCACCCTACACCAGCAATGTTGCTGGTACAGGGACATGACATACGCAGAGCGAGTGGGCGGTCCTCGAGCACTGTGTTTGTAGGAACGGTTCAAAGAAGATTAATGCTCTGTGACCCACAATGATGTATTTAGTATATCCAAACCGTCCATCCATTTAGCAAGATCATTTTAATGTATGATACCTAAAATGAGTCATATCTAAGACTCAAGTGGACCACACCACTAAAGGCAGTGGGGACAGTAATTCTCACCGTTAAAACATACACAGGGTCCACCATGATGTTTATTTGTCATCCAAACTGTTCATAAGGTCACACGGACCTGGATGAAGGGTAAAAATAAATATCAGACTGTTTCAAAACTTCTGGGACCTCCAAGAAGGTTTCAATGGTATACGTTCAATCTCCCATTGCTTTTTGCAGTGTGGTCCACTAGATCCTTGGATCTGTCTTTTTTTTGGGTCTAGCCTTATAATGATCCCAAAACATGAACGGATGGTTTGGATATAACAAGTACCTCATGGTGGGACCCACGTAACTTAATGACGTCACTACACCAGCAACCTCACTGGTGTAAGGTGCACCAGCCAATCCGCTTCCCAAAGGGAGCTAGTTCAAAGCCGCGCCTGGGACTAGGTACTTGATATTTAGCGATGTACTTTATACACGTCTCCGAATTTGATTGATTGGCAGGCTGGCACATTTTTTTGATAGTGGATTATTTTCCAATCAAATTCCACCAATTCCTCCTTGCACCATGCATGGTCATTGTCCGTACTATGAAATGGCTAAAAAAATCTAAACTCACTTATTTGACTCTATCGTAACAACTATGCTTGCCTAGAGACATAACTCTGCCGGGTCCACCGTGATTTATGTGTTTTACACACTCCGTTCATCCATTTTAAAAGATTATTTTATGTCTTGAAACAAAAAACAAACATATCAAAAAGCTTAAGTGGACCACACTATAGAAAACAATGTGAATTGAACATATACCGTTGAAAAATTCTTGGTGACAACGGAAGTTTTGGATCAAGTTGATATTTGTTTTTTCCCTTCATCATTGTCTGCGTTATCTTGTGAACAGGCTGGATGACAAATAAACATCACTACTGCATGCCTTAAAAAGGTATCAACGGTGGAAATCATTATACCCACTGTTTCCTGTGGTATGGTCCACCTGAGTTTTGTATATGCTTCAATTTTGGTTTCAACCACTTAAATGAGATGGAAAAACGGACGGACCGTGTAGATAAACCACGTGCATTTACAGTGGGCCCAACTGAGTTTACTCAGTACGATAAGAGCGTCACGAGTAACTCGGGACGAAATCCGATTCCAACTACCCGGTAACCTGACGCTGGCCCACCATGTACTCAATTTACGGAAGCGGATTAGGTGAGACCCCGGATCCTGAATGTGGGGCTCACAGTTATGTATGTGTCTTAAATCCACACTGTCCAACCATTTTGAAAGTTCATTTTAGAGTATGATATAAAAAATGAAGATGACTCAAATTTTAGGTAGACCACACCACAGAAACAGCCTTGATTGAATCTCTACCATTGAAAACTTCATGGATTCCACTGGAATGTTTATTTGTCATCCAACCTGTTGATAAGGTCACAAACACCTAGATGAAGAGACCACATAAATATCATCTTGATCTAAAGCTTTTGTGGCCCATAGGAAGTTTTTAATGGTCAATCACCACTGTGTCTCGTACTATGGCTCATTTGGGATTTGGAACTGCTTCAATTTTTGGATCATGCTCTAAAATGAACTTTCAATATGGATGGATGGAATGGATTTCGTCACATACATAACAGTGGCCCCATGGTTAGGGGTCCCACTCACCTCGATGGATCCGGGTTCTCACCTAATCCGTTACCAGCATCATCTATCCATTTTTCAATCTTAGTTTAGGGCATAAGTTAAAAAATTAGATAGATCCCAAGCTCAAGTGAACTAGACTAGAGGAAACAATGAGGATAACAACACCAAGAGTTGAAACCTTTTAATGCCTACCATAATGTTTATTTGCAACCTTCTTAAGGCCTACCATGGTGTTTATTTGCAGCGAAACTTGTTCATAAGGTCACACTGATTTGGATGAAAGGGAAAAACAAATATGATCTTGATTCAAAAGCTCCATGGCCCCTAAGAAAATTTCAATCATAGGCATCCAATCTCCTTTATTTCTTATGGTGTGGTCTACTTTAGCATTGGATTTGCTTATTTTTGGGCTTACACTCATAAATAAGATGGCAAAATGGATGGATGGCATGGATAAAACACATACATCACAATGGCCCACACAATCTAGTAGGCAATGACATGGTCTCCATGCAATACGATGGACTCTATAATATGATAGAAGCATCCTTTCACTGTTACATATGGTTGGTTAAATGTGGATGTGACCAAACACCTAGCATGCACAACCAATAATTGAAACTAAAGCAAAAATGGATGTTTTTAAAGGTTCAATTTATTATGGTGGTTGGAATGTTCTAGAAGGGAAATGTGTTTTCCTTTTTGTCCCTGATCATTCGAATGTCCATACAGCTATGTACAATCATTCCTACTTACCTGTTTTGCGTGTTATTTCCTCTCTTGGAATGTGTAGTCTATATACAAAAGGCCACATATAAAAAGAGGTAAGCTATTCTATTCTATTTATATATACTTTTAAAAAAAGTTTATGTGAGAAATTTCTTGTACAGAGAAAGTATGAGAGAGAAATAACTCCTTTTTTCTTTTCTTGTTTTTAGTGAAGAAGAGATGTCTGTGTTGTTGCCATGTGAAATGGGCATGTTAATTGTCGAGCAACATATATCTTTGTGTCTCGTCTCTTATTTAGATTTGGACATTTAGCCTCTTGTTTAATCCTTTTTCTCTAGTGGTTTTGGCTTAGCCTATATCAATTATGTTCACTAGTTTTCTGCGACATCATTAGTGGTCTTCAAATGGACGGTAAATATGAAAAAGAGCCTAGTACAATCACAATTCAAAGGAAAGTTTTGAGAGCAAGCGATGGCTTTAAACTGATGGCATCATTAGGTAGATTGTACCAATCCACTGTCTTTAGGGTAGATGGTGTAAAATTACTCCATCGTCACAAACAAGGGGAGTACTTATTTGACACTTTGGCTAGCTATGACATTTGATGCACAGGCACTAAAAACCTGTATGTTTTTATTTTTAGCATCAATTACCTTAAAGTAAACCAACTAAATTGTGGAGCTTGTTGTTGCTATGTCCCAAGATCAGATTGATTGAATAATCCTAACCTTTGATGTGTGAACACCTGGATGTTTTTCACTTTTAACTGTCCAATGAATGTTCACCAGTCCCGTCATTAAAATCATGACTCATGAGCCATGACACATATATACTGGGATCCGTTAATATGGATTTTTTTATATTCATATTAACGGATAAAACATTCACTTTTAATATTTGAATAAAGCATTCATTTTTAACCGTCCAATAAATGTTCACCAGTCCGGTAAGTAAAATATGACACGTGAGCCATGATTCACGACCCATAGAAAATGGGACCCGTAATTTGGACAATTTAATTTGGATTTTCTATATTATCGCGTGCAATTTTGAAGAAATTTCCAAGTGCACCTGGCAGACGTGCTCGAAGAAGTTTAGGTTTGGTAGGGGCGCGGATTAGGTGTTACCCTTACCGTAGGGCCCACCTCGATGATATGTTGTATATCGACTCTGTCCATTCGTTTTTCACAGCCCATTTTAAGACGCGTCCCCAAATATTAAGCACATCCAAATCTCAGGTGGACCACCCCACAAGAAACAGTGATGATTGAACACTTCCATTAAAACCACCCAAGGCCCACCATTAGCAGATCTATAAAGTATTAGCTTCATCTAAAACTTTTTTGACCTATAAAAAGCTTTTAATGGTCATTCACCCCTTTTCCCAATGGTATGGTCCACTCTAGATTTGGATTTGCTTAAGTTTTAGGATAACGTCATTAAATTATGTATCGACAAAGTCCAGTAGGATGCGTAAGGCTAAAGTCGAACGTGCATAACTCATGTGTTGGAAACGTCCCTCCGATGCGCTAGACTCAGCAAGTGTGTCAGCTTTTTGCAATTCCTGGCTATCAATACCCCATTCAGTCTTTAACTCAACAGGAGAGCAGCATCGCTGTGACCATTGAGTGCCGAAATCTTTAGAAATCCTACGAAACCTCCAAATCCTCATTGGACCTCCAAAAGACTCCCGTCGGAACCCAAAACTCTCACTGAAATCTCAATGGGGTCATGTCTTCTCACCATCGCAAGTGCAAAAGTTGTTGCATCTCCAACACATCCATAGAATGAAGGAGCAAAGGATCAAGCCTCCCCCCGCATCCTTCGAAGAGCAAGCACATCCATCACAACAAATGTGCCAGTTAGCGCACCTGGCTTAAAGCTTGTCGCTGTAGTGATGTCGAAATTGGGCACAAAGGATCTTAGCGCATGCGTCATGCCAACCGGCACAAAAAAACTCCTCTATGTGCCATGCGCTGACGCGCCAAGATGATGTGTTGATGCATTTAGTGCCAGCACGCGCAATCCCCGTGCGCTGACGTGCCATGTGATGCGCTGATGCGCCTAGTACCAACATAACTCATATGCACAGTCCCTTATCTTGCTCTTCTTTAACGCGATGCCCTGTCTGATACACACGTGGCTCGATCAGCTCCATTGCACAGTCCATTCACCCATCCACTGGAATTCTAGACATCCTGTGGCGTTTCAAGAATTGAGATTCCAATTTCTTAAGTAGATCATGTATTAACCAATTATGTAATTATTGTTATGCAACTGTACAACAAACCTGATATAGGGCATTACTACGTCAAAAGGGACTGTGGTCTACTGTTAAAAACCATAAAAGCGCACATTCTAAATAAAAAACACAAAGTTAATGCTAAGAACCACTATTCTAAACTGGTCAATGTATTACTCATTATAATTTATATCTGTCGGCTGAGTCGTTCGAGTACACAGTCGCAGTGTGGTCTTCCTGAGGTCCCAGTCTCTATTGCGAGAGTGGACTTAGTGCTGCACCACTCGATTAACGCTCGACGATCTCTTAGCTCAGGCCCGAAACAACGTGGGATATTGGCATTTGACTTGCCAAAAGATAATCCTGTTCTTGCAAAGCTTAGCTTGGCCTCGTGGCCCCTCCTAAAAGACAAAGTTATTGCTGAAATAGTCTTTTACCTTTTAATCAAGGATTATCAACCATTGATGTCATTAAGGGCTTGTGCTAAATCACAGCCTGAAATGTAAAAGAAATTAAAATTTCTAGAGTAAAATTCGCCTTGCACTATCTCCTTTATGTTTATTTGTATTTGTCTGTAAATGTTTGTGAAATTCCCCATTCATCAAGAACTAGAAAATCTAAAACACTAAAAACACCCGTGGCAGGTCTATAGTGCATTGTCCATCTTATCAGCATGCAATATGCATCCGTTGTAGCCTCTATGGCTCTACTCTAATATATGTGTTAAATCCACTTCGTCCATCCGTTTAGCTAGCTCATTTTAACAGAGCCAGACGAGAGAAGCATCCAAAGCTCAAGTAGACCACCACAAGAAACTCTGGGGATTAAACAACCATCATTAAAAACTTTTTAAAACTATGGAAGTTTTATATCAAACTAATGTTTGTACACAATATGAGCGGGTTGGATAACATATAAACATCACGATTGGTCATAGGAAGGTTTTGTTGGGAAAATCGGCAGTGGAAGCAGAACGCCGAACGCGTGGAGCAATGCGAGATCAAAAGAGTAAACAAGATGCAATCAAGCCACACACAAGCATTCACCACAAGAGAATCCGATTTTACGTGGAAAAACCCCCAACGGGTAAAAAACCACGGCACAAAGTAATCCACTATGAATTAAACAGAAGATTACAAAGATGACAGCCTACAAGCAAAGAAAATAGAGAAAACTTAAGCTCTCTCTCTCACACAACTCTCTCCACTCTTCCTAACATGATTAAGAAACCTTAGACACCTTAGGATACCATCTAAGTCGGGATTACAACTCCTTAAATGGGTAAAACACCCGAAATAGAAACATCTTGTGCGCTACTGTGAGCCGCGCAAGAAATCCGCACACACAGCCGACCGGTCACCCGATCGGTTGCATCATGCATAGAAACAGTCCAGGGAAAAAACAAAACAGACCATCACACTGCCTCACTGTCGACCGGTCGGAGCCCCTTGCAGACCGGTCGGCCGACCCGTCTGGGCACACAAAAAATGTCCAGTCCTCCCTGCTGTGCAATCTGTTCAAACAGCCAGACCGGTCGCCCAACTGGTCTGAGCACGCAATAGATGCATAGTTTGAAGGCTCTCCAACAGGTTTCAATTGTATCTCTTATCCCCACTGTTCTTGTGGTGTGGTCCACCTAGCCTTTGATATGCCTCATGTTTGGATGCATGTCCGATTGTGTATTAACTCATAAGCACACACAATAAACCCGATGGGGCCCACTGTCATATATTTATCTTATCCACGCTATGCACCCCTCTTTACGTATCATTTTAGAGCAAGAGCCCAAAATTGAAGCATATCCAAAGCAAGTGGACGACACCAGAGGAAAAAAAGTGAGTTGAGCGCTTACTATCAAAAGCTTCTCATGAACTTAAGGCCATGGATTTGGGGGGATTTGAGTGGATTTGAAGGGGTTTCAAATTCCTTGTGCGTTTGGCACATAAAGCAATTGGGGATTTCAAATCCAAGGTGGAAGGTTGAATTACATCTAAAATCCTTCCAAGAGTCACAAATGTAACATGTGTGTCACTAAGCTACTAATATATTGGGCACATGGTCCACTGATGATATCCCAAAACAATCAGTTGCATCACTAAAAATACTTTAATAAGATGATCCGTGCCGTTCAAATATTGTCCATTTAAATGAACGGTTCAAAATCATTATAGTTAATCACTTGGATGTAATCCTATGCTTGTGGCCTATCCGAGAGTTGGAATTTCATCATTTTTGGCCGAAGTATATATTTCAAAGGCTTATTACAACCATTGTGTCAAACAATGCATACGTACACTAATTAGAGCTATTAAAGTTGACTCAGTAATTAAATTCAAACCCCTTTAAATATTATAGTGGATCAAAGGGAATTCCAAATCTATGGTGCCAAGCACAACCAGGGGTTCTAAATATGGGGGTTCTAAATCGTGGGGTTCCAAATCCACTCTCCAAACACGCCCTTAAAAAGTTCTAGATCAGGCCGATATTTGTGTTTTCCCTTCATCAGTGTTTGTGTGACCTATTGTTAGAGCCGACTCAAATCTATGTAATGGAGGCCATTAATTGGTCGTGGATGGCGACTGATCGGTTGGAAATTTGGAGCTAAGACAACAAGTTTGTTGGATCGTTTTTGGGCATTGTCGACCCATTGGCTGACCGGTCGGCGAGAGCCCTCGACCAGTCGACGGTGTGCTCCGACCGGTTGATAGGTTATCTTTTCTTTGTGTTGGGTTTCTTGCACAGTTTTGCGTAAGGAGTTTCTAATCTCGATTTTTTCCTATTTAAGGAGTGTATTACGGGATTAGTGGTATCCTAGATTGGAAAGGACGTTGAAAGATGTTCTAGGTGAGAGAAAGAGCTTGAGAATATGGTTTTCTTCTTGAGAAAGTTTGGGATTTCTCTTGTGGGCTTGTGATTCGAGGTTTTGGGTTCCATCTCTTGTAACTTCTGATATTATAGTGGATTATTGCATTGTAATGTGGTTTTTTTTTTACCAGTGAGGGGTTTTTCTACGTAAAATCAGATTGTGTCTGTGTGGTTGATTGCATTGTATTGCTCATTTGATTCTATTTACTACCGTGTGTTCAGCTTTGCTTCCGCTGCCGGCCTTTATCCCATCAACAGAACGGTTTGGATGACTAATAAACATCACGGTGGACCCTAGGAAGGTTTCAACATGATCCCCACCGTTTCGTGTGGTGTGGTCCACTTTGAGCTTTGCATGTACTTAATTTTGGGGCCATGACCTAAAATAATGTGTGGTAAGAGGATGGACAGGGTAGATAAGAGACATACATCACGTGTGGACCCCACAAAGTTATGCAATCCGCTCTCCCATATGGGAGCGAATTAGGTGTTACCCTCGGAAAAGCTTAGTGGGTGTTACCCTACCGTGTGGCCGGCATGGATAGTATTTTGTATATCCACGCCAGTCCATCCTTTTCTCCGGCTCATTTTAGATGGTCTTCCAAAAATGATAAAAATGATGTAAATCCAAATGTCAAGTGGACTATACCACTGGAAACAGTGCTGATTGAGTGCCCACCATTAAAAATTCCAAAGAGCCCAAAGTAAGGTTTTGGTAATGTTTATTTGCAATCGTAGCTCTTCATAATGTCAAGAAGGCCTGGATGAAGGGAAAATTTAAAGATCAGCTTGATCTAAAACTTTTGTCCCCGCAATCACTTATTCTATTGGTACGGTCCACCTGAGATTTGGATCTTCTTATAATTTTGTATCGCGTCCTAAATTTAGGCGTAACAACGTATGAGCGGGCCCCACACGGTAAGGGTAACACTCCTCGCGGAATATGCGCATCAAGCCCTTCAAAAAAAACAAAGCGTCCATCAAAATCTGCCAGAGGACCAAACGACTTCCCACAGTTTTCTCAGAGAGAGAGAGAGAGCGAAGCAGATGGAGGGGGAGAGGAAGATAACAGCAGAGGAGGTGATAGTCAAGCTCAAGGACGACGGCGATTTCGACACCCTGCGCCTCAGGATCATTCGCAAGCTCAAAGAAAACGTATCTCTCTCTCTCTCTCACATCTCTCTTTCTTCCAGCATCTCGATAGATGCTGTACGGTACCATTGGGTTTTCAGTGAGCACAAGCTGGGCCCATGGTCCTGTGATCTCAACTGTTGATGTGGTGGGCATTTCTGTAGATGGGCTATGTGCTCGAGATTTCCAGATTGGAATATCCTAACTTTATAATATTTTGCCATTTTCTTGGATAATCTGGAACCATTGCGGTATTGCATCCTATTGGAGGGTTGGGATTCTTCATATATATATATATATATATATATATATATATATATATATATATATATATATATATATTAGGGCTGTGCACGGTTCGGTTGGTTCGGTTTTGAGGGAAAATATCCAACCGAACCGACTTAGTCGGTTTTGAATATTTAACAACCGAACCGAACCGATGAACTATCACCAACCGAACCGAACCGGATAAATTCGGGTCGGTTCGGTTTTGTTGGTTTATCGGTTTGGGCCTCAATCCAAAACTTTTGTGGCCCATTAAATGCTTCTAATGGTTATTCATCATTGTTTCCAATGGTATTGTTTACTTGATTTGGATCTTCTCGAGGTTTGGAATCATGTCCAAAAATGATAGATGAAAATAGATGAACGGAATGGATATACAAAACATAAATCAAGGTGGGCTCCACACAGTTAGGATAACACCCACTGAACTGTTACCCTAATTCGCTCCCTTACTGTGCTGCAGAGTCCATGTCTACATAAAATTCCTTTACTTGACATGAGGTAATTGATAATGTAGTTTAAATGGGCCTCACTATCATGCATTTTAAAAATCCACTCCAGCTAGCAAGTGATTAACCCAACTTTAAGCCTAAAGATGAGAAACTAACGTCGTCTTTGATACATGCGGACCACACGATTGGAAATAGTGTACATGCCACATTACCCTCCAAACTCTTTTAATTTTCTTGGTGTGGCCCACTTGAATTACAGATAAAGATGATATTTTAGTCTTGGGCCTAACTTGGGGTGGTACCCTTACTGGTTAGAGTGGATTTCACGTAAATATTGAAGTGGGGCCAACCTCAACTTGTCACACATACACACACACAGATTGGTTCGGTTCGGTTGAAAACGGTTTATAATTTTCACAAACCGACAACCGAACCGACACTCTTGGTTTTTTATATTAAAAAACCGACCCGACCCGAAGTAGATTGGAAAACCGACCGAAATCGATCGGTTCGGTCCGGTTCGGTCGGTTTTATCGGTTTTATCGGTTTTTTAAACAGCCCATATATATATATATATATGGGTAAGTGGGCCATCTGCAGCATGGCCTACAATGTCAACCGTTTGGATCACTGAACTGTGGGACCCACTTACCCCACTTGTGCAAAAATAAAAGCCCGAACGGTACAGATGCAAACAGGCATCATTCGGTGAGTCCCGCCATTGATGGAGTATTTCACAGAATCTCCCAGATTGGAAGATCGCACCTACCAATGTTAAGGACCTTTCCTAGTTGGATGTGAACCCTTGTTTGTTTATGTCCACAGGCCACAAATCGGATGGTTGAGGTTGTCTTTTCAAGGAGATTTTTGAGGTATAGTCCTTACATTGGTGGGCCACAACAGATCGACAGTCTGGATTAGTGAACCCTGGACCGCTTGTCAAAATTGGAAATCTGTGTATGCTTGTCAAAATGGGAAACCTGTCTGAACTGTGCAAAGATGCAGGCTAGGTCTTATTTCATATAAGCCCAATTGTACAAGTGCCTGTTCTTCAGTATTCCAACCCGTTGATATGATGGACCCTACTGTGGATGGTCCATGCGCCAAAATCGGTAGAGTTGTGGTCTCAACATCCTTGAGATTAAGCTTGTCAAATCGGATGAGTGGTGGTCTCAACATCCTTGGGATTAAGCTTGTCGAATCAATAGAGAGGTGGTCTCAACATCCTTGGCATTAATCTTCTTGAATCAGTAAAGTGGTGGTCTCAGCATCCTTGGGATTAAGCTTGTTGAATCGGTGTGGTGGTGGTCTCAACCTCCTTGGACTTAAGCTTGTCGAATCAGTAGTGGTCTCAACATCCTTGGGATTAAGCTTGTCGAATTGGTAGAGTGGTGGTCTCAACATCCTTGGGATTAAGCTTATTGAATTAGTAGAGTGGTGGTCTCAGCATCCTTGGGATTAAGCTTGTCGAATTGGTAGAGTGGTAGTCTTAGCATCCTTGGAACTAAGCTTATTGAATCGGTAGGATGGTGGTCTCAACATCCTTGGGATTAAGCTTGTTGAATTGGTAGAGTGGCGGTCTCAACATCCTTGGGATTAAGCTTGTTGAATTGGTTGAGTGGCGGTCTCAACATCCTTGGGATTAAGCTTGTTGAATTGGTTGAGTGGTGTTCTCAACATCCTTGGGATTGTCAAATCGGTCAAGTGGTGGTCTCAACGTCCTTGGGATTAAGCTTGCCGAATCGGTGGGGTGGTGGTCTCAACATCCTTGGGATTAAGCTTGCCGAATCGGTAGAGTGGTCTCAACATCCTTAGGATTAAGCTTATTGAATCAGTAGAGTGGTGCATGGCTAAGTGGTAGACTCACAAGAGTTTCAACACGAGGTCATGGGTTCGAGTACCCATTGTGGTGTGAGTGCGTGTGTAAAAAATAAAAATAAAAAAATTGGTAGAATAGCATCTAAACTAGGTTCCTTGAGATAAATGAGGATTTTTGTTGCAAGGATTGTTGGATTTAGAGAGCAACGTGGCACGGACCAGACATTTGCGAGAGGCTAAGCCTAGTAGAAGCATGTAGGCCAGTGTAGATATCTCCAGAAGTTTTTAGAGTTCTTTGGTGGGTCTTCTAGAAAGAGTTGTGTAGAATAGCTGGAGGAGTTCTAGAGTATTCTTGGCCATTGATGATTGCCACATGGCTTCATCCTAGCTATCGATGTGAAGCAGGTAGAACCGTAGAAGTTTCCTAGCTGATTTAAGGACTCCTAATTTGACCAACCTCAGAAACCTCAAAAGTTTTAAGATCTTTGCTCCTGTGAAATACAAGTTCTCTTGCCTTCAAGCCCCTCTTGTGTGCTCTCCTCCCTTCCAAGTAGCTTAGCTACACTTTGGTTGGTAGGTTGATTTGTCCACAAAAGGGATTGTGAGTTGAATATTGCATGGGATACGCTTGGGGAAGCCCATATATGACGTGAAAAATGGCCAACTTCGCCAACTAGGTAAAAGAACGGTAGTCCTTTGAACAAATTTGCAAAAGAAGTGGAGATTCTACTAAATAGCTGAATCCCCTCGGCACAAATTGTGCTTGAAACACAAAGCATTACTGCCCGTAATGGCCGTGGATTCCTTTGCTACTACATGGTCATCTGGGAAGAATCTTTAATTCTTTGTTCTGTTGAGAACTGAGGTGAATGTTGTGATATTGAAGGTTGAACATTTGGGCTATTCTTCAACATGGTCAATCTATGAGGTATGTGATTTTCCATCATCAATAAAATGGATGTGGTTACCTAATTTGAAGAATCTGGATATCATGAGTCATTCTGCTTTCACAAGTTGATCCAGTGAGGATGCAACAAGCCCCTAGAGGTCAATCTTGTAGAGAGAGAATCGGTCATTCCTATGTGTCTTGGGTAATACTTCGATTTATGGGTAAAATTTGTACTTGTACCATATCCATGCCCTCTGTGCATGAGAGACTTTGAGGTTGCAGTGTGTCTCGAATGGTAGAAAGCCTTAACACATGAGACTGTCCCATCCATTTCAATTCCACTTCATAAATGCTTCCTTTTTCATGATGACGACGAATGGAAAATTGGCTGTGAAGGATTTTTTAGACGAACTTCATTGGATAAAGCAAATTGCTCTCGTGGAATCTTGTGTATTTCCTTATGCTGAAATACATTGAAAAAGATACAAACTGTTGATGAAAGGGGTCTCATTGAAGTGATATCTTATCAGTTAAGATGGGCTCAATTGAGGTGGATGTAATGGTGCCTCGAGAAGGATGATGAATATTGTTTGATCTTTTGAAGGCATCCTAATTTTGGAAATTGACTCCAAAATGCATTTGAATTGGCACCATTGAAGCATCCCGTGACTGTTTTGATTGTCTTTTGTCATTGAGGAGATCTGTGAATTAACATACTATGGGTGGCAATGGGCTGGGCAGGTTAGGCCCGAGGAAGGCCCGCTGCTTAAGACGCAAGGCCTGAGATCGACCCAAGCATGGTATGGCCTACCACAGTAGGCCCAAGCTTGAGCCCCAAAAAAATTGGTTGGGCCTGGGCTTAACCCGATCTGTTCTTGCCCTAAAATTGATAGAATACCTATTTCCCACTCAAATATTCCTAATTCATTTGTTGGTCGAGTGGCCCACACATTGACAAAGAACTAGACGTCTTAGTGACTCACACATTCACATTGGAATAGATGGGTTGCCTGACAAAGGATTGGAATGAGATCTGTAGTATATAAGACATGTACATATAAAGTCGGGCCAAGCTGAGTTGGGCGAAAATGACTTGAGCCCGAGTACGACTCAAAAATTAATCAAGCCATGCATTGCGAGCCCAAGCCCAGCCCACGGACCAAGCTAGTAGGTCCAAGCCTTGCCCAAAGCGGGTTGGGCGGGCTACCTGGCCCATTGCCACTCCTAAGCATACTGGAAAGTCATTGCTTTTGGTTGTTGGTAGAGAAGCAAATGCCATTGAGACACTATTGGTCATGACTCATGAGGGCATGTAGAGATTGGGTATTTGTATAGGGGATTTGTTCTTGTTCTTTTAGTGTCTGATTGTCTTTTTCTCCAAGCAGAGTTCTTGTTTGGCAAAAGCAGAAAATGGTCAACCTTTTACATCATGGAGGAATGCTACTATGAAAATCGCTGGGATGTTCAACTCCCAAGGCTCTTGGATTCATAACCCAGTGGACATGGTAAAGGAAGCTTCGAATTTGGTCCTGTTTGGTTTCCCAGTTCCCTGTGAAATGCAAAGTAAATGGGTCATTATTATTGTTTACAGGTGTTTGTTTAAACATGAATTATGGCTCATAAATCGAGAGTCAAATACACTTGTAAATGAAGTACGTAAAGTAAGTTGTAATCATTAGATTTTCTCGTGATAAGACTACCAATTTTGCACTGATTTCTGGGTGAAACAAACAATGTAGCAAAATTATCATTGCAATCAAATATAAGTGGTGTCACCATACAATTACAAGAGTAAATAATCATTACGCATTTACAGTCATCTACTGTTGTAATTGGAAAACCAAACGGACCATAAACACTTGCTATCCACTGAAGGTTCAATCGTCGATGAAAGCATCTTCAATGTCATCCTCAACTTCGTCACTGCTGAGGATAACACTATGCTTAACCGAATTCCATCAGAGGAAATCAAATAAAGAGTCTTCCAGATGTCCCCTGACAATGCGCCTCAAAAGTACTGTGCCGTTCCCTCCTCACTGTTGCACATGGCAAACAGGTCTGGTGATCTGGGCTGTTGTTTTGATGGGGCACCACCATGTGGACAGACCATATACCAAAGCGAGGGAGTTGGACTGTAATTGCCATCCATATATCAGCATTCCTCGACACCATATTGCTCCGTTTATCTTCGGCCAGCTGCTAATCCAACGTGCATGTCTAGTCTCTACATGTGAACCTACATGCAGGTACATTTGCTAATTTGTTCCATTCATCCATAAAGCTGCTCATCAGGAGCCCAAACATGTAGAATTAGGCCTGTGATTCAGCCGTCCAAAACTGTCGATAACACTACCAAAAATCTCCCAGATAGGAAAACCCTAACACCCCAACTGGTGGTCAGAAAATAGACAGCTTAGAAAGAAATTGCAGCAACACTCCACATTTAGGCATGGGAAGGCCAAATATTCGATGACTAGGATCTTCTAATATGGGGTGCACAAGTTATGCATGGTGATGTCCTTGAAATTAACGGTTTGGATTACTAAACCATGAACCCACTTGTACAGATTGAAACTGAGTGTATCTTATAGATTCTTGGCGTGAACATTATATGATACCTCTAACAAAACTTCACCAAGAGCTCGTCTGTTACCCACCCATATATAAAGTACAAACACAGACATCATCCATAAATAAAGACCATACTGATGTAGGCTTAGCTGTCAGCCTTCAAAATTGTATACGGCTGTGTTTTGAAGTTCCCGGTTCCCAAGGCTAACATGATAGCCTACCACCTAATTGCAAGTGGAATAATTCCCATACATATCTCACTCGTGACTTGCTGTGTAATGTCCAAAAACAGAAGTGGGCCTAATGCAGGTTCATTTTTCTGTGCTGCCCCAAATTCAAACTCACCTTGTTGGCTTGAAATTCCTGTCACCCACGATTTGGCAGTACATATCCCAGATGCGTTCTAACACTGCCATTGACAGGAAAATGGATTGCTGCAGTAAAATTGTCTGTTGGAGAGAGGATCAACCCATCAATGAATTGCTTCCACAGAATTCTTGCCCTCGTTTTTTTCATTATATTTAAACAGTCGAGTCAATAAGTCTTTGCTGACAATGTTTTAAAATCGGATCAGGCTCAACCCATTTTTGTGGGCAGTACAGTCCAACTGCCAAGAACTATGTGGCCCGGTTGGCAAAGAAATCTATTTAATTCAAAAAAAAAAAAAAGGAAATAATTAACAGCTAATCTGCCGTTATCCCAGTGATTACTGTTTGGATTTTAAGTAGAAGTGGGTTTGAGCTGACTGACTGTAGTTGTATCCTTTACAAAACAGTATTCCCATAACTGACCAATTTTTCAAAGTGGCAGGTACCATTTCGGTGGTCGTTTTCAGTCGAAACCAGTTTGTTCACCTTGTCCAGTCTAGGTTTTAAAACATTGTTTTTTTATTATCAGTTTTTTGAGTTCTCAGACTGCAGCTTATAGTCTTCTTGTACTAGTTTAACACTCAAGTGCATTCTACTACAGGAAGATTTGCGTAACAGCATTATTTCGGCTGTGAAGCAGTCAGACGCTCTTAACCGTCCAGGAGCTGAGAACTTGAAACCAAGGCAACTTTCTGATGCTATTCATCAAGAGATTGGGTGAGTCTCACCTGCGTTGGCTTTTCTTCTCAGTGTATATATGCTATTGGTGGGAGGGTGTGGGTGTTTCAAGTTTCTACTCATTTAGGGACTCACCAAGGGACTTGTGCCCACATGTGCAAATGCATCATGCATGTATGAGATCGAAACCTTTCATCAGACAGCTCCCATCTTGTATGTGCCGTGTCCCAAATACCAGGCTGGCCCACTCATTAAGAGGCTGGACTTGCAACAGTTTGATTGGTTAAAAAGACCAATGATCCATGTTCAACATGCACTTGTATCACACTCCGTAAGGAGGAGCCTGTAAGACGAATGGTCTGAATATAACACGTGAGTACCATGTTGCCACGTATTGATGTGGTTCAAGAATCCAGATGTGTGAGTTCCGTTCATGGTTGTTTGTTGGGTAGTTATTTGATACTCTGGCTGTGTATGACTTGGTATACAGGCAGTAAAAAATTGTACGTGTGTCATAAATTAACTGAATTTAAACTGCCTAAATTGTGGAACCTATTGTTGCCAAGTCACAGGCCTAAAATCAGACTGGTTGAGCAATCCTAGCCTCTGATTCGTGGACACTTGTATGTGGAAACAGAACCATTGGATAGTTTCATTTTTAACTATCCCTTGGTGTCCACCGATCCAAACAGTCAGATAATGAAATAATCTTAATATTTTTGTTCATGATATATCTCAATTGGGACCCATGCTTTGGACAGTTTAGTTTGATTACTTGCATGTCACGTATGCAATTTCTGAGTTATTCTTGCCTGAGTATCACACTCTTCCAGAGCATCAAAGTTTTTCTCTTCCTTTTGTTTTGCTGTCATTGGCATGACAAAGGAAAATCAACCTTGAAATGATTGGTTCCTTTACAATTAGGCGATACATTTCAACTAAAACACGATTTCTTGTATTAATCTTGTGTAGGAACAAAGTGATGAGTCAGATATCGGATGGGGTGTGGGCGGTAATCAGATCGACAGATGGCATGAAAAGTGAAATCACAGAGACGGTACAATCTGTGTACGATAAACTAGTGAGCCCAAAAGGGAAGGAAGTGGAGGATCCTTCATCGGCCACTCCCAATGAACCACAGGTCAGCAACAAGGAAACCAACGGTTCTCTTGCGACCACAGCCTGTGACCAAAACCCGCAGAATGAGAGTGGACCAACAGAAGCACGTGGCTCGTCTCCATGCAATAATGAGCAAGCAAATGATAGTCAGGAAGAACGTAAGGAGTTGCCCCCAGAGCCACGGGCCAGTGGCGAACCAACCGAAGAGCCCTGTGGCCCACCTGATGTTTCACAGCCGAGTAATGATCAGCCGCCTGACATTGCTGCTGCATCCATTGAGAGTGGACGAAGAGTTGATACCGGTGACGAGGACCCAGATGTGCCTCCTGGATTTGGGTAAGAATATTAGTGTTACTGCATTGCTGCCTGTGATTATGGGTGAAAGATTTGAAGCTCAAATGCACAAATACTTTAAAAGGAGAGATGAATATTTAATAACTTTCAAAAGTGAATCATATATAACCAAATAGATTTCTTTCTACTAAGGAAAATAGAACGATCAATATGAAAGGATTGCTAGTTTATACTAGGGGGGAGAGTCTAACTGTGCAACATAGGTTAATGGTTATGGATGTTTACATTAAGGGATAGGAGAAAGGGAGTGAAATTAATAGGTGTTTAAAAACTAGATGGTGGAATTTAAAAGGAGAGAACACTATTTAGAAATAAATTTGATGGAAGAAGAAAAGTGAATGTCGAGAAAGAAGTAATGTTATGTGGAACGATGTACAAAATCTCTTCACGAGAAATGTTTATGTTTCAGAGCTTGATAATGGACTAGAAATGATGAAAATATTGAACAATATAGAAATGGCAAAAGGTTGTTAGGTAATAGGAGAGGCTTAATGTAAGGCTTATGATGATCTTTACAATAGATTGAGAACAAGAGAAGGTGAGAAAGATGTCTTCAAACTTGCAAAAATGAGAGAGAGGAAGGGCGGGGACCTAGGTCGTGTTAGATGTATTAAGAGCGAAAACTAGAGGGTCGCAATAAAAGACAATGAGATCAATGAAAGGTAGAGAAGCTATTTTAGATCTTGTCAAATGACAACCAGAGCATAGGGATAGAATGATCCATAAACTCAAAATGACATTGAATATCATAAATACTTTCATAGGATTGGGATATCTGAAGTGAAAGAAACTTTGAGAAGAATGAAAACATAAAATGCCCTTGGATCAAATGGTGTATATATAGAGGTTTGGAAATTTATGGAAGGTAGTGGGTTATTTTCGCTTGACAAAGTTTTTCAATAACATTGTAAATCAAAGAAAATGCAAGAGGATGGAGGAAAAGTACCGTGGTCATGGTGTGCTGTAAAGGCCATTACGTAAAGGTAACAGTGGTGACCGTTACACGTTACGGGGTCGTAAAGGCCGTAACGGACAAAATTACCTGTAAAGGCCATTACAGCCCCCATAACGGTCCATTACGAGGCTGATACATGTTTTTCAGATTTTTTCCAATACAAGAAAAAGAGACCGTAACGGCCGTTACGGCCTCCGTAATGGCCGTTACACCCCATATCGTAAAGGTAACGGTGGTGGCCATTATGGAACACCTTGAGTCCGTGGTACCTATATAAAAAAAAAGGAGATAGAGCTGCACTAACTATCGTGAGGTTTAAATTTATGAGCCATATTATGAAACTTTGGGAGTGAGTCATTGAGCAAAAAGCAAGGCATGAGACAAATGTATTAGACAATTAGTTTGGTTTTATGCCTGGGATTTCTACTGTTGAAGCTATTTTCCTACTTAGACAATTGATGGAAAATTATAGGGAGATGAAGAAGGATCTCCATATGTTCTTTTATTGACTTAGACAAAGCACACAATAAGGTCCCCAAAGAGTGTTGGGAAAAAAAATGTCTCTTGACCATATCAATATGTCTCAAGAGGATATATTGATATGGCCAAGGATATGTATGGGGGAGTGGTAATAAATGTGAGAACCACTGTTGGAGAGGGAAGTGAGTTCCCAATTACTGTAAGCATACACCAAGGGTCAACATTAAGCCCGTACCTTTTCGCATTGGTTATAGACAAGTTAATGGAGCATTTGCAGGAAGAGATCCCATGGTGTTTGTTGTTTGCAGATGACATAGTTCGATTAACAAGATGAGGAAGGGTGTAAACACAAAGCTAGACTTTTGAAGGGATGCTTTAGAATCCAAAAGATTTTAAATTAGCCGGGCTAAATCAGAGTATATGGAGTGCAATTTTAGTAATAATATGAGTGAAAACAAGGAAGTAGTTATGGTTGTTCACCAAGAAGTTTCCTAAAATGACCACTTCCGTTACCTTGGGCCAATAATTCATGAGAGTGAGAGTGAGAGAATGATGTTGCCCATAGAATTCAAGCTGCATGGAAGAAATAGAGATGTGCCTTTGGAGTTTTATATGATCTTCGTGTACCACTCAAGCTGAAAGGAAAATTTTAACCATGCTTTATGCAACGGGATGTTGAATAGTTAAAGAATAAAATGTTCATAGGATAAGTGTAGCTGAAATGAGGATGTTGAGATGAGTGAGTGGCAAGGTGAAGAAAGGATGGAATTGGAAATGGATGTGTTCAAGGGAACATAGGAGTAGTACCAACAGGTAATTAGGTGAGGGAAAGTAGACTTAGATGGTTTGGTTATGCGCAACAGAGACCAAGAACCGTGTCCGTTAGGAGTGAGTTGGTACAAGTTGAAGGCTTTAAACAGCAAGGGGAAGGCCCAAAAGGAAGTGGATGGAGGTAGTAAGAAAGGACTTGATGACCTATGATCTAATTGAAGGTCTAGCCGTTGATCGAGTGGAATGGAAGATTAGGATTCATGAAACTGATCCTAGTTACTTGGGATAAGGCTTAGATGATGATGTGGTCCGCCCAATCTGGCAAGAAAGAAAATGTCATGTGCAATTACATGCTCGTCTCAAGTGGTGTGTGCTGAAATGAGTTCGATGGTCAATCTTCAGTTATGGTTACCGTTTGGACGTGTTTTTGATTGAATCATTTGGCGGGATGACTTCTCCTCATGAATTCTTATTTTTCCAAACGGTGCCTTGACTAATGTGATGGCCTGGGTAAGTACTTTTGGGGTGTGAAATGACCTAAATACTTCGTTTATTTAGTTATTTAAAAAGGCGATCAGATGATCCAAAAATCAAGTTGATGTCATGAGGTGGCCCACACATGAATTTGGAGGTTTTTGGGCTGTTAATTTCTTTTTTCTGGTGTGGCCCATGTAACGAGTAGATTGGCCTAATTTTTTATTTGTCTGAAAATCATGGTGAGCTGCATCTGTTGGATGCATTGGATGTCATAGTGGGCCCATAGGCCTCCATTTTTTAGGGGAAAAAGAAACATAAAGTACATTTTTCATTGCCCATCCCAAAAGGTGGCAACTTGCCTATAACCCGGGGTTACAAGAATCCCTTCTAACCCTAAGCTTTGTGGGGCCCACCATGATGTTTATGTTATGTCCACTCCATCCATCCATTTTGGCTTCTCAGGACATGAGCTGAAGTAGGAGGAAGATCCACAAATCAAGTAGGCTGCAACAAAGGAAATAGTGGGGATGGAAACACGCGCCACTGTAACCTTCCTAAGCCAGCCGTGATGTTTATATGCCATCTAACTTGTTCATAAGTTTCCCACTGTTACGAAGGTAGACATAAATATCAGCTTGATACAGAACTTTTGTGTCCCCCAATGGATGCTTGTAAGTCTCTAAGTTGTGACTTTCACCTGAAAGTGACTTTTGTGGCCTCCAAAATAGGGGCAAGGAAATGACTTCTCATCCTCAACTCCATGAAGTTTCCTAGAACTTTTGAATGTGGCTTACTGATTGTAAGTGACTTGCAAGTGAATTTACTCCCTCAAACACCACCTATAAGTGATTTACCTGTAAGTCATTTCCCACTTACAGAACTTATAGGCATCCAAATGACCTCGAAGTTTTCAATGGTGGGCATTCAATTTCCACCATTTCCTTTTGTGCGGCCCACTTGAGTTTTGGATCTTCCTCATGTTTGAGCTCATGTCCTGAAATGAGCTACCAAAATGGAGGGACAGTGTGGATATAACACACATTTTAGTGGGCCCCATAGAGCTGGGGGTTATAGGGGATTCCCATAACCCACAAGTCGCCGCTGTTCACTCCCCAAGTGTAGGGTTGCGAAGTAGTAATAATTCGGAAAGACCGAGTATCGTTCCCACAGAGATTTATGTATGGGTATTCCCAGAATTTGTCTAAAACAACTAGTAATTAAGATCC